>CM063108.1:56832597-57432597 GCA_031841125.1 Acanthococcus lagerstroemiae | reverse complement strand
GGGGAAGATTCAGTGCATTCAAAGGCTAGAAACTTGCGAGCATTTTAATGAAATTGTAGGTATACTTTAACTGATTAAATACATATTAACCGTAGGTAGCATACATATGAAGGGTAAAGAATCAAAACTCACATTTGCCATTTTACTTCATGGGCGCAAATAGGCAAAATAATAATAATAATAATAATAATGTTTATTTAACGCCCTGAGTCACCACAGCCAGATGGCCAATTACAACGGGGGCATAAGAAATAAATGGAAACAGAAATAAAATAAACTGAAAAAAGAAACAAACTAAATAAGTAACTAAAAAGGAACAAAAA
Organism: Acanthococcus lagerstroemiae; assembly: GCA_031841125.1. Taxonomy (NCBI): domain Eukaryota; kingdom Metazoa; phylum Arthropoda; class Insecta; order Hemiptera; family Eriococcidae; genus Acanthococcus; species Acanthococcus lagerstroemiae. The sequence continues at coordinate 57,432,274 of CM063108.1, read as the reverse complement.
ATAAATAAAAAAGGATGCATATAATAAATCTGCCCATCACCCCTCGGCACCCCATGTCCCACCAAGCCCCACCAGCCCATTTCAGTCATAAGCACGGCAGTTTCATTTCTATCTTACAAGTATACAGAAGTAGGGGGGCCACGAGCCGTCAATCTAGCAACGTCCGTATTTGCTTCTTAAAACTCCTTCTGTTTGCGAAGTCAGGGATATCGAGGTTATCGTGAATTTTGCAAATATCATTATATAATTTCATAGTTCGAATTAATGGGGAATAGAATAATAACTGTGTTCGAAAGTGATGGATTGCAAATATATCAGTGCTACGACTGTTGAATGGTGGTATACGAATTGCGATTTTCTCTACGAATAGTGGGTCACGCTTCTCATTGTGAATCAGGCTACTTAGGAATATTAAGCTAAAAATGTCTCTACGTCCTTTCAATCAAACTCTTTATTTCATGTCCATGTAACAGTTCTTTGTATTTGATCGAATACGAGTAATAGGTAAATTGTTTATAATACAAGTATCGTAGGAACCGTTTCTGCACGTTTTCAATAGTTTTAGTAGCTTCAGTGGTGAATGGACTCCATACTATTGCAGCATATTCAAGGTGGGATCGTACTAGAGTGTAGTATAGAGTCTGTATTGTCTGAATATTCTTGAAATTCACAGCATTCCTTATAACAAACCCTAGCATTCTTCTTGCCTTGTTGACTGCCAAATTGATATGAGTTTTAAAAGTTAGTTTTGAGTCAAACACGTTACGCCAAGATCTCTGATTTCATTATTTTTTGAAGCACTTGACTGTCCATTGCATATGCTGTAACGACAGGGAGTACCTTCCGTGTGTAGGTGACATAAGAACACTTTTTAACGTTAAAACCTAATTTATTGATTCTACTCCAATTGATGAGAGCATTAAGATCTAGTTGTAAAAGTTCCCTGTCCCCAGCATCCCGAATCTGCCTGAATAATTTTAGGTCATCCGCATATAGAAGTACCTTTGAGTGTTTTACATAGGTTGTGATGTCATCAATGAACAAGATAAATAATAAAGGACCAAGATTGAATCCCTGGGGAACGCCAGACGTGCAAGAAAATTTACTTGAAAAGGCTCCCTTGAATTTCACACATTGCTGCCTGTTGGTTAAATAAACAAGTGATTCAGAGAAACCCATCCTTAATTAATTTAGTTATTCGAATTTTATGATCAACTTTGTCAAACGCTTTTTGGAAATCTGTATATATAGAATCCACTTGCAAATTTTGATCCAGAACATGAGATGTATAGTCCATAAAGGACACTAGATTTGTAGTGACTGATTTGCCTTGCATGAATCCATGTTGATGTTCAGAGATATGACTACAAACTTGTTTGATATATTCTTTTATATAATATGGACTCAAAACTTTTGCAGGAAGTGAAAGAATAGATATGGGTCTATAATTTGTGATGTCATTTATGGGGGGGGGGGGGGTACTATGGATACTTTCCATGATTGAGGGAAGTCAGACGTACTCAATATATCGTATTGAAAATATGTGTTAACGGTCGAACAAAAAATTCATGGCATGCTTTATATATATATTGGGGAACCAAGTCGGGTCCAGTAGTTTTCGTCGGTTTTAATCCGCATACGGCTTCCTTTACTTCCATCTCATTAAAATAATACTGTATAACACGGGTGCAGGAATATCTTTGCTACGCCTGTGAATGTGCGAAATGTATAACTACTCTACATTCACAGGCGCAGCAAAGATATTCCAGCACCCGTTTGCAGTATTTTGCCTATTTGTGCCCTTGAAGTAAAATAGCAAATGTGAGTTTTGATTCTTTACCCTTCATATGTACATACGACGCATTTGGCGAGCATTTGACATAGGTAAACGTTCTTCCTACTCGAGAATATTGATTGACCACATTGCCCAGCGATAGTTTCGGTCGGCTGTTGTAACTTTTAACACATCTCTGTCGTTAAATTGTTTGTTCGATCTCAGTTTTCAAGTTCCAACATGAGCACTACTTATCTAGGATACTGACTGAACACAACATGACTCAGCGGTTGTTTCATTCAGTTGTAACTATGGTAGACACGTCATTTCTTCATCCTTTGTTCGATCTTCGTTTTCAAGTTTCAACACTGTGCGCGTCTGATTTTGGATTGTGAAATGAATGTTTTAGATTTTCGGGTTTAATTCTCGCTTGTGATTGTTCGTCTAATTTTCTCTAACCATATTCTCAAGTGCTTGACCTGATGTACTTCGTTTATGATCTTTTCATTTTAAAAATGTTTGAGCTTGTGTTACTATTGCGTCGAATTTCCTGGATTGAACTTGAATTCATCTAACTAAACGTGAATAGCCGGTAAGAAATCAGTTTTAGGTATATCTATACTTACATATGTATACGTAGATAATGTGCGGTATCATGAATTAAAGTAATTACATATCTAATTGAATGGAGCTCTAAGCTATATGAATTGAGGATATGAATCTACGAGTCCTGTTTGTTTTTTCAAATTATGTAAACGAAATTGAAGTTGTGTTGATTCGTGTTTTTCACTGGGAATATCTCGACGCGAGCTCAATAATTTATAAGACAACATCTTAGGTAGTCCATTTCACCATGCAGCTACACGTCGATGATGCGTGTTCAACAGAAGGTAGGGTTTGGCTCATGGTTAATTATTCTGAGGTTTCTTCGTGTTTCTTGCTGTGCATCTGTATTGCATTGAAGGCTTATTAGAATTATGATCTGTCTTACCATTTTTTGAATGTTAGCTTGTCTTTGTCGCTGATACCAGGACTTGGGGTTGAGGTCAACTGTTCTCGACGTTTCGTGACAAAAGAAAGAGAATGACGCTAATTTTTAATTTTCATAATTCCTTATACGAATCTTACAATATTGTAATATGTACCTACTTGGGTAACAGTCAGAAAAAGTCCACCTTTCAGTTCAGTTATTGCGTGCTACATAAATTAGATACGTAAGATCGCGTTGAATACTGAATGTAATAGGTATGGTAATTCCCCCCCCCCCAAAAAAAAACACAAAAAAAACTATAGAGAAGTATCGTGTCGATCTCTATCCTCGCCAATAAACATGAATGCCTCCTCCCCTATGTGTGTTATAGATCACCGACATGCCCGAAAATTCCAAGGCCGTACCTCGTTACCACTTGCGTATCAAAATTTCTACATAATGTGTCAATATTGATGTGACTGAGCAGTTTTTTGGAGAACATGACACATGAGAATTTGCTTATTTCGGAGGGATTGCGACCTAGGTTAATACTAAATAATATGGGATCAAACATGTATCATGGCTCCTCCAGAGAATGGGTTTTCTTGGGACATGGTTATTTCTTATTTGTTCCTTTAACCACTCTGATTTTCACACTTTTATATTGCTGAATGGCTGTATGCTTGCATAGCTGCACGGCTGCTATGAAAACGCTATCCATTATCTTCTGGACACGAGATCTGAGTTCAGTGTTGCCATTATTGTAGCATTATCTTGTGAGAATTAGTGTTTTTACAATTTTTTATGGGATCGTGGCTTATCAGTTCTTGACCGATGTGACACTCGTCCCCTTGGAAAAAAGTGAAAAATACTGAATTAGAAGGTATTAAATATAATGAAACATAAAAATTCCTAAATAATATTTTTTGATGCAAAAAGATCAATTATCAATATTTTTTCCTAGGCCGTGTTCTGCAATCCGTTTTTAGGGTACCTAGTGGCGAGTTGTACTGTGTATTGTGATAACCACGACTTAAGAAATTCCTAATCCGTGGTCCTTCATTGTTGACCACGACCTAAAAAATTCCTATTCCGTTGTCCTTCGTTGTTGACCAGCGTAGAAAAGTCTCAGTCTTGGGTGGGAAGAGGGGGGGGGGGGGTAATGGTTTGGTCACTGTAGCACATATCCCTTTATTTTATTGTTGTATTCAAAATGCTGATATAAACTCGTTTTTCAGACTTTTCCGAACTTGTTTAAAACTCTAAGACTTCCTAAAAGTAGTCTGAGACTCGCGAAAACTATTCAAAATTTGTTTACAACTCATTACGATTCATTCAAACTTGATTATGACTCTTTAAGGTATGATCAAAACTTTCACAACCATTAAAGCTTTCCAAGATTTTTACTGATCCTTAAAATTAAAACTCGATAATACACATTCAAGACTTCTTTGACTTTTTAATACTCTGCTGAGCTATTGTTTAAAACACACTGACTGCTTAAAACCTGGCCTAGATTTTGTACAACTCTTCCGGATTTCATTAAGACTCTTCAAAACTTGAGAAAAACTTATGAAGATGCTTTCACACTTTATACTTGTTTAAGATAACTACATGCTTTTCAAGGCTCTTCCAAACTTTTATGGTTTGCTAATATTGATCAAGGCTCGTTTAAAACTCCATATAATTCTTCTAGGCGTGCTAAAGACTTTTTCAGACTCTTCCTTTCCTGTTGGGATCACTATACTTTTTAAAACTCCTTGAGACGTTTCAAACTCAGTATTACTTTTCAAAAATCACAATTCTTGAAGTTTATACCTGCGGCTCTGTTTCCGAGATAAGTTTCTAGCTATGCCACTGTAGACTGCGCTACTAGCCAAGATTTTTCCAGGGGGGGGGGGTCTGCAAAATTTTGGGCTGGGGGGTACACCTAATATGAACTGTGTATGTTTTTACATTGACCTATCAGTATATGGTGCTTTCCTATTTCAATTATTGTGCATCTGAATTTAAATTTCATTTCGCGCATTTACTGTGATACTGCCAGCATATAAAAAATTCTCATCTCAAGGGGGAGGGGTATTCATCTCCCTAATCCCCCCTAGCTGCGCCACTGCTCTCCGGACTAAAATATTGTGAAGCAGCTAAGCAGTATTTCTGCCTACTTGTAAGACTTTAACAATTTGCATTTCTGCTTTTTTTTCTCCGCCAGCATACCTGGACTACCATCCAACTGATGAACAAAGTACCTGAGACTCAGGGCCGTAGCTACCAAGTTTTTTCTTAGGGGGAAGGGGCTCCAAAAATGCGGACTAAGATATAAGAAATAGAAAAAAAAAATCTTTCCTTTCTCAATTTGGCCGAATGGCGCGTAGACTTTACCGAGTCGCTACTTTTCAAGAAACATGGAGGCAAGAGGAGGGGCGGCACCGCATCACGACGACTTCGGACATGGTCTTCATCATAAAACTTAAAATACAAAATGTAATATTTAGTTTGTCTTCTTAACGCTGTGTTATCAATAAGTTTTTAATACTCTTCCAATAATGAAATGGACGCTGTTACACAAAAAACTTTCAAGCGACAAAATCTGTTTTTTTGAGAAAACGTAACATTAAAAGAATGAATAATGCCGGTTTACGGACAGAGCGTTTACTGATAAGTTTTTTTCAACGTGGATACACATTTTTGTATCGGCAGAGGCGAAACTTGACTTTCACTTGGGTGGGGGGGGGGGTGGAAAAGGAAAATAATTTCCCGACAAAATCTGTTTTAAATTTGAAAATTTGCCGATTTTTCAATTAAAATATTTTTAATTGGAAAAAAAACAAAACAAACAAACGTTCTTAAAAATGGAAAATTCAAATGAACAGTTTCAAAATTTGCCAACTGCCAAATTATTGGGAGTGTTTCACCCCCCCCCCCAATAGTTTCGTCCTTGCATATGCAGATTGGAACCTTATCCGCAAGCACTCAATTTCTCGCACATGAGCATACCCTAGTCTGGGAGGGTAAGCTAGAGAGATTGTAGGAATACTGGAGAAGAACACACAACTTCCTTATTTACTCTCGGTGATCTTTTTTTCTGAGTTTCTTCTGATTCGTCTCCTAAATTGGTTCCAATAAAATAAAATTTAATGTAATTTTAAAAACCTACAAAGTTTTAGATCGATCGGATTAGGGGAATCCGTGCCACAAGCTCCCTTTCATTTTTTTAAAATTATTATTATTTTTTATTTGTTTACGAACCACTAGGTGCACTAAGGGCTATACGGCTTGGCTGGTGGGGATGGTTAAATTAATGAAAGAGGTCTGTGTCGTTGAGGAAGGAGATGAGTTTATCTGTTGTCATTGGGTTGTTTTGGAGCATGCTTTTCGTTGTTGGTGGTAGTTGATGTTTTTGGTGGTGAGAGTTAAGTGAAGGGCAGTGAAGTATATGTTCCGACAGTGAGTTCATTTGAGGAGCATTTAGGGCATTGCGGGGAAATATATATGGAGTGAGGAGGTGCAGGTGAGTGAGGCGAGTATGTCCAATTCTAAAAGTCGTGCTATGACTATAAATCTTCGTGTCGTGATTTCCGGTTGGAAGTGACCCAGGGGATCGGTTTCTTTTTTACTGCACGGAGTTTGTTGTTGGATTTTTTATGCCAAGACTGGTGCCAAGAGGAAAGGATTTTTGATCGGTAGGTGATTGCTAGGTCTTCAGATGTTTCAATTGTTGATTTTTTTACTTTAGGGCGGGATGTTGCTGTTCGAGCGGTGTCATCGACTAAGTCAGCTTGTGCAATGCCGATATGGCCTGGGATCCAGACGAATACTACTTATTTTCCGAATGTGTTAAATACGTAGATTATGAATTGTATGCGTTGTACTAATGTGCTAATTGATTGGAGGGCCGATAGTGAGTCGGTGGTAATAATTGCTTTATTGGTTCTATAAGGTAAATTTTGAGTGCAGTAGAAAATTGCAGCGAGTTCGGCGGTGTGAACAGATACTGAATTGGGTAGTCTGTGAGCTTGGCTTTTTGACCTGAGGGAATATGAGCAACCTGTGCGATTGTTTCTTTTTGGAACCGACTGTGTAGCATAATAGATGCTCGGGGTATTGTTCGAGGAGTTTGCCAAAGAGGAACTTGAAAGTGTGGGGGAGATGTTGATCTTTTGGAATGTAAAGATAGTTCCAGATGGAAAGTTGCTGGTATGAGTTTCCACGGTGGTGGGTCTGTGTATATGGGTAGTAGGGATGAGAGAGATAAGCGAGTGTTTGTGGTTTGTTTTATGATTGATCGTATGTTAGGTTAGTTTGATTGACGTGAACCATTGGCCTCGTCTTTGGAAAGAGGTGAGTTGGGATTTCGGGATATTTTGAGTAAGTATTTGGGGTAAAGAATCATTCTACGGTAGGGGAGGGGAGGTTCGGCTATTTCCGCACAAACACTGATGGATGGATTAGTGCGGAAAGCTCCTGATACTATTCGAAGGGCTGAGTTTTGGATTGTGTCGAGCATTTTGAGGGTTTTTGGCGGGGCTAGTCCGTAAACTTTAGCTCCAAAGTCTATCTGTGATCGGATAATTATGGAAAAAACACATAGAGCTTCGACTTTTGTTCCAAACTAAATTTTCCTCCTATATTCACCAGGACCAAAACCCGTAAATTAAACAATAGAACATTTGCTATCGGATTCAGCTTGTGACATTGGAAAATAAGTCTTTTGCTTTCAACTTTTAGATTTTAATAAAATGTTCAACTTTCTCATATTTCAGGCTCTAGGTCAAACAGAGAATTTAGTGAAAACAGAATAGTCATTGAAATTCGAAATTTAACGTTTGCTACAGACTTTCAGATTTTCGAAATGTCTTCCACATTTCAGCTTTGTTTCAACCTTTCAGACAACTTTCGATACTCAGCTTGAAACCTTCGGCTTTTGAGTGACTAGTCTCTGACAGGAGTCCATGGTAGCTACTTCATTTTCAGAAACAAAATTTGACTTTCAGTTTGGGGAGGTGGAGAAGAAAAATTTGCCGACAAATATTTTTTTGAACTAAAAATTCGACAAAATTAAAAAAATAAAAATAAAAATAGCCGATTTTTTATTGGAATATTTTTTAATGGAAAAAAATAATAAATAAATAAACAAACAAACAAACAAACATTCAGAAAAAAGGAAAAATTGAAATGAACAGTTTCAAAATTTGCCGACTGCCAAATTATTGGGGGGAGGTTGTTTCAACCCCTCATACCCCCTATAGTTTCGCCTCTGCGTATCGGAAGCCCAATATTAAGAAATTCTACTTTTTACTCTCTTTCCAACGATACTAGTAAATCATATTGTCAACAAATGTCGCTTGGGAGCTTTTTGTCTAACTTATATGTGTGTACTTTCATTTTTCTCACTTTCCGGATACGGGGATACCGGTCTTGTCTTCCTACCGACGTGTCGATTTTTGTTTCGCAAAATTTGAGCATTATAATTCGTCCACCGACGATAACGCCGTACTCACGCGATCATTCTTTACGCCCTCGTTATTATAGCTCTCCCCAAACCCCTCCGCCCGTCGATTAAGCCATTCTTGGCGGCGCAGAAAAATGTTATCTTTTCGCGACTGTGTACCTTTTATAATGGAAACACGGCTATAAAATTCTTTTCTCATTCGCGGTCGTAAAAAGAGCGTTTTAAAATAATTCTTCGATTTATATAACGTTAATACGTCGTTACAAAAGATATTTCGTGTCGTCGAAAACGAGAAAAAAAATTCCTCGGTTTTCGCTTTTTGTGTACGACGAAAGTCCCAGAAACGGCAAATTTTATTGTTCAACGGCGAGGAGAGGAGGAGAGGGCATCGAGGACACTCGGAATCGGGAAATTGCGGGAGCAGAGATCGGTCCGTGGACGACGACTGAAAAAAAGGCTGGACAAAAAGCGCGAGTGGGAAAAGACGAAACAGCGGAGCCAAATTTCCACACACTAAAATATCAACTTTTCTTTTTACGACTACGCCGTTGAGTGTGTTTATGGAAAATGTCTCCATCCTCTCTGCTGCCAAGGCCGCAGAGCAAAGCTGACTTTCGTTAACGGTGTAAATGAGCCGCTTGGCAACGGTCTTCAACAGCGGCGCCGGAATGGTGCTGGAGCAGCGTGTAAAGAGTGCAATAGAAGGTCCAGCCAAGTGCCAAGATCACTATATACGTAGATGCGAAACGTAGGTGTTTTGCCACTTTATCGAAGAGGGAGGGAAAACTCATTCAGTCAGTTTTCTTATTTCAACTTCCGATCAATGGTACTAAGTGTGATATTGCTAGTCTGTCACCCTTTCTGTCTATTTTGAAGTAATGCGGACTCAAAAGGGAGGGAGAGGTTGACCATATATTTCAAGTTAGGTTAGGTTATAAAGGGCAGTGATCGCCATAAATTATTTTATTTATTATCTATATGTCAACAGAGGTCAATGGGGGGGGGGTGAACCCCAAACCTCCCCCTTCCTTGCGCACGGGCCTGGTAGGCACCGCTACGCAAGGGGATAGGGGGACGTGAGGCAACTGTCCCTGAATCTTTCAGAAATTCTTCATGTACTATTTCTTCTTTCCTAGCTGGTTCCCCCCCCCCTTCAGAAAAAACTCCATCATCTGGTAAGACGTAGAAAACATTACCAAAAAAAAAAAACATGTTTGTCTCCTGAAAACGGCTTTGGTCTCCTCTGAAATCGTATTGTCCCTTCCCCTGGAAAAATGGTGGCCACGCCCGTGCCTATAGTCACTTCAGATCATTAGATTCACCTACATTTAAGGCTAATCCCATTCCTCAGTAATGGCTTGTCACCAAGGGGAATTAGACTATAACCCTTGTATCAAAAATAATTGATCAAGGAGGCCTATGTCTCAGTGGGTGGACCGAAACATCTGTTTCAAGGCTGTATTTATTATTTATTTATTAAGGCTAATTACTACTCGTTCAAGACTTAAGAGTGTTTGTCTGCTTCAGGCCCCGCTTGCCAATTTGGAGTGTTTTCTGAAAAACCGGTGGTCAGTTTTTTCATACCTCTATTCGGTTTTGATCAGTCGTAATGTGTACAGATCACACAAATATACTTTTTTCACCCAACATACTACAGAAGCCACTGACATTTAAGATTTTTTCTCGTAAAATTTTGGATACATACTGTATTGCTACACTAATGAGAATAATTTTTCCTCTTCGATAAATTTTTCGATCATACTCGGTTATCGGGATGTTTTGAAATAAAATTGTATAATAATATTATTTCGGCCAAGTTCCACTGTTTTGTACATATTTTCATAATTAGAATTTTGTTAAATATTTTAGCCAGGTGTGGCACTCTCTGATCGCCAAACCTTTGCAGCATTTCGTTCGTAATTCCGTCCGGTCCTGGGGCTGTGTCATTTTTCAGTCTATTTAGTGCGTATTCCACTTCTCTCTCCATTATTTCCGGTATTCCTTGCTCCTTTCACCCTCCAGTTTTTGCTATTTTTGTTAGCTCGTTTCGCTCGTGGTAAAAGTCCTCGTAAAAACTTGTTGCTGCCTCTACAATTTCTTCCTGATTTTGAGTCACTTTTCCTGTCTGATCTTTTAGCTTCAGCATATAACGTCTCTCCCGCCACCGAGTTCGAGCTTAACTTTTATATAGTGGACCAACTTTCTTTCAAAATATCTTGAATTTTTTCCTAATCATATTTTTTAATATCTTCTCTAACATTTTTCTTCACGAATTTTTGTATTTTAGTTAGCTCAGTTTTGTCCAATGGTGTTTTATTTCTATTTTTCCAAAGGTTATTCTTCCTGACTCGAGCGTTTGTTTTAAAAGCTTATCCCTGGTTTTCTCTTTAGCCCTCGTCACTCCAAACTTTCCAACCGTGTTTTTTAAAGCTTGGACCATACTGTCGTAGAAATTTTCCTCGACTTTCATTTCCTCTAGAATTGATTTTAGTTCCTGGCCAGCATCATCTTTCATTCTGACTGGGATGATCCATTTTCCTCTCTCTTTACCCTTTCTGTGATTTTTATACTGGACTCTCTGTGGCAGTGGCGAATCCTGTGGTCATTCTAGTCATTCATAGAATGTCCAAATAAAATTGGGGAAAATTTGGTGGGAGGGGGGGGGGGAGTTTTGGTTTTTAATATATAGAGAGATAATATTTTAAAATACAAACAATTTAATCATTAATGTTGAAATATACAATGTCAAATGGGTAATTCTCTCAAAATGCAGAATGACTTCGTTGTTCCCACGTGCGGGAAAATAATATTTGCGCATGCCCATACGAGCTATCCGACACGCGTTTTTGTACGTCAAGTCATTCTACGATTACAGAGAATGACATCGTTCCACACATCATGACATCGATGTACGACGGGTTGCAGCTGAGTGTCTTATGAATTTTTCAATAATTACGTTTAATCCCCACACCTATTCCTAGTTAGAATTATATAGTACCAGAGGCGAAACTTGGTTGTCAGTTGGGGGGGGGGGTGGAGAAGGAAAATTTACCGGCAAATATTACTTGAAAACTAAAAATTCGCCGATAAAAAAGATTTTTCAATCAAAATATTTTTCGATTGAAAAAATCCAAATTTGCCAACTGCCAAATTATTGGGGGTGTTTCACTCCCTCCCCCATAGTTTCGTCTCTGCAAATGCAGATTAGAACCTTATCTCCGAAGCACTCACATCTGCATACATGAGCATACCCTAGTCTGGGAGGGTAAGCTGGAAGGATATTAGGAATACTTGAGAGGAACACACAACTTCCTTCACACATTAAGGTGGTCGTTATTTATTCTTGGTGGTATTTTTTCTTAATTTCCTCTGATTCGTCTCCTAAATTTATCTAATAAATAAATAAATAAATAAATAAAAATACAATCTACAAAGTTTCAAGTCGATTGGATTACGGGAATCCGTGTCACAAACTCCCTTTCGTTCTTATGGTAAAAACACAATCAAGGAGTTTTGACTTTCGTTCCAGACTGAATTTCCTTCCTATATTCATCAGGACCAAAACCCGTAAATGAAGCAGTAGAACATTTCCTATCGGATTCAGCTTGTGACATTGAAAAAACAAATCTTTTGCTTTCAACTTTTAGATTTTAATAAAATGTTCAACTTTCTCAAATTTTAGTCTCTAGTCAAACAGAGAATCTAGTAAAAATAGAACAGTCATTGAAATTCGAAATTTAACGTTTGCTACTGACTTTCAAATTTTCAAAATATCTTCCACATTTCAGCTTTGTTTCAACCTTTCAGATAGCATTCGACACTCAGCTGGAAGCCTTCGGCTTTTGACTGACTAGTCTTTAATAGGAGTCCAGGGTACTCCAATTTCAGAAACAAAATTTGACTTTCAGTTTGGGGAGGTGGAGAAGAAATATTTTCCGACCAATATTTTTTGGAAAACTTAAAATTCGTTGACAAACATGTAAAAAACACTAAAAATTTGCCGACTTTTTAATCGAAATTTTTTTTTAATTGGGAAAAAAAGTAAGCAAACAAACATTCATAAGAAATGAAAAATTTAAATGAACAGATTCAAAATATGCTGACTGCCAGATTATTGGGGGTGTCAACCCCTCCACCCCTTATAGCCTTATAGTTTCGTCCCTGTATAGTACTAAGTCTTGTCATGGAGAATGACCTAGAAAAAAAAACCGGATTCGCCACTGCTCCGTGGGATGCTCAATTTACAGCGTGATGTGCGATAGTCTGATGAGAAGCCAAGTTTTGACAGTGTTGTTACATCTTTAACTACTGACAGGTCATTTATTTTTTGTTGGTGATCAGTCTCATTTTTAGTTTTCCCACCTGGCGATATCAATGTCCATTTCCTTTTGACTTTTTTTTTTTTTCTTGTAACAAGTGTTTGCTGTACATAAGTTAAATTTTTGGACAATTTCTACTAATCTTTCTCCCCTGTCGTTTCTCTCCCCCACACCAGATGGGACGCAGTGTCTTGAATTAGCCTCCCCTCCTACTTTTGCGTTGAAGTCACCCATTATTACCTGATAGTATTCCTTCTCTTTTTAATTGTTGCCTCCAGCTCGTCATAACATTTAACTGCTTCTGCCTTCTCTGCTCTGGCTATAGGCAAGATTAGCATTTTTGTCTTCTCATCTATTTTCAGTTTTAGTAGGCATATTCTTTTAGATATTATTTTAATTTCCACAACATTATTTTTGATATGTTTGTTAATATAAAAACCCATCCCCTGTAACCAATTGTGGAACCAAAGTAGTATAGATAGCTGCCTTTCCTCCTTTCTGCCAGTCTTTCCCCATATTTTCTAACTTCCGACACGTTTTTCAAATAATTTTCATTATTACTTTATCATTTTTTAAACATTTTTCTTAGTGTTCTCAGTTATAAATACATTTTATTAAAAAAGTCAATTTAATTTATATGTATGTATTGGGGGGGGGGGGCAGACAAAACTCTTACGGCGCCGCGCCACTCCAAATGCCCGGTAATAATTTTAGCGCCCATCCGTTCTTGCCGTGCGGTTACTCGTATTGAAACTGAATGAAGACTCACTCACATTCTAAGAGCTGAGCGTACGTTAATGACTCAAAGCAGGTATGCCTACGGCTCTATGGACCGGTGGTATCGATCAACTATTCCACCATTCATGCATCTTCCTTTTGTTTTTTTTTTGTCAAATAATTACCCCATTGTCGACAATATAATGTGTAAAAATTCGTCCGTACTTATTCAAGACAAGAAGAAGCCTTTTTGCTTTTAAGATTCTATCGAGCTTTTTTTAAGATTAGTTAAAATTGTTCAAGCCTCGCTTAAGACTCCATAATATGATTCCTGCAAACTGTCAAAACTTCTTAAGGTCTCTTTGAAGATTATATAAAACTCTTCAACACTAGTCAACGACTTTCAAAAATCTTTCATATCTGCAACCCTGTCGAGAGGGAGGGGGAAAGGGGGAAATACCCCGGGCCTGAACTTTCAGGAGGGCCCGATATTTTTGAAAGAACTGAATTTCAACGCTTACGGTTACATCAATACACTGTACATCAAATCAGCAATCACTCCTTACACCATGAAAGAAACCTCTTGTCCCCGTAACTTATAATTTCTTCCCGTCTGACAACAAAAAATAAACTGGAAGGAGGGAGCCCGCGGAAATTCCCCCAGGCTCCCTTTTTCTCTCTATGGGGCTGCGTATCTGTTCAAGATTTCTAGGGACTTCAAGACTAGCAGACTTATTTGGGACTCGGTGAGACTTTGCCGTTCTTGAAACGTGTGCAGTTTCAATTTTCAATGTTTCTCCTTGTAAGGAGCAGTTGCCCTATTGCCTCTTTCGTGTATCCGCGCCTATGGCACCCGCACCCGAACCACGAGCAAAGTCATCGAAAATCGAGACGTTATTCTCAACCTACTGCTGTCGCGTACACAGGAAACCCCAGTTTGAAGTATTTTTCAACACGTGACCGAGAAAACAAAAAAGGCAAAATCAGCCCTAAAGTGTAGCGAAATCGCATTCATTCTGGGCGTATTCGTTCGACATTAGCCATCTCAACAGCAACGAGAGCGATTTCAACGATTATATTACATACGCCGGCCGGATAATTGATTAATTTATCATAACAACGGTCCAAACAGCGGTTTACAGTCGATGTTACAACAATAAAAGAATCCGTGGGGTTGGTTTATAAACTGCGCTAAAATAGTCAAGAGCGCGTACACACTAGATTATACACAGTACACAACCCTAAAGTGCATTTAGGGGGTCTGAATGGACAACCAGATGAATGGAAGAAGGGTTAGTACTTAACGAAACTATTAGATACCATGATAAAGCCACTTTTTCACGAAGGGTTTTTCTATACGTATCCATTTCCTCGTTCGCATTTTTATCATGGTTACACAGACGAATCCACGTTTTTAAATGATAAAAAAAAAAGACAGAGAAAAAGGAAAAAAAGGCACGTATATGCTGACTTGAGCCGCAAGTTATATGCTTCACGCGTTATTAAGGATTCTTAAGAGGAGAAAATAATAAGTATACAAAAGATGGAGCAGATGAAAAATGATCGATGGTCTTGATTCGTCATTCGAAGATAATAAATTTCAATATTTACGTTTTTCTGTGATTGTAAAATTGGAATAAGCATTCGGAACGGACGTTTTTATCGTTCATTCGAAGTTCGTGTTTCAGTTCAGGTAGATTAAAGCAGTTTTGTGGAGTTTTGATGTAATGTATCGATTAAAGAATGAAAATACAGTATTGAAATTGGGTACCGAAGATGATTAAGTAACTGTACGAAGCTTAATGGAGATGTTAGCAGAAATAACGAGCGAATATCTGATTTATCGAAGGTTCTGTACAGGAGTGTAATTTTTCTACGAAAAGGGTAGATGAATCTATCTGAGT
This sequence comes from Acanthococcus lagerstroemiae, assembly GCA_031841125.1. Lineage (NCBI taxonomy): Eukaryota > Metazoa > Arthropoda > Insecta > Hemiptera > Eriococcidae > Acanthococcus > Acanthococcus lagerstroemiae. The sequence goes on along the minus strand of CM063108.1, from coordinate 57,417,138 downwards.
TTCGATGCACTTGTGTAGAAAAGAGAAGTTCGGGGTAAGAAGAGAGAGAGAGAGAGAGAAAAAAGAAGTGAGTCGAGAGGCCGATATGAGGGTAAGTTATGAATTTTGCTGTGTAAGCTTTATTTTACATATGACAAGATAACCGATATCGACAATTGAATAATACACATGGAACCCTTGTAGGCTCGAGGGTCGGATCATTAGCGCGTCTGCCGACTGGTACCACTTTATTCTTTTCTAATTTGCTCCCAATCAGAGCCCTGGAATCCGCCCTTTCGAGCATTACCTCAGAGACGTCGGGGAGGCGGTTACGGCTGTCTTAGCCCTCTTCCTTTCCGGCCGAAAAACTGGCCTAGGTCGAAATGTAGCGAGTTGCTACGTGGGCTCGAACCCGGGACCTCCGGATTCCGAGACCAGCGCGCTATCTACTCAGCCAAATGAATAGTACCCCTGTAACTAGTTTTGCTTCATACCCTTATTGCGAATTTAATGCAAAGTATGGACCATCTTTCAGGAAACATCAGTCTCATGGGAAGAGGGAGGTGACCGTAAGGAACCACCCAGATTCAAATTTTCTTGATATCCTTGATTTTCTAAGCGTCCGTTGCTTTCTGAACTTCGTTTTGCTAAATAAAATTGTGAAATAATTTGGCTAATCCCTAATTAATCGTTTTTCGCATTCGTTAAAGTTTTCTAGAAACGAACCTTTCATGCTTGAAGCAATTATATGAAGTTCAGAATCAGTATGTACACAGACAATATTTTCCAAAATCAGTATGTATACAGACAATATTTTCCAAAATCAGTATGTACACAGACAATATTTTCCGTGCGGAACACGATGATAACACTGAAATTCTAATTACTATCACGTCTGTTGAAATATGAAGGAGAAAAAACTTGGACTAGACCTATTTTAATACAAGAAAAAACTTGCACTTGACCACTTTTTGTATTATGTTTTTCCATCATATTACTTGCCTGTTATCTTGTTTAAAAATTACTGTGAACTCGCATTGATCGAGCCAATTCACAAAAATGGATAGAAACATGATAAGAAAAACAACATTGTCGACAATTAGGTACTAGTTAGCAGCAAAAATAGGTCAAGTACTGGACTTGACCTGTTCCATTAAAAAAAAGTTAACTACGTTTTGTCACCTTTTATTTTCGACTTTGTAGTTTCAGTAACAAGCATGTGTTGTTATAAAGAAAGAAAAAAGGAACTTGTTAAAATGGGTGATTTAACCAGTTCTAAATGAAAGCCACAAACCACAAAAAAAGATTCAATCTGTGCGAATGATTTATTCAGGGCCTCACAAGTGATCAGTGGCCGATTTGGATTTCAGACCTCGTATTCACACCACATATACGATTGTTATCGTGTAACCCAAATACCCCCCTCCTCCTTTGGACTCATTAAGGTGGGGCAATTTAACTCGGCCGAAAACATTGAACCAAGTATCGGAGTAAGGGGTTTTTCGGCATCTGAATTCAAAAGTTTACCCCGATTTGGATCCTCAAATCAAAATCTATTGTATAAAGTACCGGAAGTGTTTTTTAAGTCTCTGATTTCGAAAATCCTGAATTCATGATTTGGTCATTTTTCTATTCTCGGCAAGACTATAGCGAACCAAATTTATGAGAGTGGAGGCTAAGGGGTGGGGAGCAAAATCAAACATTTCCCAAATGTTGAGCAAAAAAAATCAAAAATTTTTCATCTGTTGAAAGAAAAAGAAAAGAAAAAGAAACAAAGCTGTCAAGATGCATGATTTTGCCGACTAAGCACCTGAAATTGCCGATTTGCCAACTCTCTAATGGATGTCTGGGGACGCCCCCATTGTCACTGTCCTGGATCTTGGTTTAATAGTTTCTGTTATGTGATTTGTCTACTCTTTACTTGATATTTGTGTTTTGTGTATTCTGGTCTTGATTTGGCTTTTTTTATTTTTTTATTTATAGATTCTCGGTGTTTATTAGCCACCGTTGGTAATTTTTGGCAAGGTGATTTTATAAGTTTCAATGTTTCTATTATTTGTTTCTTTCGTTCCGTAATTTTTATTTTCTGTTTTTTTTTGTTTTTTTTTTTGTTTTTGTTTTTTGAGGGGCCTCTGTTAGTCTTTGTTATCGTATTGTTTAGTCTCAATTGCGTCGATTTATTTTACTGTTTTTTGTTACTATTTGGTCTTGTTTTAGTTGTTCTGAGTTTTTTTTTTTAATGGTTGACCTTACTAGTTTTTTTCTGATTTTCTTTTAGTCTTACCTCATCTTGCTTTAATGGTTTTGAATATTCTTTGATATTTTTAGTACTAGCCCTTAATTTGGAGTGTCTTATGGTACTTCATATTTAAACCAATGACCCCAATATTTTGTCTGAATGTTCGAGTAATTTAATTTTCTTCATACGAGTACGTCATTTAACCCAATACATGGCAGATAACAGGAGAAATTCCTATTTTTTAAAGTCGTATAATGAATAATTTTGAGGAGTCCCGTAGAGGAGATTGAATTTCCCGCATAAAAACGCAATCTTGCTCTACATAACATCCTACATCCTGACAAACAAGTGCGACCTAAAAACTGTATTCGATTATGTAAACTTGTTCTCATTAAGATAACCATTAGATATCTAGCGCGAATTTTGCAAGTTCCATGGCCTTTGTTGTACCTTGAATAAGTAACTAGTGAGCGAGGGAGTTAAAACGTGTCTCCTACAGAGACACGTAGTGTAACATATTATACGCTTTCGCACCCTAATATGGAATAGTAGGGTAAAGTGAGCTTTTGACAACGAGTACAGAGTTTGTGAAACGAGCCGAAGGCGAGTTGAGCAATGGCACGACTATGTCAATGGGAACGCACCCTCTTGCATTGTAAGTTATTTTTCTAAATACCTCGCATTATATAAAGAAATAAATAAAACTGCTCAATTGATTTTCCATGCATACATCAAAAATGCGTTTTATAATTGTGTTAGTAAATTCTAATAAGAGATTGATTCGGTTGAAAATATTTCAAAACTATCAATGAAAAAATTTTATCCTACAATTTAGAAATAGGTATTAGCTAGTTATAAGAAGATTGAACCTACCGCAATTACATTCACGAATTTTTTTCGTTGAGACAGTCGATCTGCGTTCCCCGTACCTCCTTACATGTGTTGTTCGTTGTTACTTGTTAATGTGAGTATGTGTGTATGTAGTGTCAGGAGCGCTTTCTACATTAATTTCATTCTAGTTTCATCCATCAGTTCTTATGTTAAGGGGGAAAAGGACCTTAAACATAACTACGGATAGGTATTTCTTCCTGACATTACTTCCAACGACCACAAATAAAAAAAAGCTATCTGACTCTGCGCCATCTTTACTACACACTATAAAACACATGCTGTTAAAACGCAACTTTGCCCCCAGTTTTGCGTGGGTAAAGTAGCACTTTAACAGGAGGTATTTAGAAAATTTCTATTAACAACACGGCTGCAGACTGTAGCCGCGTAGGGCACAACAAAGATCAAGATCAATGAGCAACATGGCTGGAAGGAAAATAAATTTCCATTGAAATGTCAACCACTGAACTGAATTGTCTCCATAAAGAGCTAAATTATACGGACTGGTGTCGAGGATATGGAAATTTCTATTAATAACACGGCTGCAGACTGCAGTCGTGCAGGGCAAAGCAAATGTCAACCACTGAATTCATGTCGGGGGAGCGTTATGATTTTCGAGCATTACGTTACAGTTTTCGCTCAAGTATACCCAGTAGTAGAAGAAAGAAAAAGCCACAGGTCACGACCAACTCTTAAATGAACAAATTATACGGAGGTAACGAACTAATCAAAGAAATCACAGAACTGTTCAACTTGATGCTAAAAGAACAAAACGTCCCGCGAGATTGGAAGCACCTAGATACGATCCTCATATTCAAAAAAGGAGAAAAACACAAAATTAATAACTACAGACTAGTCAGCCTGAGCCCAATTCTAGCAAAAATATTTTCAAAAGCCACAGCATAGAGAATAAGAATTCTTCGGGGCCAACGACCGAGGGACCAAAAGGGTTTCAGACAAGGTTTCTCGACTATAGACCACCTACACACAATAAATCTATTGATCGAAAAATGTCTAGAATACCAAATTGATATCCACCTCTTGTTAATAGATTACACGTGTCACATCCACCTTACGGACCAAACCATCCGCATCCGGATACACACGTTGGATCAACCCAAGAGGCCATTGACCGATGTTGGGCAGCGTTTCATCCTTCACACATACAACGTCACCAACTGCCACATTATGATTGGTACCGCGATTCCATTTCGTGGCCCTCTGTAACTCGTTCAGGTAATCGCGCATCCAGACTCTCCAAAACGAGGTGAGGAGCTGCTCGCGTGCTATCCAACGCTCGCTAAGCTTGACATTGGAGTCACATTCCTGGGGTACCACCAGTAAATGGGTGCCGGTTAAGAAATGTCCTGGCGTCAGGGCCAGATCCTCAGGAATACCACTTGGTTTCCGACATAAGGGTCTAGAATTCAATACACCTTCAATTTGCGAGAACAACGTAGCATATTCCTCGAAAGTACGACAATGACCCTTGGTTAGACGCAGCAGGTGGCTCTTGGCTGAGTTTACAGAAGCTTCCCAGAGGCCTCCATGATGCGGACCACGGGGAGGTATGAATTCCCATTCGATCGCCTTACTTCTCAACCCTTCAGCAGCGGCAACAAAGGTTTTAGCATTATCGGAAAATACCTTTTGAGGAAGCCCGCGACGGCCGACAAAACGATTAAGCGCATTCAAAAAGGCTTCACAAGTGAGATCTGAAGTTAGTTCAAAATGTACCGCACGCGTGGCGAAACACACGAAAACACATAAATATGATTTATACCGAATAGTGCTTCGGTGGCGTACGCATTTAGTTTCAAAGGGTCCACAAAAGTCAATCCCGATAATAGAAAACGGACGCGAAACAACTACTCGATCTGCCGGCAACTGACCCATCACTTGTTCAGCAGTCTTTGCTCGATAACGCGCACAGGTAACACATTTACGAACGACGGACTTCACGACATTATTTACCCCACCAATTACCCAAAATTGGTTCGCTAAATAAGCCTTAATAAAACCACTATTAGCGTGATAATATTCTAGGTGTAAATGTTCAACAAAGAGTTGAAGTAATCGACCCCTAGGTAGAATAATTGGATGTTGCCTATTGAACGATAGCAACGAGTTTTTTATACGGCCGCCAACTCGAAGTACGCCTTCTGCATCTAGGAACGGTTGAAGGGTAACCAACTGACTTCGGCGAGGAACTGGATTGTTGGTCCGAAGTAGTTCAATTTCCCTTGCGAAAACCTTACGCTGAACCAGACAAAATACAGTAGTACGAGCAGCACTCAATTCAGTCGCGGATAATGAATCGAATTTTTCTTCATCTACAAAGGGTCGTCTCACCCAAGCCATCACCCTTACCACTCGGTTATATGCGGAGCACCGTTCTAAGATGCCGTCAATAATTGAACAAGAACTTGCTATGAAACAACTGCGACTATCAAGAATGTTGACCTTAATTTCACTGGCCCGCCAAGGTATGAAACTGAAGTTCTCCCTTATGAAATTAGGCCCATTCAACCATGTAGCCGACTTAATCAGGATTTTTGCGGTGACTCCACGGGATGGTAGATCAGCAGGATTATCGCTGGTCGCAACATAAGCCCATTGGTTAGGATTTACCGAAGTACGAATTTTTCTCACACGGTTTGATACAAAAATATCATCAGGCGGCTTAGTTATCCACGACAAGACAACTTGCGAATCAGAATACGCGTAAATGTTAGAACTTGTAATGTTTACGATCGCACTTACGCGGGTCATCAAGTTCGATAGCAGAACAGCCCCTAGCAGCTCCAGCCGATGTATATTGTTCGCATTCGGCGGAGCCACTCGGGACTTGGCACACACAAAGTAACAGTCGGCACTAGTTGACTTACGCGAATTAATAGATCGCACGTATATTACTGCAGCGTAAGCATTAAGACTCGCGTCACAAAATCCTATCAGCTCGCGAAAGTTGCAACTCGATTGCGAATAGACTCGACGCACACTAAAGTCCTTCATTGACGGCAATTCACGCAATAAGAACTTAAAAGACGCATTAATTGATGGTGGCAAGGGTTCATCCCAATTGATTTTCTCACGCCACAGTTCTTGTAACAACAATTTGCCACGAATTACAAGGGGCGCCAACATACCGAGCGGATCGAAAATACGCGAAATCATCGATAAAATAATACGTTTAGTTGACGCACCATCATAGACCTGTAACAGATCCTCATGGATTTTGACTCGAAATCCGTCAGTTTCTGGATTCCAAATCAGTCCTAAGATTGATGTGGTAGGATGTTCGAAGTCCTGATTGACCAACTCGCCCAGCAATTCCTTCGGAAGGGAAGACATCAACTCCGATGAGTTGGACACGTATTTTCGGAGTGGAAACTGACCAGTCAATAATACCGAATGTATTGCCGATTGCAATTCGAGTGCCTCAGACACATTATCCGCGCCAGTTAGCAGATCATCCATGTAAAAACAGGAACGAATCGTGTGAGCGACGGTAGGGTTTTCCTTCACCACAGATTCAGCCAAGAGGTCCAAGCACTTTGTTGCCAAAAACGAAGCGGAGGCTGTGCCATAGGTTACAGTATTCAATCGATAGGTTTGAACACTCTCTTGCGGTCCATCCCTCCAAACTATTCGTTGCAAATCACGATCACGTTCGTCGACCAAAACCTGCCGGTACATTTTAGCAATGTCGGCACAAAATGCAATTTGATGACGACGAAAATCCACTAAGATGTCAAATAGTTCACGTTGCAGATTATCTCCTACCATTAACACATCATTCAGCGAAACCCCACAGTCCAACTTCGCCGATGCGTTAAATACCACACGCAACTTAGTTGTTGTACTCTCTGGTTTGAAAACTGCGTGATGCGGGATGTAGTAGCAAGGATTACATTCTTCCTCCAAGTTTGGTACAAGAGACATATGCGACAGTGATTGGTATTCAGCCATGAATGACGAATATAACGCTCGCATTGGTTGCTGCGAACTTCTCTCCCCTCGTAATAATGATCTTACCGCACGAACCTTAGATCGTTTATCAAATGCAGATAAATCTCCTTTAATGGGTAAGCGCACAACAAATCTCCCATCTTCATTACGTGAATAAGTAGAAAGAAAGTGAGCTTCAAACTCAGCCTTTGAACTGGTCTTAGGCTTTATCACCTCGGCTTCTTCTATCTCCCAGAACTTCTATAGCTGCTGGTTAATGCTTCTCATTGTATGACAGAAGGCGGTGGTTGCGGCTAATGGAAGGGACTGGTTTGCAATGGTGACAGGTCCGACTGCTATCAACCCAAATTCAGAGCGACAAAGGGAAATCTTATTTATTTCGATTTTCCTGCCTCGAAGGCATTTTTCAGCATGCTCAGCGCTGATTATCATGTCGATCGAATTATAACCCGAGACCCTCGTCAGCCAATTCTAAGGACGGTAAAGTCCTTTTCAAGTCATCAATGACAACTGACGGGGTTTGATACGAGATGTAACTAGCAGGGATCACATCTGCATTAAACTGCAACGAGAAATCTGAGTAACGCGACACGATGGTTAATGACACAGCATAATTACTAGTTACATTTCCGCCTATGCCAGTGATTGCCAATGTGGACACAAACTGTTTAAGACCCTTACGGCGAACGAACTCGTCTGAGATGGCGTTAATCTGCGAACCTGTATCGAATAAGATGCGAAGATGACCAACTGATTTACCACTTTTATAATTAACGACTGCCGTTGGTAACATAATGAACTTATTACTGGTGGCAGCAACTGTACAGACCTTTGACAGGGCAGCGGAGGAAGTGGACAACAATCGTTGGTCAACAATTTCGACCTTTGGTTCAGATGTTGGCGCAACTGGATTCGACTCAAAGTGAAGCAACGAATTATGCTTCCCCTGACATGTCTTACAGCTTCCGCGCAGACACTGCGATGACGAATGTTTAGAAGCGAAACAATTTAAACAAATACCTGAAATTTTGGCGTAGCGAAATCGCTGATAGGGTGTCTTGGCTAAAAACTCAGGACACTGCGTCAGGCCATGCGATCCCTTCTTGCAACACTTGCAACTGGCTGATTGTTCCGAAGCAACCGTATTGCAGACCTTTTTTGATTGTGGGCTGGGTTTGGGTTTCACATCCGCTGTTTTTTCTTCTGTCGCGAAAGACCGAATTTGAAGAAACTTTTGTAGTTCGTTGTAGAGTGGATACGTCTTCAATGATGTCATCGAGTTTTCCCAATCACGAGCTGTTTCCCTATCCAATCGCGAAGATACGTGATAGGTAATATAACGCGAGAAGGTGTCGTCGATTTTCTCGCCTGCCGCCTTTAACCCGCGAATTATTATGTCACTTTGATCGAGCAACGATCTCACTTTACTGCTTGAACTAATAGTCTCTAGATTACTAAACTTACGGAATAGTGCCCGAACCACGGCCCGCTTGTTATCGAACCTCGAAAGCACAAATGCCCAGGCTTCAGCATACGAAGTCTCATCTAACTCGAAGTCCTTGATCATGTCGCCGGCAGTACCTACTAAAGCTTGCTTTAGGTAATATAATTTCTGCACGCTAGACAGCTCTGTGTTATTGTGCACCAAATTTTGAAATAACCCTTTAAAGCTATGGAATTTCAAGATATCTCCGTCGAACACAGGAACCTGAATTTTCTCCAGCTTTGGTTGAGTAGATTGGTTCGGTACGCGAAACGATGTATTCAGGTCGGCTGTGGGTGGTACAAGCGACTGCTTGGCTTGGTCGCCTATCAGCTTCCTATGGAACATTTTAATTTTCGCCTCATAGGTACATTCGACATCTCGGATGTTGTCACTGTCGTCCAGCAACTGCTTCTCCAACTGAGCGAAATTAGCGTCAGTATCGTCCGCCGAGATCAACATTTGCTCTACAGTCTCGTCGAACTTCACTTTCAATGCGCGATAGTTATCAAGGAATGCCTCCAACTTGCAGGACCTCTCGATATCCAATACTCCGGTAGAGGTGAGCGAATCCATCGCTTGCCGAATACGGGTTAGTTGGCCTTTCAATGTGCTCTTCCTTTTTCGTAAGGGTTCCATGATTAGGTGACTTGTACAGACCAAACGAACTCGATAGAAGACACGTAACGATCGCACTCAATATTAGAGAGAAAAGATGCACGAACTATCCACAGGACGAAACACTGTGTTAGCGAACAAAAAAGAACCATAGACTTCCACAATAATTCGCTATTCTAGCCCGGAGGACCATATGTTTGATTCTTATGCGCAATGCACCGAAAAATTACACTCTTTTAGTCGATACTAAATATATTATTTCTAACAGAACATCCGACAACGACGACTGTCGATACGAGAAAAGCAATAGGTACATGCAACAACCTTACCGCGCAACGTAGGTACAAAACTGATAAGACTTAAAGATAAGCTATACCATTTTACACACTAAATTCAAACAACACGAAAGCTTTCGACACAGGCCACCACAAATATTACTATACGCAATGGGTACCGACAAGCTATGTGAACATAATCGCAGATATGTATACAGATCTAAAAGCCAGACATAACCGAACCATATTTCAATATAAAGAAGGGAGTCAGGCAAAGGGATCCACTATCCCCTATCTTATTCAACTGTTTGCTTGGGGAAGTGTTTAGAACCATAAACTGGGAAAAAAGGGACGTAATATAAACGGAGACTTCCTCAGCAACCTCGGGTTCGCGGACGATGTGATACTGATATCGGACAATTTACAAGAGCTAGAGGAAACGACTTTGGAATTGGTGAGGCAAGGCATAGACGCGGGCTTGAAATTAACGTAGAAAAACCAAAGCTAATTTCGAGTAAAATGGATAATAGTCACTAGTCGCTAGGAGATTTTGAAATTGAGGTCACTCGCGACGCAACGTACTTGGGCCAAACGATAGGTAAGCCTAGAAAACAAAATCGAAAAAGAAATTAACAGGAGGATAACCTTGGCCTGGGACAAGTTCTGGAGTTTAAAGTGCATCATTAAAGGTCCATACAGTACGAGAGCAAAAAGCGCAATTTTCAGCTGTTGTGTTGTACCGACGCTAACGTGCGGGGCCCCGCAGCCGGCAATTTGCTACCATATCTTTTTTAAAAACAGTAGGAAAACTACTGGTTGAATGTTCGGTAGGAAAGTGGCAATCCTACCAGGTGTGAGACTGTTGACTACCGCAGTTCCTTCCAGGAAAGATACCAGTAGCGCACGCCCAATGCACTACCGACAGTCCTACCAATAGTGGTAGGGCACTACTGTTTTCACTACCATCAGGTAGGAATACCGGTAGTAACACTACCGCATTTTCTGCCACAGTATGGTAGTGCACTACCCACTTTACTGCCATGAGGTAGAAATCCCGGTAGTAACACTTCCACATTTCCTACCACAGAATGGTAGTGCACTACCCACTTCACTACCAGTAGGGATACTAGCAGCACCACTACTGTCTACTACCAAATAATGGTAGCCCCCCCCTTGAGAATTGGACCCATTATTGTTGTCAACTGTAATCCTACACGTAGCCAGATGTCATATAAATTAATATAATGCAAAATTCAAGAAAATTTACAAAATATATTGGTATAAAATTCAACATAAGTACATTTTTTTTGTATATTAAAAATCAAAATTCCACCTCCACTTCCCTGAAAAATCTTCCTGGGGCTTCAAATCTAGAACTTGTCCTCCTTGAGGTGTTGGTGGGAGAAGTAGGAAGGAGGCTCACGATGTGGAAGAGGACTAGTAGCAGTATAGGGGGTGGTTGCAGTGGTCGAAGAGGGGAGGAGGGTGGGAAAGGAAACTGTCACGAACCTTGATATGTAAAATCTGGCCACTGTGGTGGAAGGAAGCTCCTGATGGTGCGGAGAATTGGAGGAGGAGAAGGCTTTTCCAACTGGTGTAGACAAAGCTGTTGGTGGATGTTCACTAAAGGGATGGCGAAGGAAAGTGGATTCATGTCGAGTAAGGGGACAGGTAACGGTGGTGAAAGTCCGGGGGTAGAGGAGTTGTCTCGCGAGATAGGTCTTGTGGTAAAAGAGATGCTCGAGATGGAGGAGGATGTTCAAATCAGGTAAGAAGCCGGCAATGGAGGGGGGGGGCTTGGGTTTGAGTAGAGAAGAACATCATGGAGGTTGCTCGAGATGGGAGATGGTGGTGGGTACGTGATGCAGCAGAGGCTCATAAAGAGGCGCTCAAGATGGGCGAATGGGCTCGAGGTGATGATAGAGACTCTTGAGGAAAGGATCGCGGTAGTTACTGGAAACGACTCGTGATAGGAAGGCGGTGTCTGGGGACATGGGTTTGGGAGGTGGTCTGTGATGGAGAAGTGGGCTCATGACGTGGTAGATAAGGAAGGCTGAGCGAGGGAACAAGCTGAGATGGTGTTCTAAGCCTGATCTCAATCGGTTCTGTACCTTACTTAGAGAGAAGGGTTCATAGTGGGGGAGAGGGCCGTGTTCGGGTACTGGTACGGGGTCATGTTGGGGGAGACTATGGATTGGGGCTACTGAGGGAAAAGAGTACTATACTATTGAGGAATGGGGTTGTTAGAAGTAGGGTAGGAGGTACAGAATGGAGGAGAAGACCTGTGAAGTAAGTGAGCTTATAATGGAGGAGCGGCTGGAGGTGAGGGGGGCTCAAATTGGTAGTGGAGGCCCATGATGGTGAAAGTTTCATGTTGGAGGAGAGCATATGGGCTGGGGAAGTGACAGGGTATAAGAGAGGAGGTCCATAATGGAGAAGATGGCTCTTGAGAAAAGATCTCAAGGTGACAAGAAAGCTCCAGATGGCAATTATGTCTTCGTTATTTTAGATTCCTGTTCGTAAATACCGGGAGTAGTGGCGTTTTCTGATCCCTCAAGTATCCCTGTACCACCGCCCAACAGCAGGAGACTTCTAATACATCTAATGTGCATAGTCTGCACTAAAATGTCAGGTCGAGAAAAGTAAGCTCTTACGTAATAGTAAGCCGGCAGTTATTGGCAAAATGAAGCAGCTATCAGAAAACTTCAGTTGAAAAACGAACAGCCCTGACAGAAAAACTGAAGAACATGGTGGACCGGTGAGACGCGAAACGGCCAGGTGGCATACCGATATTCCGCATTTTCACATCGAAAAAGTAACGTGATATTTGAAATTACGAACCTCAAATGCTCCATTTCACTTGAGTCTCTACTGCTTCACTTACAACAGCTGTTGCCCACTCCCAGTGTGATAAATTCGAAATTTTTCATGGATTAGTGACTCAAGAAATGTAACCCTCCTACCAGGGAATAAGAAGGCCGGAAATTCGCATTTGGAATATTCAAGTCAGTTGTACATTTCAAATTCGCAAAAAGGGGTAACAAAATTTTCTGAACCGCATAAAAAAAAACTTACAGGAAAATCATAGTTTGTCCAGAGACATATCCACCCGTAGTAGAGGAACTCCACTGTACGCCCTGGATTTTTGTATGTGTACGTATCTAAATTGTCTGCTGATTCTTTTGCTCAGTGGTTTTTGTATGTGACATAGTTTACAGAAATTTGAAGATGGTTAACCATTTTTTTGGTTAACTAGAAATTGTTCAGCCGAAAATCAACACTTCTTCATGAGAGCTAAGTTTCAATCGAGGCTTTTAGCATAGGCTTATAGCGAGATGCTTAGGAAGGCGATGGTGCGGGTTATGGGAGGCTAGGTTGAGAAGGTAGTATCAGATATCAGGCAATTGCGTGGTTTTCCCTTCCTTTAGTCGAGACAGTAGAATGGGTTGGATAGCGACTACGAGAGTAAAGGCAACGAAAGGAAGAAAGAAAGAGAGAGTGAGGCAGACTGAGAAAGAGAGAGAAAGAGAGAGAGAGAGAGAGGGGGTAGACAAGTGTGAGGGCAGTAATTTTCCAGGGAGGGGAGGATTACACTCGACGACAGTTTCTCAAAATTTAAACATTTTAAATATTATTCAGGTACTGCATCAGTTATGTTGTTTGGTGTTGATGACTCAGTATCTTTTTTTCGCGGATAGCGTGTCCGTGTCTGGTTCTGTGTTTTTATCCACTCCCTTAACAGAGTGCATGGCATTTTTGGAGTAGATAAAAACCATTTTTTTTCAGCGAAATCTAAAAAGACAAATTAATGATTATTAATGTATAAAGAACTTACTGGCATTCTCCACTATTACTGTTAGGTATCACTGAGGAATACAGAGGTACTGTAAGCTACCATTAATTATATTTCTCTGGAAGACGAAAACTGTATAATGTGGACCTCTTCTCAACTTCCCCTCGAAATATTGCGGTAATATTTAGATGAATGAAATAGACTCTTACATACCACAGATAAGTTTTACGCATAGCAGGTCTTTCATAGGGGTCTTTTCTGGCCCTGTGCAGCTCCATCCATGGGTCGCTGTAATGTTGTTGTGGAAAATGGCCCCCAACAATTTCCTGAATTTGGCAGAAGTCGAATTTTTCAGATGTTCTAATTGGTCAGCAACTAAACCTAAAAATGCATTCTGAAACAGAAGAAAATGGTGAAATCATTTCGCTGCTTAGTGGACAAAATAAGCAAGTATTTTTTAAACCAATCAATTTACAAATTTCCTCTCCTCAGCTGTGCCACTCTTTATCCTTTCTTCCAGATTATTCAGCTGATCTACGTCACAAATGGGGAAAATTGAATAGAATTCTTCATCCTTTGCTGCAGGCACTTCACCGGTACCTTGACCTAGTTTTATCAGTTCTTGTCTCAAACGAGTGATGTTCTGATTTAAGGCGTTTATGTTTCTGTTCGTTCTGGCTGTGTGACAGAGATTACAATCATAATTTCTTCTGCAAAATATGTTAATAAAAAAGACATGTCATTAAAAGCCATGAACAGATTAGATACCATGCTCATTCCGTATTGCCTTCAATATCTTATTTTCTTCGGCGATTTCAGTTGCCACCTTCGGTCTTCTGAAGCACATTCGGGAGTACTTCGAAGGTGAGAATCCATATGAAAGATTTCTGCGTACACCCAATGACTTCAAATTCCTCTCAGGAAGCCTGCAGCACATGAAAGTTGATAAAGAATGAGAAATATGAATGTATTAGAATATTTTTTATCTTCATAATAGTTATCGTACAGTATGAGTAAGCCGACATGGATGGAGTAAAAAGAAACATAGTCTGCTACAGTACCTACTTCTTGTAATTCATAATAGTAGCGCACGCTTGAGTCGGCATTTTTATTTGTAATAGGTATCCATAATTAATCAAAAAGTTATCTGTTCTTCACATCTTTTCCATTTTAGTGGGAATTATTTTGCCGTGCTTTTACGAGTATAATGTAGAAACTGGGTGCACTACTACCAAAAAGAAAAAGAGAATTCTGAATCCTCACAAAAACCTTCATGAAAATTTCGGCTGACTGTTTAAATTTATTAGATTACATTGTAATGTTATGGTCACAGAATCTAGCAGAAATAAAAGTATCCATAGGCCTCTCATGGCAAAATCGCAGAAATCTAATTCAGTTCTAAGGGTGAAATAATTACTTCTGGATCGGCATTTCTGAAATTTCCACTTCTCCTTGACGTAAGTCCTCCAAGTTGTCACAGTTCACATTACTTCGTGTATCTATGTCGTCCAGGTTATCACAGGTCAGATTACTTGGGGTATCCTTTTCGTCAGGGGCTGACTGATGTAGCTGTCCAATATCTTCATATGTAAGGTTTCTACAATAGAAAAATAAAATTATGAGAAAATACGCGACGCAGAATGAAACCAACGCCCAAAAATGCATCAGTAGTATGCAACTTGTAGCCTACTAACTTATGGGACAGATTTCCATGTTCTGAATTAAAAACAACATCAATGCCGGAAATTTTTGCTTGCGAACCGGGCATATATGAACTGCAATCAGCAATGGTAAGCATTATTAAATAATTGAGTATGCGTCCAAGAATAATGTTATGAAGAATAATTACTAGCATGCAAGTCATAAAATTAGCCTGCTCATAGAACCTAAGAACAACTGTTTCTGAGACCCATTTGCGCACATAGCACGTCCAACCCTCATACTATTCTTTTACAAGGAATTAAATAATTTCAAATCTACTTTACTTCTTGGATGGTACAGGGGGTGGCAACTTCTTGTATGGCACAGGGGGTGGTAATGACTTTGTCTGATAGTTTTTTCCGGGGGATGGTAACGAATTTGTATGACACGGTTTCCGTTGACGCTTGGTGACAGGTCTGTGAAAGTAAAAAAATTAGTAATTACAAATCTCAATACAGAAAAACTACACATTACCCTAAATACTTTCGAAAATACGATTATTTTACTTAGTATACGCCGCCTCATCTGATTCCAAACTTGAATTTTCGAAATCGGTAAGCTTTTTCTTAATAATGCCAAGTTTCTCTGCAACGAATTAACAAACTGATAAGCAACATTATACACTATTATATCAATGAATCAATCAGTGATACTTGGGGTCAAATTATCACCAGCGCTGAACAGAATTTCTTCAAATCGGTAAGTTCCCCAAGATTCTTCAGGGTCAACGTCATCAATAGCGCGATCATAGATGGCGTCACGGCTCATATTGCTGGGGTACCGAAAAGTCTGGTTAGAGTGGTTGATCCACTTCCGGTTCACAATGCACATAGGCCTACTTGACAAGCCTGGTTCTAATAGGATCACGAATTTGGCAAGCTCCATGATCTGACAATGTGATGATACATAATATTAATTACCAATTTGTAAGAGTAGGTAGTATGGTGCCACTTATACTTTTAGAATTTTAAATTTCAATGAGTGTTGAGCAGATTTTAGTTTCATTTGATGTAAAAGTAAAATTATGTAAACTTGGGTTGGTTTCACTAATATTCACCAATGTCGGCTCTCCTTTCAATTTTGAAACTATCAAGTTTTTAATAATGTTCGGTTTCGATGTCTGCTGTTTGCTCATTATGCTACGTCAAAGGAAATTTGAACAGGCTAAAAAGCGGAGTAAGGAGAGCTCTATCAAAGGATTATGTAAAATTTTTAATCCCACTGCCACCCCCTACTCCCATACACAGCCAAAGGTGACAATTAACACGTCAGGCGTATATCCACCGTATTATTGCATAAGAAATGAAAACCACCCAACTTTCATGACGTGGATAGACTTTGTAAACACCATCTACGTGGATGATAGAGTATTTCTTCGTAACATGAAGAGTGTTTATACCCTCCAAGATCTGTAGGTAACAAGAAACTGAAATGTTCAGAATGAAGTTCGAAGACATTTAAGAGAAAGGAAATCCAGTTTCGTACCCTGTTACACCATTAGTTATTGAGAGAGAATTACCTGGATTTAAATATTTTTAGGATTACTATAAATTTTCACTGCTTCAATTATCCCTCTGGTGGTTTCCGTTGTGGTCATGTAGGATTACAGATTCACCAAACTGTATTTTAACTTATGGCCTACCCAACAAACAAACAGAACTGAAGTAGACTCGGGGATAAACAGAATTCACAGGTGTATTGGATCATTTCTCCAGAACTTTTTTACTTCATACTTCAGCTTATTTGTTTTTTTGCTGCTTGAGTGTATGTTTGGACGATAACAACAGGTGACTGGCCAAAACCCTGAACATTCTAAACCTTATAGGATCGTGGCCATGGACATAGTCTGCGTGGAGCAAGGGGCAAGTGCCTCCCCCTGGGTTTGAGAAAAATGGAATTATTTATGAATACTTAAAATCAAAACATGAATAATGAGTGTCTGAAGACATTTTTTAAGAATATGATACACATACCAAAACCTTGAAAAATGGCAAACTTGTTGACAATTTTTACCCCCTCCTGGAAAAAGTTCTATCTAGCTACGCCCATGATCATGGCGGTATAAGTTAATACTACAGAATCAAGCCCAAAGTTTCAAGGTTTTATTTTTAGGGCCAAAGACACCGAAAATCCGCCCAGTAAGTACTCATTAGAACCAAAAAATCCAGAATGGATAAATACTAAGTTAGCTTAGTAGGTAATCATAATACTGAATTTTAAAAAAAGTTTCAAATTATGAATAGATTATCTGCATATTTAGAGCTGTTAGGAAGCAGAAAAGAAATATTTAACATGCAATACACATAATATGAACACATACAATTACCATTAGGAAGTTGAACGAAGATAAGCGCAGAATATATAGATTTGCATTCATTTCCAAGAAAATTTTTAAAAAGAAAATTATAGATATTTTTGGCAAATTTTATATTTTGATCGAAGGATTTGACGTAGATGATAAATGCTGTTAAATTGTGTGACACTGCAACAGAGAATGAGAAACGAAAGAGAGAAGTGATCAAATACACTACAGAACATTGGTACTATGATGTAGTATCAATGGAATTTATTTTAAAAAAACTTAGACATGTGCTACACTTACTAGATTTAGAGTGTATGCAGCATTTTCATGAGAACAAAGTGGTCCGTGTCCTTGTATGGAACCGCAAAAAATTTGTCTGTAATTCTATCCACTTTCCAGGCATGTGGTTCGTCAACTCCAAATTTAAAAATGCAAATGTCGATGTATTCCGAAGTGTATGGTTCCTTGTAAAGAGGCTTCACTTTTCTCAAAGACTGTCCACACATGTACACGTCACCGGTTGATTTACTTTTAGCAAAAAACTGAGCTGCCACCAGCTTTTCGTGATCTATCCGGCAGTATTTGTCTGCAAGATTGTCCCCTCTTATGCAGTATTTTTCTGTTTTGTACATGAAGAATTTATCATATTCATCCTCTGGGATGTTCGCAGGCAGTTGCAATGTGTTACGACCTACTACCTTCTTTCCAACAGAATTAGAAAAAATTGTGTCACTTTTGGAGGACGAAAAAACCGATAACTCGTGAATACGACGAAAGACCTGGGTAACAGGCAGTCTTCCTGATCGAACTAAAGACTTCAGTTGGAACAGATAACTTTCATATGGAAAACAGGAATACATTTCTAGAGGGCCAAATCGTTTTACGTCGTCAACTACATGTATCAGATTGTGGATGTTATGGGTAACGAACTTAGGAGAATAAATTTCAGCAGAATCAGAAACGAATGCCCGCAATAGTTCGTTGGCATAATCACAAGCATTAGGCTGAGTGATGAGAGAGGGATCGGTAAGGATACGTGCAGCCATCTGAAGTGCGTTAAAATGGTGCAGTTGGTTTTCAGGCAACCTTCCCTTCAGCACAACACTTCCATAATAAAGAAGGAACATGCGGAATTCTGTAGCTTTAAAATAATGTAGCTGATGCAGGGATCGAGGACGACGCGCGAACTCACGAGGACAGTATACTTGAAACTCCTCCATCGCCTTAGATATTGCTCGTTTAGCTGATAGTGAAATGCGGTACTGTAAATCGCCTTCACACCAATGTAAGAGTAACTTGCGCGTAGCACCTGTAAATTATGGAAGTACAAAAGGCATGTAGTAAAATAAGCAAATGTAATTCAACTACTGATTCCGTCAGTGAAGTTCCTCGAAACTGTAATTTAATAAAGATGAGCTCACAGCATACTCTCCCCCCCCCACCTTGTTTCTTCCTTGCAGTCATGTTAAAAAATAGAGATATGCTGAAGAACTCATTGTTTCTTGTAGAGACGACTCTTTTAAGGATGCTGCTCTTATTGTTAGGTTCGCTACATCCCGCCTGGAAATCGTGGGGCCAGCATCAAATTTACGCTAGTTTGTCGCTAGCGCCTTCTCATTTGATATACATGTAAGCGCCGTTGCTGGAATTTTGAGTCAGTTGGGGCCAGCGTATATTTGGCCCGACTATGGCACCTGGTGCCAATCGAGTGCCAATTTGCGATTGGTGCTTGATTTGCGCCAGAATCGAGGGTAAATTTGGCGTATATCTGGCGCCGATGCTGGAATTCAGGTTGGCCCACGATTTCCAAGCGGGATTGAATATAAAATCACTAATTTCATCATTTTGTATCAATAGGGATATAGTTCTAATTCGCAAACATATTTTTACCCAAATAAAAGTGGTGCATTGGATCAATTGGTATCTGCATCACTGGATCAAAACCAGTAATTCTCAGTAATTCAGATGGAACTTCATGGTGATGATCCACATCCGTTACATCCCTGAAAGACTCTGATGTGCGAAGAAGAGCGTTTTGGTCAAGAAAACATACTCTGTTATGCATATATATGCCTACATTAAAGAAAACCAAGAGAAATTAGTATAGGTACCCGAATGGCACACCGTCGGTGTTCAAAATACGTGAAATGAGTACCTCTCACAGTACATTTTGGGCAGCTACTGTACGCATTGTGTGGTTTTATGTTCAAAATGAAACTACGAGCTGGTTCATCGACATGTATACATTCCAAGTGAAAATTGTAGTTCCTACCAACTAAATCTTGAATTCCATCACTAGTTAAGGTGCAACATTCCAAGACAACATCTTTCAAAAATATATTGCTGTTCTCTGGTTTTGATGTTCCATAAAACAGGGCTATCAGGAAAATCTTTTTTTCTTCGAATCTGCCTAAAATTGGCCAAAAACATTTGTTACTGGAATTGAACAAAGGAAGACCATCAATCATGATATGTAATTCAAGTGTTTCCTTATCATGGTCAAAATCCGCAATGCCTATTCGCAGAGCTCGTTCTATCCCAAAATATGAATACTGGAAAGTCGCGGAGCATTCTATAGCTGGTGTTTGATGTTTTCCAACTACTGTACGCCAGTCAGCAGGTAGCTTACGGATGTCGTGAGGAATGGTGTAGTTCCGCAGAACTGCCATGATTTCATTTATGGCCGTTCTAGTTATCTTACTGCTTGCAAACACACTGAACAATTGCTCATTGCCAACATAACTTGTACTGGTGGTCTGTTCAGTAGACTGGTCAAGATGATCATCCGGGTCTGAACAAATAAGTATAAAAGGAAAATGCTCAAAAGGCTATCGTGGCAGTACACAAGTAGGTATAGTCTACAGTCTCAGTATAAGTAATTTTCCTTATCAAGCAGTGATGCATTAAAACAAATATTGCTCAAGAAATAACTCATCATAAATTTCATGGAAATGAGTATTGGCCTAACCCTAGAAATCGAGGAAATACTACGATCTGGCAGTACATACGGCATAAGCTTACCGCTAAATATTAGCTCACTATCGCTGAGTAGCTGGTCATCATTGCTAGGTAATTGGTCACCATCATCACTAGCTAGCTGTTCATCGTCATTGCTTGAAAAATGTTCACAAAACGTATCCCGTTGAATGGCGGTAGACAATATTGAACTTGTGGTTATAGAGGGCTCATTACTCGTATGTGGTGGGGCATCAGTATAATCATCATCGGCAGTATCAGTCTGGCGGAAATATATATAATTAAAATGTCTATGTGGACATGAGAGGGTGAAAAAGTGTTATTGAACAGAAGCGAAAGTAAATTTATGAGGAATGAAATACAATACACTCTCACCAGTTCAATATTATCTGAGGTAAAAGCAGCAAGTGATCGATAGAAGGTAGCTCTCGATACTGATGGCCTGTCTGCAAAGCAATACCGTCTTTGTTCTTCATTCATGGCTGAAGAAGAAGCGTCAAAGAAACAAAATCAGGGTTCAACAGTTAATTCACTATAATATGGGAAAATAATAATGTGTGTTGGTACCTACATGTAAATTTCTGTTGATCAAACTGTGCTGTAGGTAAAGAGCAATTTTAGAAAAAATAGTCAAATCTTTTTTTTTTTAAACTTCTTTAGAACAGTTCTAAAAGTTTTATTCGCACCGGCGACACTTCACTTCACTTCATTTGAATCGTACTAACATAATGTTTGAATAAAGTTGGTTAATGAAAAGCAGAAACTTATTAAATCTTCTTTTTCATCTAAATGGGGAAGTATTCTTGACATTTTATTGCTTCAAATTAGTGAATAGGTACTTGGGATTACACATAGAAAACGCGAGTATATTTTTATTCAACTTATTTATACGACCGCTAAAAACATTTTCTTACATAGGATTGGCTGGTGTAATCACATAACAAAATTTGTATTTTACTACTATTTTTCAGCTTTTTATTCAGGATCAAATAATAAATCTAATACTTTCTGAGCCCTAGGTGAAGGTTCTTTAGGTGCACTCGGTTTAGTATTACCACCTTCTTTCAGAACTTGATCCGTGGCCCGCATTTCTTCTATTGTTGCTGAAAGTTTCTTATTTTCGTTCCGTAGTTGTTCGATTATGTTACGGAGTTTTGAGTTTTCATTTTTCATTCTTTCACATTCTTCCCGTATGAAGCACGATACGCACGGTTCTTCTATTACACTCATGACTCAGACATACAAGAAGGGTAGAACTTGAATATGCAGTCTAAAAGTGAAAAGTAGATGTGTATAACCAAAATTATAGTTTTGTTAAGATATGTCTGAAAGTCTGGTCGGGGCGTGATCTTGGGATTAGTTCCCTCGACAGCTGAACTTGGTCCCCTTTGAAAATTTTTTCATTTTTACATGCTATCAATTCTCAACTCATCAGATGGTATAATTAAAATTTTTGTCGACGTAGGTATTTTCCACACATCTTGAATTCTAACAAATTTTTATTTTAACCGAAATTCCAATTAAAGTCTGCCTTCTAATTCCACTCTGACTTTGATTTCGACTGCCCCTCGCTGTTCAGCAGTGACTTTTACACCATCAGTTTGTCTCTGACATTGACTTCCACTCCAACTTAGACTTGAGGTGAATTGTGTTATGGTCTTAATTTCGACTTCCATTTCTACTCTGATTTCATCTTTCACAGACGTCCACTTCCAACTCTAACTTTTACTTTAACTGTAACTCAGACTTCAGTCACGACTTTTCAACAGTGACACTGATTACAGTTTTGGCCTACCTTCAACATGCACTTTAAAATCCTGTCCCCATTATTCTGCAGTTTCATTTTGGTCTTTGACTTCATCTACTGTACACGATCACACTTCACACTGATTAATACAGAGGCGGGCTACACTTGTTGTCTCCTCAATCTCATAAAGCTCTGAAAAGGCACTTTTCCATTTCAGTCTCCAGTTGTGATCCTGAGGTTCAACTTTGGTTGAGACCTCGACACTGACCACAATTCTTGCATGAAATACAATTTTTAACCGATTATCACTCACATTTTCATTTTTACTTCGACTCCAATTTTCTGTAGACTGTTACCTTAATTTCAGCTTTTACCTGTACTGTTGGCTTTTAACTAACTTCAATTTTCATAATTTATGTTGTTGACTTTGACCGCAGCTGTTATTTTGACACTGACTGCATGATTCAAACAGAACAACTTCTTCATTCAACTGTGATTTCTGCCCTCATTTCGTTTTTGACATTGCATTTACTTTCAGTTTGTTTTAGGCATCAATTTTTTTTTCCTGATACCTGTGTGTAACTGTGATTTGGACACAAAGAACCCTTGCCATTGATTTTCACAATTACTCCAAATTTCAGTTCCGAACTTTGGCTCTGATCTGGAGTTCCAAGACCGGTTTGAACTTCAACTGTGGTTCTAACTCAGACACCACAATTATAATTCGACTATATCTTTGACAATAACTTACATTTTCATTCTTCCTGCCTGCTTACACTTCACAAAACCTTTAATATTATTGTAATTTGAACTTTCATTGTTTAAGAGAGGGGCCTATGGGACCACTGTACTCAGGGCCCCCATCACAATAGGGGCCCTCACTAAGCCTGAATGTTCGGGATGACCTTCTTTTTTTGCTTTTTGTAAAAACTAAATAAAGCTTTTTTGTGCTTAGGTATTTACTTTTATAATGGAAGATTAAGGGCTACCAATAGTTCTTGCCCCACCTTAAAATTATAAATTCGCCCAGACTATTTACTTCGACTTGAACAACTGAACACTCAGGTATGTGGAAGTAATAATCTTTCAGTTCTGATAATGCGAACTATTGAGTACCCCGGGTTCGAATGATTGGAATTAGTATTTTAACCTCAACTTGCCGTAATCTGATTTCTTCTCATCCGGTGCTTTCAACCACCAGCAATCTGACTGCAATAACACATACTAAAACTTTTTTCTCTTCACATTTCAAATATCAACACTCAAAATATGACTCTAGCACTCTGACTCGTATTCTAGATCCGACTTGGAAACAGAGTTCTCTGACTGAAACTCAAAGATTCTAATTTCTGATTATTATAGCCTACGCTCTCGCCGCCTTAATTTTAACTGTACCACTCCAAATTGACACCATCTATCCGAATCTTACTAGTATATGTAGAATGGGATACTACATAAAACTCTGTGGGTCAAAAACTGAGCTTTATTCGATTATGAAGAGTAAAAAATAATAGATTTCTTAAGCATGCGGCACTAAACTTGGAGTTACTGATATTCACGGTAGACGTGTTGTAATAATTTGACAGAAACGACAGACGTAGTGGCAGAAGACGAAGATGACAAGACGGACCCTCACTGATAAAGCTGCAAAACTGAAATGAAGTGGTTGAATTTCTGACTGATTTATTAAACAGCAGTGGAAACAACTTATTCTTCCATCTCCTATACGCGAACTTTTAAGCCATATTTGTTAGACAAATAAGGGGGAAGTGAAATATAATGTACGTTCTGAGAGTGGAAAAAAGAAGTAAAGGGTTGGTAGGTCATCGGAGAAAGAAATATGAAAAACTTCCAGGCAAGAAATGAAGAGGCACATCTTTTAGAGATCATTTGAGAAGTTATCTGTCAAAAGGGCCCCTGACGAATGGGAATCTCACTCGTCAGGGGCCCTTTTGACAGATAACTCCTCATTTATACTGTATAGGTACAAGATGAAAAGGTAACCATCCTGAGAAAAAAGTAGGTAATCGTACTCCCGGGAGAGAATGAAATGGTCTTGATATATTGCGATTTGCAGTCTTTGCGAAAAGGAAATGAAGTAGTAAATCTTTAGTAAACCAAAATGTGCTGAGAGACTAATGAAAAATATAGACTTTCTGAGGAACAAATTAAGTGGTAAATATCCCGCAAAGGAACTACAGAACAGACACATCTTCATGCACTAACTACACGACATTACACTAAAAATAGAACACAGTGTGCTTGTACCTACAGGAAAAAAAAACGATTTTCAATACTACAAGACACAGATAAGGACCCCGAAAAAAGCATTCAGAAACGTATAACATCAATAATCCTTGGCGAATGGCGAATGTACAGGGCATCTTCACATTTCTCAAATGGATTTATCGAATTTTTTGTAACCGAGTTGAGCAACATTTGAAAAATATTTTCTGATTACAAGAACACAAGATCTAGTTGCAGAAAATAAGTTTTCTGCATTACATATTTTCTGGAAAATTCGTGTATTGTTTTACAGGACTGTATTGTGCTGTCAAACAGTTTGAGAAATGCTACACCTGTCGCCATTTTCCGTTTCGATCTTAGAATAAAAACCCATACTCTATCAATACAGGTACGTTCAGCATGTACTTGTACGACATGGGACTTTTTGTCCACAAGCATACAAAATGAAAACTAATTGAATTTTCTTACCTTCTTCAGCAGATGAACGTTTTAGACAAAGAAACAACACAAATTATTATAATTTCATAAGTACCTACTCGCAAAACGTCGAATTCGAACACTGTTTGAAATGAAACACATGTGTGATCTGACACAGATCAGTCCTTCATCCGTTTATTCCTTTTCTCAAGGTTATACTGTCTAGACTGAATCGGCGAGTAGCATTCCTACCGATAAAACTACCACGCTGCTACCATTTGGGCTGCGCCCTCGGTAGCTTTCCTACCATCAGCACAATTATGTAGCTACCATACTCACACAGGCCTCCCTTCAAAGTTATGAACAGGACAATGTTGTGTTTGTAGTAGTGAGAATAGAATCTTAGCTACCATGACACTACCAGTGTCCTACCATAGTAGTATAGCCACCACTTTCCTACTGGTAGTGCTACCATTTTTTGCCGGCTGGGGGGGCTCAGACGTGGTCACTAACTAAAGAACAAGAACACGAAATCAAAGTAACACAAAACAGGATGGAAAGATCGATACTAAACATAACACAGGCAGACAAAATCCCAATAAAACTATAAAAAAGGAAATGAAAGACTACAGTACAAGTGATACAGAGGTTGAAGTGGGACTAAGGTCTGAGCAGGGCACGTCGCAAGAACAAGCGACGAGAGATAATCTTATAAACTGACTCTTAGGCAGCCCTATGGTAAAAGGAAACAAGCAGCTAGTGCTGGAAGAGGGTCGGCTCTCAACTGAAAAATTGGACGCTGTTAAGCATAACAGAACCAGCCGATCATTTGTTGACAACATGAGTTATTATAGTATCGTTGGAAAGAGCATAAAAAGTAGAATTTTTCAAAATGGGGCCCCCGATTCACAAATGTGTATTCACATTGAAAAAAGTTTATTAGTGGACGCTATGTAACATAGTTTCTACATGGCTCTTGAATTTCGAATCACGTGTTCTCAAAGAACAAATTTTGCTGATTGGTTTTGTTACGCTTAACATCGTCCAATTAGAGACTAGCCTACCTATCTCTTATTGGCAGTCGCTGGAAAAGATACCAAGAAAAAGACCTATTGGTAATCATGTTTAAGTTCTTTTGTTCCCGAACATAAGAACTGATAGATGAAAGTTAATTACTACACACACACTAACAGACATGGCAAGTTCAAAAGGCTTCAAGCTGTGAAGCTGCAGAAGATTTTATCAAAGAAATCAGGTTCTGATTTCTAATTTCTGAGAAGCAATTGATCAACAGATAAAACACCAACACTACTCCTAGCCGACCCTAAAAACATCAAATGATTAACGAACATTTATCCACTTCTAAGGGAATGAAAATAACATATAAATTCACAGTAGTAGATTCTCTGTTCGCTTAATAATAATTGCGCATACGACGTACATACGTCCTATATGACTGATTTGTCTGAATAATGTTACATGCTTATAGGTTTATAGGATGCAAAGACATTGGTACAAACAATGTTCACTTCAACATAGTGATTTACTGATAACATCTTTACACGCTACATCAATAATTGTTTGCTTCTCGCTACTAACTGGTAACTGGCTATGAACATGAAACTTCGACCATATTACTGTATGCTCGAAGGATAATACTAAACACCAACACTGAACACTAGAACACTACTCGTAGCTGATATATGATTCTCACATCTCGCTCCTCATCATAGACAAGCATATCTTTTACCTCTTCTAAATCCCCTTCGTTGTAAAGTAAAATCCAAAATGTAAAACGTAACAACGCTAAACAAGCAGTTTTGTGAACATCGGAAGTATCTGTTTGTCATAAATAACATAGAACGAATTTTGAAAAAATTATCACACGTTTCAATGAAAATGAACTGATATACTGATAACAGTTAGACGAAAAGTAAACAGGGTCCAATTATGTCTATTTTCGAAGATCAAGGAGCATACTGGAATAAAAAAAAAAGCAATTGCAATAGGCTCGGCTAATAGTAGCCGACCTTAAAAAGAAAGGCAGAAATTAAAGATGGAGGGACGATTTTGATAGGTTCTTAAAAAATATACCACAGAGTGGCCTGGGACAAAATCGAGTGAAAACGGTTGAGAGAGGCTTTCGCCTATAAACTGGGCCACAGGCCCGTAGCCAGCGACAAGGCAGACTGCCAAGTGCGCTTGCCTTGTCTAGCAAAAAAATGAAAAAGTAGAATTTAAGTCTTTTTTGGTCTGATAAACAATAATTTTTGACCGGAATCTTCATCCAACATTATTTTTCCATACCGCCATAGAAAATGTAAACCTGTTATCTGCTATTTTCAAGCAAAAAATTTCAAACTAACCATCCTGGCGAACCTAGTAAGTAATGACGTAGCATCCCCGTTTGGCTACACTGATTGCCACTTACAGCGTACCCCTCCCTCTTTGCTTTCATCCTCTCTTCTTCTCGGTTCTCGAAGGAAATCACTGCGATGATGATAACATAATATCAGAACATTTTGTCTCGCGCAGTGTTGCCATGTCTCACAAAATTTCGTAAGATCTCACGAGTTTTTGAAAAATCCCAAAATTTATCACAAACCCACGAATTTCCACAACATTTTTACGAATTTTTCTTTACTTTGCTAAATTCTGCTCAAATAATCTCAACAAAATCCCAATTTTTTCATGTATTTCTGTGTGTTCTCGCTATTTTCGGCTTTCACACTTTTGGTTTGTTTACATGTATTCTTATCAAACTATGATGAAATGTTGTTATCACAAACGCAAATAATATGGAGCACGATTTCCGTTCATCTTATTCCTTCTGAAATTTGATGTTATAGGTACTGGTAATAGAGATATTATCGTTATTATTGAAAAATGTGGTTCATAATAGGTGGAACTTACTGAGGGAGTCACTGATGTGCCAGCATACTGGGCCCAAGGGCCAAAGGAAATAGGAAAATATTGATATGGCCGAAGATTTTGGACATTTGTTTTTAATGCGTAAGAAAAATGTATTGCGACCGTACAACGACGGTGAAAAAATAAATAATTTTGAATTAGACTGCTTTCTCTTCTAAAGTACATATTGAAACCTTTCTCAATGGAGTGAAGGGAATAAATCCAGAAAATATCCCGTTGAAACTGAAAGTAGTACCAACATTTAGCAACGTTGCTGGTGAACTTTTCCTTCAACAATTTGTACAATGAATAATAACTTAATGTAAAGATATTCGTTAAGTCTACTTAATGGACGATTAGAAAACAAATTTCTCTTCGGCCATGTCAGTATTTTTCTATTTTCTTTAGTCCTTGGGCCCAGTTTGCTGGCACATCAGTATTTCCTTGAGGGAGTTCCACCTATTATGAAACACATTTTTCAATAATAATGATAATATTTCTATTTTAACAATGAAACTCAGAAGGAATAAGATGAACGAAAATCGCGCTCAATATTATTTGTGTTTGTGATAGCAACATTTCACCATACGTTTGATAAGAATACATGTAAACAAACCAGAAGTGTGAAAGCCTAATTGGGATATAAACTTGCACTAGAGTGTGCTGCAAAATCACCTGTGCGGGTGTTAGTGGGGGAAAATGAAATGGTGATCATATGTGTACTTTTGAATAGAAGAATCTCCATGAT
The DNA here is from genome assembly GCA_031841125.1 of Acanthococcus lagerstroemiae. Lineage (NCBI taxonomy): Eukaryota > Metazoa > Arthropoda > Insecta > Hemiptera > Eriococcidae > Acanthococcus > Acanthococcus lagerstroemiae. The sequence continues at coordinate 57,388,843 of CM063108.1, read as the reverse complement.
CACCCATTCATACCACTGGTAAGACGCAATCGTGCCAACATTTGCAAGTGTAAGCTCCTATGTATCCATGTGACACAATCAAATTAATGTCATTGTATCTTCCAGGGTTCCACCCATTGAGTATCTGATTATTAAAAATATGTACATACATGTAAAACAAGTTTTAAAAAGATCGCTTATAATTTTATAAAATTCCACAAAAAATTTTGTGATCTCACGAATTTTTTTCGTGAAATCTCAAGAATTTTTATGAAAGGGACCTGGCAACACTCTCGCGTTTTGCTCAGACGCGACACATGAACGCTGATTTCTGTATTTTTAAAGGCGACCCACGTCTGATTAGTAATATTCAAAAACCTTCTCAAGAGGAGATTATCTGTGTCAAACGTTATTCTACTGACAATAACATTTCTACAAAAAATTATTTGACAGAATTATATAAACAACAGGTTGCATTTAAAAAGACCTATGAATTATATAGTTCCATTTGGGTATTTGCATGTCCCTCGTCCACATGCGAAACTACATTCAGCGTTTTAAATAGAATTCTTACTTCCTTCAGACAGAACATGTTATTTGGAAGGGAGTCGAAACTTACTGTACTTCCATATGAAAAGAAAAGAACAGAAAAAATTGAAATCAAAAATTTCTTACGTGAATTGCGACGTTTACAATTATATTAATTGTATGTTTCACTCTGTTCAGTTTAATTTTTACAGAAATATATACCTGATTATATAAATGTATTTTTTCAAGAAAACATTTTTGGCGGGGGGGGGGAGTTGGAAACGTTGCCTTGTCCGAAATTCAACTTGCCTTGTCACAAATGATGGGGTGGCTACACGGGCCTGCTGGGCCAGATAGGGGTAGTGTTTGGTACGAGTATTACAGATGAAATTATGTACAGGGTGAGCCAAAATAGTTGACCTGTTTTTAAATGCTTACCATGTGGCAACACTGATGCGTAGGCAATTCTTTTTTCCCATGAAAATATTCGGCTATGTATGCCATTTATTAGGCATGGCTCTGTGGTCTGGAGAACATTACGGTTTCTGTGTGGAAACGTTTATTCTATAAAACAGTGTTGTGGCGACTCGGCGCGCATTTTGAAAACAGTTTAAACTGAGACAACACGACCTTGTTCCCTCTCCAAAGGCAATTCTGTCGCGCTTGTTCTCCCCTCTCTGAACGTTATTGGTGATGCCCTTGTTCGACTCACATTCTCCGTCCACTACTTGATTGCCTTAGCAGAGGGAACGAGCTCGTGTCTGTTCAATTCAAACTGTTTTTGAAATGTGCGCTGAGTCGTCACAACACTAACACTGTTTTTTAGAATAAACGTTTCTACACAGTAACGGCAATGTTCTCTGGACCACAGAGCCATCAGCCATGCCTACTAAATGGCATACATAGCCGGATATTTTCATGGAAAAAAAGAATTGCCGACGCATCAGTGTTGCCACACGTTAAGCGTTCAAAAACAGGTCAACTATTTTGGCACATCCTGTAGATAAAACTTACGACCAATAATAATTCCCTTGGACGTCAAATTTTCAAAAGGAGCCGAATTGTAGTTTCTTTATAAAACGGATGATTAGGAATAAGAAAAATTTTCACGACCAAATTTTTCAGAAGGGAAAAAAAAAGAAAAAAAAGAGGGAAAAAGCGTCCCTCCAGCTCCGGGAGAAGACGTTTTAAAATCGTCCTTTTTCTCTTAGTTTTATGAGATCCTCGGATGATTTTTTAAATATTCCCTGCTTATAAACACCATCTCTTTTAAGGAACATAAAGAGAACTTTATTTTTGCTAACTGTCTTAAATTTTAATTTTTGTACCCTCCCCCCTCCCAATAAAAAAAAAAAATTCCTGTGCCACTGAGCGAAAATTATCGGTGCAAATTTCGTTTCATTCGCTCTTTCAACCATCCCAGGCCTTATATATCCGAATTCTTAAACCTTGCAACAGAGGAAGATAGCCAGCCAGTCTTTGAGACAATGCTGAGCACGGGCGTATCAACGTGCAGTGGTTAAACTGGCTCACGATCACGCCTCATCTCCGGCGTACCGAAACGGCGGCACGGCGCACAAAGCGTAGTTCTCTTTTCTTGTTTTTTTGCAAGTTTTTGGGGCGTCGTTGACGGGGTATACCGCGCGCGTGCAGTGGTATCGAGCCACGCCAAAGTCCAAAAGTTAAGGCGAAAAAGTCTGCGGGCGCGCACGTAAATAGTTAATGCGAAACGATAAAAGAGATACAGAAATAAACTGTTAATGTGGCACGTTTGTAATAGCATTAAACGCGGTTGAGGAGAGGAAATGTTTCGTGGAAAATAAAGGAAGCGACGAGGAAAAAGCGGAGTTGATGAAGAGCAGAGTGCCGGATATCTAACCGAGATAGCGGAGGAAAAACAATATTCCGCAGAAAAGGAAAATAAATAGAATGAAAAAAGAGAGAAAAATACTCGGCGAGAGAGTTACAAAGGAAATGGAACTTTTCAAAAACGCGCTATTTCTTTGTCGCCACAGTAGTTCGCGCCCGTAACACATATAAGAAAGAAGACGGAGCGAGAGCGAAAAAAAGACGCCATGACGGAGGACGGGGCTGGGAGCGTGCACGGCGAATACAATGGGTACTCGAAGGAATTTCTTTTTTGCCAGTTTTTATGTACAGGGATTTATCGGTATCTTGAATCTCTCGACCTTTTGAATTAGATTTTCTGTACCTTCCTTTTTTATTTTCTTTCTTCTAGAAGACGCATCCGAATTTACGAAATTGAAAAAATGACGTTGTTAGGCCTATGGCGCGCTAATATAGCATCACTGTCACTTTTAGTTCTAGGACATTGGAGGCTTTCCCCTCGGCACTGATGCGATGCCCGAAAGGGTAGTTTCCGGTGCTGGGGGTGCGGTGTCTTAGTGGCCACTTTGGCACGCGTGCATCGCCATACGTTCCACCACACCAAGGACAGTGGAGGCAAATTACATTATTCCTCATACGTAAATTCCAGTGACTGAAAATTATTAACAAATTAAAGATACGTGTTTGAAAAATGGAACATGGGAACATGTACTGCTGACTACTCTTACCCATCTTCATTTCTTCATTTTATATTTTACCAACTGACCCGGGGCATCTAGACAGTAGGCTAAAGTAGGCTTGTTAATAACCGAACAATTAACCGAAACATTCGGTTATTTTACCTCGGTTAACCGGTTATTTTCAATTATTTCTAAGCGCAATCGATAACCGAATAACCAGTTTATGTTTACAATAACCGATGAAAATAACCAAAAGCGTTAGCGTTTTCTCTAAGCTCTATTCTGATTCAGAAAGCCTCAAAACTACATGTAGTTCACCGTTCACAACCAGACCTTTCTCAAGCCGAAGTCACGACAAAATTTTCAGTGCAACGCGTGCCAGATTTTTCTATTGACATTTGATGGATGGAAGAACCTACTTTAGGTGGAAATTGTAAAGCAACTCTGTCCGGGGTGCCCCTTTCTTTTTGCTCTGTGGGGATGCTGAGGGTGCTGATGGAGATTGCCTGGCACTGCATGAAATTAGTAAAGACGCTCGTCTTCCCAGTGTTTCTGTACACTGCAAAGACATGGACGCTTAAGTAGGAGAAGAGAAGAAGGATAGATGCATTCGAAATGCGGCTCTGGCGCAAAATGTTGCGAATACCATAGACGGCACGAGGATTTTGAGTTATTTTGGACACATAGCACGCAGAGATGACAAGAACGGAAAAGTTCCTGATAGAGGCAGAGGAATATGGCCAGTATACGATGGACAGGCGGCGTAAGGAACAGATTCTGATCTGTGGCGATAGCGGTGGTCATAGCCCCGGATCGTGATAGGTGGTGAGATGACATTGAAAATGAGAACATTCGCTAAAGTTTGGTTGAATCGACCTTCAAAAACTGCCCACAAATCCAATGTTTATCTTCTAGAAACGTTTTCTTTTGTTCAAAATATTTGTAGAATTTTATTTTCTATCGAGCGATAATCCTAAAAATTGGATTCCAGTTTTTTTAAAGTGTACTATTTCGTGATACAAGAAAAATCTTTGAATACATCCTATATAAAACTTCAAGAAATTTGTAATACTTACCGGTGAATAATGGGCGTTGGCTGTAGCGAACAGACAGAGCTTGCAGGGTGATTTAGTTTGGGAGAAAGAGGAGACCGGCTAGCTCAGTTTTGTGAACAAAATTTCATGGTGATCACCAACACATGGTTTAAAATCCCTAAAAGACGCGTGTATACGTGGAAATCACCTGGACAGCCGAGATAATGTGATACGTTATCAAATAAACTATATCTTAATAGATACTGACTGACTGACTGACTCAACACTTAATTCGCCTGCGACAGGCTGATACAAGGAGTGTGATACTCGCAAGCGAATTAAGTGTTGAGTCAGTCCAGTCAGTCAGTTTCATGTGTCCCTCGGCATGGCATTCATCATTTTGATTGCCATGGCAAAATACAGGATCCCCTCACTGTCGGTCCAATCTTACCAATCTGTTATACTTTCCTCCACAAAAAAACATACCTGAAATATCCACATTTTTGAAAAGTGACCCAAGTTTCTATATTAGCCTTCCACTTTTCTCCTTCTATTCTTAATGTATCTCCCCCCCCCTTTTGGGGGAGGGGCGGCGAGAAGTAGCCACGTCATGTACAGTCTATTGGCTAGAGACATGGAGACTATATGGTTACATTCTAGAGTAGAGGTTTGTGGCTTTTAGGTATGATATGACTAAGATTTGGGGTGTGATTGTCGGAGAGCATGGATTCAGGTGTTGAGTTCGGGATATGTATGCAGCGTGATCAGACGTACTCTTTTGCAAAGAAAAAAAAAAAGAGTACCCTATCTTTTCCTTTAATTTGCTAAAATGTTCTCTTTTTTGCCTTTTCCTCATAAAATTACACATAAATCGTTAATTTATATCTGGTTACTATAGTAAATTGATGATTTATATGCATTTTAACGTCAAATTTCCGGATAATTTTTTTTTTTTTTTAAGAATGATCCATATGCTTGCATGAGACAGAAGTGTGGAAAACATTTTGATGAAACTCAGTTGGGGTTTCGCAAAGGATTGGGTACGCGTGAGGCCTTGCTAGCTATGAACATTCTGCTGCAGAAATGCCTTGATCAGCGTAAGGATGTTTTTATGTGTTTTATTGATTACCGGAAAGCGTTCAACAGGGTCCGGCATGATATCCTTATGACCTGTCTGAAGGGATGTGGCATTTGTAGCATTGATCGACATGACTTAAGGATACTATACCACCTGTATTGGAGTCAGACCGTTGATGGGTTGAATCATGAGCGTCTCTGGGGGGGTGGGGTAGAAATCATTTAAAATTATCCTCCCCCTCCCCCCAATTCAGAGGCCAATAATTATATTTATACTTGCAGTTAAAAAATTTGTAAACGAATTAGTACCACGTGATACCGTAATTAGTATCTAGTACTGTACCATACACTTAACTCACAACACACATACACAGGGTGTCTAACAAAATCGAAATCTGAGAATAAATGCCCCCCCCCCTGCTATGAATGCGTTAAAATAATAAACTAAAGCTAAATATACTTCTTCGTTTATAATGCTACATTTTCATGGGGAAAAAAAAACTAATTTTATTGGTTATTGCATAAGGTAGATGAGCCCAATAAGGCCCGGATCCCCAATATAAGGCCCAATGTACCGATCTTGACTGCTATGCATTAGACTGCGTTAAAAAATGTACAGCAAAGTTGTTCCTTCATGATATGTCAACACTGTCTAATTGTTTTTATCAAGATATTAGTCCAGTGGTACGAGATATGCTGGTTGATGATTTTCCAATAACGTAAAAAGTGCTCCGATATGTTCTTTGTGTAACTTGGAGGATTTACTAGCATTATGTCAGTCAAATGGAATTTGTCCAGAAATCAAATATTGGATAGTCGTTGTAGTTGTAGTTGGTTAACGATCGATGCCAAAAAAGTGAAATTTGAGTAATTTGGAACCGAGATATGCGATACTCATGAAAAATAGTGTTATGTACTGTGGTAACCTTAAACAGATTGTACACCTAGGTGGCTTCCGAACATAAGAGAACCGGGATAAACCACTGTGCCTCGACTAGCTCTTGGGTCACAGGGCGTGCAGGATATGTACTAGGGAGCGTTTTGATTCAGGTCTCGGGAGGGAAGTCTTTCGAGGTGACCTAGGAATACCTCGTCAGTCGGGAAAGTGCAAATAAAAGAAAGACGTGGGTACACGGAACGCTTACTTTATTTACAGGATACAGCACGGTGATGAGATGCGAGAGACGCTTGGTGGATCTAGGTGAGCGAGTAGGTCGGTGATCGGATCCGGAGCACGTCTTGAAAGTATAACACGAAGCGGAGTAGAAAATCGAGAAAATTTGGCGTTAACCGAAATTACTAATTTAACTTCAAGAGTTTGTCTCTTTTATACGTGCAATCCTTCTTTTGGACTCTGACCGAGTGCCCTTCCATCGTTCTCTCTTTTCGGACGTAGAACCTCGCCAACCTCACTTCGTAGCCAGGTAGGAAAAACGTGAAAAATAATAACACTCGGGAAAATGGAAAAACAAACTAGATGGCGCTAGGAAATTACAGGAAGAGACGATGGGAAAACGAAAAACAAGTGAGCTTAAAGGCCACAGCAGGAAAGTTAGGAAAAGGTAAGGGGAATTTTTGGAAGAGGAAACGACTCTGTGACATTCGGTCATATCCACAAAACCGAAGTGTCAGAATACCACAGTACTTAACCTAATAAGGCCCAACTGGTAAGATAATTGATTATCATTTCAGTTATAACTTACTCATAAATTTCTATTTGAACGATGCTTAACTCTTTATTTACCGAACTTCAAGTCAGGCTTATTAGGTATTAGGTTTGGTCTTATTAGGTTATAGGCCCAGCCTTCTTTGGCGCGCTGGCCTTATCAAGTTTTGAAAAGGGGGTACTTTTATTAGAAGATCTGAGGAACGTGGAGCAGTATAGAAAATCTTCAAGATAGCCAATTTTTAAATATTGCAGTCGATGACTATAACACAAAAAAGGGAAAACATGAAGTCACTTACATTTAAGTCTGGAAAGCCAAGACCTTAAATTAGGGCCTTATTGAGCTCACCTACCTTAATACGCGCATGGTGATCACGTCTCACACGACTCATATGAGCATGTCATACGTGCGAAGACTCTTGTAAGCTGATATTTCGATGTATCGTCATTATCAGGGCTGCAATTTTTATACACAAAAAATAGTGAAATATGCGCATATTTTATGCACTGAATTCAGTCTAAATAATATGCCGAAAATATGCGCCAAAATTGTAAAATATGCAAATACAATCATATTTTTAAATGATCCAGCAAAGTATCTCCTTAAGAGTCCAATCTTCTTTTAACAGGAGATGCACCCAGGAGATAATGCACCTATTTCCTATTCGTAATTTCTTGATGATTGATGAATGTGATGCGGGCAAGAGAAAGGTTATCTCGCGTGCAAAAGAACATATTTTTCTAAGAGCTTTTTTCTACTGATTCATTAACCATTAAGTCTTCTCAATTTTTTTTGGAGTCGGACATCATTCTCAGAACTAAAAAAGTAACTTTTTGGGGAAAAAATTAAAAAATAAGCAGAGATAGCAGAGCATTTGGCTCGTCATCTAACAGTCGGCAGATGATTAGAAACAAAAGTCAATACAGAATATGCGTCCATATGGAAAAAAATTTGTTTGGCCAATTTTAGTTTATTCTTTTAATGTTCAACTACTCATGCGGTTGATCTGATGGTTTTTTATTTATTTATTTATTTATAGAAATGTAACGAGGGTAGGGGTAGTGTAAGGTGGTATACGTACTATAACATAGGGGCCTCTTTCAGAGATGGGGCTTTTTTGAAATATTCCGAGACACGGGAGCTGGCCCTGTTAGGCAAGAAGAAATCTTGCTCTTTCCTGTAGAAACTGAACCTTGTCATTTTGATATCCTTTCTCATTTTCTCGTCCATGCTTTCGAAGAATAAAAGGGAGCCATATATTTTGCACCCTTGTAGAAGTATGAACAGTAGTTAACTGGAATTATCAGTGGAGAAGCTCGAGTTGCATACCTGACACTAATAACCTTTTTGTCGGACCGAACATAGAAGGAGTTATACTCTCATATACAGATCAGTTAGTGACGTCATATAGCTCCACAACGATATCGTATTTCGCATATCCGGTCGGACCGCAGCCCCCCGAGGATTTCACAAGTGATGGTCGTGTTTCGTAATTAACCGCGTTTTATTCCCCCCTCGCGTGCAGCCACTTCAAGATTTAGGCCTTTTCTAAATTTGTTACTCTTTACCGAGCATCGAGGGGGCTGGCAGCGAGAAATGGACAACTTTGCGGCGACCGCCTCGTCGCGTTATCCTAATTAATACGGAAATGCTTTTCTGTTTTGGCGGCGAATCTCACAATAGCTTGAGGAGGGTTCATTGTTGCGATGCACTCGTACAGAACTAAAACGCGAGAATCAATTTTCTCGATAGTATTTGCTCGGTACAACAGGACACGGTTGAGTATACGTTCTTCAAAGAAAGTCTAACTCGCCAACATGTGTCCGGTTTGTGGTTAAAATGTCCGCGAGTATCTGCACCTCGATGATTTTCAAAAAGAGTTAATAAAACGTAGCTGCTCGCTGTCGGACGACTTGATGCGCTCTTCTGTGTCGGCAAATGAGTCGATTATTTTGGGGTTAATTTTTTGAGTGGTTTCCGCTTCCTTCGAAAGTATAAAGAAAGCGAGGTCTTTGCGATACTTTTTGTCACGACTACTACTGTATCGTTTTCCTCGATGTTTATGCAGTGTTCCGGAATATGTGACTGCAGTGGCGGGTCTGGTCTTGACCAAAGGGGGGAAGAAGGTGTTAGAGGGAATGCTAAAGTTAAAAAACAAACACAGACGAAATCGCAAGGAGGTCCAGACCCCCTGGCTACGCATTGTGTGACTGGCATATCCTGGAATATGTAGATCTGAAGCCTATACTTCGACCTCGGGAGGAAATCACGAGCGGCAGGGGGTTGACCAAAATTCCAGCGATTGACTTTTTTCAAACTGAATTCTAATTCAGTGGACAAGTGCTTGAATTTAAGAGCCTAGGGCGGATACCAGCGACATTTTATAACAGTTGTGAAGCCTTATTTATACCAGAGCGCTTTGTACCCTTGTGATCATTCCATTTCCGCGAGAACTTTATTGTTTTTAATATAAACAGTTGAGAAGGGAACCAAGCAGGATCCTAAAATGGTAAGATCCTGTATTTTGACGGATCCAAAATGTCTCCCTCCGACGGAGGAGGTTAGAGGTGTACCAACTTTGAAATTTGTTTATTTTTCGGGTTACTGAGTGTGGATGTCCTATTTGGGGTCTGGTTGGTAGAGTGGATAGTGCGCTGGTCTCGGAATCGGGAGGTCCCGGGTTCGAGTCCACGTAGCAACTCGCTACATTTCGACCTAGGCCGGATTTTCGGCAAGATGAGAAGAGGGCTAAGACTGCTTTGACAGCCTCCCTGACATCTCTGAGGTAGTGCTCGAAAGAGTGGATTCCAGGGCTCGGGTTAAGAGTAAATTAGAAAAAAAGATGTTTCATCCAGCTCCGATTTAGACCCCTAAATTAAAGTTTTATTCTTCAAGTCGGCGATATTGATTTCGGTTGAGAAATCAAACGAAACATCTAAATCGAAGGGGAGTTGAGGAGAGCCTCGTCCCCAAACATTTCCAGAGTTTGAAAATCTAGTGAAATTTACCCTCAGTTAGCAGACTCAGATCAGAGGGGTTAGTTACATTTCAACTTTTTTTAAAAACATTTTATATGCTTTTACTACAGGGTATATGTGAGCAAAACTGTAACGCTCCCCCGACACGAATTCAGTGGTTGACATTTACAATCTGCAGCCGTGTTTTGCTGCGCAACTGCAGTCTGCAGCTGTGTTGTTAATAGAAATTTCCATACCCCCGACACGAATTTTCAGTTTGTAAGTCGGTAAAATGAGCTCCTGAGCTTCTCAGTCGACCAAATAAAGTTTTCTAACGACCCTCTGTGTGTCTGAAAAAGGAGAAATCTCGATTTTTTCCCAACAAATTTATAATGCATCTTCAAATAAACTTCACAACGGTGTACGTCAAGATCATATTTCCGGTGTAAAAGTTGGATCTTTGGGGACGAAACTGGGATCAACTCTGAACTCTGAGATTCGAAGCAATATATTCTAAATTAATGAAAGAAAATTAATTTTAATAGCACTCTTAATGTTTTTAGACAAGTCAGTTTTCCCTACTACAATCATTTTTCATTTGACCTGTAATTTTCTACAGAGAATTTAGTACAATTTCATACAATTTCTTACACACAATTTCCTAGAATTTGCTACAGTTTCTTACCGCCTTCTACACACGATTTTCTGCTATTTCCTACAATTTCCTGCCCACAGTTTCCTACATCTTCCTATAGACAATTTCCTACACTCAATTGCGTGCTATTTCCTATAATTTCCTACATCTTTCTACCGAGAATTTCCTACAATTTTCTACCCAGAATTTCCTACATCTTCCTACACACAATTTCCTACAATCTCCTACACACAATTTCCTACAAAAATTCCTATACTACAATTTCGTACAATGTCCTACATCCTCCTGCACAAAATTTTTGACACACAATTTCCTACATACAGTTTTCTACGTACTCCTTCACACAATTTCCTATAAATTCCTACACATAATTTCTTACAATTTCCTTCAAACAATTTCTGGTAACTTACTTTAATCTTCTACCGACTATGTCTTACAATTTCCTGCTCACAATTTCCTACATACAGTTTCTCACTAATTCCTGCAGCCAATTTCCTACATCTTCCTACCCACAATTTCTTACATCTTCCTACACAAAATTTCTTACGTTTTCTATGCACAATTTCTTACAATTTCCTACACACAGTTTCTTAAAATTTCCTACTATTTTCTACACACAATTTCCTTCTATTTTCTACCCACAATTTCTTACATTTTCCTGTACACAATTTCCTACATTTTCTACGCCCAATTTCTTACAATTTCATACCTACAATTTCCTACTTCATATTTTCTACACACAATTTCTTACATCTTTGTACACACAATTTTCTACAATTTCACACACACACACACACACACACACACACACACACACACACACACACACACACACACACACCTACAGTTTCCAACCCACAATCTTACAACTTCCTGCACACAATTTCCTACAGAAATTACTACCCTACAATTTCCTGCATCCTCCTGCACACAATTTTTGACACAATTTCCTACATACAGTTTTCTACGTACTCCTTCACACAAATTCCGGCACACAATTTCCTACACATAATTTTTTACAATTTCTTACACACAAGTTCTACTATTTCCAACCAACAATTTCCTACAGTTTCCTACCCACAAGTTCTTACATCTTCCTACACACAATTTCCTACATACAATTTCTTACAATTTTCTACAATTTCTTACACACACGTCCCTTCTGTTTCCAACCCACAATTTCCTACCCATAATTTCTTACATTTTCTACGTACAATTTCTTACAATTTCCTACACGACAATTGACGGGGGTCTGCCTCAGCAACTTAGTTATAATTAGCAATAGTGTTACTATTCAAAAAAGGCGAGAAAGCAGACATAAACAACTGCAGCCCGATAGATTCAAGCTCTAATTTAGGAAAATTTTTGTAAAAAGTTATCAAAAACTGTGTGTACCCCATTCTGGATTTCAGTCAAAGTCCTGAACTGGCAGGTTTTCGGAAAGGATACTCAACAGTAGACCAGACTTTTGTTATAAAGCAAATAGTCGAGAAAACGAAGGAGTTTAATCAAAACCTGAATATACTGCTGATTGTCTTTCAAAAAGCTTTTGATTCGATTTCGCGCCCAACACTATGGGAGGCTCTCTGGAGACAAGGTGTTCCAAAGAAGTTGATAAGAATGATAAAAGAAACGTATACAAATTCAAAGGGGAAGGTACGGCTGGATAAAATGAGACAATATTTCCAAATCAACAGAGATGTAAAACAAGGAGACCCTCTATCCCCAAATCTTTTCGACTGCTTACTGGAGAAAATCTTCCATCACCTAAACTGGGACGGGATGAGGCTGAAAATAGACGGGGTCTGCCTCAGCAGCTTAAGGTTTGCGGATGACGTCGCCTTGATGCGAACGGAGAGGAACTTCAGTTAATGGTCAAAGAAGTGAAACAAGTGAGGCGGAAAGTAGGCTTGAAAATCAATGAAAATAAAACGGTGTTGATTATAAATCAGGAAAAAACTCGGAAAATTAATTTAGGAACAGAGGAAATTAGAGTTGAAGACAGCACAGTGTATTTAGAGCGGACACTACTATTTGATGATGGTATATGGACAAAGAACTTAATAGAAGGAGAACACAAACTTGGAGGAGTTTTTGGACGTTAAAGCAGATGTGCAAGAGCTAAATGCCGCTAAAAATGAAAATGAAAATTTTGGAAGGGTGTACATTACCGATCTTAACACATGAAACACAGACATGAACAACCACCTGAGCGCAGAACTTGAAAATGGCAAGAACACAGATCGCCATGGAAAGATCGTTTTTAGGCACAAAAAGGATTGACTGAAAAACGTTGAAAAGGAGAAACGGAGCAAAGATTGCAGATACACCGCCAAAAAATCGAAGTTCAATTATGCGGGACATGTTGCCAGAGAAAGAAATGAAAGATGTGGAAGAAGGTTGTTGGTTTGCAATCCTAGGGAAGTTCGGAGATCACCGGGAAGACCTCTGACATAGTAACACAACGAGCTAAAAAACATAGGGGAAAGGCTTTGGGTAAGGCGTGCAAGGGATAGGGACCGACGGAGAAGAGTGGGGTAGACCTGTGCCCGTTCATTGGCGCACTGACTAATTGTAAACGTGATACGTCACGTATAGTAAATTAAGTCAGTGGTTGTAAATAAAGAAAATAATTAAATACCCACCTTTGCACAACCCTCATCTACATTATTGCTGAATAAATCTCAAATTTCATCGCAAAATTCGGCTGATGTATATTTGTATACCTAAGTTTTGAAGTGCATACGTCATGCTATTTCATTTATCCAAAATAACACTCCGCCACCTATGTTGTTTGTTCCTAAAACTTGGCAAATATTTGGCCTTTTGCAAACCGTATTTCCTCAAAGCCCCTACACGTTTCGTATTCTCTAATACCTAAAAACCTACATTTTGAGAATCCCTCGAAATTTCGCGAAAGCGCCAAACACGCCATAAGCGACCTCGTTAATGGGCTAATAGGATGAAGTTACCTCCTTTCCGGGAGCCTATACTCGAACTATTACAGGAGTTGACGTTTTATGGCAAACCCGTGTTCCACATCCATTCATATTGTTCTTAATAAACCCGACAAAAAAACCGCTTTCATATTTCATATTTTTATTGCCATTTTTCGTTCGCACAGTGCATCACTTTTTTGTACCGCGTTATTATTTAGCAACCGAGACTCGGGTATCCATCGACGATTTTTTATTTTTATTTAAAAGTGTGTAACTTTGTTTGGGTCACGCTCGGCGATCCCATGGGCGCGAATTTTTCGCGAATAAATATCGAAATTAGCGTTGTGAAACGATTAGTTACGTCCAGCGGTGCGAGGGTACAATTTGCAGATCGCAGTGTCGCAGCCGAACAGCATGGTGGGCGAAACTGCGATGCTCTAATAGGTTACACAGACGAGAATACGTGCATGGGTTTGCTCGCTATTACTTGTAAAAGAAGTAGGAAAAGTTGGTAGATTTTCGTTTCTTAGACTGGATCCGGGCCGTTATTAGTAGGTTTTTAATATAGTTGGGGGGGGGGGGAGAGCTGACAGCAAAAATGTCAGCTATAATCGAGAAAATATCAAGTTGAAAACAAAAAGAAGAAAAAGTTCCTCACTTCCCAATTTTACCAACTGAATACTAGAATTTACTGAGTGACAACTATTCAAACATTAAACAGTGTTACCGGGTGTGAAGTCCCCTCCACCCTCCCATTTATTGCTAAGGCTCTTGATTGAATCGCCATTTTTTGAAAGACAACAATTTCTAATACTACTGGATTCCGAGTGTCCGATCTAATCGGGGCGGAGGGAAGATCGGATACTTCAAAAAGTCGGATAACTACATAGGAGAAAGTTTGCAATGGAAAATAACGTCTACATAATTAGTGTAAGCCTTTTTGGTTTTGTAAGAACAAAACCCGAAGTTCTCTTAAATGTACTTAAAGGAAGTGGTACCAATTTGGACCCGCATTCTATTTTGAAGAATTACTCAGCCCCGTTTCTGTGGGATTAGGTAGAAGAAAGATTCTGATACGTCCCATTCTGAAATTCACGAGAAATTACTTGCTACATGACAATTTGGATTAAAAACAGCTCGACCTCCAACCAAATTGTGGGGTAATTTGGATCCTTTATAATGAATGACAAAAAATAGCAAGGTCTTTAATCAATTCAATAATGGAAAGTGCATTCAATAGTTGAAAAAAACATTCGGTAAATTAAAAAACGAAAGCATTACTTGCCACAATAGAAAAAATGCAAATTTATGCGTTACTCAATCAACGGTGTCCACCCATCGCAGACATTGCTTCTTATGTTCTCCAAGTTTCCTTTCAATAGGAATTTGAAATTCCTATTGAGAACGCAAACCTTTCCAAACACGTTTGAAACAACCTATATGCTGATCGTACATACCGCATTTTCCTCTGTACTGACATCTTCACTTGCTTTGAATGTGGATTCAAGGGTCACAAAGCTGAAGATTCGGACCTAGCAACGTGGTGGCGCGCTAATGTCGTTTTACGACTTAGACTTTACATTTTGAATTTCTTATCAACGTTAGGATAAAAGTGTACGATTTTATCCTAACGTTGATAAGAACATAAGAGAACTTGATGTTGTTGAAAACTTCCGCCAGATGTCAGCCATTACGTTGCTAGGTCGGAATTGTGTCCAAGTTATCGACGAATTAGTAGACGATGTCAACGATGAATGCGAACTTTCTTTTTCAGATGAACAAGGAAAAATAGCGGGGTTGAAAATAAAAATATAAAGAAACCGAGAATTGTAAGTAATGACCAAGAAGAAAGCGTAATAGAATCAGCAAATCAAAACAGAAAAAGGAATATCGTACCCAGGGCAAATAATAAGCTTCGAAAACAATATGGAAAAGGAAATAGACCACAGAATTACGCTGGGATGGAGCAAATATTGGGCGTTAAAGAAAATATTCAAAGGCCCTTTCCCAAACAAGAATAAAAGCGAAATTTTTAATAGTATGTCGAAAAATTCGACTTCGACATTAATTAATAGTATCCCACTATAATTAATAGCCGAAATATTGAATTCATGTGGTCAATTAATTTCTCAAAAATGACAGCCCGGATGCTTTAACAGAGCCAAAGCACTTGAGTCGGTAACCCTAAAATTCGACTTCTACTGACAGCAATAGTGTTTCGCTATTGTTAATAGCCGAAACGATAAAATAGATACGATAAAAAAGGTCTGGTCCCTATTGTGATTCCTCCTACCTAACAGCCTTAGATACTCGAACGAAGCCAATCGCTTGAGCCTGTTAGCCCAAAACTAACGTGATACCAATGAGTCATGATCATGTTTATACCAGCCACTGCGGTAGCTTGTAGCCAGCAAGCGACCTCAGCTCAGTCTCTTTTCTGTTCAGATCTTCATACGGTTCAGATGTGAGTTTTTCGTGCGTTCTCATGCGTCGTGTAATTTACTGTGAAGTGAATTTGTGCTCGTGTTTGTGTTGACGCCGCTCCAAGCAGAATTGAGACGATTCTCAGGTCAGATAACCGTTAGATTAACTACCAATTTTTACTAAAGTTGATCTCGCTCTTTCTTTCTCGCTAGCGCTCGCCCTCTCACTAGCCCCAAGTGGCAATACGTTGACAGGCTCTGTAATAAGGTATGCAAAAGCTAACCAACTATAACGAACCCTGTAATATATTCACAGACACCTCATGTTGGCCAACAAGAACATGTAATAAAAGTGAATATTACTAGTAGTGCATGGGTCGCTGTGTGGCTGAGTGGTTAACGGGTCCTCCGCTTTGCAATCCTTGCGTTTCGGGTTCGATCCCACCAACACTGGAAAGCTAATGATATTCGAATACCCCCACTATCATCCTAACAAACATAGCGACTGCGTCCTGTTACTCCGCCAGTTCGAACGAACAAGGCATCACAATCCTAGGGCGTGTTACCACCGGATCTAAAAGATTGGGACTGTCGGGTGCACGTCGTGGCTAGCTTACTCAATGTCGTGTAACATGTGGCTAGTAAGCGAACTGCGACTGCGCACACACTTGGGCACAGAGAAGGAAAAACTCTAGCGAAACAAACCGTGGGGGAGGCAACGGCAAACTACCCCAACTATCCCTGCTCAGGAAAGTCGCGCGTCAGAAACCGCGATCGCCAACATCCGGCAACGGTACGGCACCTGATTTATATGACTAGTAGTGCACTTGATGTTCGAGCAATTCTTGACATTGAGTCTATGTATAAGTAGTGGTGCTTGTGGTGCATTTAGCGTTAAGCAGTCCTTGACACTGAATCCACCTGTTAGTTGTGGTATTTGTGGTGCCTTTGAAGTTCAAGCAGTACTTAACATTGAGTTCACTGGTAAGCTCTTAAGTTGATTTTCACAATTTTTACTAATACTTAGAGACACTATAAGCCACCGCGCAAGCCGTCATTCAGACGCCCTGCACACCACCTTGTACTGACTTCATGAATCACTCCTAGAATCTCCTGTGTTGGTGCTTGACCTAACTAATCATACCGCTATCTTGGCATCATATGACTTACAGTATATGTGTTTGTTTCATGTCTACTATTAGATGAAGCCACCGCAAGAAATCTACTTTACTTTGGGAGCTTATTATTTACAAGTCTTTGTAATATACCTTTCATTGTATACTGTGGCTTTTCGTCCCTATATAAGTGACTTTAGTATGTATAAACAGCATTGCTACAGGGGCGAAACTATAAGGGAGTGGGGGGGGGTTAAAACACCCCAATAATTTGGCAGTCGGCAAATTTAGAAACTGGTCATTTGAATTTTTCATTTTCTATGAATCTCTGTTCGTTTGTTTATTTGTTTATTTGTTTGTTTTTTGATTTGTTTTTTTTTTTCAATTAAAAAATTGTCAAATTTATAATTTAAAAAAAATTTTTGTCAGCGAATTTGTAGTTTGAAAAAAATATTTGTCGGCAAATTTTTCTTCTCTACCTCCCCAAACTGAAGGTTACAATTCGTTTCTGAAAATGGATTACCTGGACTCCTCTCAGAGACTAGTCAGTCAAAAGCCAAAGGTTTCCAGCTGAGTATCGAACGTTGATTCCCCGATATTTGCCCGAAGAGTTTTGCCCGGAAACCGTTTATCCGAAAACAATTTGCCCGAAGAAAAATCCTCGAAAACAAATTGCCCGAATGACATTTTGCCGGAACAAGAAAGACCCCGAAAGAATTCTGCCCGAAAGACTTTTTAATGTACTCGAAACGTCGAAAGGAAAAAAGTTGGAAACAATACTTTTTAATATAAGGAAAGTTTGAAGGCGCAGGAAGGTCTCCTAAATGGGATTTCTTCGGGTTATATGGCAGAGTTCAGATTTACGAATCCTTTGAATGGTTCTCGTAAGTGCGGTTTGCTCTGGGAGCTGACTGAGGACTCCCGAACTGACGCCTGCTAGTTGTGTACGAAGTATTAGTGAGGGCACCATCTCCGGGTGCGCAGAAGCTTCCCGATTGACAATGAAGCCGAATCTGAGCGCTTTTGTGAACATCACTCAGTAATCACACTACTGGTGAGCGATCACTTCACACACACTATCTTAAAATGATTAGATGGTGAGCACTCACAAAGAAATGTGATCGGCCAAAAGTCTCAAAACGGAAGTGGTTTGTGACATGTTGCGTGAGCGCTCACCAAATTGTCAATCGGGTTGTTCTTTCACAATTTGAGTCAAGAGTCAACTCCTCTGCTGCAGTCGCCTCAACATTAGACGGCTGCGCGTGTTGGGATTCATCCAGACCTTTCATTAGCGTAACGGTTCCATCACTGTCTGGTTCTGTAGTTATTGCGCATGCTCTACACTCTCGCGCGCGAACTTTTGAACAGTCCCAGTACATCCGTCCCTTACTCGTGCGAGACCAAATGTAGACGTACCCGCCTACATGAAGATGGACGCCGATGAGTTTTGGATTCATGTTTTCTTCAATACTTCTTCAATAGCTACTGTTGATGTAGCTGAATTTTCCACAAAGTACAACAAGCCATTTCCATGGAAAGAGACAAAACGAAGACTGAAAAAGAGAGTTGTACTTTTTTTCCCTCTAATTTTATTTACATACACGCAAATTTATAAACACATTTCCTATTATTCAGTCCGTGTACTTTCAGACCTTAGTAATCTAAAGAGATATTCTGCGTCTTTCTCCCCTGTCTTAAATCATTTTTCGGGCAGTTCTGTAAATAAAAGTGAAGGAAAAAAGAAAAATTCTTCGTTTTAACTTGGAAACATTTTTTTGGGCGTTCAGGAATTCGGGGGCAAAAGTCTTTCTGGCAGAATTCCTTCGGGATCTTTCTGGTTCGGGCAAAATGTTTTTCGTTTTTTCAGGCCTTTTTTTTTTTCGGGTAAAATTTCATTCGGGCAATTTGTTTTCGGGGATTTTTCTTCGGGCAAAACTATTCGGGCGAATGTCGGGAAACCTCGAACGTTATCTGAAAGGTTGAAACAAAGCTGAAATATGGAAGACATTTCGAAAATTTGATAGTCGGTAGCAAACGTTGAATTTCGAATTTCAGTGACTATTCTGTTTTTACTAGATTCTCTGTTTGACCTAGAGCCTAAAATTTGAGAAAGTTGAACATTTTATTAAATTCTAAAAGTTGAAAGCAAAAGACTTATTTTCCAGGGTCACAAGCTGAATCCGATAGCAAATGTTCTGAGGGAAATTTAGTCTGAAACAAAAGTCAAAACTCCACGTGTTTTTCTCATAAGAACAAAAAGGAGCTTGTGGCACGAATTCCTCAAACCGATTAACCTGAAACTGCGTTTTTTTTTTTTTTTTGATTCTATTGGAACCAACTTAGGAGACAAATCAGAGGAAATTCTGAAAAAAATATCACCAAGAGTAAATAACGACCATCTTAATGTGTAAAGGAAGATGTGTGTTCCTCTCAAGTATTTCTAACATCCTTCCAGCTTACCCTCCCAGATTAGGGTAAGCTCATGTGCGCAAATGTAAGTGCTTGGGGGATGAAAAATTGAAAACAAATAAAGTGGAATTTATTTTACGTATATTTTTGGGGGCGGTAAAAAGATTAGCACATAGCGGCCAGTCGGGTAAATCGGGCCTTGTTAGTGAATAAAAACACTGATCGTTAATTTTTATACAAATTGTAAAATGATAATCCTCACACCCATTTTTCACTGAGGTCTTCAAAAGGCAAGTAGAGATGCTGTATTGAGGAATGCATTCACTCTCATTCCCCTCTTTTTTCTTCTTTTTCGCAAAGAATGAAGATGAGCCCATTCTGAATGGGAAAAGAATGACAGTTTTTTCCTTAATTCGGCATCTCTGACGGCAAGGTCTCGTTTCTTTTTCGGTAAAAAAAAAAAAAAAAAATATCCCTCCCATTAAGCAAGACTAAAGCTAAACTTGAAATTTTTTATGGAAAGATCACTCAAATAGGACTTCTTGGGTCGTTGATTTCGACAATTTCACCAGAAGATTCTCCTTTAAACCCTGAATTGACTTTCAGAGTCCTCTATTCTTGGAAAATTGAGTAACGAATCAAAATACAAGCAGTTTTTCGCATCGCTGAATTCGAAAGCTTCTATGAGCTTTCTTATCAAACTGCGATTTGGGCCCCAAAATTCAAAATTGATTTTTTAGGAAATCGAATAAAGTAAATTATACGTATTTTTCTGGGTTGCTGAATTCGAAAATTTCTTCAAATTCCTCTTGGATTCCCGGTTTAGGCTTCAAAAGCCAAAACTGGTCTCCAGAAGTGATTAAAATTATTGATTTCCCGGTAACCGAATCAAATATCGAAATGGGGAAGGAGAGAGGAGAGGTCGCCTAATTTGGAAATTCCATTAACGCGATAAATTTTCGATATTGACTCTCGGGTAGGCCCCAAACACCAAGATGAGAGTCGAAATTGAACGAACTTGATTTGATCTTTCAACATTTTCATAACCATCAAATTACCAAAATTCAAATTGGAGGAAAAATTTCGAAATTATCCAAGTACGAGTATAAGGAGAACATTCAAGTCTTTAAGAATCAAAAACTATAAAATTAAACCAAAATTAGGAATTATAATAGTCGCTGTTTCAATAATTTTGGTCAATTTTTGGACTTCAAATGTTGATTCGTAAAGATGTAAGTTTTAATGAGTTTTTTCTTCAACATTACACGCAAAAATTGTCATTTAACCTAAGAATGATGAAGTCCAATCAAAGGTCCCATGGTCATTACTAAATTTGTAACAGCCCCCCCCCCCACCTCCCACCTCAAACAAGAAAATGGAAATGAAACCACTTTCATTTCGATAGTTCAGTCATTTTTTATAAAATCATACCTGCTTTTGAAAATTTGGCATTTGACGATTTAACCCTTTCTCAAGAGATTTGGACTGTAATGATAGAAATGAATCAGCGATCTTTCGCATTTTCAAAAACAGTCTGTTAATTTGAATTTAAGATCGTAAGAACTCTCCACTTCAATAGTCGACTCGATTTGTAAAAACTAATTAGTGCTTGCAAATTCAAAATTTAACGCATGTTCGAATACAACTACCCTCAAGGTCAGTAATTAATGACGATCCACTTTGGGATCCCATTCTGAGTTTTGGAGTCCAGGGACGTACCGAAGAGTTTTTGCTGGGGGGGGGGGGGGTTGAATTTGTGAAAGTCCCAACTGCCAACTGACTCAACTCAAAATTCCCAAGTATCAAAGCAAAAAAAAAACCTTTTGACCTGTTGGATTTTTCCAACTGACTCCACTCGAAATTCCCAAGTATCAATGCAAAAGAAGGAAAACCTTTTCACGTGTTGGGTTTTCCCAACCTCTCAACTCAATTCCCAAAAATCAAAGCAAAAAAAAACAATCAACTTGTTAAATTTTTTCAACTCGCCTGACTGAAATGATAAATTTTCCCGTTGGCCCTTGCCCCCTTATCGGTACGTCCCTGCCCCCAATCATTTGGCAGTTAGCAAATTTTAAAACTGTTCATTTGAATTTTTAGTTTTCTCAAAACGTTTGTTTGTTTGTTTGTTTATTATTATTATTTTTTTCAATTAAAAAATATTCTAATTAAAAAATCGGCAAATAAAAATTTTGTCGGCGAATCTCTAGTTTAAAAAAATATTTGTCAGCAAATTTTCCTTCTCCACCGCCCCCCCCCCCAAACTGAAAGTCAATTTTCGTCTCTGCGTTGCTAGCCCACCATGCCTGCAATACAAGCTCATCACAAGCCTTCCACTGCACCAAATTGAGCTCTCGTAATTAATTAGCTGAAATAATCTATATTCCCACCCTTTCATAAATTTATATATAAATCATAAAAATATAATATAATGTATGAATTTCGGGTTGCAGTATTACTCTACTTAAACAAGATTATTTCACAAGTGTCCTGCCGACGTTAGCATATTTTGGGTAGCAAGTCTGGGCAACAAATAAAAAAGAGAGAGAAAAAAGTTTAAAAATACCCAAAATGCAATGGAAAGATCGATGCTAAATATAAAATTACGCGACAAAATAAAAATTCGAGTAATAAAGGACAAGTTAAAATTAAACAAAGACGTTAATTATTTATGTTATAAAAGTAAGTGGAAATGGGCAGGTCACATTGCTAGAACACAAGACAATAAGTGAATAGAGAGAATGATGTGGTGGATCCCTCCAAACAAAAGGAGAAAAGGTAGACAAAAGACTAGGTGGAGGGACGATTTAGGAGATTGCTCGGACTTGTATCATCAAGAAGCCGAAAACTGGGCTGAATGGGCGAGATGGGGAGAGGCCTTCGCTCTTATGGGCTCACTGTAACGACTAAACAACAATGTCCGGTAGATTAAATATAGGCTAGTAAAATATTATATAATGACAATTCCGGTACACAACCAGTAAAAGCTGTAATGATGATGAACCCGTTCTGAACAGGGACCGGCGAAGACATGTCGTAGCTTCTTTTCAAATCGGGTGTCAGATCACCACACCTCCTCCTCTCCCGTGCTTATTCGAGTCTTAGACATTTTCAGAAATATAACTGAAAACAATTCGGAAGAGAAAATCTGGAGCCACGACCCGAGATGTTAATTTTCCCGAGTCGCTCAAAATCGAGAATAGGTGCCTTTCATTCGGATTGCCCGACTGTGTTCTCAAAAAGCGCCGAGGAACAGACTGCTTTTAATTCGCGTCTACCTCGAATTATCATTATTTACTCCTCGGTCGTTTCATTCGTATTCCAACTTTGTATCCTCGGTCTGATTACCTAAAAAATAAAAAAAAACTTTTTCCTCGTCGAAGTACATACAGCATTGTAAAAAGCATATCAAATTTACCGCAGAGATATAAAAATTTCTCTTTCTGTATGAAGCGAATTTTCTATATTATATAACACACCTCCGCACCGGCGAATCTGTGCTTTTCTTTCAAATAATTCGATTAAATATTCCTTTTAATACGCGAAAAATAAATTTTAAAAGGGAAAATTAATACCAAGTTTTCGCCTCGCTTAATGTAATTAATATTCGCCGATGGTAACTTTTACGCGAATAATTTCGAGAAAATAGGGTATAGAAGTTTTTTGATAAAAGTAGAAAACATTTCCCGTCACGTCGTCCTTTTATATAATGCCTGTCGACAAAAAAGGCGGGCAACCTCACCTTCTGGAAAGGGTTGATTATTGTAATTTTCACCGCGAGCTTAATTAAAATTTACATTAAGAAAGTGTCACTTTCAAAGTTTTTCGACGATTTAATTAATTAATATACGCGTAACGGGGAGAGCGCCGGGACGTAGCATAATTCGAGGAATTTTATACCTATAAAACAGCTAGAGAGTGTATTGTAGGCGCGGCAATAAACGGAGAACGAGCCTACTTAACGTTCATTAATCATCTCCTTTTAACGCTGTGTGCTAAATATTACGAAAGTAAAGGTCATTGTTTCCGAAGCAACCTTGCAAAAAGGTTACTGTTAGAAAAGGCTCGCTTTCCTCCGATCGAATGCGATAATGTATGAAAATAATGCTAAGTAATTTAGCTTTTAGTCCGGAATCGAATTCTATTAGTTTTGCTGGATGTTCACTTTTTCAAATAGAAAACCCAACGAACCAGTAGTCAGTACTGCCAGATCTGGCTACTTGTTCCCAGTTTCGGCTATTTTTGTTCAAATTTGAGGATGTGATTATACTGGCTAAATTTCGTTATCTGGCTGTTCTGAAATTGGACTGGCCTGATCTTTTCTGGCTCATTTTGTTTTCCGACTACGTTTTCAATTTTTTGGCTATTTCAGTTTTAAATTCCCAAATTACATCATACAGGATAGCATTGATCCAGAATTTCTTTTTGAATTTTGTGGCTATTCCATAAAAAGGGGTAACTTTGTCGATCGATCAACGTCTCAGAAAACGCAAAAAAAGAAAAACAAAATTTTTTGGTCGAAGAAATCAATTTTGAGATTTTGGTCGATTTCTATAGGAAAAACATCGCTATAACGAAGAAACAAAATTTACGGATGTGAGAGAGAAGAGTAGAGAGAGAGAAAGAGAATTATGAAAGAGAATGAGAAAAGAATGCGAATGTCTGCGTCGCTTCTTCGCGGTTTTTCGGAGCTCACGAATAAATCCGATGTTCTGAATTGTTACCACGTATAAGAGCGAAAAATTACCTTGCCAACAAACCCTCGTTGAGGCTGGTAACGTGACTCCGTGGCGAGTTACGGCCGTTCGAAGGAGTGGGAGAAAAAGGTGTGTCTAACTTTAGACACGTTTTTCTCGAAAACGTGTTTTTGTGCGTTCTCGTTACACTCATCTTTGGCCGCTTGTATCTCCGCAAAGAGAAACGCTACAGATCTCGCCGATAGCTCCTTGGAACGGGCATTCATTCCTCTATTACGTACTGTCCATAACTCAAAATTTGTCGGATCGACAAAGTTACCCCTTTTTATAGAAACTACCACAATTACAGCTCACATAATAGCACTGATCCAGAATTTCAGCTTACATCCAGTTTTTTGGCTATTTTAATTTTAAATTCCCAGATTATATCACGCACAATAGCACTCTGATCAAGAAGTTTTCTTTCATCTAATTCCTTGGCTATTTTTTTTTTTAAATTTTTTGTAGGTAGAATTATATTGGCGCCAGTCACACATTTTCATTGTCTATAGCGTCTAGGCCTCTCGGCACATCCTATTTTCTGCGAATTTTATTCCGTTGGCCTTAAATATTCGAAAATAATCTTGTGAGCACTGGAACATACTTTTTTCAAAATCCAGGGAGGAGGGCAATCGCCCCTCCTTGCCCCTCGCTGGCTACACCCATGATTCCTACAAACTGACACGATTGGAACCTTTCAGATCGTCGTTTGAAAATTCATCATTTTTAAAACCTAATAAGGCCCAGTGTATGCTAATATGGCCCGACCTGTTTAACAAACAAGACTGTAGTGAATTAAATCCAAATTTTATAAGTCAATACATATATTCCACACTATTCCGTCATTGTAAGTTAGGTAAAAAGTTATCTGAAAAAGTTAATTTTATCAGGTCAAGCTTTATTAGGGTACATTCCAATTTGTTTCCAAAAATCGCAATTTCTCAGTTCTGAACAACCAAAAGCAGATTATTTTGACGCAGGCTCTTAGGCAATTACCAGAACAACAACTCGTCAACATTCAATTTTTTGTTAAAATTAATTTTACTTACCTTTATTGAGAGCACAATACGGTGATAAAAACATTTCACAAAATTTTTAACGAACAGAAAATTTTGAAAACCAGTTCCTCGCGACCGGATACTGATTTGTGATTTAAAAAAAACAAGTGCACAATGTTGCCACATTGTAATACTACAAATTTCGTTCAGGTGGTTTTGCAATACAAAGCAAAGCAGCCGAGATAAGGCAGATCGGGCTTTATTAAGAACCTGGTCGTTATTAGGCGTACTTACCTTATTTTAGTTTTAAATTCCCTAATTACACCCAAAACGTTAGCGTAGATCCAAAACTTCACCATCAATCCAATTTTTTAGCTATTTTCGTTTTAGATTTCCTAATTACATCACACACGATAGCACTGATCTAGAATTTCTCCATCAATCCAATTTTTGGCTAATTTTGTTTTAAGTTTCAAAATTTCACCTAAATCAATTTATTTTTTTTTTTTAGATTTTTTGTAGCCATTTTAGCTTTAAATTCTCTAATATTGCATCTCACAATAGCACTGATCCAGAATTTCCCCTTACATCCAGTTTCTTTCGGCCATTTTCATTTTCAATTCTCTAATTACATCACACACGATAGCATTGATCCAGAATTTCACCTTAAAGCCAAATTCTGGGCTATTTTTGAATTTTTTGGCTATTTCAGTTCTAAATTCCCTAATTACACCACAGACAGTAGCACAGATCCAGAATTTCTCCATAAATCTAATTTTTTGGCTATTGACATGGATATGTCTATTGGCTGGCCTTCCATCCTATTTCCGACCGACAGGGAACTTGGTTCCAGTTCAGTTCACAATTCAGTTCAGTTGTGCGTATTGCGTGAAACCAATCAGTATAATTTAGCTCTTCACGGTCACAATTCAATTCAGTGGTTTACGTTCCCATGGAAATTATTTTCCCTTCTAGCATGTGCTCATTGATCTTGATCCTTGCTGCGCGACTGCAATTTGCAGCTGAATAATTTGCAATGCTTAAATGTTTGACGTGTTACAGCCATGGATATACTTGACCGAAAATTGTAAAGCCCCCCCCCCACCCCAACATGCTCGACGCTCTACCCGACATTCTTCCAGTCATGTGCTTACTGATCTTGATCTTAGCTGCGCGACTGTAGTCTGCAGCCGTGTTGTTAATAGAAATTTCTATTAGGGTGTGATACACTCCTGTTACTGTGACGTCATATTACTGACCTGAGTGTATTTGAGCGAAAACCGTGTTTGTACTAAACATTACGCCCCCCCCCCCCGAACAGTGTTGTTAGACAAAACAATTTTTTGTCATTTTGTTAGAGGAGCATTCCATCTTTTTTTGTTATGTCATAAGTTTCGTCATCTTCAGAATTTTGTCATTTTGTTTTTTCATAGTTTTGTTATGTCTAGACAAAATTATTTTGTCATTTTGTCTGCATTTTTGTCATGTCGCTTAGCATAATATTATACTGTCGATAGCAGTGTCACTTGGCATAGTCTACTGTCAATAGCAATGTCGCGTAGCATAACCTGTTATCAATTATTACATCTTTTAGCTTAGTTCATCAATTAATTGTAAACAAAATGTCATAACATAATTTTTTTGTCATTTTGTTTTATTTGTTTCATTTTTTGCTATGTCTTTTCAACATTTTATTTTTCTATGTCTAACAACACTGCCCCGACATTCTTCCAGTCCTTTGCTCATTGATCTTGATCTTTGCTGCACGGCTGCAGTCTGCAGCCGTGTTGTTAATTGAAATTTCCATGGAAATTTTTTAAGTAGAGTATGATACACTCCTGTTACTATAAAGTCATACTACTGAGTGTACTTGAGCGTAAACTATGTTTGTACCAAACGTTTGGGTTTTACCATTTCCTAGAATTTTGTCGTGAATACATTATTATTTTTTAAAGTTCTTGGCTATTTAGTTTTAAATTCCTTAATTACATTAATTACATCAGACACGGTAGCATTGATCCAGAATTTCACTTTAAAGCCAGTGTTTTTTTGGCTATTTTAATTTTTAATTCCCTTATTACTTCACAGACGGTAGCATAGATCCAAAATTTTTCCATCAATCTAATTTTTTGGCTATTTTTTGAATATTGTCGCCATTTTAGCGTTAGATTCTTTAATTAGATCTCACACAATAGCATTGATTCAGAATTTCCCCTTACATCCAGTTTTTTTCGGCCATTTTCGTTTTAAATTCCCTAATTATATCACACACAATAGCATTTATCCAGAATTTCATCTTAAAGCCAAGTTCTTGTCTATTTTTTAAATTTCTTGGCTATTTCAGTTTTAAATTTCCTAATTACCCCACAGACAGTAGCAGAGATCTAAAACTTCTCCATAAATCCAATTTGTTGGCTATTTTTTCAATTCTCGGCTATTTAGTTTGAAAATTCCCTAATTATATTGATTACATCAAACACGGTAGTACTGATCCAGAATTTCACTTTAAATCCTTAAATCCCGTTTTTTGGCTATTTCAGATTTAAATTCTCTAATTACACCACAGACGGTAGCATAGATCCAAAATATCTCCATCAATCCCATTTTTTGGCTATTTTTTGAATATTGTGGCTATTTTAGTTTTAGATTCTTTAATTAGATCTCACACAATAGCAATGATCCAGAATTTCCCCTTACATCCAGTTTTTTCGGCCATTTTCGGTTTAAATCCCCTTATTATATCACACACGATAGCATTGATCCAGAATTTCTCCTGAAAGCCAAATTCTTGGCTATTTTTTGAATTTCTTGGCTATTTCTGTTTTAAATTTCCTAACACAGATAGTAGCACCAATCTAGAATTTCTCCATAAATCCAATTTTTTAGCTATTTTTTCAAGTTCTCGGCTATTTAGTTTGAAATTCCCTAATCACATTAAGTACATCAAACACGGTAGAATTAATCCAAAATTTCACCTTAAATCCATTTTTTTTGGGCTATTTAATGTTTAATTCTTCAATTACATCACACACTATAGCATTGATCCCGAATTTCGCACCTTAAATCCAATAAATTTCTTAAGCTATTTTGTGAATTTTTTGGCTATTTTAGTTTTAAATTTCCTCTACTACAACACCCGCGACAGCACTGATCCAGCAGTTCACCTTAAATCCCGTTTTTTTTTTGGGGGGGGGGGCTATTTTTTTGCATTTTTTGGCTATTTTAGATTTAAATTCCCTAATTACATCACAGACGGTAACACAGATTCAAAATTTCTCCATCAATCCAATTTTTTGGATATTTTCGTTTTCAAATATATGTCGAGAAAAGGATCTTAAGCTCATCTTCATTGGGTCTCTTTTCATGATTCATTTTTGAAACTTCTCGAAACTATGTTCAGGCTCATTCTGATTTTACTGTGATAGACTAAGGCTCACTTCACATTCAATAAGTGACTAGAATAATCTCTATTTTTATAGTTTTTCAATTTTTTAATCAATTCAAATTTGTCATTCAAGTTACATTCTGCAGTCTTCTGTGTGATCCAGTATAGCGAATCTCGATTTTCCCCCTGGGTAACTCTCAGAAAAAGTCCACATTTCAATATTATTATGTGCTACATTACGTAAAATACTGGTTGTATGATAATCTTCTCCCCTCCCCCACACAATATTATAGCGTACAATTTTGTGCAAGTTAATTTTGTACAGTGTCGTACAATGTCATACAATTTTGTATAACTTTGCACAATTTTGTATAGTTTTATTTTGTACAATTTCATACAATTTTGTGCAATTTTATACAATTTCTAACAATTTTACACAATTTTTAACAATTTTGTACAATCTTATACAAATTTGTATAATCTTATACAATTTTATATTAATTTGTACAATTTTATACAATCTTGTGCAATTTTATACAATTTTCAACTATTTTGTACAATTTTTTACAAGTTTGTACACTTTGTACAATTTTGCACAATTTCTAACGAATGTTGACTATATGATCGGTGAATATCCAAAAGTGAATTTTTCTTCCGGCATTCAATAAGCATTTTGGTGATTGTCGACATTCACCAGTGATTTTCAACATTCTTAAGTTTCGGTCTTTCACTGTATCAATTTGGGGTTATTTAGTACTTTTAATAGACGACACTACATTTTACAACTTTTTCCTCTGTTTACTCTTGAACATGTGTAATGTCACCCAATTGTGGTACCACTTGGCACACTTATTTCATGATTCTGCGGGGACGGGGGTGTTGCAATCTTTTGGGGTATGTATTCCTCAGTGTCCCATCAAAATTACAAAAAATGTGCAGGTTCTTTAACCTAGTTTCTACAGTCCGCAGAGCACGTCAAACTTGAAAGTACCCAGTAAAAAGTGAGCAGAGTAACCCCGTGTTACAGTACCTAATGAAACTTGCAAACAGAACTAGAATACACGCGCGATCAAACAATTCCCAAACCACCACTCAATGAATCCGTTCAACGAGATTATTTTCGAAATTCAGTCGATACGTTTTCTCCATTTTCTCTGGCGTATATAGTTACAGTTACGTATTATCTGTGCCTTCCAGAGAGATAGAGGGGAGGGGGCGGGAGCTCATCATAGCGGGAAACGTTCGACTGATGTATTATGTATTAGCCTCCTGTTTTTCGTATTAGATGAACGGGAAAAGCGTGTCAGATTTTCGTCGCAAATACGGCGAAATTGCTTCGAGGGCGGCCCGGCGTGGCGGTCGGGGAAAGCGAGTCAAAGGGCGAGATGAGGAAAAAATCTGACAGTTTCCACTCGAACGAACTCGGTCCCGTTAAAACTTAATATAATGTCGCAGAACGCTCAAAAACTGCCTTTATGCGCCAAATTGGCTCCTTCTTTGTTACTTTTCCGGCGCACAATCAACGCCGTGCACGCCCGTATATGACACCACGCACCACGCGTCCGCGTCCCGCGCGCCAGAATGAGAGAAAATAATGATAGACGATGAATTTTGATTTTATGGCGCGCTTTTGGAACCGAGTGTCATTTGTTACGCGAACTATATTAACAGATATAGGCGCGTATAAATTACGTACGGATGGAGACTTGTAGACAGCTGTAATGTGTAAATGGACAACGGCTTTCGTAAAATATTTTTCAAAGTTGGAAAATGTGGGGACACCCGATAACGGATCCAGTTCTGTTCTCTGGATCTAAGTACATCTAGCCGTGGACCTTTTTGCGTTGCCTCCGCTCCAAGATACCGCTCAGAAGATGCTTTGTTTTTTGTGTTTTTTTTATTATTTTGAAAAACCAACTGGAATAATGGAATTCTAACTCTCGTCAGGTACCGTCACTTCTAATTTGAGCCTCATTTTCGAGATTTCTGAGACAGATACGAGAAAACAGAAAATAACAATTTTTATGTAAAATTTAGCGTAAACCTTTTTTTCGAAGGGGGGGGGGGTAGCCACATCATGTACAGCCTGTTGGCTAGAGACGTGGAGACTGTATGGATTACATTCAGAGTAGAGAGGTTTGTGGCTTTTTGGAATGATATAAATTTGAGTTTTTGGGTGTGATTGTCGGGAGCAGGGATTCTCGTGTTGAGTTTGGGATTTTTTTTTTTTTTTTTACACCGGAACTGCCTTTAGGCATACACCAATAATTTTGACATAATAGTAGTTATCACAGGGGGAGGCTTCGCTACAATTAGCTAGTCCTCAATTAAATTAATTACAACAGGAGGTCCGAAGGCTTGTTCTTCTTGAGCCTTCTGGTGATCGCGGATTCGTCCAGGAGTTGAATGGCCTCGACGTTGGGATGACTATGGAGTCGCTTACTGTATTTTTCGGCAGCCTTCTTGATTGTTTCTTCGACCGTATCCATTTGGAGGTCGCGGTGAATAGTAGCATTGGATAAAAACCATGGTGCTTTGACTATGCAGCGGAGGACTTTGTTTTGCGCCCTCTGGACTACATCGCGATTCGATTTTTTTGTGGTACCTCAGACCTGGATGCCGTATGACCAGGACGGCTTGATAATCGCCGAGTAAACTAGCCGTTTATTACCTAGGCCGAGCATAGAGTGGTAGCCTAGCAGCCAGTAATATTTTCTCAGGAGTGCTCTGACATGGTCTTTTTTTTTGTTGACGTGGGTCTGCCAGGTCAACCTGGAGTCCAGGTGGAAGCCCAGGTATCGAGCCGAACCTGATATAGGTACGGACTTGTTGGCTATGTAGGTGGGTTCGATGTTGTGGGGTCTGAGGGCAAAGTCAACTCTCACAGATTTAGATTCGTTGAGTTTTATTTTCCATCTGTTGGCCCATAAAGTGACTTTATTGACTACGATTTGTAATTGGGAGGTCGCAATGCTGTATTCTTTATGCGTTGATAGAATGGCAGTGTCGTCTGCGAACGTCGCGACCGTCACTTTCCGAGTAGTCGGGATATCCGCCGTGTACAATAGGTATAAAATTGGGCCAAGCGTGCTACCTTGAGGCACTCCTGCGCGGATGATGTGGGTTCTCGAAGTTGCCGAGTTGTAAGTGACTGCAAACCGCCGATGCTTCAAGTATGAACCGATGACTGCGCAGAAACTCCCGGGAAGGAGATTCTGCAGTTTATAAATGAGTCCGCTGTGCCAGACACGATCGAAGGCCTGGCTAACGTCCAAGAAAACGGCCGGGCAGAATTCTTTGTTTTCGAAGGCTTCCTCAATTACTGCAACCACTTGATGGGCTTGTTCGATAGTCGAGTGCTTCTTACGAAATCCGAATTGCAGGTTGGGATATGTGTGTTTTCCCGATGCGCAAAATCCCACACGTTATCCGGTCCATTGCGTAGTATCCCACTAGTTACCCGGGTAACTAAAGGGGAACTAAAGGGGAACAAGGGTAATCTGAGGGTGAATCGAGAGTAATTCGAGGGTAACAAATAGGTAACTTTTCCGCGGGTGATTAGGTAACTAGAGGGTAACTGATTGCGCATCGGGTTGCTGGGAGTGGAATTTTGGGCATTGGGTAATTACGTTGTTGATGGAGATAGGAATATTACATGTATTGCAGGTTGGTTGGTGCAGTTTATTCAGGATATAGCTATGAGCGATAGCAGAATGTCCATTTCTTAGTCTGAAAAGTATTACTTTTTTTTCTGGTCTTTTGATAGGAGGTTTTCGGGGAGTGAACTGTGGTTTTTATGGATTTTAGTTTGTTAGTTGGTGGGACTTGATCCCAGTATTGTTGGAAGGATTTGTGCACGAATGATTTACTGTTTTTTTTTTATTTATTTTTTTTTATTTATATCATCTGATATTCTGATATCGGGATTGAAGAAATGTTCAAGGAAAGTTTAGCGGTTCCATCGGCTATGTCATTTTGAGGAATGTTAGGGTGGCAGGGGATCCAACATCGAGAGAATTCTTTGTTTGAGGGCGGTAGCATTTGTACTGTCTTTTGGGAAATGGGATGTTCTTTCTTTTTGTGGAAATTTTGTGTGGATAGGAGAGTTGATAGCGAGTCTGTAAGAATTTAAGAATTAAGAAGTCGTTTAGCGTATGGTCTCGGCAATATCGGATGGCTAGTTTAATGGTATAGAGTTCTGCTGAAAGGATTGAGAAGTATATGGATGGTGGGAATGGGATTGAAATGCTGTCGTGGACAACGGAGCATCCTGATTTATCTGCTGATTTGGAGCTATCAGTACATATTTGGATGGAATTAGGGTATTTGTTAAGGAGGCGATTGAGATTTTGTTGGGATTTGTCGAGGTTGTTAAGTGACAGGCCTAGCTTTGGTGAGTATACATGTGAGCTAAGGTGGATTGATATTGTAGGGGAGATGTAATAGTTTGGTATTAATTTGGATGGTCGATTGTAGGAGATTGCTTTTGTTAAAAGGGAGGGAATTAGGAGGGATTATGAAATGCAGATGACATTTATCTGTTGCAAAGACCCCAAACCCGGAGAAATCCTTCTTTAACAAGCTGTGAACCAAATTCTATTCTGAAATCAATCGAACTGACTTAAAATCTCACAAGCCAAAACCACAGCAATTCACTTCTGTAAACATTACAAATGTTCTAAGAACCTAAATATCTACCTAATAATTCACCTATTCCCGTCTCAAGTAACGTCAAATACCTCGGTGTAATTTTTGATAGCTCCTCATCCTGGACTCCACAGATCCAAAATCTTAAACGCAAATGCTTCAGGAAAATCAACCTTGTCAAAAAACTCTCTCACGCCTCATACGAATCGGATAGATCAACGCTCCTATAACTTTACCAAACTCTCATCCCTCATTCGCCCAGAAATCGCCTATGCTGTACGTTGGTGCCAACTTGGCACTTTTTGGAGGAGCGACGCCCCCAATATTTTCAACTCAAAAATGGGGAAAATACAACAAATTTTACCATCATCAATGTTTAAATTTAACAAAAGAGAAAACGAATAGAAATAGAATCGATAATACCGAAATATCGGACGCGTCTCAATAAAATAATCAAAGAAAAAACCGCGCTCCGACTGATTCTGCCCCCCCCCCAATATTTCCCGTAAGTCGGCGCCTATGATGCTGCACCCGTGTACGCTTTTGTCTATCAATCGCGCCTCGACTCTCTGCATAGTATCGAGAACTCATGTCTCGACTCATCACCGGCGCCTTCCGAACTAGAGACGTATAACCATACAAGTGCGGAAACCTGCCATTTTGTATCCAACCGTGCCCGTGGATACCGAATCCGACTATGCTGAGGGTACCGCGTAGTCAATACGGCATCGACGGGCGCGGTTGGGTACAAAATGGCAGGTTTCCGCACTCGTACTGTTATAGATCGTTATCCGAACTACTCCTACCGACAGTCTGCTATGTGAGTCATCCAAACCTCCTCTAAATATTCGAAGGCATCGCATTTCCACAAATGCTATCCTCAACATTCTCGCTAATTCCAACTTTACCAATCCTCATTTTCATTTCATGATCCCTCCCAACTCCCTCCCTTTCAACAACAAAACAATCTCTTACAATCGATTATCCAGACTAATATGTACCCAACTATTACATCTCCCTTACAATATCAATCCACCTTGACTCTTATCTTCACCAAAGCTAGACCTATCACTTTCACCAACCTCGACAAATCCTAACAAAATCTCAGTCACCTTCCTTAACAAATACCCTAATCCCATCCAAATATATACTGATGACTCCAGATCGGTAGATAAATCACAGGGTGGCCACTTTCCTGGAAAATTTGAAAATCAGGGAATTTCTTCAGTCAGGGAAAAGTCATGGAAAAGTCAGGGAATTTTCAAGAAATAAATTCGTAATAAAATTGCGTGGTTTAGAAGTATCATGGTGGTTGGTACCTATGTTTCGTCATGCAAATAGATCAAATAGACTCGTGTTTAAAAAGGGACCCATTTATCGACCCACAATGGTAATGTTGAATTCACGAAAGAAATATGCTGTTTGCACGAAATATATAAATGACAAGCGCAGTAACAAGTACGAAACAGAATAAGAAATAGTTTGAAGAAAAAATTAAACTTCGGAACGCAATATAATTGACTTACACGACCAAATAAAATACGCCCGGAATTTTAATACCTTCTACACACTACGAAAAAAAGAGACACGATATTACTGCGCCCGAAATAAAAAGTTTAAATTCTCGGCCTCCATCATACTTGCCACAAATTTACAATTGCGCACAAATTAATGTCAAAATCAAATTTTGGAGCAATAAAAATCTATGAATCGATTCTCCCCCTCCTCAGGAGCCACAAAATTTAGATTAAGAGCCAAACCGATATAAAAAACGAATTCGTTGAGTTCGAAACTCCTCGATGATCTCGATGGGGTCATTCGCATCAATAATAGGTCTAAAAATTCCTAATGTACTGTAATAAAGGGTAATTTTTACAAGCCACTCTTTTTTTGTTCTCTCAACCCGAGCCCTGAAATCCGACCTTTCGAGCATTACCTCAGAGCTCCCCTCTATGGCGTTTCTAGAGTACTTCAGAAAAAATGTTTAATGACAGTTTTTATAGAAAATTGGATCCCTCTTAAACTCATGGATCTCCTATCTCCCCGAGTGATGACGTATAATTTTTGTGTTTAAACAACATAATATACCGTATGCAAGTCATTTCGTGATATCGATTTTAAAACTCGTCATTTAAACTTTTTTTTCGTGGCTTCACATTTCGTTCAGTCACACTTTTTATTTCGTGCTATTTAATACTTCCCGTTTAAACAACAAAATAGAACAAGCAACTAGAATGTTAAAAATATCTCGTGTTGGGGATGGCGACGAAGAGGGATAAAAATCACAAACTAAAGAAGAGTTAAAATCACTATTAAGATTCAAACGTAAGAAAAGAATGGAGGAAAAGATGGAACTCAACATTTTATGCAAACTTGTTAAATATGGGATAAGGGGAAAAAATATGGAAACGGAGCAGAAAACAATTAAAGGCATCTTGAACACAACGAAAAGTGTCAAAAACATGAGGAGATATAGATCGTTGGGCAAACAATGGATTACCTATCTATACGACGAAAACGAGACAAAAAAATATTCAAGAAACGACATAAATGAAATAGCCATAACTTTCTACTCTAAAATTTACCAAAGCTCTTACAACCTCCAAAAAACACCAATAAAAATCAAACCTAATAACCAGATTAACACAGAACCCGAATTCTTAGATCTAGTAATCGAGAAAGTGTTAGAAAATTTGAAAAACAACTAAGCAGCAGGCTGCGATCTAATCACAAACGAACAGTTTGGGTATAAGGTGGGGGAAAATTTGGTTAACTTTTTGACAAAATTTTTCTATGAAATCCTATTTGAACAAAAAAAAACTCCCAAAAGCTGGAAAATTCAAATATAATCCTAATCTATAAAAAATGGGATAAACACAAAATTGATAATTACAGATCCATCAGCCCTTACTCCACTATTTCAAAAATAGTCTCTAAATTAATGGAAAATAGGGTTTAAAAAATACCTTAAAAGACAATAACCAATAGAACAAGCAGGTTTTAGAAGGGGATTCTCCACTATAGACCACCAATTCACAGTAGACAACTTAATCGAAAAGGGACCCATTTATCGGCCCACAATGGTAATGTTGAATTCACGAAAGAAATATGCGGTTTGCACGAAATATATAAATGACAAGCGCAGTAACAAGTACGAAACCGAAAAAGAAAGAGTTTGAAGAAAAAATTAAACTTCAGAACGCAGTATAATTCACTTACACGATAAAATAAAATACACCCGGAATTTTAATACCTTCTACACACAATGCAAAAAAGAGACACGATATTACTGCGACCCAAATAAAAAGTTCAAATTCTCGGCCCCCATCATACTTGCCACAAATTTACAATTGCGCACAAATTAATGTCAAAATCAAATTTTGGAGCAATAAAAATCTATGAATCGATTCTCCCCCTCCTCAGGAGCCACAAATTTAGATTAAGAGCCAAACCGATATCAAAAACGAATTCGTTGAGTTCGAAACTCCTCGATGATCTCGATGGGGTCATTCGCATAAATAATAGGTCTAAAAATTCCTAATGTACTGTAATAAAGGGTAATTTTTACACGCCCACTCTTTTTTGTTCTCTCAACGGAAGCCCTGAAATCCGTCCTTCGAGCATTACCTCAGAGCTCCCCTCTATGGCGTTTCTAGAGTACTTACGAAAAAAATTCTTAATGATCGTTTTATATGAAAATTGGATCCCTCTTAAACTCATGGATCTCCTATCTCCACGAGTCTGTACGTTATCCGCGATGACGTATAATTTTTGTGTTTAAACAACATAATATACCGTATGCAAGTCATTTCGTGATATCGATTTTAAAACTCGTAATTTAAACTTTTTTTTCGTGGCTTCACATTTCGTTCAATCACACTTTTTATTTCGTGCTATTTAATACTTCCCAATCGAAAAAACAAACGAATGCGAAATCGATCTCCGCCTCAGCTTTATTGAATTCAGCAAAGCCTTTGACTCCCTAGAACACTTTTTCACGATAAAATTGTTGAAAAATCAGGGGGTCCCAAACGACTATACAAACATAATTCAAGATATGTATACGGACTTGAGGGCCAAAATAATGACGGATAGGGAAGGGAAGAATTTTGAAATAAAAAGAGGGGTGAAACAGGGGATCCGTTTTCGTCAATTCTATTCTGCTCGGCGTTAGAAGAAATTTTCGAAGAACTCAACTGGGAAGGAAAAGGAATAAAAATCAACGGGGAATATCTAAATAATCTGCAATTCATGGAAGATATAATCCTAATCGGGAAGAGCCCAGCTGAGCTAACAGAAACGATCAAGGGACTACTCAAAAAAGGAGAAAAAGCGGGGTTAGCAATAAACATCTCCAAAACTAAAACTATCTCGAAGAGTCCTGAGCTTGAAAATTTAAAGTTGAGGGAAAATGAAATAGAAAAAGTCGAAGAAATAAGATACTTAGGACAAAATATAGCCATTGATAACTGATTCGAAAAAGAGATTACCAACGGAATAGCTCTAGCTTGGAAAAGATTTTGTTCAATAGAATTCATAATGAAAGGCCAATACCGATTGAAACCCAAAACCCAAGTATGGAATAGCTGTATCTTCCCAGTCTTAACCTACGGCTTCCAAACTTGGACTTTGAATAGATCAACACAAAATAAACTGATAGCAACCCAAAACGCTATGATCTGCTCCATCCTAAACGTTTCCAGAAGAGAAAAAATTAGAAAGAATCCCTTAAAGAAAACACTACCGGGAAGAATAGATTTAATTCACGAAATGAAAAGAAAAGAATGGGAGTGGGCTGGTCATATAGCTAGAGCCAAGCACTGAAGGTCGGGTAACAAAATTTTAGATTGGCAGCAACGTAAGAAGAGGCGAGGTAGACAAAGAGCGAGGTGAGACGATGAGATAGTTAAGTTTACTCAAAACAAACTGTATGTAAAAGAGGCGTACGACCGGGCCGACGGGGCCCGGAGAAAACAAACGTTTGCCCAAAAAGGGGGCCTGGTATGGAGTAAGTAATAAGTAGTACATCGTGTTTTAAGTACATTAATGAAATAACCAATAGAGGTATTATTACTCGAATATAAGACTTTTGTTAACTACTTATTGGTGGAAAATTACGGCACTAGAAACTGAAAGAAAAAAATTTGAGTGACAACACTTATTAATGAACTTTCAACCAGTAGGCTTGCTCGTTGAGAAGAAATTGAGAAGCGGATCTGAAAAAATCAGGGAAAAGTCAGGGAAATTTATAAGTGAAGAAAAGTGGCCTCCCTGGATCAGGATGCTCCATTGTCCACGACAACATTTCAATTCCATACCCACTACCCACACACTTCTCAATCCTTTCAGCAGAACTCTGTACCATTGAAGTAGCCATCCAATATTACTTAGTCCTCACCCTAAACGACTTCTTAATTCTTACAGACTCGCTATCAGCTCTCTTATTAATACAAAATTTTCACAAAAAGAAACAACATTCCACCTCCCAAAAGATCGTACAAAGGCTACCGTCTTCAAACAAAGAATTCACTCTATGTTGGATCCCCTCCCACTCTAACATTCCTCAAAACGACATAGCCGATGAAACCGCTAAAACTTTCCTTGAACGTTTCTCCAATCCCTAACATTTCAATCGTGATATCAGACATTAAAAAATCAGTAAATCATCCGTGTACAAATCCTTCCAACGACACTGGGATCAAGTCCCACCAACTACCAAACTAAAATCCATAAAAGCCACAGTTCACTCCTGGAAAACATCTTATTAAAAGTCAGAAAAAACGAAGTAATACTTTTCAGACTGAGAATTGGACACTTCACTCTCACTCATAGTTATATCCTGAATAAACTACCCCAACCAACCTGCGATACAGCTAATGCTCCCATCTCCATTAACCACGTAATTACCCAATGCTCTAAATTCCAATCCCAGCGAAACACACATATTCCAAACTCAACGCTAGAATCCTTGTAAAAGAAGTAGGAAGTTGGTAGATTTTCGTTTCTTAGATTAAATCCGGGCCGGTATTAGTAAGTTTTTAATATAGTTTGGGGGGAGGGGGTAGACAGCAAAAATGTCAGCTATAATCGAGAAAATATCAAGTTGAAAAAAAAAAGTTCCTCACTTCCCAATTTTGTCGACTGGATACTAGAATTTGCTGAGTACCAACTATTCAAACATTAAACAATGTTACCGGGTGTGAAGCCCCCTCCACCCTCCCATTTATTACTAAGGCTCTGAACTGAATCGCCATTATTTGAAAGGCAACAGTTTCTAATACTGTAGGATGTAGGATCCCGAGTATCCGATCTAATCAGGGCGGAGGAAAGGTGGGATACTTCAAAAAGTCGGATCAGTATTATAGGAGAAAGTGTGCAATAGAAAATAACGTCTACATTAGTAGTGTACGCCTTTATGTTTTTATGAGACCAAAAACCCGAAATTCTCTTAAATGTACTTAGAGGAAGTGATACAAATTTGATTGAACCCCCATTCTGTTTTGAAGAATTACTCAGCCCCAGTTTTGTGTGATTAGATAGTGGAACGATTCGGATACGCCCCATCCTGAAATTCACGAGAAATTCCTTGCTACGTGACAATTTGGATTTTTCTGGGGAAAAAACAACTCGACCTCCAGCCAAATTGTGGGGTAATTTGGACCCTTTATAACGAATGACAAAAAATAGCAAGGTCTTTAATCGATTCGATAATAGAAAGTGTATTCAATAGTTGAAAAAAAAAAACATT
Source organism: Acanthococcus lagerstroemiae (assembly GCA_031841125.1). Lineage (NCBI taxonomy): Eukaryota > Metazoa > Arthropoda > Insecta > Hemiptera > Eriococcidae > Acanthococcus > Acanthococcus lagerstroemiae. The sequence continues at coordinate 57,349,021 of CM063108.1, read as the reverse complement.
CGGTAAATTAAAAAACAAAAGCATTATTTGCCACTATAGAAAGTGCAAATTTACGCGTCACTCAATCAACGATGTCCACCCATCGCAGACATTGCTTCTTATGTTCTTTTAAGTTTCTTTTCAATAAGAACAAATTCCTATTGAGGAGAACGCAAACCTTTCCAAACACCTTTGAAACAACCTATACGCTCAGAATGTACATACCACATTTTCCTCTCTGCAAACCACCTCACTTTCTTTAAATGTGGATTCAAGGAGGCCGAAGTCGTCGGCGGCCGAATCAACGCCGCTGACCAGGCCGCTTAACTTTCTGCAGGTCAATCTGAACTACTGTGCAGTCGCCCAGGATCTCCTGGGGAGCACAGTGGGAGAGAGACAGGTTGACCTGGTGATAGCCAGCGAGCCTTACAGGATCGACGAGACACAAAGGTGGCACCGCGACCGCAGCGGACTGATAGCCGTGGGAGTGTGTCCAGACTGCTCAATAGCTCTGGGCGGTTAGAGGAGGGGGAGGGGTACGTAGCTGTACAGTTGGGCGACGAATGAAACCCTTCAAACGGGTAAGGAGGCAATTTATCCTGATAACATGTAAATATATTTGCCGCATACCACTTTTGAAGGAACTGGAATAGGTTCCATCAAGTAACAAATTACTCCTTTCTTCAATCTTATGATCTGAAAGTGATGGAAAACTTTTTTCTCTGTCTGTCTTTCTTTCTTTCTTTCTTTCTTAGAAACGGCCAAAACGATTATCTATCACTATCAGCACGTTTCACCATTCTACCATCTCCAATCATGAAATGAATATTCAATCAGAGAAGTAATAATGTGTTCTTCAGATCATATTAACGCTCCTTGAACAGTCAGAGTAGGCAAATACATCGACGCGCAGCCAGGTTCAGCTGTTCAAGGAAGATCGCTCACGCTGAGACACCCTGCATAAGTAGGTTCAAAATCTCGATCAAGATTTCGTCGTGGACATTTTTGTCGCCAGTCTACTATGTTCAAATCCTGCGTGTCGATCCGGCACGCCCGCCAGTTACTGTATTCCGCATTTTGTAGTACGTGATATCTTCGCAAACATTTTATATCCTCCGTCCGCGCGAAAGCCGCCACCCTCTAATTCGAAATTAAAACATGCACTCGCGCCAGCGAGAATAAAACTGTAAATCTGAAATTTGGGGGCGCGACCGCGCCATTGGGAAGAGGGTGTTTGATTAAAGGCGGAAAGTGTAAAAGCTCACACTTTGGTTGGTTGCCTCCGCAAATTTTACCCTAAATGGAAGAACATCAAGTTTAAGTCAACATTATATTATCACCACTCACCGTCACCTGTTTTATGAGGGTTGTTAGCCTTTTACGAAAACATTTTATGAATGTATAATCAGCATTTATAATAAGCACCGCCGCGTTTCCTTTAAGCCACAGCGCCGCGGCGCCCTTATGTTTTACTTAAAATCTAATATTCCACGGTTAGCTGCGATAACGCATTAAAAACTCTGTTTCGTCACAGCCTTATTTTAAGCTAATTTCCGTCCCGAACTCAGGGGGCGAGGAGGGAGGAGGTGGCAAAAACGACGAAGGGTTTTTATCGCCGGTACGCCAATTTGCGTATCCTCATTACGTGAATGTAGACTTCGCCATCTCGGGTCGAAATAAAACGTCGCAAACGGCATGCTAATAACGATTTGGCCGACGTGGACGTTTTAAGTGTGTAATTCATTTAGCGTTAACATTTTTTATTTAATTTTTATTTTTCGAAGGTAATTTTCGAGCAAATTCGCGAAATACATTAATATTAGACTGCGAAATTTCAGCCGAGTTCGAATACTAAAATGGGATGTTGGAAGAATTTCAAAACGAGACTTTCCACTACTGGTATGCAGAGGGGGCGCACCACGCAATTTTAAGAGATTCAAATCTCCTCGCTTCCGAAAAGAAAAAGGTTACCACAATTTATTTATTTATTTTTTGGGTTAGAGACGTACGGAAGAGTTTTTTATAGGCGGGGGGGGGGGCAAAAATAGTGAAAGTCCTAACTGACTCAACTCCAATTTCCCAAGTATCAAAGCAAAAAAAAAAAACTTTGACCATAATTTTCTTAACGTCTCAACTCAATTCCTAAGTATCAGAACAAAGTTGGATTTTTCCAACTGACTCAACTCAAAATGCCCAAATATGAAAGCAAAGCAAAAAAAGATTTGACTTGTTGGATTTTCCCAACTTCTCAGCTCAATTCCCGATTACCGAACAATGTAGGCAAATTAGAAGGATTTCAACAAAAAAAAAAGTGCAAAGTGTGCGGGCAAAGGTCTGATTGCTGACAACGTACTAAAAATCCCACAAAATCACTCGGTGCTTTTTTTTTAATGGGGGCTGAAACCCCCCAAAAACAGCTTTTCGCAAATATCTCGCTGAGTATGCATTTTAATTGAAAAACACATCAGTCAAGAATTTTTCCTCGGAAAATTTCCTGTCGAATCATGTATTCTACTTTTAGCCTAGACCTCATAGTCAGCCTACAAAGTTGTCCAAGATGGGCCTATTTTGCAATAAAAAAAACCTGTTTCTCACAAATAACCTGCTCAATTCGCATTTTCAGGCAAAAATACATCAAACAAGAATTATTCCTCGTGAAATTTCCTATCGAATGATGTATTCAACATTTAGTCTAGACCTCATACTCAGCCTACAAAGGTAGTTTGCCAGTTGCGTCCCGAAAAGCCATTTTCGTATCAGTGGCGTCCCGGCTTAAAAATGAAGATGTTCGATTTGTGTCCCAGCAAAAAATTAAGATGTGCGAGTTCTGCCCCACATGTAGGGTACATTGCGTCCGAATAAAACAAACATACAGATTGTAGGTATATGTATTGAAACCTCGAAAATTTTCAATAACACAAAATGTTCAAATTCAAATCTTTTTACCTATCCACGAACTTTAAATCACTGGGTTTACGTGTTGCAACTATTTTAAAATGTACAGGTTAATGTTTTTCCAAAAATCTCAGTAGTATACGTTTTGTTGATAGTCCATGTTCAAATAATACTTTCTTACATCAACTCCCACTGAATTATGAAATCAATTCTTTAAATCATCTTCCTAAGATAATTTGAATCCCAGATAATTTATTCACGTTCAAAGTAGATCAGTCGCCTATTTCTATAAGAACTACCACGCATGCTATTTCGTTTAACATACATTTTTTGGAAGTGTAGACCACCAAAATTTTGTATAATAGATGCTCGCATTAAGCAAAGAAGTCTGAAGTAAATCAAAAAGTGAAAAGCCGAAAAAATGTTATTTTCTTGTCTGATCTTCTGGGGAACGTACCCCAGTAGGTAGTTTCCAAGACAAAATTAGCTTGAAAATTTCAATAAAATAGAAAATTTCCAACATCCTCATATTTTAATATCCTGGTTTATCCTATTTTAATCAGTATTTCACAGCAGTCCGCCAGATGGCGTACCTTCCGGGCTTCGATCGTTAATGTAAGGTTATTTTTTGAGTATTAGTGGATATCATATTTTTGGAATCCGGGAAGCGGTGAGATCTAAATCATGATGTCCTGGATGATTATTTTTTAAATCGAAAGATGATTGCCATACAGACCAAATGTACACAAAACAGGTAGAAAGTAGGAAGGACTGGTGACGAGAAGCAGGACGCAACTCGTTCATCGTTATTCTTCACACTCCGGACGGAACTCACACATCTTTCTTTTTCTTATGGGACGCAACTAAAACATGTTAAAAATGTACCGGACGCAATTCATACCCAGCCCCTACAAAGTATAACCGCTGCAATCGAATCCCTATCTACGCTAAAACCTCCAGGTCCAGACGGTCTCACCCCCCGGCTGTTAAAATAAATTAAAGAGTGCATTGCATCGCCTCTGCTGCACATCTTTTTAATACCTCCATTGCTACCAGCATATTTCCACAGCAATTAAAATTAACCAAAGTAATTCCAGTCCCAAAGAAAAACGCAACCAACGAACCTGACCCTTATAGACCAATATCAATATCAAATGTAATCTCCAAAGTATTTGAAACTACAGTATACAACAGAATATACCCACTAGCCCAATCTGCCCTAGACGACCGACAACATGGCTTCCGAACAAAACGATCAACAACTACAAATCTACTGAATTTCTCGAACTTTGTTGGACAGCAACTTGACAAAAAATCGCAAGTAGATGTAGCTTCTATGGACTTTAGCAAGGCCTTTGACTCGCTACCACACACTAAACTACTCGAAGCTCTCACCACATTTGGCTTCTCAGAATCGCTTGTAAAATTATTCTCCTCATTTCTAAAAGATCGAATTTCCCTAGATCAAGCCCACCAAAAACTATCCTGTCCATATGAAGTCAAAGCGAGAGTTCCTCAAGGAAGTATTCTCGCTGGCCTACTCTTCAATATATTCATTAATAACGTTGGATCCAAAATACAAAAGTCGCAGTACCTACTCTACGCAGACGATTTAAAAATATTTAAAACAATTGAAAATGATAACTGCTGCAAGCTCCTCCAGCAAGATATTGACAAGTTATACTCGTGGTCCACTCAAAATGAATACTTCAACATAAAAAAATGTGCAGTTATGTCCTTCACTAGGAAAAAATTCACCGTAGAATATTTTCTATAAAATAGGCGACACAATTGAACGGGTTGAATTCTTCAAAGACGTAGGAGTCAACTTCACCCCAAAACTGTCATTTAATACACATATTCAAAATATCACAGGAACAGCCTACAAAATGCTCGGCCTCATAATTCGAATATGTCGCCCCATAAATACCATAGACCCAATCATTGCACTATAAACCTCTCTAGTAAGGTCCCAACTTGAGTACAGCTCCGAAATTTAGAACCCCGCGCAAAATGCTGGACCAAAAACATCGAGAAAATACAAAAACGCTTTGTAAGATACCTATTCCACAAAATAAACAGATTTTATCCAACACGCGAAGAACATGTCCCATACGTAACCCTGCTGGAACAACTACAAATGAATACGCTTGAGGACAGACACGATAGGGCAGATACCCGACCCTGCGCAAAACTATATAAAGGAATTATCACTGATCCAAACTATCCCCTCGCCTTAGCCATTTCTAAGCCCAACCTAAGAAACAAATCAGTACACCTCTTTTATGCCCCACCAATCACCAAATCAGCAACATCCTCCCACCTCTCACTATTCAACAATAAAGTTAAATTCAAAATAAACTAAATACATATAAGATTTCAACCGTTTTAGCGCTCACAGTTATACAGCCATAATCACATAATTATAAGTAATATACACATGTTATGTCATTGGCCGTATTGTGGCTGTACATGTGTACAGTAAACTTGTTAAAATAAATAAAAAACACATGATGAAGACAACGACGACGAGGACAATTGAAACCTATTAGTATTATAATACTGCTATAATTAATGTGATTGTCCAATGAAATTGCGTGTATATAATTACGATATTATATACAGAAAGTTCCTACCGCCTTCCCTTGATTCATTTCACTTGAAAAGGTTTTAGATAATCATACCTACATGTAGCATTTGAATATTAGTGCAAAAATTCGGACTTTCAACGACATTGTAGGCTAAGTATACGGTCTAGACTAAATGTTGAATAAATCATTCGATAGGAAATTTTACAAGGAATAATTCTTGTCTGATGTATTTTTGCCTGAAAATGCGAATTGAGCAGGTTATTTGTGAGAAACAGATTTTTTTTTTTTTTTGCAAAATAGGCCCATTTCGGACCCCTTTGTAGGCTAACTATGAGGTCTAGGCTAGGTGCTGAATACATGATTCGATAGAAAATTTTCCTAGGAACAATTCTTGACTGATGTGTTTTTCCATAAAAATGCATGCTCAGCAAAATATTTGCGAAAAACTGTTTTATGGGGGGTTCAAACTCCCATAAAAAGAAAGCCCCGTTGGGATTTTGTGGGATTCTTAGTATGTTGTTTCGGACACCATTCTACGCCACTTTCAGCAATCAGACCTTTGCCCGTATTTGCCTACACAAAAAAAAACAAAAAAAAAACAAAAAACAGTTCGACTTGTTGGATTTTTCCAACTCTGCCTGACTTGAATGGTAAATTTTCCCAACTGCCGAGTGAAAATTCTTACAGGTGGGGGGGGGGGGGTAAGCTGCCCCCCTATCGGTACGTCCCTGTTTTGGATTGAGCCACGTGTGTACAGCCTGTTGGCTAGAGACGCGAAGATAGTATGGGTTACATTTTGGAGTAGAGGTTTGTGGCATTTAGGAATGATATGAGTTCAAGGTTCTGGCTGTGACTGTCAGAGCTCCAGATTGTCCCTTCTGATTACGTGACCAAAGTAACTGAGAATGCGTTTCCTGATGACTGTGCTGAGTCTGTCTTCCCCGCCAAGTTCTTCGCGTATCGACGCATTCGTCCTCTTCTCGGTCCATGGGATTCTCAGCATACGTCTATAGCAGTACACCTCGAAAGCCTCAATTCGCTGTATGTCAGTCGCGTATCGACGCATTCGTCCTCTTCTCGGTCCATAGGATTCTCATCATACGTCTATAGCAGTACACCTCGAAAGCCTCAATTCGCTGTATGTCAGCGTTTTTTACTGTCCAGCACTCTGCTGCATATAAAAAGATTGGAAAAATCAGGGACTTGATTATAATTTCAGCTTGGTGTGTTTTGTGACATCATGACTTTTCCAGATTCGATTGAGCTTTCCTTCTGCTGTTTTTGCGATTGCCGCTTTTCTTCTTATTTCTCCTTCTGAGCCACCTCTGTTCATAGGCGGAGATGGACCATAACTTTTGGGGGGACTTAAGCCCCAGTCGCCAGACAAAAATAATAAAACAAAATAAATTTTTTTATTTTCGACCCTTCAAAAATGTTTCCACCACAACGTCAATTTCGATTAACTCTTTTTCAATATGAAGATTCGATAATTCTGAAAACCTCTGCTGAGTCATTGATGTTCTCAACCACGTTTTGATTCGTCGCATAGCTGAAAAACAGCAAAAAAAAATTGATGGGTAGGTAAGTTAAGTATAATTTTTAAAAAGAAGCTTTCTTATAATTTTCAATTTGAAATACGAGTATGTACCTGAAAAAGACCGTTCCGCAGTAGCGCTCGAAATTGGTATTGTTGCAGATATTTTGGCAAGAATATACGCGTTTGGTGCGGTTTTTTTATTTCCAAAAAGAAATTTAACTGGATCCACTCTTTCGTTAGGAGTATAAGGTTTGAGTATACATTCTTTAAAATCTTCAGTTCTGATTGCAATAAGTCTTCCAATAAGTCTTCATTGATTGTGATGTTAGGTGACGATTTGTAACGGTTTATGAAAGGAAGAGCATCATTAGTATTAAAATCCAAGATGAAAGAATCGATCGCCCTCGCTATTACTAAACTTTCATCCGAAAAACGTGATTTGAACTGTCCGATGACGTTATCATAAATTTGGTAGTATACTTTAATTCTGCATGATTTTTTATCATCAATGATATCATCTTTCTGTCCAAGTGCAGAAGTTACCACAAAATCGTCCAATTTACTTGAGATTTTCGAGGGTCTTTTTAGTTTAGGAGCAGTACTAGAGGAACCAGTGACTGCTGATGCCGAAGGAACTATTACTTGAATTCTAGCAATTTCACAGAGATTTCCAATTTCTTTCTAAATTTCATTGAAATGTGTTTCATTATTTCGATCTTCTTCCAGAACACATAAGAGTACTTTTTACAAATTCAGCTGATTTTCATCATATCCTCTTGTTGGAATTTCAAACTCAACATGTTTATAGTTGATAGAATTTTTGTTAATATAATTAGATGAGCAATAAAGTCATGTTTCTTCATTGCAGTCAGAATTCCGCTGACCTGTCACAGATTTTCCCGATCGGCATTTTAGCTGTGTATATACACTATAAAAATACAGCGTTTGTAGGGCAGCCTATGAATACGAAAAGACGCTTTCACGCGGTACATTTTTAAAGTAGTTCTATAGCGTCTTTTTAGTGTATCCATGCTGTAGGAACACTCTATAAACGCTGTAAATACACTGTTGATAAACGACTAGCGTATGCCTTTAATACGCGGTTGCTTGACGCTCAAGTGTACACAGTTAATACACTGTTGTTTTCCACTCTGGATACACTATTGCTGTACGCTGTACCTACACTGTCAGTACACTGCTGTTCTAGGCTATTTCTACACCCTCAATACACTGTTGCAGTACATTGTATCTACGCGGCACACGCACTGTTGCTGTACACTGTCCCAACGCGGTCAATACCCTATTTATTGACCCTACTATTACACCTTTCATACGCCACTGACTAACACTGCTGATACACTGTTCAAACACTACTATCCAATCAATATAAACATACTCGTATTACATAAAAACAATTTTCAGTCTGAATATATACAAAATATATTATTAACTAGATAAATTATTAAAAAGTCAGTAAAATCTAAAAAAGTAATCTTTAACTAACCTGACTCAAGATAATAATAAAAATTTACATTATCCCAATTGCATTATTGATTTGGTGATACTATTATAAAAATGTGTATTTTCTTCGGAAACAGGATTATCGATGTAATTTTCTACTGAACTATTATTATTTTCGAATTCCTGTTGTCGTAGACGATTCTTTTTCCTGAGTTGGTCCAGTTTGTTTTTTAGATGTCTGTGTATGGCCGTCAGCAGATCTTTCCTGTCTTTTTTTACGTTTCGTTGAATGTGTTCTGTAATATATGAGAAAAAGAGTTTGAAGTTTTAAAGGCTGAAATATTTCTGGGAACACAATTATTTTAATATCCGGTAGCTAGGTATCAGAAAATCCCCCTGGAAATCATGGGGCCAGCGTCAAATTGGGGCCAGATTGGCGCTAGCACCTTCCCATTTGAAATACATGCGAGCGCCGCTGCCGGAATTTTGGGCCACTTGTGGGCGGCGTATATTTGGCCCGTCTATGGCGCCTGGCGCAAATCGAGCGCCGATTTTTGATTGGTGCTCGATTTGCGCTAGAATTGAGAGTAAATTTGGCGTATATCTGGCGTCGATGCCGGAATTTGGGGTAGCCCCGCGATTTCCAGGAGGGATTGTATGTTTTTTTAATAAATTATACACATTCCTACTCTACAGGAAGCAGTTGAAAAAATGGTTTTTTTTTTAACTTCTGCTCTTAACAATCTACAAGTTTTCTGAGCCTTTTAAGAACAATCGCAAAACACAAGATATAAATTTCCTGCGACACTTGGTAGAGGCCACACTTCAAGAAAATATTATAGAAGAAGCATTACAATGTATACTGAATAATTTTGAAAGTAATTTAGATATTTAGAATTTATCAAAAAAACCCTTTCCCTATCTTTACAAGCCCAATCAACACTGCCCTCATCATGGCTATCTCCCTCACCACAGTGAGCCCCTACCCAGTCTAGTGAACTCTCTTCCCAGAGTAATCCATCAATAGGGAGAGATAATTAAGGGGGGTTGCAGACAATGGCGACCCCTCTCCTCGGCCTGTAGTAGGTTACACCAGGAGAAAACCTCGTCCCCTACCGCCATCATTATAACCTTCTATAATAATGCAGTGGTCACTAGTTGAGAATGATTAGCTGCAAAGTTACAATTGGTATTAGTTGTATACTCGAAGAAAGAACAAATAGCTCCCCTGAGTTAAGGGCAAGGACCTCTGATAGAGAGAAATTGGCAGGGAAATGAAGCGTAAAACGTTGAGCAAAGCCGGCAGGAGGGGCGTGAATGAGGGTGGTTGGTTGGCTAATAAAGAACCTGGAGCATAGTCCTTGGTTTTTTCTGTTTTCATTCTTCATTCTGTTCCTTGAAGCTGGATGGCTAATCGTGGAGGTGGGTTTCATATCCTTAATTTGAAGCACTTTAAAGTTACCTATTTCTTTTCTAAGTGTTGGATCTTTGACTCCATTTTATTTCGAGGGAAGGAGCAGCGGCGGATTTAGGTTCGCACCACCTATACCTCAACGATGACTTGCCGCCTATAAGTTATCAGTAGTATTAAAAGGGGTGTGGGGGATATTTTTGATTCTCCTCCTGAAAAGTAATTTTTAGCACTTTTGGTGTATTTTTTTCCAACAGCGTATGAAAAAAGTCTTAGATGCTCTCCCCCTCCCTCCCAAATAACGACCCCGAAATTATGTTGCGCATGTAAGGGAATACAGCGCAGCGTTGGGAAGGAGTAAAAGCTGCTGAAATGGAATGTGTAAATAAATGAATGAAACAGATTCCGCAGTCTGTATACTTTGTTTCCCATTATATTATTCAACATATTATTTTTAAACTATCATGATGATTTGAAATTTTGCAGCCAGTTTTGGGAAAATGGCTGTTCCCTGCCAAACTGGAGTAACAGCCTTCAATCGTCCCATTCTTGTATCTTAAACTTGGGTGAAAAAGTCGTTGATGCCTCAAAAAGGTCAAGCCGGCATAATATTTTTACCACTACAATCATGTTTTGTAGAATGGAGAGGGATTTTCATTTCATTAGGGAGCTTCATAAGTATCAACCCAGAATTTTCAATGGTAATTTACATTTTTTCACACGCAAGAGCCAGTTTACTGACAGTCAACACCAGCTTCTTAGCAAGCACAGTTCCTAGTGAATTGTATTTTCGTTATTGCTAATGAAGACAGCTGCGAATAATAAGGAGAAAAAAGAAGTACGTAACTAGAAGAATAAGAACATTAATTAATTGTAATAACATATTAAACTTACTGCGACATTTTTTCAAGATTATGAATTGCAATCGCTAAAACACTACCTATAAAATAGCGAACCGGCACAAAAATACAAAACAGAACGAAACACTGAAACGAACCACACAACAAACTGCACTGCCGCCATACTGGTTTCCGGCAGAAGTCGTGGATGTTTGTTTAAAGAATTTATCAGGGTAGTATGTGTCGAAGGGGGGATAAGGTGATGGTGCCGAGGTAAATGAACTTGTACAAAAAATAACGACCGTTTCATTTTAAAATCATAGCAATGGTCTAGCGTACTTCTGACAACAGTACACAGTAGAAACGCTACAGCGTTTGCAATACGCCCTGTGGACGCCGTTGTGTATAAATTGTATCACAAACGTTGTACTGCCGCTGTGTATATCCACTGTATGAATGACATTCAAACACAACATCGTTAAATTTTTGCAGAAGAAGCTTAAATACGCTGTTAATACACAGCAGTGTATTTGGAGCTTCTCTTTAGCAGAGAAACGCTGTTCCCCCTGCCCAGATTTATGTACATGGTGCCCATCTTCTGCTATGTACAGCGTACAGCTGCCCTAAAAACATTATTAAAACGATGTACGCTGTAAAACAACCGCGTATACACTGTTAAAATGCCGATCGGGTTAGATCAGAGTTGTCATAGATTTCCCTTTCTAGAGCTTCAATTATGGTTTGATAATGTTTTACCACTTTTTGGCAGTTCGCAAATCGACATATCCATCTGGTGTCACTCAACTGAGTAATTTCAAAAGGTTTTAGTCTGAGCAAAGTAGAAAATCTGTCAAACATTGATATAGTTCTGTCGTGGTGGTCGGATAGCCTGTCGGGCTATTGAGAGTCGTTGCCGTTGATAGATGGTGAACAACGGGATCCACAGCGTGGCCCCTGGGGCTGATCGGACCGAGCCCCTGATTATAGGTGATCGGCTCGACAAATAACGTGATCGAGTCAGAGTTGAATTGAACAGGTTTATTAAGACTTTTCACCAATAATTTGAGATGTACGTTAAATAACAATTTCAGCAGTTGCTGTTAGACTTTTAGATTACCGATACGACAGAGTACCAAGACTACACTTTTGAGTTGAAATTTCTGTGTCCGAAAAGGTGCTGGATCGGGTGAGATCAGCGAGAGCTCCACTTGACATGAGCGATTTAGAACCAATACCAAGACTGAACCTCTGTATAGGAGTTACATATATACTAATGATCGATCATTTGACGATGATGTCTCCGCCTATGAGGAAGATGTCACCATGAGGTAAGCGGAGACACGAGGGACACGTTGACTATCTTTGAAGGCCGGCGCGTGTAGGCTACACGATTCAGAGCGAATGGTTCAAAGTATAAGTGTGAAATATAGGTATAGAAATTATACATTGTACTTTCTTAGTTTTCTCGGATTTCCTTCTGGCGCGTGTGGGATGGCGTCGAAATATAGAATCTGCGGCAGGCAGACGTTCGCGGGTATTTTGCACTATCGAGGCCATGCCCATGAAGAAGAGTATTGACCGAGTTCTCAGAACTCGAGGAAGGCGTATGATTTTTCGATATTGTGTTTTAATTACGATCGTGCTACTAGTGGCCGTATTGGTGACAACCACATGAAGGCCATTTGAGCATACACGTGCCGTTGACAATTTCGGTTTGGTAAGTGATGCACATCGATTCTAGTGCGAACTAACACTTCTAAACTGTCCCACGAGATGTGATCGATCAAGGATTTGATGGCGTGAGCGAGAATGCGAATTCGCCTCACGACAAGTTCATAGCTTGAGAATTGAGTAATTACGAATTTTTTAAAGTGAAACGTTTGTAATTGATGATTGGACATTTTTTTAAAGACCAAGGTTAACAGCCGACCAGGCCTCGTTAACCCACCCATTTTTGGGCACAGGTCTCCACCACCTTCCTCCAGTCAGTTTTGACTTGGGCTGAGCCCGTCCACCCTACTCCCGCATTTTTGCCACAATTTCGTCGCGCCAGCGAGTGGGGGGTCGGCCTCTTCTGCGTTTCTTGTCGTAGGGGGTCCAGGCGGCCAGTTTATATCCCCATTTCTTGGGCCCCTCCCTCGACAAATGTCCAGCGAATTTGTATTTCAGTTTTTTAATCGTATAGCCAATGTCTCTACTTTTGGTTTTTTAGAGATTTTACAGTTGCTTACTTTATCTTTCAATTTGATACATAGTATACTACGTAGCATGGCGAGTTGCGTTTTTTTCAATCGTTGGACATTCCTCTTGGTCAGGGCCCAAGTTTGTGCGCCGTAGGTGAGCACCGGAATCACGTTGCCTTGTAGGATTTTAATTTTAGTTGTTATACGCATACTACTTTTAAATATATGTTTTAACCTTTCGTGAAGCGCATGAGCTTAAATAACACCGATAGTTGCATGTCGGTCTTTTCGACCGAAATCGCACTGTTAGTCGCATGCCGGTCTTTTCGACCGAAATTGCATTAGTAGTCGAAGAAGACTCCCTATGATCAGTTTCTGTTCTTCCAGTCTGTCCTTTCGGGGTACAGATGCCTTTGGTGAGCGACTTTTGGTACAGCTGCTGGCAATGACGGAGGATTGATGTTCCATCTCGTCTGATGTCAACCGCTGTAAAATAAACGCGGACGTAGACGAGCCAACTGCCGAGACGAAATGCCTGGTTACCGAGGTACAACTGGTGGTGCTTGGAGTGGTCTTTTTAACGAAGTATTACAACCTTATGTCAGCATTTTTGACTGAAAATGCAAAAGAAAGTCGACATTCCAAATTATAACAGGTTGGGTTACGGGTGCGAGTGCGCCACACTGTAGGTTATAAGTCATCTGGTTGATCGACTTTATAAAGAAAAATACTTTGCATGGTAAAAAATTTCCCACTTTAATCTTCCTTAGCACGTTAAAATGATGCGTGGGTCTCCATTACTCTTTCATTCAAACTCGTAACAGTTGCAAATAAGTGAACTATCACCTCAGTATGGCTGCAAATCTCCGCGAAAATGAAGACGTAATTGATCACGAGTCCGACGTAAGTGAAGTCTCGGACAACGAAGAAGAGATTGACTTCGACTCGACGTCAGAGACCAGCTTGGACTCGGGGTTCAACGAAGAGGACGACGAACTCCAAGCACCACCAGTTGTACCACGGCAACCACGCATTTTTCCCAATCCAACGACGAATGAATTGTTCTAATTCTAAACCCAAATTCGATTGTCTACTACTCCTGTCTCAATTCTGTATTTCTTAAAAATTTTCAGTTGATCGTTTCTTTTCCAGTCCCATAACTATTTCCTACTTCTAAAAAATGTCAGTATTACATCTAAAATGCATTTATTGTTAGTGGACTCTTTGCATTTCAATAATAAGTAGTAGTATGAATAGCTTGAAGCTTGAAAGAGAGAGAGATAAAGAGAGAGATAGAGAGAGAGATTGAGAGTGAGATAGGCACACGTGATATGTGTGATGGATTGAAAATAGTTTACCTGTTTTATCCTGCGACAGTGGTCATGGCAAATGTGGAGCGCTATAGTATCAACACGTAGTATACACACTCACGAAACAAACACACCACGCCGCACCCCCTCTTTTGTTGGTAGATATAGCCAAATGCGTTCGATGAAACTCGGAAATTCTTCATTGTAATTTCCCATAAGCGAGAATTTTTTCTTCAGTAATTACAACTAGCTACATAAATCAATAGGAAACGATTTAGTGATCCATTGAGCCTTACTCTGGTTTGCTGACTTATTGTTAGAGTAGTACAATCATTGATGTAGAGGCAATACACAAGATTGAAACACACCGACTCGCTAATATGGAGGCAGGGTACGTTGACAACCCCGGGTGCACAAGCCCTTTTTATGACGGCACCAGAGAGCTGGGACGGTAGTTCATATCTTATACGTTTGAAAACTAAACGTTCAAAGCGTGTTCGGTCAAAAAGACCGGGATGCGACTAATGACGTAATTTTTATGCTTTTCGGTCAAAAAGACCGGCATATGCGACTAACGAAAGGTTTGCCCAGAAAGCTTTCCAGCTATTCGCGATTCTTTTCCTGATTTCTAAATCCATTCTTCTACGCCCTCGTCAGATGACATTATTTTCGTTTTTCCGACGTTCATTGTGAGGCCTATTTTAGCGCATGTTGTTTCCAGCTCTCTTACCATTCCCTCCAGTTCGTCGATATTCTTTGCGATGAGGATGATATCGTCGGCGAACCTCATATTACTGAAAAACTCGCCGTTTATTTTCAGTCCCTTTGACGCCCAGTTCAGTTCGTGAAAAGCCTGTTCCAGAACACAGTTAAATATATTCGGGGAGAGCAGATCGCCCTGTTTGACACCTCTTTTTACTTCAAATGTTCTACCTTTTTTATCCGTTTTTATATATGCTATTGCATTTTTATAGAATTCTTTCAGAATTTGGATATATTTTTGGTGAATGTTTTGTTTGGCTAAGGCGTTCCAGATTTTTTCGTGATATAGGGTGTCAAAGGCCTTGTTAAAATCTATGAATGCTAGATAAATATGGAAGTTGTATTCTTTTGCTTTCTCGAGAATTTGGTTCAGTGCGAAAATATGATCGCATGTTGAGAATTTTTTCCTAAATCCTGCCTGTTCTCGAGGTGGTTGTTCGTCCAAATTCTTATAGATTCTTTCTTTTAAGATTTTGAAAAATATTTTGCATATGTTGGCAGGGCCGGATTTACGAATAGGCAAAGTAGGCATTGTTGCCTACGACGAAAGCTCATGAGCCACTCGTTTCATCGGCGCTACTCGAATTCTCACGAAATTTTGAAATTGATTTTTAAAAATCAGAAGCTTCTTTCTCCAACAACTCACTTTATGATGATTTTGTGGACAAAAATACTGAAAAGACTGAATAAGACGAATATAACTTTACAAAAAGTCAACATATTTCTGAAGACTTCGAGTGAATTGTATGAATCTTTTGCAATTATATTTTTAAGACTTGAGAGGATGATACAATGAGTTAATTTCAAAAATGAACACAACATTCCACACTTCTCTAGATATGACTGTGCCGGATGAAGGTGATTCTAATCAGGGTGGAACTAGGGTGCCTAGAATTCGAAGGACTAAAAGGTGATAAAGCTCAGATTCCTGAAGTCATACTGACTGGGCCAAAAAAAAAAATGGAAGTAGAAAGGTTTGAAGGTTTCAACGTGACTATTGATAATTTGGTCGAGATGCAGCGGAGGAAGAAAGCTTTTACAATGATATAAATGATGATTTGAATTTCTTTTCAATTTCGGAAAAAGTGATAAACATAACGAGGAATTAAGGAAAAGTGCGAAAAAATTTTCAGAATTTTATGATGTCGATGAATCCAATGACATAATTGAGGAAGCAATTCAATTCAAGTATTTTTTGCAGAGTCATAATCTTAAAAGTCCTCGTAAATCGGATCCCTTGGAAAACTTCCAGTGTATCACAAAAAATAATTTGATGTCCACCTTTCCAAACATATTTATTGTTTATCAAATCTTTTTAACATTACCAGCCAGTAACTGTTCTGGGGAAAGGAGTTTTTCAGCTTTGAAACGTATCAAAAATTACCTAAGGAACACGCTGCGTCGGATTAAAACTTCATATCTCTCGTTGTTGCACACTGAGTCTAAATTGACCAAAGAATATGATATTGATCAGATTATTGATGCATTTGCCGCCAAAAAAGCCAGAAAAAAAATCTTTCTAGAGTCCATATTTCAAAGTAAAGATACGGTTGACCGTCTATCACAATATGATTTTGTATTTCTCTATCATTCACTTGTGCAGTATTGTTGAATTTTCATTACCTGTACTTATTACCAAACTTGTGATTTCGTTTATAGCCTACAATTGTTTCTTATTTATATTCTCATCATATACCTAGTATATACTTTCATTTTCATATGTTCAATTATTATGATAACTCAAGTCTCGCTATCTAGTTTTTGGTCCATCAATCATCAACACTATTTTTTTGTAGTTTTTTTTTTATTATTCCTAATTCCTAATACATGATCATATTATTCATATTTCAAGATTGATTAATCAGAACAGAGAGAGAGAGAGAGAGAGAGAGAGAGAGAGAAAATAATGAAGAAATTTCTCTTCCCACGAAAAAATCTTGAGAAACGGAGAGGGGGGATTTCAAGGTGAAAATTCTTAGGCGTCGCCTTTCGTTTTGCCTACGACGCCACAGAAGGCAAATCCGGCCCTGTATGTTGGACGTTGGACTAATCGGTCGGTAATACCCTATGTATAATAATTGTATAATTAATGTAAGAACTCCCGACTTCCTCGGCACGAGAAACTGTGTAAAAGTGCCGGGGGAGGAGGAATTGTTGTAAACAGCAGATTAAGGAATAAAAAAAAAAAAATTATTAATGTTTGCTCTGTCGCCCTTTTTGTGGAACAAGATTATTTCTGCTACATGCCATTGAGAAGGGGTTGTGCCCAGAGTCAGTATTTTGTTATAAATTTCAGTTAAGGGGGGGGGGGTCAGGGCTTCTAACAAAAGCTTCAGTGTTTCATTTTCGATTCCATCTGGGCCCGGTGCTCTACTAATTTTCAGATTTTTTAAGGTGTGCCGTACTTCGCTTGTCAGCATTTCGGGTAACCCTTCCTCCTCCCTTGTATATTTGCACCAGATGTCTGTGTCAGTCCCTGAGCGATCCGCTCTGTTGTCCTTGTACAGGTCCTTATAAAATTGCGTGGCAATCTCTACCATCTCCATTCTATTTGTTGAGCTTGCCTTACCCGGCTTAGCGATACTCAATTGCAGTGGGGTGTTGTTGATCAGGGCTTTCTTTGCTTTTTTCGTCGACCAGCTACTTTCGATAATTGTTCTCGTCTTCTCCTCTCTGTACGCTCGGATTTCATTTTTTACTTTCTTTTTTATTATTATGTTCATCACGCTCAACTCGATATTTTCTTTTCCTGATCTTTTGTCTTTTGCTGGCAGGCACGCTCTTTTGTTGATGATTTGTTTCGTTTCTTCGCTTATTACATCATCCGTAACTACCCTACTCTTCCTCGTACCGCATTGTTTAAGGGTTTCGTTAATGGCCTTTATTAGAGTGTTGTACTGGTTTTGCATGTTTTCGATTAGCCAAAACTTTTCTTTGTTTAGTACCTCGCTCATAAAGTTATTGGCCTCATTCCATCTGTGCTTTGGGATTATATAGCGTTACTGTGGTTCTTGTTTTATTGGATTATTTGGACATACAAGAAATAATTTGGAGGTGAGCCCCCATGCTCCTCCCTATTTCCGCCTATGCCTCTGTTGGACACCATGGAGCCCAAGTATGTGAAGTCTTGCACTACTTCTATTCCATCCACATCTATCAACGGTTTTGAATTGGAAAGAGACTTTCTGAGACGTTTTCACCGATTTTCGGCTCAAATTAGTGAAAAAACCTCTAATATTTTCTCGAACCTCCGATGGCCGAATCGAGGGCTTCGTAGTTGGAAAATTTTAGATTCTTCCTCCTCTCCGCTCAGAAATTTTTCTTCCGTGCACTCCTTGATTGATGCTGAAAAAATAGGCCCGTATAAACGTACCATCTTCAATTCATTCCGAATGGACGTGTATCCGTCTGATGGAATCAGGAGACCACAAGACTGGGCATCAGAATTTGGCCTCGGTTATCGGAAGGTGTATAGCTAATCGCTGGTGGACAGGAATTGCAATCCATCTTACGGCACTCTATTCGCGGTAAACGCGTTAACCGGGGGGAAGGGGAGGGGGGGTTATAACAAATCGGCTAACGAAATTATTTCAGCTGCTGGAGTTGCGAGTTATCGTAAGTTCGCGGCGAAAATGAATTCGCATGTACGCCATTAGTTTGGCCGTCGTGCGTGGTCGTCGGGGCTGGAAATGGTACACGAAAATTGGTTCAAAGTTGCCCGGTTATATAATCAATTATTTCCGTACAAGTTGGCCTAATAGGTTAAGGGTTTACGGGAATCGGGTAGAACGCGGGCTACGGCCGCGGGCGAGACAGAGACGGAAAACGGCAAAGAAAATGGCGTGTCAGGTCACGGTAAAGTAATTCGGGCAAAGTTCCATATTAAGCTCTTAAGAGACTCGCCATCGCTCTTAGCCTTACTAACAGTTTCAACCGTTGACAAATGAAGAGGGATTACTTAACGCCGCTTCATTGACCACACGACTCTGCCGCGCTCGCCGGCCCCGCCGCGCCGCCCGCGCGATTTCGAACGTCGGGATATTTTTACGGCAGAATTAAATTAGGATTTTCGTTTTACCGTCGTCGGGCCCCGTAAAATTCGCCGCCGCCGCCGCCGCCGTGTATTTAAATAAACGAAACGACTAATCAGCGAACGGGCAAAGTGAATTACACCGTTGAGGCCTTCTCTGTCTCTCGGCGAAAATCTATCTGTGCGTTCGAAACGTTAATTTAACGATCGCGTATAATGAATACTGAGTAATAACAAAACTTCTTAATGGAACAAAATACGTAATATCGCGCGCATTAAGTTAGAAGGAAAATTTAATTTCGCTACTACTTAATTGGCTGATCGATGGTTAATTAAAAGCGTTCTCTGTCTGCCCAAATAGACGTTCTCTCGCTCGGTCGTTCAGTTTGCATTGTGCAAACTTTTACGCTGTCGAGGCGCGTTCGCACGAACGGCGAACGCGCTCAGTATTCGAAAACGGTCGCCATTTTGAAGTTGGTTATAGATTCGGCAATCACTGATCCCTGATCGATGTGTGTAGTCAGGCTGAGTAACTCATTTTACCTTCTTCCTTCGACCTCGGTGATGTCACGCATACTTAATGGTTCCTCAAGTCGCTGAGTTCAGTTCTGGGGTATTTTTAGCTATGTCAGCTGTCAGACTTACCCACCTGTAATATGTCGTTGTCTGCGCTGGAGTTAGGAAGTTATTGTTCAGTACACAATCGATAGAGAGCAGACTTTTTGAGTCTTCCGCATCCCACCTTCCGTGAAAAAAGATGTTGGAAAGGGAGCAAGTTCGTGCGAAAAGTTGATTTTCAGTTCTTTATCGGTTTTCTTCAAGAACGAGATAATTTGGAAAAGTAAAAGAGGGTCGACAGGTGTGACGCTTCCTCCAATACGAATACTGCTGTTGATAGACCCTAATGGTTTCTGTTAACATTAGGTCCATTAGAGCAAATTTTGATAACCTCCGGTTATTCATGGATTCTCATAATATAAATACCGATATCATCGCCCTCTGACTAAAACTTGGATAACAAGTGATGAACTTTACAGGTATGCTCTGCAGGGGTATTCAGTCCACCATCAAGAAAGGGAGAATCAAAGGTCTGGTGGAGTCATATTATACGTTAGAGAGGATATTAATTGTAATGTCGAAAAAATATCAGCAACCACGTTTAACGGCCTAAAACTAACTACCGAAATGCAAGGAATCCAAAAATTCACCTTATTCTTAGTATACAGATTCTGTAAATCGAGTAAAGTGGTATTTCTGAATGAATTTGAAAACAATGTCACCAGTGACACAGACCCAGGTATGATCTTGGGGGACATAAACATCAATCTGCTTGATCCTCAAGCCTGTACGCAATATATAAATTTAATGGTCTCTAGAGGTTTTCAACCATTGATCCATGAACCCATCAGAATTGGAACCCTCACCTCAACCTGTATTGATCATGTTTTCCTGCGAACTACGTTCAGTCAGGGCAATGAACTCTCGGCCGATTGTAATGTTATTCCTGTAACGTACTCAGACCATTCAGCTATCTTGGTACACATCAAGGGGGTATGTTTTAATCAATCCACCAAAGTCCACTCTGAAAAAAAAATCAACATTATTCAAAAACATGTACTTGAGGAAAAGTTAATCAACCAGGACTGGCGGTTTGTGAAGGATTCAGATAACATTGATGAGGCATTTCAATACTTCCACTCAGCGCTGACTACTGCTATACGCAACTCGACAACCCAGGTAACCCTAGGTCGCAGAACTCATAAAAGAGCACCCTGGTCATCTCCAGAACTTGCAAGGCTCTCCAATGAGAAATCTGGCCTCTATAAACTAACGAAGAAGTATCCGAACAATAGTGTCATCAAAGCCGAGTACAAATTAATTTCTAAAAAAATCGTGAAACAGGTTCGCGCAGATAAGAAAGCTTTTTATGACAAATGTCTACTCGAGTGCGGTGATAATGCCAAAGATTATTGGAAGCTAATTAATTCAGTTATAAAAAAGAAGAGAGAAAAAATTGATAAGCTCAAAGTCAATAACACTATCTACACAGTAGAGGGTAATGAAGAATTCTTAGCCAACGAGCTGAATCGGTACTTCTGCAGTATTGCTACTAATTTATGCAAAAAAAATCAACACGACCCTACAGTAAATAACCTGCAAAACTGTAACATTAAAAGAAACTTGGAGTCATTTGCTTTCATGGACTTCACCGAGGCTGCCACGTATAATGCAATACATAAGATCTCAAATAAAGACAGTACTGGTATTGATAACATCCAAATTAAAGTAATTAAAGAATATGCAGACCTACTAGCTAAACCGCTTGCCCAGTTATTCAATAGATCAGTAAAGGAGGGTTTATTCCCAACAGCATTAAAGGTAGCAGTAGCAGTCCCCGTCTACAAAAATGGTGAAAAATCTGAAATGACAAACTACAGGCCAATCTCTCTACTTTCGGTATTCTCAAAAATTTTTGAAACCCTTATGAAGGAGCGAGTTCTATCCTTCCTGTTGAAAACTAACTTCTTTGGTGAAAGACAGTATGGATTTCTACCAGGCAAATGCACTGATGATGCTCTAATCGATCACATCACAGAAATTACGGGTAATTTAGAAAAAAGTAGACAAGTTGCGGCTATATATCTTGATATAACGAAAGCATTTGACACAGTCAACCATGATATTCTCTTACATAAAATGGAAAAGTGTGGCTTCAGAGGGGAAATACTGCTTTGGTTTGAATCCTATCTAAAAGATCGCCTACAAATCACCAGGTTAAACACTACACTGAGTGATAAGCTGCATATAGAAAGTGGTGTACCGCAGGGGAGTACGCTTAGCCCCCTCCTGTTTCTAATCTATGTAAATGATCTTGTTAACTTGAAACTGGAAGGGTCCGTCTACTCCTTTGCGGATGACACCGCTATTGTATACAATAGGAAGGATAGAAACCAGCTAATCGAAATAATTAACTCGGATATGAGTGTGTTAACTGAATGGTTTTAAAATCATAAATTATTCCCAAATCTCCAGAAAACAAAATTACTATGCTACAGTTACAGAAACGTGCCGCAGTTATAAAACTGTATTAAACTACATTCCACCCCGGACTGCGCTGCCGGCTGCCTCTGTGGTTGTATAGAACAAGTGAATGACATCAAGTATCTAGGCCTCATGCTAGATTCAAAGATGACCTGGGTGGCTCAGTCTCTCTACCTGCAAACTAAGCTCCGTAAACTAAATTATCTCATATACTACGCATCAAAGCACTTTTCAATTAAACATCTATTACGTATCTATACAGCTGCATATGAGTCTGTACTGCGATATGGAATTATGAACTGGGGTAAGGCCTCAGCGTACCTAATTAATCCGATTTTCGTACTACAGAAAAGGGCAATCAGGAATATTGCAGGTGTAGAGAAGAGAAGCAGCACTGATGTTTTATTTAGAAAATTCAATATACTTACTCTCAGTAGTTTATATAATCATAGTGCTGCTTGCTATGTTCAGAGAAGGAAAACAAAATTTAACATAGCCATACGACCTAGGGTTGGCCTTAGAATGGGAGACTACATGGCCTCCATCCCTGGGTGGAGAAAATATCATTCTAGGCTACAAGGGGCTTACAATGCGCCAAAATTTCATAATAGTTTACCCACCTGTATAAAGGAAATCGCTAATAGCAAACGGTTTGGCGCTGAGTTGAAGAAGTATTTCTTAATGACCCAATGTTAAACATTTTGTTTACTGCTTCAGCTCTGTGTTCTTGTGTCTACACCTAAGAAGAGTCTGACTGCTTCTAAAACAGCTGAGATCTGCACCAGAGGCGTTTTCTGTCTATTTTGTGTTTTATGTTTTATCTCTGCTTGTTTTCTGTTTTCTTTTTCTTTTACAATATAACTCTTATTTACATATTTTATTTCTCTAGTTACTTAAATTTCATTATCTTCATTATTATTTTATTTTCCTTTTCTTCTCTTTTGCTACAGTCTTCTGTCTCAGTGCTCGCCTTATTCAAGTAGTTTGATTTTTATTTATTTATCTGTTTACTTATCGCTGGCTAACTTTTATTTCATTCATTTATTTTACCGACTTTTCGAAGAAAAGGGAGGTATTACACTCGTCACAGTTGTGAAGTTGGGGGCGGGGGCAATGTTTTTTTTGCGTTTCAGAGTGTTTAGAACACGACTGTAATAGTGGCTGAATTTCAGGTTTCCTTATATATATATATATATATATATATATATATATATACGTACACCTTAATTTTGTGGGAAGAAAATCTCAGAAACTATTGAATCAATTGATTCCAAATTTTGGTATATTATGGAGAAGTACTCGAAGTTGTTAAAATAAGCTTTTGAAGGCAATCGGTCGAGCCGTTCGTGAGTTTTCCTTGAGGACAAAATTTGTGGCAAAAAAATCTCAGGAACTATCGAATCATTTGATTCCAAATTTTGGTACATTATAGAGAAGTACTCGAAGTTGTATTGGTGAAAGTTTGATGACAATCGGTTGAGTCGTTCACGAGTTTCCTCAATTTAAGTTCAGCATAAGAAGCGCAAGGCGACTTATGTACTCAATGTTGTTTGGGATTTAATTTATACGAAATCAAATTTTGATAGCCGCGTAGTTTTGTTGTATTATACAAATGTTTCGGTCTTACACGTTTCCGCCTTGAATGTATCGATTTCAAATTTATACGAACTCTAATTTTGATAGCCGGGTAGTTTTATATTTTTATAATACTATTCCCTGTCGAGAGTTGCGTTTTTTTTTTAAACGTGAATGGCCTTAAACATTTCAGCCGAATACCACTAGTCCTTGTCGACATTTGCGTTTTTTAAAACGTTAACGACTTAAAACGTGTCGACAGTGTCTTGATTTCGCGAGGAACGAGCGAAGCGAGTTCCGAGTGCTTTTCGGCCGAAGGCCGAAAAGTCGGTACTGCTTTCGCAAAGCGAAAGCAGTTTTTTTAGTATCGTTTTGCAAATTCTTTTAATATGGTTCCTAGTATTGTTTGCAGTAGCTTGATTTTGCTTTCATGCTTATTTATTTATTCTTATTTTATTCTATTTATTCAATTTTTAGTACTATTTTTGTTATTATTTTATTATTTGTTCCAAAAGTATTGTTTGCCTTAGTTTGCTATTGCTTTTTATCCTATTTTTTGTTTCATTTATTTATCTTTTAGTTTTGGTTTTGTTATCATCTTATTATTTCTTTATCCACTTTGGTTTTGCCCTCGTTAAGTTCGATTTTTCATTTTGTTTTGTTTTGTTTTATCTTACAATAGTTTATTTTATTTTCTAAAATGTAAGTGAGAGTAGCCCCCTCCACGCTCGCACAAATATGTGCATAGTGGAGGGGTCATGTACTAATTTAGTATTGTAATTTAAAAACAATAAATTCTCTCTCTCTCTCTCTCTCTATTTCCTAGTTTTTATTCAAAAATAATAATAACTAGGGGGCTTCGCCCCCTGACCGCTTCGCAACCCAACCGCCACAGTCCTCAGTGTTTGGTCTGAAACTTTTGTTCCTGAGCTGAGATTTGCTTTGTGCTTCTTTTGCTCTCCCACTATCAGCGGTCCTCAATCTTCCACCATGAACCCCCTTCCACCCTTTCTTCATCACGAGCCTCCTCCTCCTCCACCACGACCCCGTCCTCCGCCTCCGCGGTCACACCTCAACAGTCGCAACCCTCCTCAGTCACAAACCTTCGAAATTTTTTACATCCTGTCTTATTTCTTTCCTGACTGTTCTGTTCAATTCGGTTAGTTCAATTCTAGCCACCTGATCTCCAGTCTGATTGCTTCAGAAGTAATTTTTTTTTGAATTAAAGCTTTTGTTTTAATACTGATTTTATCATGTGTTGTTTCTTTTGCCTTGTATGTACCTACTTGGCTTAATGTCTCTGTAACAGCTTTCATTAGTTTATCATATGTCTGTTGCACTTCTCCCTCCCCTTCTTTTATTGATTCTAATAAGTTTTTCAATTTGATTTTAACCTCTTCTTGTCTATAAACTGGAGTTACCAGTTTCTTATTTATAATTTTTTAACCGTGGTTCTTAAAGTTTGCCCTTATTGGAATCAAAAGTTCACTCCTACATAATCTGTGATCAGAACTGAATTTGAATGAAGATATTACATCAGTGTTTTTTACGATTCTCGTATCATTTATTGCTAAATGGTCAATTTCTCGTTTTTACTCTTGCTATTGGGTGAACACCAAGTCCATTTCCGTTTTTGGTTTTTCTTAAAGAAGGATGAAGCCAATTTTAAATTTTCTTTTTCTAAAAAGTTTATAAATAATTCCCCATTTTCATTGCACTCTTTGGATGCATATTTTCCCAAGCCCAATTTACCAGAGTCCTCTGAGCCTACCTTCGCATTTAAGTCTCCCATAACCACTGTGTAGTAAGATTTCTCCTCTGTGTAAGTTTTTTCCGAAAGTTTATAAAATTTTTCTTTTTCATCCATGGGAACTACCAGTGTAGGTGCTAACTCGGATGATGGTAATATTTTGAGTATTACTTATTTTTATTTTCATGACTGCAGTACGTACAGAAATACCCTTAACCTCAGCAATTTGCTAAATGATTTTCTTGTTAATATAAAAACACACCCCTCTGTATCCTACTATACTGCCAAAATTGGCTCTGTGAGCAGGGCCGTAGCTAGTAAATTATTTTTATTATGAGAAGAGAAGTGTAAAAAGCCAGAATTCCGACTAGGATATAAAAAATTCAAGTTCGAACTGAAGAAGAAAAAAGTCCTCACTTTTCCATATTTGTCAATTGAATACTACAACAAAAACAAGGAAATGGCGAAAACAAAATGTCCTTTTAAGGAAATCTGAAACATTTTTCCAAGGTTGGCCCTTTTCAGTGATTGATCCCAGATCCTATTTCATTCTAAATCCGTCTCTGAAAACATTGATACTCAGATGTACTATCGAATCTACGAATCGACTCCTTTCCGTTCGTATATGCGCCCTGCCTCAGTTGGCCTTATTCTAACTTTATTACAAACGCCGTTCGGTTTTACTTCATGTTGATTAGAGAGAAGGTATATAGCGAAACTTATTAACAAGTTCGCTCATTTATATAGGTATAGCTTACACAAAAGCAGATTTTAGTGACGAGATAATTTGTATAAGTTACTTAGAGAGAAGGCATAATTTCGCACTCGTATCTACTCGCAAATTAGTAGAAATAAGATTATCAATTTTCAACGTGAAGACACGTCAACCACCTTTCTTTTGCTCTCTGTCGCAACAGCGCGGCGTCTTGTTTCGTTCGTTCCTAGCTCTAAACTTCGCCGAGTTAATTAAAAATTTCTCGGTGAATGGCTTTCTGCGTATCACCCATACCAAAAATGGAAGAAAAAGTTGATTTATAGTTAGAGCAACGCGTGGCAGAACTTTGAAGCCCAAGCTGAGGTCAAATCGGAAACCAGACTGGATTTTCAAAATCGCCGACCTGCGAAACTCTTGTTCCAACATATTCGTCAAATTTTTCAGCAAATTCCATTTTTATCTTCTTGGAAGAGGGAAAAATCAGATTCAAGTGCCGAATCGCAGTCTTATCAAAAATCTGGTTAAATTTTTGGAACCAGCGACCCGAAATACCCATAAGTTGATATTTCGCTAATATGTTTCCGTTTGAAATTTCAGAGTTCATGAACCTTCCAGCCAGCCTTCTTTGGTGAGGAAGAATTCATGCAGCCTGAAATAAAGTGGACTTGGTACTTGTCCCGTGTAGATCGGATTTCACAGTTAGAAAACAGAGACTGAGGATCTTCATGCCTCATCGTTAGCTGTAATCATTTTAATCGGTAAGTTTGTTATTAAACTCTTTTCCTCTCTCCATAATGATAGTTCAAAGTATGAGAAAATCTGAAAATCAATTTCTGATGGAAGGGTGTGCATAGCATTCATCTGAGGCCGATCTTCCCTAAGCACGACTCTGCTAACTTAAGGCGAGTCCAAAAGGTAATTCTGGGAGGGGCAATGCAGAATGTGTGAAAACTGCGTTACCACCCCCTTTCCACCCGAATATTTGAAACATTTTCGGCCCCCGAGATGGTGACTGAGTTTTTAAATAAGCGTGAAATACTTGAAATATTAGAGAATTCGAGCTCCTGACTATTTTCTTATTGATATTAAAATTGAAAATACCTTCCCAAATGTACGAGTACCATCAAGTTAGTATTCATTGGATTCTCAATTGGACGACAATTCTTGGAGAGTTTTGTGCATTCCTCACTAGATTCCGGATTTTCAGGCAAAAACTTTTCTTTTTTCTGGCCTAACCTATTCGGTCTGTTGAGGTTTCCTGAACGAAGCAGGAAATTCTAAAACCAATGAGCTAACTTTGAGAGCGCCTTTTTTGGACTATTCTCATTTTAAAATGCAATTTTCGCCTAAAATTGATGTTTTTAGGGACTTCTTGGGACTATTTTGAGTATAAATCCAATTTTCGAAATTATTTTGTCTATTTTCAATTTTTTCAGTAGACAAATTTTTAAAAATCCATTTCATTTGGAAAAAAAAAAATTAAAAACTGTAGGTAATAATTTCATTATTTGTTACTATAAAGAAATCTTGATTCAAAATTGTTATGGTGTAGGTATGTAGTTTGGGAGGAATAGAAATATGAAAATTAGGTTCAGTTTTCCAAGACCTTTAATTTGATAGACAGGTACCCATGAAGCCATAGTTTTGTAGGAACTTTCTGAAATTATTTTACTTTTTTTTTTTTTTTTTTTTTTGAGACTGTTTCACTTTTATACGGACTTTTTACGGACTATTTGGAACTTGATAGAGCCGGCCTTTTTTTGAGATTTTAGCGCCTTCGAGCCCTGTAGGTCACTACATCATTCAATCTTCGGGGAATGGGGAAGCGGGAGCAGTCATTAGAACTTGCTATTTCGTGGCCGTTGAAGTAGTTTTTGATAGTTTTTAGACTCTCCCGGTCGGTAGTGGTGTAAATAAGGGAGGATACTGGGATATATCCCTGTCCCAAGTCCAGAAAAAAAAGTTAAAATTACATTTTTACTTGAAAAATTGTTGAAAAAACTCAAAATTTTTTCGCTCGCTTCCCTTACGACTGCTTTTCCTTGCTAAAATCTCTTCAATTCGCCCAAGACAACTTTTCGTTTACGTTACTGTTTCCAAGACTTATTAAGACTCACTATAACTGTTAAAAACTGTTTAACAACTTGCTTGTTTCTTCTAGACTTGATTAATAATGATCCTCAAAACATTATCAAAACTTTTAAAAATTCTTCCGCACTTGTATAAGACTTCTCCCCCCCCCCCAAAATCTACTGTAGATTCGCTGAGGAAATACAGAACTCACTTGAACTCATTTTATGACTTTATCTGACTTGAGTAGGACTATTCGGAACCTTTTAAGACTTTCTAAGATTCTTATGAAACTATTACTGTAAAATGCTGTAAGACTAGTTAAAGACTCACTGAAATTCTTCAAGACTCATTTAAGACATTCAAGACTTTTCAATGTGATTAAGGTCCCTCGGACTGTTCAAGATTCCTGCGCAAACTTGTTTGCCATTCTGCGGGACTACGATTTCTTTAAATTTTTCAAGACTCCAACAAGCTAAGTGTCTATGTTGGAGTGTGAATGAACTTAGTAATATTCTGTATGTAGGGTGTGCCAATTCACAATTTCTTCTTCTGTAATCCAGAGCGCGTTCAGCTATTACGCCATCTGCAGCAGAGTACGAATGAAAGAAATTTTGAATTGGCACACCCCACATATAGAATAAGAATACTACAAGCCTTTTTGTGAAAATTTGAGACTTTTCTTACTAGTTAATTATTTTTGAAATTTTTTCAATTAAAACTTTTCTCTCTGATAGAGGCAATAGCCCCCATCCCCTCGTGTATCCGCGCCCGTTGCTAACAGTCATAATACTTCATTTATGATGATGATGATGATGACACTGTACTCTTTAGTTTCTTGTCTAGAAAGATACGTCTCTCCACCTTTCTCTCTCCTGAGCTAATCTTTTTATTTCTGAGGAGGACTTACACTTTGTATCCTCTATTATCTGCTCTTCATAGCTTATTCATTGCCTTCCTTTTCAGTTCTTTCCCTCAACCATTACCTCTATTTTCTTTTCCTATGTGCATTTAGTTCTTCTTTAACTCTCCTCACCATGTCAAAGTAGCATATGTAGAGGAGAAATACTTCATTACTTTCTGTTGTTAGGGTGTGCCGATTCACTTTTTTGTATAAAATCCTACACATAGAAAACAACACAGGAAAAGAAAAGAACAACTAGATATAATAAAGGCAAAACTAAAACAATCTAATGAACACAACAACTACCTTCCAAAGCGAGAACCTATTCAAATCAATAACACAGCACTCCCTGATTGGACAGCTTACACAACCACAGACAACCAATAGGAACACACACCAATAGGTTTACCATACGGTACTACACATTACTACAAATACAGGACCAACAAAAAGAAATGTTAGGGAACTCCACTGAAGATGGCGTAACAACCGAAAGCATTATGGACCACAGAGACAAAAAAGTGAATTGGCACACCCTAAATACAGAATGTTACCAAGTTCACTCACACTCCAACATGGACATTAACTTCATTACTTTTCCCGAATCGAGGTCCTGCACGCCTGGATTTGCTGAACTTTTTCTAGTCCAACGTGGTTGAATTTTCTTCACGCTTCCACCTACTTTCCCCTTTGCATTTCAGTCGGGAAGTTTCTCCGATCTCTGTTAAAATTGTCCCGAACTACTCTTCGTAAACTCTGCTGAACTTGACAGACGATCTAGAATCAAAGAGCACGAAACTATATGTACTAGTAAAATTGTATAATACACTAAAAACAAGACACACTAATATCGAAAACACAACCAACACTTTTAAAATGGTTAACTATTTGTAGTTTTGCCTGGTCATTCAAACGATATGTGAAATATGGGCAAACGACGAGCGCTAGGTAATTTTTTTAAATCGACATTTTGTCTTGCTTGCAACTACGAATGGGTGGCGGCAGCGAATATGATACACGAGAAAGAGGAACGTTCTCCCAGTCTCCCGGGAAACGGAAACCGGTGCTGGCATTGCACTGCATGGACAGAGTCATGTCTTCGTAGAGATGATGGAGGTAATCGGCGCGCCTGGGTGTCCATTCGATGTTGCCGTAATTGGTGCTGATGCCATAACTCGGATTGGTGTTCTGGTCCTCCCATCTGCAAACGATAAGCGCATTCGAAGTTAAGCGGATTCAGCACGAATGACTCGTCTAGCAGATGAGCTATTATGGGGGAAAATCATGTCGAAATTGATTCTCGTTTCACATTTGGCCAAATGTCGAACACTTACGAAAACTAACGAGCAACATGAAAAGAAAGAAAGATCTCATCACGGGCAGATGGCAAGATCCGTTCTGGAAGCTTAACCCTAGTTTCATGAATCACCTCGAACTTCGTCATCAGACATATCCAAGATCTTTGTCTCAAGGCCGTAACCAACCTCTCGTATTAGGGAGGGCAAACCAAGTGTCTGGATGGCAAATTAGCTGGAGTTTTGCTACGAGCTGCCAGGGATATAATTCCCCTGTGTGCATCCTTGTTACGGCCTTGTTTCATCTGAATTCCACTTCGTGGACTCAGTTACGACTACTGCAGAGGATGATAACTCATTCAAACTTATTAAGAATACGTTTTAGAACTCGATTAAGACTCGTGGAACTCCACTATGATTTACTAAGACTCGTTCATACTTCAATACTCATTTGGCTTCCGTTAGAAGTCGTTAACGTTCATAGACTCGTGGGGAAATTATTCCGTTGGTGCCTTAAATATTCATTTCACAAGTTGCACAACGAAGGTGAAACGCAATAATACACGCATACTCACTCGTTCATGTATCTGAAGTAAGTAAACAGCGTCTGATAGCTGATCGAACTTTTGCAAACCTCCAACTCAATTTTGGGGTAGTAGTGTACGTAGTTCACGCACATCTCATCTGAAATAGCAAATCCACCCAAAGTCACGTTCGGTCTCGCAGTCGTGTCGTACCTGCACGTTGTAATCAGAGCATCTCCCTGTAGACAGATACACATAATGAGAACCGTTAAATTCGACACTACAGATATTTCAGAGCATCTCTTCTGTGTTCCTCAGTTCGCGAGTATGAATTTTTCAAATTCCTGCCAATGCCAGAGGCATCATAAGCGCAAATAGCTGTTCAAGAATGGGGGAAGAGGAGGGCTAAACATTTTTTCGCACGCGAATTGGCATAGCATGACGCTATCCCTTCCACCTTCCATGTGTAAGTTTCAAATTTTCTGAGGGGACCTTTCAATACATTAGGGAGTGACGGGATAAGCCAAAGCTTCCCTCTCTATTTGCGCTTATGGCCGCAGGTATCTGCTGCCTCGCGTCACTTCACGTATGAGAATGCATACCGGTAAGACCAGAACTGGGCGCTTCAGCAGGCGAATTTCCTGGAAATGGGTACTGTAATGGTTGTCGCGGTTCAGCTCGAGAAGTTCACGACCATCACGAATGTGACGAGTGACCACCTGGACTCCGGTCAGGTGAGTGTGCAGCTGAGATCCGAAGATCGTTATACCCTGCGGTGGAATGCTCTAGCAAACAGACAGAAAAGTTGAAACTTTTTGTCGATAAAATGGCCAATTGATACGAAGCTCTAGACAAAGCCCTACATTAGAGTATGCGTTGTTTTCCATATTTTCGAAAATTGGATTGGCCACCCCGATCTTGTTCCTTGTCATGTAGCGTTGTCACAAAATGTTTAGCCATTTTGAATTGTATTTGAAGCAAATTACTTGAAGAGAATTTTGCTGGTATCACGAAGTTGTTGAATACGTGGATCATTCTCCAGAAACTAAGAATATTTTGTTACCAGCTAATTCTGAACTTCAACTTTTAATTTTTTGGAAGGGAGGGGGAGAGGTATTCTAGATTATACAATAACATCCGCAACGAATTCCACCAATCCAATTCATCAAACAGGACAGTTACAGTCTTTTTCAATAGGAAAAGCATAGGGAGGTATTCATCGTCGTGGATGTTGTCATTTTGTCTCAATACCTTTCATATTTAAAAAAAAAAGTTATTTTGTTCCAATAACGGGGTATTATTGTTCAGAAAGATTGGACGTATTATGTGAAGAAGTTTAGTTTGATTCAGTTACCAGGCTTTTCAGTCCATTATCGTGGTCAATTTTTAATAGTGCAAAGATTTGCGCCTTGTTGGAGAGCCGGTGGAGGGTTGAGATGGTGGAGCAATGAGACAGTTAATTTTTCTTGTACTTAAAAAAGCGTTATGTTGTAACACTGTAGCACAGTATAGTTGGTAGGTCATGATAATACATCATCGTGGATTGTTCCAATCCGATACTTATTAGCTGTGAAATGAGCAACATATGTTTTCATCAGTGAATTCTCTTTCGTCTTCGAAATATATAATTTTTTTCTCCATCAAAATAAACATCGTCTGTCTTCAAGTACGTTAATCTGTATTAAAGCTATACTATGGTGGTTTATGACGACCCAATGATCATTCCCTGAAAGTGCATCGTAATTTAATTAATTACACTTTTTCAATTTGGGGAGCCTTGAGACAGGTTTTCGTATCAGTGCTCAAATTTCGAAATTTTCAAAAAATGTCTCCAACAGTTTCTTTTTTGAAGAAATTGTTGAAAGTATTTGTTTATTAGGTGAAGTAGTCATAGTGACCAACAATTCTGGGTTTGGTTACATTTTGCCTCTTCTGTAAGAGTTCAAAATTGTCTCATTGCTACCCATCACATTTTCGAATGTAAAATTTTCATAATATGTATAGGTAGCTAAATATAATATTAATTTAAATATTGATTACAGAAGTATACCTAAAATACGTATCTGTTCATTTCATGGTATTTGCTTGAAAATGTTTCCCACTTTAAAGAGTTGTTTCATTGCTCCCGAACTGCCGTCTCGTTTCTCCTCGTACTTTTTTTTATGGGGTGCTATGAGACGAAATTTTCAAACTCTTATAGCTCCAAACTGAAAAATGTTAAGAAAATGGGCTCAGGGTACATTTCTAGACTGGATAGGTATCCTTCATTTAGCGTTGGTTCCAGTTCTCTAGATCAGAGTTTCTCAAAGTGGGGTCCGCAAGCAGTATTTTAGGGGTCCGCGAAAAATATTCTAATCTAATTTTTTTTATCACTCGCGACAAGAACGCCTATTTCTGAAAATAACAGTTTTGGTTTGTATTACGAAATGTATACGTGGCTAGCTCAATCCATGCCTATGAGCAGGGCAATATTGTTTTCGACGGGTGGCTACCCTGCGGCCATGAGTCACGTGAAAAAAAGGGGTCCGCATTGACTACATTAATAATTATGGGGGTCCTCGAGTATATGAAGTTTGAGAACCCCTGCTCTAGATCAAATAGTTCGTGCTGGAGAGCGTTCCAAAAAAATCCGTCTTATTCCTCCTCGGTTTCCCCTACATTTTTCTACCCAACAAATAGCAATACTCGTACAGTTTTAATCCTGAAATACGATCCAGGTGCTAGATCGTAGTCATGGGCGTATGTGATAGGACAATTTTCAAACATTCCATGGAAATGAAAATTCTCTACATGTTTCGTCTGCAGATTCTCGGGGTTTGTATAATGGGGAAAAAAAGAAAAGTGTTCAGTCCGGATCACAGCGTGGGCCTTCGAAATCAAAAACGAGAACGAGTAGAGAAATCGCGTGTATTGTACGATCGATATTGAAAAAAGATCTTAATGCGAGTGCTCAAACATATCAACTGTAGCTGTACTGTAGCTGTACTTGTAACTACACTGAAACTCAGTGCTGCCCACCAAGCCTGTTGAAAAATCCCAGGATTCTTCGTAAAAAAATCTTGAGACAAAAATTTTTGCCTTTTCTATGTTTCTCAACAAATGAATGTTTACTGACTCATTACATTTGTTGTTTTACCCCCTCCACCCTCAGTCCTGCCGAGAAATCTGAAAATTTTCCTTTTTCTTTTCACTTTTGTCTTTGAATACTACGACCAATAGAGAAGAGAATATCATTACTTACGCCTTTTGTTTTAGAACATTTCTATGCCACTAAGAGCTCATTTCTTGTGACAGGTCACAGATGTACTCGTATTTTACATTTCTATTACTGAGTAAAATCTGAGTGCTTATTACTCCCATAAGTCGATAAATTTTCCATTTCCCAAATTTTGGAAGTGAAAATTTGAAGAAGCAATGCATATTCGCTCAGTTTTATGTAAATTCTTGAGAACTCTTGAGACTTTCTTGAAAGTCTTGAGATTTTGTCTCAAGATCTATCTTGAGGTTGGCAGCAGTTCTGAGACAAAACTGTAGCTCGACTGTAACTGTATAAAACTGATCGGCTATCCTGAGCTATAAAACATGAACGGAAAATTAAATGAACGTCCTACTTGGCCGATCGTAGAAAAAAAGGAGAAAGAGTCAAGAGAATAAGAAGAAAAGAGAGCGTGGTTTTGGTAAAACAGGAAGTACAGGTATGCAGGAGACAAAAGACGTGTGTTAGACGCTCGGATCGTGCTACACAAGAAGTAGCCAGGCTGCATGATTTATACAAAAATATACATTCGCGAGGAGAGGATTACTGCATGTCCGTAGCCGTGGATATCAGCGCTTTCGCCATGGACAAAATTTATGTCGACGTGGACAAAAGTCTTCCCCTCCTTAAATTCTGATGCTCCTTCTCTGTAAACTTGTTGAATATTCTCTACTACTTATAGATTTTTGGGTCCGATTTCGTATCAGTGAAAAAAATAGATCTAAATACATTATTTATTCGATGCTGTTGTAAGGTTAACATTTAGCTTGAAGTATGGCTGGACTTTTTATTACAATTGACCCTCCAAGACGCCTCAGGAATCCAAATTTCATCGTAGACACCTTTTCTTCCTATCAAAATATCCGAAATTTTATTCCCTATCAAGCTGTAACCCTGACAGTTTGATTTCATTTTTTTAAAGTGCACTTATTCAACAGTTTCGTGATACAAGCAAAATCCTTTTGTAAATCCATGTAAAACTTCAAGTGATTTGCGGCGCGGGTTAATGTAATTCAAATTGGCTGAAAATTTTGCGGCGATACTACCTCATGATGAGGAACAAGATCAGGAGGTAGCCCCCCTATTTATTTATTTATTTTAATTATCGTCCCCACAAACAGCCTTACACACGTGAAGCCAAGGTAGGTGGCGACTTGATGGAAAATACAATGAACGCGTATTATTCTGAAAGGGTGCAAACAGAGAAAAAATAATTATAAATAACAATAATAATAATAATTTCAATAGGGACATTAATGGGTTAGAGGAAGGGGTAGCTGACATGGATCATTAAAGAGAGGAAATTGGGCAACTAGACTAAACGATTACACACTTCTCGGAAGCCTCTGCTGTAAGTGGTTGTGACTCTGTGTACGTTATCAGAATGCGATGTTAGAATGTGTGACGAGTTCTATCTTTCATTACTGATGGCACTAATTCGTTTACAATTTGGTAGGGGGAGGTAATTTTGATCATCTCTACACCCCCCCCCCTCTCAGCGATGTCCATGGTCACGTTCAGTCGTGAAGTCATGTTGAGAGGAGAAGAAAGGTAATTTCTTTGAGAATGAAAAGAGAGCACTTTTATGCCTGTATGAGAGAGTATTTGTGAATCGTTTATGCTACCCTCTTAACAGATCCCATAGGAACAGCATTTCCAGCAATATGTCTATTTTTTAGACTTAGGATTTCAAATCCAACTAACAGCTCGTTATAGTCAATACCACATCGGGGTTGTAAGAAAGTTCGAAAATATATACCTGAGAAACTTTTTTTGAATTTTCTTCCTTCCCTTTTTTCGTGACAGGGTCCCAAATTAGAGGTGAATATGCCAAGAGTGGTCGTACCCAGGAGATGTATATTAAGTTCAAAGTTTCTATGTTTTGAATGTTTTTGCCATTACGCATTAGCAATCCCAATATTTTTTTGAATTTCAGGCTAATATAATCCAAATGTTTATTATAGAGATGTTTTGCGTCACATGATTCGGCGGTTGGATTCATGTCAGGAGATTTGAGGGAGGGCAGTTCCAACATGTTTCTAAAAACTTTGTCGAATACTACCAGCAACCAGACTCGTACATAGTTAGTTTTTTTTTGTTTTTTTTTTTGCCAAAGTACCTAAAAAATGTAAAAATCGGGTCTTTTGATTTTACTCAACGCAGGATAACTTTTTAAAAATTTAGAATTCGGCAAAGATAGTCATATAATTTTTCCATGTCCTAGATACGTACAATAAGTTCCCATAGTCATAATAGCTCTCAAACCATTAATTATTTACCTAAGGTTGGGCTGAAAAAACTGTCTTTGTGACCATTTAACGAAAAATGAAATTTTCCTAACTTTTAACGTTTTCTAGCGCCTTTAATTTTGAGAATAAGCAATACATCGTACTAAGATTTTTTCGTCCAAGTTAGTACTACGAGCCCCCCCTCCCCCCATAGTCAGATTATTTATTCCGTCAATTATCATGTCTCCTACATCGTATTGAAAATTGTGTTTTATTTTTGTAATCTTTAAAACTGCGTAGCCCCTTCAATTTGCTCATAGGCAACTTTTCGTACTCAACTTTTTCCGTTTTTCTTTTCATCGAGTACTATGCGTGCCTAGCAGGGTTTTGAACCGAAGTCCGGACACCCTGTATAATTTTATTTTATTTATTATTTATTACAGCTCTGATTCGAGGAGGTCGCCCCTCTAATCGGCCCACTGTAGGGCATGAGCCTCCGTCACCCTTTTCCACCTTCTCCTATCTTGTGCTACACTCACCCACTGGGGTCCTACCGTTTTTATTATCTCGTCTACCCATCGAGTCGCTGGTCGGCCTTTCCTTCTTTTCTGGTCGTATGGAATCCATACTGATGTCGCCAAATTCCATCTGTTGGGCTCCCCCCTCGCTATGTGACCTGCGTATTTTAGTTTCAACCATGTACTCGTGTAGCCCATATCTTTACCCCCGGGTTTTCCCCTTATTTTCGTTTTACTCATCTTGTCTTTCAGTTTTATACCTAGAATACTCCTTAACATAGCGAAGTGTGTGTTTTTTAGTTTTTCTGTTTGAGTTTTCGTTGTTGCTCATGACTTCTGTGTAGTAGGACTGGCTGACACAGCTTTCTAGTATTTCATTTTTACCCTGATGCTAATTTTCCTATTTTTCAGTATCGTTTTCTGGGCCCAGAAGGCTTTCCATGCGTTTGATACCCGTACTTTTATTTCCCTATCTGTTCTATTTTCAAATGACGCTAGCTGTCCCAAGTATTTATACTCTTCCACTTTTTCAATTTTTGTCCCCTCTATAACTGTTTCTTTACTGTTCTGGTCGTTCGTCATTATTTTGGTTTTTGATAGATTCATTCTTAGTCCTGCCTTTTCGATTTCCACCATTATTTGTTTCGCCATTTCCTCTAGTTCCTCCATATATTCTTCCCCACCAGGACTATATCATCTGCAAACTTGAGATTGTTTAAGTGTGTACTCCATTGATTCTGATGCCCTTGCCCTCCCAGTTCATTCCAAGCCAGTACTACCAGCCCCCCCCCATAGTCAGATTATTTATTCCGTCAATTATCATGTCTCCTATAGCGTATTGAAAATTGTGTTTTATTTTTGTAATCTTTAAAACTGCGTAGCCCCTTCAATTTGCTCGTAGGCAACTTTTCGTACTCGACGGTTTTTCGTTTTTTCTTTTCATCAAGTACTATGCGTGCCTAGCAGGTTCTTGAACGAAGTCCGGACACCCTGTATAAACATTCATATAAATCATGGGTAAAGTTTAGTAGATTAGTCTGTGTAGAAAGCCCTTGAAGCCGTGTTGATAAGGAGATAGATATGTATCGCACTGTTCGTACAATTTGGCATACAGAACTATTTCAAAGGTCTTACTAGACAGAGATATTAGTGGCATGGGCCTATAGTTAGCAATATCATGTACCGCGCCGGATTTATGTAAGGGCACTACTTTTGATACTTTCCATTTTATATGTAGGGGAATGTATTGGATTTAATACTGCAAAGATGGGTTAAGGGTGCAACAAGGAGCCCTCCATATGCACGGAATATGTATGGAGGAATGCCATCGGCGGGCCCAAAAGATGTCCAGGGCTTGAGGCATTTCAGAGTCGTCTCGGTATCTTGCGTAGCAAAGT
This sequence comes from Acanthococcus lagerstroemiae, assembly GCA_031841125.1. Lineage (NCBI taxonomy): Eukaryota > Metazoa > Arthropoda > Insecta > Hemiptera > Eriococcidae > Acanthococcus > Acanthococcus lagerstroemiae. Next base: position 57,310,749 of record CM063108.1, on the reverse strand, counting down.
AGTCAACCTCCACCAAGCCATCCCCGGGAGAAGTTGGGCTAGAAGCCGCCTGTCCTGCCCCATGTTTATAAATACTGGCAAAGTGTGCAGCGAATGCATTAGCAACCTCTCCCAAAGAAGTGTATGTGCGATCCTCAGAAGTGAATATTCCAGAACTAGATCGATCATTTCCCACGCCTCTCAAATCTTTCCAAAACTGGTTTTAGGGTCTGTTTGAAAACTTGCTTCCATCTTCAGTTTATATTGTTTCCAGGCCTGCTTTATCAAGGTTTTCACTTCGTTTCTAATGGCGGAAAATTTATTTCTTCGCTGAATACAATCCGCTGCTTTCTTACATGCTTGATGAATCGATGATTTTTTCTTTAATTTACTAATAATCTCGCCTGTAAATCAAACTGGGTACGTTCGACCTAAACACTTTTCATTTCAGGGAGTGTCTTTTCCACTATTTCCAGTACAGATTTCTGAAAGTATTCTGCAGCTACATTTTGCTGTCAGCAATACTGAATAAACCACTCCAGTTCTTACTTTCAAATTAAGTGGTACATCTCAAGAAAATCTGCTTTACGAAAATTGAAATGGGGATAGGCTAGAGAAGTGCTTTCACGTGGACATGGTCCCCTAGGTCCAGGAAATTCCGCTATTCCGGAAATGTGTAAAATAACGGACACTCCATCCTGCACAAGTCTTGTTTGGCACCGCAGGAGCCCATAGCATGTGCTCGTTTTGCGAGAGAGGGGAAAACAATCTGGAAGATGTAACTCTCTGAGTGGCCTGAGACGGTCTTGGGCTAGCTCAGCTCTTCTTCGCCACCACCGCATGCGAAACCTCACTTATCTGCCGATGAATCGTGAACAGGAAAAGCAAAAATAAGACCGTATACCACCTGAAAACGTCGTTCCAGGGAGTTTCTGTATGCATGAAATAACAAAAGCTCGTTTCTCTCGAATCCAGCCATCCCCCTCCCACACCACTCCAGTTAGCAACTGCGCCCACTCTAACGATCTAATTGATTTCGTTCTACAAGCATCGCAGCGACCCCGTACGCGTAATTTCGAAACAATCAAACGAAATTTGATTGTCTGGCGATAAGAACTTGTATATAATATTATGGTGACTTTGACCGAGGACCCTGCTTCATTACCGGTGTATTTCTGTATATAATTGCATACTTACTCTGTACTATGTGTAGCCTATCGTACACGATTAAAAACAATAAACACCCACCGCGGCGGTGCACTCCGATATGCAATAACCGGAGAGTGTGAACGACTTCTGTCTCGGAGGAATGGCCATTTTATCCGTGTACTCGAGGCCCAGCTCGACAACACCTGCGTTGTACTTCCGTAATGACGAAGTAACGTATAATCTCATTCCAGAACTATCGATGTAATCTGTAACGAAATCGTGAAACAATTCGATGAAATGTAATGCTGGGCCTATAGACACCTCAGCCGTATAATTTTAATGACCAATTTGAACATGCGCTGTATTGTGTAATTAGACAAATGCAGACGACGTTATTCGGGATTGCAAAGGGTTGTTGCGGGTTGTTGCTGTTTCCACGAGTCACTTGTTACAGTTGTCACAAAGTCTGCACTCATTATCAGTTTCCACGTAACGAGCTTTTGGTTGTTATAGACGAGCAATTAAAATCGATGTACTGTGGTTATGCATGTTTCCCTCAAATATTACAGACCACATGGGTTTACTTCTACAGGCTGATCTCCGATCGAATCATAGTACACGCAATATCCACGGTCGCGCGATCATTCTCACATGAGACTGTTTGCAAACTCGACTTTAAAAAATTCAGTCGAACCATGAATGTCTAAATGCCAGTAGTTGTATAGACTTCCAAGAAATGAACGCTATCAACACCCTTCGTTTAGCAATGCGCATGTTCCCTTGTATGCCGCAGTGCCCCAGTGTCCATATAATATGATGACACGGATCTCCTGAGATGCAGTCCGCCACCACCAACCAAGGATGTAGTTTGGTGTGCCGATAGTGCCTTAATAATAGCCGCTTGACTGTCTAGATATAGATCCGCTTATTAACGAGGCCCTTCTACTGGCTTCTGTCAACGGCCACCGTGATCGCCATTACCTCTACTTGGAGGATGATGACGCCCTTGCCCAGTGCCACTGAATAGTTGTCTCCACCTTTCGCATTCGTGATTCCGATTCCTGCCCTTTGGTCATTCTTTGAGGCAAACCACGCATGCTCCTCTTTTTCTACAATGCTTGGCCACCTCTTTCCCCATGCCTCCTGTGTGGGTATCGTTGCACGGTATGGGTAGTCGAAGAAGTGTTTCACCGCGATTCTGTCCCTCGACTTCTCAAAATATATGTCCATCGTCCCCCCCATCTCACATATCCTTCCATGGTGACCATGGCTTATGTTTTAGGCCTGGAGGTTTGATTGGCCCAAATGATAAGCCTCGCCCCATTATCGCAGCTGCTTTCTATTGCAGTGTGCAGTGGCAGCAGGTTTAGAAGTCTTTCAAGTGTTTTCGTCGACACCGTTCTCATTGCCCACGTTGTCATCACACACGCGAGCCTTTGCAGGTGGTTTAGCTCCTTGCTGACTTTGGCTAAATGGTTCAATAATGAATGCTTGAGGAACAACATAGTACCGAAGTACGCGATTGTAAACATGAAGACAGACACCCAAGCGGCCCGCAACACGAAGAAACAAGCACAGGTAATTAGAATCAAAAACGAAATACACGAACTACACAAAAACAGGGACAGACTAAACCTAGAACTATACAACCAACACGTCACACTCACCCAGATACTAGAACATCAGCAAACAGAACAGCACATATACCAAGAAGGAAAAGAATACATAGACAAAGAGAAAAACTGTTACAATGGCACAGTATTAAAGAAACTCTACACACTTAAACAAAACGGAGAAAACACACAACAGGACCAAAACCGACAGCACAAATTTGCACCAAAGACAGTAAACATGACGACTGTAAACTTCACACAAGAAGAAAACGATCTACTGGACAAAGGGAACAAATACGACACAACAGAACACGCAAGCGACAAAACACTAGAAGAACTGACAGATCATCCGGACTATAAAACCAGTCCTTAGAAACGAAGCAAGTACACAAATTGGAAACATACTGCTGACCATAAAAAAGAAAAACAAAAACAAACACAAGACAAAAAAAAATACAGAAGACAGCTCTCCAACTCAAAAAAAAAATATATAGAAGAAAACAACCTAATACTCGCCAAAGCAGACAAAGGCAACACCACAGTAGTGCTAAACAAAGACGAATACATAAAGAAAATTGAAACTTACATCCAAAACAACAATTACAAACCACTAAACTCGGACTCGACCAACAAATACCAAGCCAAACTAAAGACTATAATGAAAAACAACAACATAAACAACAAAAAACTCGTAGAAATGAACCCCAAGGCATCACAATTAAAAGGACTCATAAAACTACACAAACAAGACAGACCAATAAGACCGCTAATCAACAGCATACAATCACCAAGCTACAAACTCGCAAAAACAATAGCCAAATTCATGAAAGAACACTACAACTACCCGATAAAGAATTTGGTTGCCCTGAAATTGCCCCGGACTTATTGCCCTGCAAAAGGCAACTGGTTGCCCTGTAATTGCCCTCCAGCACTCCAGCACCGACCAATCAGAACGCACCATTTTACCATTGCGTAAAAAGGCAACATGTTGCCCTCAAGTTGCCATCTGAGTTGCCTTTTCAGATTGCCCCATGGTTGCCCTATCGGTTGCCCTTCTGGATTGCCCTCTTGTTGCCCCATGGTTGCTCTTCTGGATTGCCCTCTGGTTGCCCCGTGGTTGCCCAGTGGTTGCCCTTCCAGATTGCCCTCTTATTGCTCCATGGTTGCCTTCTCAGTTGCCCTCTTGTTGCCCTATGGTTCCCAGGATGTTCTCAATTCAGTACTACTCCCCCATGAAGACACACTCACTTATATCACAGGTGACAAAATGGAATAAAAGTGTAAAAGTCAAAGGCTATATTAACTGGAAAACAAGATTGAATATATACATATTATGTAAAAGAAGGGAATGAGGATGTAATCCAATAAAAATCCTCAAAGGAAATGAAAATGAGGTACCTATCTCTTATATATGGGTCATTCTACCAAAACCTTGATAATTCATGTTTTTTTTGTTTAAAAAAAATAAAGACAACACATTATTACTTCTTGTTTTTTCATCGAAATCATTTATATGCATATAATAGAACGTATTTATGAGGTTAAACCAATAGCATACTTCCTAGGGGAGGAGACAGAGGGGGCTCAAAATGATAAGACCACTACGCTGAAGGAATGGCAGCCCACGTTGAAGGAACTGTTGGCTATAGAAAGAAGTTCCTACGCGCACGCGTGCCCGTGTACTGTGAATACGCACGTACTCTTCCACACGCCCATCAATAAACTCGTATCAGTGCTGCCAGGTGCTCCGGATTTTCTAGTCAATCTCCGAATTGATCGACCTTCGGCAAAAAATATCTGAATTTTTGAATAATGTCCGGAAAGTTTGGGAAAAATCCGGATTTTCGTTATTTTTTCTCGTTTTGTGGTTTATTCAACTTATGATTAGTTTGAAATATTTTTCTGTGGCTGACTGCATTTTCACTGCACTAAACTGGACTAGAAAAAATGTTTTCTCACTTTCTTACCTTAATAATTACTCAGTTTTCCTTCCACCCACAGCATCCTTTTTCAGAAATATTTGCTCTGTGTTTGTTTTCTGACTGGTTCAAATTTGACCACGGTGAAGGACAAAAAAGCGAGAGACACGTTTTCAAATATGGCTGCATTGATTCTGATCGAGTCTAAAACACGTACTGCATTACCAACTTGTTCACTGTACTCACAAAAACTGTACACACGCATCAGTTTATCCAAACACGCAGAGATAATATTTACAAAAAAATTTTTGAAGTCCAATCCATGGCGAAGGACAATTATGTCGAAGGGATTTTTGAGCATTTAAATGAGATTTCCAAAAGGGGTAGGGGCACGATACTTCAAATTAATAAAAAAGATACAATAATTTATCCTCTGAGTTTATACAGTATTAGAGAACCCTATTGTTTATACATTGCCAGATATCTATCTGGGACAAAAGTAACAAGGTTTCGGTAGAATGACCCGTATACATTATTAAAGATAGGATAATGAATGGCTGCGTCAGCATACAGCTATACAGTTACATATTATTGAATAGAATTGACATTTGAAATATAAAGAATAATATGTGACCGGCTCTGAAGGAGTAGACTTTATGGCTAAATTATTGATTTTGAGATGTGAATGGTTTCTGAACTTTCGAACCCTCCTCTTTCACACATTATCGTGTGCGAAATAGCAAGATATGCATTCTAGGCGATGGTAGAGGGGCATTGATTACACCATATCATTGCAAAAATACGAGTAATGAGCGTACGGTTCGTTGTGTCGTTGTTGAGTAATTGAGGAGATGAGAATCAAGTGACTTTATCCAATTTTCATTTGAAATGGGTTAGTGAGCGTTCCTGACGGTAACGGAACATGAAAATGTTTGTCACGTACGTTTTGTGAGTTGCCTGCCTACCATATTAGTAGGAGAAACCGCCCCCGGCCACGCGCAGTAAACCCCATCAGTTTTTCTCAGTTTCTGAAAACATTTTCTGGCGAATAATGTCACTTTTGATTCTAACCTCTGCTGCTTTAATGGCTTCTGCCGTTTTTGAATATCTGCAACGAAGCATTGCAATTTGATCAAGCCAAATATGCGATATCTGGTGCAAATTCCGTGTGATCCACGACTAAACAAATCAGCGGAATTTTCTGATTCAGTCCGGCATGAATGCACCCTAAGAATGCACCATGCACAATCCTCTGATACCTGTCACTCTATAATGCTATGCTGCTACACGTTTCGTAGGTACACAGAAATATATACGGAAAACGTATTACGTTTAGCATGTACGTCGTACTTGTACTCACCTCTTCGAAGGGCAACGGTGTAGAATCTGACTATACTTCAAATTGCTTCGCTTTTTCACTTTTAATAACGTATGAAATACAATTTCAGCAATCTTTCACGCAACACTCGTATCTCGGAAATACTGGATAAAGTTGTACAATAAAAACTGTTTAACCGAAAGGCAACCAATGAGCAACCAAGAGCAACCAAAGGGCAACCAACGGGCAACCAACGGGCAACAGTGAAGTTTGCTGGAGAATATGAGGCAACTTCTAGAAGTGGGCGGTCCTTCAGCGTGGTTACCCTGTAGTTGCCCTAAAACGGCAACAGTTACCCTATTCTACAAGGCAACTACAGGGCAACCGTATTCAAATTATTTATCGGGTACAGAACAGATTACAGCATAAAAAACACAATACAACTAAAAGACAAACTGGACAAATTAACACACTAAACAACAATGACAAACTAGTATCACTGGATGTAACAAACATGTTTGGGAACATACCAAAAAACAGGAACTAACAACAATACTGACAAACAACAACTACAAAAACAACACAGATGGAGCAGCATACGCAAACATCACAAAAGAAATCATTTACCAAAATTACTGCCAGTTTAATAACAAATATTACGAACAAACAGAAGGCCTAGCAATGAGATCACCACTGTCACCCATTCTAGCCGAAATATACATGAACAACTTTGAAAATGACATACTAAACAACAGCAAACACAAGAAAAACATAAAGCTATGGACACGATATGTAGACGACATATTGATCATCTGGACAGGAACAGACAGACAACTAGACCAATTCCTCACAGAGACAAATAGCATAAACAACAACATAAAGTTCACAATGGAAGAAGTCAATAAGACCATCAACTACCTCGACCTTACATTACAAATAAAAGACAACAAGATACAGTACAGCATCTACAGAAAACCCACCCACACTGACGCAATAATACCCAAAGACTCATTTCGCCATCAAAAACACAAAATGGCAGCAGTACACAACTACTGCCACAGAGCAGTCAACATACTAAATAACAACAACCTCAGAACAACAGAAATTAACAAAATTAAACAAATAGCAATTAACAACAAATACCAACCACAAACAGTAGACAGAATAATTATTAACAAACTAACACAACCAAAAAACACAGACACCGAACCAATAATCACAAAAACAGACAAATACGCAGGAGCAATACCATTCACAGGAACACATACATACAAAATACAAAAAATCTTCAACCAATACAACATAAAACTCGGAATCAAAAACAGACCACCTTTGATCAAACAAATAAGCAATGACAAAACAGAAAAAAAGGACAGAAACAACAGCAGCGGAGTACACAGACTGGACTGCGAACACTGTGACATGATCTACATTGGAGAAACAGGCAAAAAATTCACAACCAGAATCAAAGAACACGAAAAATCACAGAAGCTAAATGATGACAAATCACTGTTTGGAAAACACTGCAATGACCAGGGACACAACAATGACAAATTGACAGAAAAGTACAAAATCCTACACACAGAAAACAACACAAGAAAAAAAAATTAAAAGAACAACTAGAAATAATAAAGGCAAAAACAAAACAAAACAATCTAATAAATACAACAACTAACTTCCAAAGTGAGAACTTATTCCAACTAATAACATAACACCCACGGATTGGACAGACTGCACAACCACAGACAACAAATCAGAGCACACAACCAATAACAATAACCACTGATTGGACAGACTGCATATTCACAGACAACCAATAGGAACGCAAGACTAAACAGGCTCACCATACGGTACTACCCTCGACTATAACTACAGGACCACAAGAGACAAGTCTCATTTAGGGTACTCCACTGATGATGGCATGACAGCCGAAAGCGCTCTGGAATACAGAAGAAGGAAAAAGGAATTCTACAAAAGGAAAAGGAATAAGTGAACCCGGCCTTACCGCACAACTACCATATACGAGTATGTGATTCTGGAACGTATTACGCCGGTATATATTCAGTGCATCATTTTAGGAGAGAGTTTCCGAAGGTACAGCAAGCCCAACGAACCACACTCCCTTTTTCTTATTACCCTTATACATGTGGTCGGCGGGCTATTGGCGGTTTTAACGTATTTATCTACGAATTCAAACCTGCTTTCAGCTCAGGATTGTTGTAATGTACTTCTATCATGACGTATTTGTTGAAATCTTTTCCTCCGATTGGTAGTCCAGCTTCCTGAAAGAAACAGGCATTTTATTAAACATTATTACGAGTAGGCCTGAAATCAATCAGTTCCTGTAACTAATATCAACCTTCACTCAGGGACGAAACTATGTGGGGGGACTCCCCCCCATAATTTGGCAGTCGGCAAATTTTGAAACTGTTCATTTGAATTTTTCGTTTTTTAAGAACGGTTGTTTCTTTGTTTGTTTTTTTCAATTAAAAAGTACAGTAGATTCTGCCTATTATTATCGCGATTAATGTTATAATTCACTTAATGTTATTAAAAGTGGTAAAAACGAAACATTTATATCTTAACACACGTAAAATATTCCTCTTAATGTAAGCGATCTTCCGCATAATGTTATCAATTTTCCTTCTATTTTTGGCCAGTTTTTACACGTATAGCATCATCTCTTCCTCTTTCATACGCATTACCTACAATAGTGCACAGTTTGTGTATGACTGAATGTTCACGTCATTCTTCTCTTGACTTAAAATCAGGGACGTACTGATAGAGGGGGGGGGGCAACTCCGCCCCCCTCCGTAGGACTTTTTCACTCAGCAGTTGGGAAAATCCAACAAGTTACAAGTTTTTCTTCTTTTGCATTGATACTTGGGAATTTTGAGTTGAATCAGTTGGGAAAATCCAACAGGTCAAATTTTTTTTTTGCTTTGATACCTGGGAAATCTGAGTTGAGTCACTTGGGACTTTCACAATTTTTACACCCCCTCCCCTGGCAAAACTCTTTGGTACATCCCTGCCTAAAATTGTTCTAAAATGAGTAGTCATATACACAAAAACGTAAATTGAATGCATTAGAAGTTTTGAATGAAGGCTACGAATATTATATGGTGAAAATTTCCATTTACATTATATGACGCTTGTAAAAAATATGTTGGAACGTAGCAAGAAGCAAACAAAAATTGACCTTTTTTCCATCGTGAATAATTGATGAATAAATTTTTTTTTTGATTTTCCGGTTACAGTTATTGTCCGGTTATTGTTATTAAATTTACCTCGGACTAATGCGATAACATTAAGCGGAATCCACTGTATTTTGATTGAAAAATCTGCAAATTTTCAGTTTTCAAAAAGCAAATTTTTCTTGTCCCCCCCCCCCTGAAACTGAAAGTCAAGTTTCTTCTTTGCCTTCACTTCTGGCAAACAAACGCAAAAAGAATTAAAACATTTTTCATACGTATAATTTGTCACGCCAATAAATCAAAAATATTTCATTTCCTTGTGGGTTAAAATTGAATTTTGAACAGCAGTATTAAACCTTTGCGATAAGCAGTGAGCAATTTTTTGAATTTGATATTCAGGGATGAAACTATAGGGGAGAGGAAGGGTTGAACAACCCAATAATTTGGCAGGGCTAATTTTGAAATTGTTCATTTGAATGTTTCATTCTTTATAAATGTTTGTTGTTTGTGAGTTTTTTGTTGTTTTTTTTCAATTAAAAAATATTTCGACCAAAAAATCGGCAAATTTTTAATTTAAAAAAAAATGTTGTCAGTGAATTTTTAATTTAAAAAAAATATTTGTCGGCAAACTTTTCTTCTCCACCTCCCCAAACTGAAGTCAAATTTCGTTTCTAAAAATGGAGTACCTTGGACTCCTGTCAGAGACTAGTCAGTCAAAAGCCGAAGGTTTCAAGCTGAGTATCGAATGTTATCTAAAAGGTTGAAACAAAAGACTGAAATGTGAAAGACATTTTTTTGAAAATCTGAAAGTCGATAGTAAACGTTGAATTTCGAATTTCAATGACTATTTTGTTTTTACTAGATTCTCTGTTTGACCTAGAGCCTGAAATTTGAAAAAGTTGAACATTTTTTTAAAATCTAAAAGTTGAAAGCAAAAGACTTATTCTCCTATGTCACAAGCTGAATCCGATAACAAATGTTCTGTGTTTATTTACAGGCTTTTTGGTTCTGGTGAATATAGGAGGAACATTTAGATATTTTTTATAATTCATTACTTTATAATAATAATTTGGCAGCCGGCAAATTTTGAAACTGTTCACGTTTGTTTGTTTGTTTATTTTTTTCAGTTGAAAGATATTTCGATCGGCAGATTTTAAAAAATTTAAAAAATCTTGTCGGCAAATTTGTAGTTTTCAAAAATATTTCTCGGCAAATTTTCTTCTCCATCCCCCTCTCCCAACTGAAAGTCAAGTTTCGTCTCTGTTGATGTTTTTCAGTAATTTTTAGTATGGGTGGTCAGATATGCGAACTCAGTGATGTAGGTGAGAGTGTTGTACCTTGGATAGTATTGTATCTCGGCGGGACTCTGCAGATATTAGCTTTTCTTATGGTTAGAATTTCAGTAAAATTTGAACGGAAGAATCATCCAACAATGATACACGTCTGGGTCATCCACGCCATCATTCAATTTTTAATATGACCTTATTTTAAAAATTTCGTTTTTTCTATTGTAATGTAAATTTTGTGGTTATTCTATCTAGTTAGTCCCCTTATCCTGACGCAGGCTTAATCAGGATAATTCCGGGATAGGGGGTGTGGTGTCTCGGGGCCAAGTTGGCGTGCGGGCACCGCCATATGCCCCACTATCATCGATATTCTATCAAGTGATTTTAACATTTAAGTATTGTTAAATTCCAATTTAATTTATTCTGGAGGCGGGGTAATTATCACTTATTCTCTGGTATGCGTAGGTTTATTTCTTGATTTGCTCATTTGCTAATTTCATAAGAAAAATTATAAGAGAAAAAGTCATCTCATGTACCCTGCGACAGGTACAAAGTTTTGAACCACTCAGTTTCAAAAATATCATTTTTTGATTATCTACATATTCTCAAAGGAACCATACCATAAGACTCGTGAGAGTGCATTGTAGTCGGAAGTGGTCGAAAACCGATGATTCTGGTTTAATGGATTCTAATGACTATTTCATTCAAGGAAATCGATGTTTTTTATTTTTCATGAGCTATATGCGAGGGCGCAAACGAAAACGGACCAGTTGACCAAAAGTAAACTTACAGGAAAAGCGTTTAAAATTGAGAGTATTTTTTTTTTTTTGTATTTACCGTTCTGTTACTTACCGACATTTCAACCGTGAAGGTCCTACACACTGCCACACGCTCCCCTAATCTCTTGTCCGTTCTTTTCGGAAAAAATTTCCAGTGTTTTCCAAAGAATTTAAATAATGTTTGATGATCTCCGAAGGATTTCATTGAAAAACTTTGGGAAAATTCTCCAATGATTTTCTAGGAATTTCATCGGAATTTTTGGAAGAAAATTCCGATTTTGGAGGGTCTTGTCGGAAATTTTTAGAAAATATTCCCAATGTTTTCCAAAGAATTTCATCAAGAATTTTTGGGAAAATTTTCCGATGATTTTTGAGGAATTTCATCGGTAATTTTCAGGGAAAAAATCCAATTTTATCCAATGGATTTCTTTTAAAATCTTCGGGTAAATTTTCCGATAATTTTTGAAAACTTTTTAATAGGAAATACTAGGGGGAAAACTCTGATGGTCTTTGAAGAGTCTTATCAACAATCTTCAGAAAAAATGTTCTCCGAAGAATTTCATCGAAGATCCTCGGGAAAAATTTCCTATGATTTTTAAGGAATTTCATCGGAAATTTTCGAAAAACAATTCCGATAATTTCCGAAGAATCTTATCGGAAATCTTTTTTAAAAAATTCCAGTGTTTTCCAACGAATTTAAAAGTTTAATGATCTCCGGAGAATTTCATCAAAAACCTGTTGGTAAAATCTCCGATGGTTTTAAAGGAATTCATCGGAAATTTTTGTGAAAAAAATTCCGAGAATTTCCGAGGAATCCTATCGAAAATCTTTAGAAAAAATTACCAATGTTTTCCAAAGAATCTCAACGAATCACTTTGAGAAAATTTTCTGGTAAATTTTGAAGAATTTCATGAGAAATATTCGGGGGGAGAACTGCGATGATTTTAAAGAATTTTATGAAAAATCGTTACAAAAAATGTTCGATGATCTCCGCAGAATTTCATCGAAAATCTTCGGATCTGAGTCCCTTCAACTGAAACAGTAGACAGGCATTCATGCAGCAGGATAAGTTGCCTACATAATAAAATAGCAGGTTCCCAACGAGAAATGCGAGACTCCCCTTCAGCAGATACGTTGGCAACTCATCCTGACAACGAGTAAATGTATTTGCCTACTCTCGTATTTAAAAGGGCAAAAAGAAATTATGTCCAGTATTCATGGAAAATTATTTTCGAACAATTTAATTTTACATGAGAACATGCTATTTCCTTTTTGTACTTTTTTAAATAATAAATTTTGACTTGCCTCACTTAAAACTGCAATATCTCGCTGAATTCTCAAGATAGAGGTCTAGGGTTTGTTTTATTCGATTTGTAAGGGATTTTTACATAATGTTAGCCAAAAAAGTAAAAACTGATAAATTGGTCAACTGGTCCCTTTTCGAATGTGCCCTCACATATGTAACTATGCCTAAGCTTATTTGTCTCAATTGTCTATCTCCCCAATACAATTCATTGGCAGATTAACACGTAAGCATGGGAAGCATATGCCTAGGACACGGAGAAGGGAAGGGCGCCATCAGGGGGTGAAAAAATTTCTTTCAACCCAAGCGCAGGGCGGTATAATGCCTTGCAATATCGGCGTTTTGCAATTCGCGCCAACAGAGCTCGCCGAGGACGCCAATTTTGATCTTGCTTCCTACGCCGGAAAGGGTTAATCCGCCCCTGATCAAATGTCGAATTTGTAATTTAGCATTTTATGTAAAATCAACTAGGTATCTACTTGACTTTTTTTTCCTGTCTCTTCTTACTCAGACTTATTATGTAGGAAGTTCGCTCATGAGATGTATATGTGAGTTCTGTGGTGGCGATCCTGCGCGCAAAGGGGCCCTCGAAAAAATTCCGGATAGTCATACACTCTCCCTCCTCCGCGAGAGTACTGCTACTACATGAAATTTTTCTTATATTAGGGACAAAAAATGGGAACTGAACAGACTCTTAAAAAATTTCAGTGACGAGAATCTTTTTTTCATTCTTTCTTTTTTCCTTTACTTGATGTGTGATTGGAAATGTTTTACCCCTTCCTTTCTGAAGAAAAGTACAGATCGCCGTCATTATTTTTGAGTATGAATGTTTGCTTTCATAAACAACATTCGAGCTGAGAAAAACTTATAAATAAAATTAGTAACTATCAACGCCATCTGTGGCGCCGAGAGCAAATTAATTGAAACTCACAAAAATGTAGAACGTTTTAGTTGGGTTGATGAAGTTAACTGATAGACGAGAAACTAATGACAAAAGGGTCATTTTCCAGGAACTGAGGATATTTTATTACCAGCAAATTTTGTATCCTAACTTTTGATTTATAAATTCATTTATTTGATTGATTTATTATTTATTATTATTCCACTATTATTATTGACATGGATATGTCTGTTCCTATTTCCGACCAACACTGAGCTTAGTTCCAGTTTAGTTCACATTTCAGTTCCCAGTTCACAGTTCAGTTCAGTTATACGTAATGCATGAAGCCAGTCAAGTATGATTTAGCTCTTTATGGTCACAATTCAGTTCAGTGGTCCACATTTCCATGGAGATTATTTGTCCTTCTAGCCCTGTGCTCATTGATCTTGATCTCTTTACAGCGCGGCTGCAGACTGTGGGGGGAGGGGGTATTTTAAGCAACATAATAACATTTCCAACAAATATTACCAATCCATCAGACAGGACAATTACTATCTCTTGAATGGGAAAAGTATAGGGAGGTGTTCATCGTCGTGGATGTTACCATCTTGTCTCAATGCCTGTTATATTTAAAAAAAAAAAATTTCAAGTTATTTTTTCCCTATGAAGTGGTGGTATTATTATTCAGAAAGATTGGAAGTGCAAGTGAAAAGTTCAGTTTGTTGTCAAAGACTTCACATTTCCGGAAGGGATGACGTAAAGTTCGGTTATCAACGTTTTCAGTCCATTGTCGTGGTCAGTCTTTGACTGGTTGAAAAATACGTGCTTTATACATTTTTCAGCGCAGTAAATGAGTATAGTTTTGATCCCTGAACACAATAAATTCAGGTACCATATCGTAATTATGGGCGCATGTGATCGCACAATTTTCAAAAATTCCACGGAAAAAGAAATTCTTGAAGCTATCAGTACCAGGACAAGATGTCTATCGTCGTAGACAAAAGTCGTCCCCCTTCCTAAAATTTGGTGTTATTGTTTTGTAAATTTGTTGAATACTTTATACTACAAACTAAGTATTGTGGAGGGGAGGGGGGGTCTAACAAAAAAAGAAATGCTACCTAAATATTCCCAGTTTCCTAAATATTCCCAGTTTCAGACGAATAACGTCTAAACAAACTTCATGACCACTATATGAATGTGAAATTATAAAATCAACCATTGGAGTAGCCAGGATTTTTCCAAGGGGGGGGGGGATCAGCAAAGTTTTTTTATAATGTAGTTAGACTGGTTTTCCAATAATGAAAATGTACATTATCAACTCATGACGAACTTTAATTATGTATCTGAATTTAAATTTCATCTTGCGCATTTACTATGATACTGCCAGCGTACAAAAAATTCTCATCTCAAGGGGGGGGGTCATCCCCCTAAACCCCCCCCCCCTGGCTACACCACTGAAATCAACCTTTTATTATGAAAAAGCAAGTCGTCAACTATTCGCAATGAAAACTGTACTACATCCTGGTTCAGAATCCGAATACCTGCAGATGGATATCATCAGTATTTCTATTCGGTCTTTTCCCAAATACCGTGTCCATACTTTCTTATCAACCTCCTGTCCTACTGACCCTTCTAACGCTACATAATTAGAGTGGATACCTACCTGTAATCTGAAACTCACCTTCGGATACAGAAAAGGTGTAGCACCCATAGCCCACGCTGCCAATACTTTTTTACATATTTCAGTGTCCTTTGGTCTGTCAGCACCAGTGCACGGCCCGTTATACGATGAAATAACGGAATTTGGAGGCGCCTCGCAGTGGAAAACTTCCATGTGATGGACCAGTCCTTCGTGGCCTGTCTGGATGATTGGCTCAAACTATGAATGAAAATACTTCAATTATTAAATTGAACAAATTAGCTTGGGATGATGGGAAATATAGCGAGATGGAACACTGCATTCGCAATCTGCATTACTTTCAAGAGAGAGGTAAAATTAAATACATTTTTGATTTTAAAAAAACACAAAAAAAAACAACAGAAAATAGAGTAGGTATAGGAACTAGTTCTACTAGTTCTTTTCCCAAATTCTTTATTTCAGTTTTCAATGTTATGCATGAAGGAAAATCAGTTAAACTGATTGAATTGATAACTCATCGAAGATCCTTATCAATAATCGATAAGAGGCAAGTTTATTGATTTGAATCGATTTTGAATTGATTTTTTGACAGCCCTATGAGCGTTTGTATTATACAGTCATACATGAGTGCACACACCTGAACATATCAGCATTTCGTTTGTTGATTTGAAAAGTAAAATTTTTAAATTTATTTCCAAAATATATGAAAACATCGAACATTATGAACCTACATTATGCATTTATGTAGGTATGTCTGCTTTCATTCGTGCTAGTCTTTTCCTACCAGTGGTGCGATCTACACGAGAAACCTAACACTACATTACATACTAGTTTGCACAAAGAACATGAAATTGGAATAAAACATTTTTTTTATTTTACTTTTTTGTAAACCCGCAAACAGTCAACTTTTTTCAGTCAGTACACATACAAAATCACGTCAGTGTCCTACCATAGCAAATCGTTAATTTTATTCTACTTAAGTAATCCCGAAATCTGGATTTCAGCTTCAGAGCGAGAATTTGTACCAACTCTAGCCAACTAATTGTAATACTTTGACTATAAGTGACCAAGGAGCGTATGAAGTGACTTCTCTTAGGGGGAGGAGCAAAAAATTTCGGTTTTGTCAACTATAAAGTAACAGGGTTGCCACTTTTTTTCAGGATTGGTTTTCCCTGACTTTTCCCGGTTTTCCAGGCCAACTTTTTCAATTCTCCCTGACTTTTTTACAGAATTCCGAGAAAGCCCAGAGGGAGGAGAGTCACAGGAATTTTTTACAATACAGATTTAAAAAAAATCGCTATCGAGAAGAAAAAGGTACAGATGTAATTTATGTAATATTTTTCAATATTATAGACTATTTCATTTGCGAATAGATTATCATTATTCTTATGTTATGATAAAAAAAGTTTACTCTGATAAAATACGAACTCGTTTGTTATTTTCAGAAAATTTCCCTGACCTAAATGAAAATTCCCTGACCTAAATGAAAATTCCCTGACTTTTCCCTGACTGACCAAATTCCCTGACTTTTCCCGGTTTTCCCGGTTTTCCCGGTTTTCCAGAAAGTGGCAACCCTGAGTAAGGAAACAAGAACAAAAAATCAAATTCAGTATCCAGATTTTGTCAACTGCAAAATTTCAAAATCGACAAGCATATAACATTTTCGATTATTTTTACTGACTAAATTTTAAGGATACCACTTCTCTCTTCTCGTTACACCCCTGCCATGGTCTATAAGTACGTATAAGAACAATTCCGTTACTTAGGAATTTGAAAATTTATTATCTACGAGTGTGATCTACTGGCCGCTTTGTTATGAACTTGATTAACATAACTGACTCACAATCAATGTCGTAGCTAGCCTAGGTGTTTAAGTGGTCTGGTCGTGACCTAAGGTGAGGGGGAGTTGGAGGAGGTGCTAAAATTAGAAACACCACTACTAGACAAAGTCAGGGGTCTGGTCAGTGTTGCCACGTGTCAGGGACGTACCAAAAAGTTTTTCTTAAGGGGGGGGGGGTGTAAAAATTGTGAAAGTCCCAACTGACTCAACTCAGAATTCCCAAGTATCGAAGCAAAAAATTTGTTGGGTTTCTCCAACTCGCCTGACAGAAACGGTAAACTTTCCCAACTGCTGGGTGAAAAATTCCTGCCGGAGGGCAGCTGCCCCCTGCCCCCCTGTCGGTATGTCCCTGCCAGGTGCGACACTTTAGTGCCACGTGTAGCACATTTAAATTTACGTGGCACTTTTAGTGGCACTTCTTTAATAATTCCAGCGGGAAATAATTATTTCTTATTTCTAAAATAAACAATGAAGACAATAGACAAAACTAGTTCATTGGACACGTTACTCAAAGAAACTTGTCGTGCAGATCGTGCGTTCAGGAACGTACCGATAGGGTGGGAGAGGGGGACCTTCCCCATGAAGGAAATTTCTAACTCAGCTGTTGGAAAAATTTGCTATTTTAGTCAGGCAGAGTTGAGAAATTTCGGTTGGAGTTGGGAAAATCCAACAAGTCAAAAGTTTTTTTTTTAATTGCCTTGATACTTGGGATTAGGATTTTTGAGTTGAGAAGTTGGAAAAATTCAACAGGTCAAAAGGTTTTTTGTTTATTTATTTATTTGTTTGTTTGTTTTTTTGTTTTTTTTTTTTGCTTTGAGTTGATACTTGGGAATTTTGACGTGAATCAGTTGGAACGTTCACGCCCCCCTCCCCCCGGAGAAACTCTTCGGCACGTCCCTGCGTGCGTAGATGGTGTCATACGTTTTGGATCTCCGACCAGAGTGTCGCTTGAATATATTTCTGCTGATCATAAATAGACCTCCGTTCATGATAAGAAAGATAAAATCTCTAATCCGATAATATTGTCGAAAGATTTGGAAAAAATTCTGGCCATTACTATAGTAGTGTCAGTATCCACGACTTTCTCATCACAAGAATGTCGATTTACTCCAAAGAATTGAATGTGTTCAAAAGTTTGGAGTCCAACAAATATTTTATTGAAGGATGGATTAAGTCGGCTTAGGTAGTTGAATGCGACTCAATTATCAGTGCTCCTGTTTTCCAGACAGATAACAGGAAAGGGTTTGGTTAGAGCATCCGCTAAACGGTAACAGGCTAATTAGTAGGGATTTCAAAAATATGCTTTTACATGTTTTTTTCTGTTGAAGTAGATAGGGAATATCTATGTTATTTTTGTGATTCATATAATTTTAAGAAGAATAAGCCACACTTGATCGAGCATATTTTGGGTATAAAAACATATGTTTGGCATACTTTCTACTTTCTTAGAACATATTCAAGAATATTTGGCCAATTTCCACAATTTTTGCGGAATATTTCCAATTTTTTTCAATATTGCGCTGTAGGCACTAAAACTTGGAATTCCCAAAGTTGGTAGCCCTGCGCACTGAAAAGGTGACCATGTACAATTTTTTATAAGATTACAGCAAGCTTTAAACGTCTTCGAATCTATTAGAAATTGATTTTTGTTTTTAAACTAGTCATACATTTTATTGTATTGTTACTGAAGGATAGAATTATAGTAAATGCAAGTGGGTGGAATAATTTTTGGCCGTTTTTTACCCTCCTAAGGATGGCAGTATTTCCATTCAAAAATATCCATGATCACACTTTCAGTTTCACCCGCGCAGGTGAATTTGTAGCACTCTCTAGTGCAGCTTTTGTCGCTTATTTTTGTCTTCTGAGAAGATAAAACTGCAACAACTACAAATGTGACCTGCCACGAAGAAAGGGACCTGAGCGCAAAAAATTCATTTTTGCGATAACAACAAACTGTTTTTGACTAATTTGTAGCCGCTGTTTCGCGCGATGTCGAAAAAATTCTAAAATTTTTTTCCAAACTGCTGTAGGTCTTCAAAGTTGAGTGTCTCCATAACGTGAAAACGTTATCAATTTTGTTTATCCACTCTCCGGTAAAATTTACATTTTTGCCCTCAGGTCCCTTTCTTCCTGGCAGGTCACACTTTTTTATAAGCCAAAAAATTCTTTCCTCAAAGTTTTCTGTCTATGCAAACGCTGTTAAATTTATTCAGAGTTCGCCTGCGAAAAAAGGCGTTTTGGACGATTACTTTAGGCCCCTTTTCTTCCGATCAGTGATCTTCTGATGTAATTTTCATCTATCACTACCCCACGTGCGAAAAAAATGTATGTGGCAGTTTCTTGAAAATGTGGCACTTTTTTGACGATGGTGGTACTTTTTTGAAAATTTCACCAGCCAACACTAGGTCTGGTTGGCCGAGTCGATAGCGCGCTGGTCTCGGAATCCGGAGGTCCCGGGTTCAAGCCCACGTAGCAACTTGCCAGATTTCGACCTAGGCCGGTTTTTCGGCCAGAAGGGAAGAGGGCTAAGTTAGCCCTAACAGCCTCCCCGACGTCTCCGAAGTAATGCTCAAAAGAGCGGATTCCAGGGCTCGGGTAGAGAGCAAATTAGAAAAGTAAAACTAAACAAAGTCACAAAGGAAGGCGTTCCAGACCCCCTTGACACCTCTCCCTTTCTTGGCTATCCCACTGCTTACAATATTGACTCAATGAACTGTAATGTTGAAACCTGTACCTTACTATGCCTGTATGCTCGTTTATACCTGTATTATATGATTCACTCTGTCCAAGAAACTCGGCAGTTGTATGACTTTGCACCAATAAGTGGTATCAGTGCTCGGAACTTCCACCTGATCTACTTTGAATTCAATGGTACGTGTATCCTTCGGTAGTTTGATCCTCTGTACTTCGGGATTTTTCAGCAACTGGGTACGTTGCATTCCTTTCTCCCTGGCGTCGTGAACGTTCAACTGATCCACGTTGCTAATTGGTCCATTACCCTTCAGCCATACGATGTGTGTGGTGCCATCCTGAAAAATCAAAATTCTGTTATCACCGGAGATCACCCACTGGTCATTGCTACCAGTTTTTGGTACCAGTAGCCGCGATTCTTCCGGAAACTGGAAAATCGAAGTGCAATTGTAATCAGCGGAGACTGGCCAATTTCCTAGAGCCCAAGTGCTCGCCGGTGTCTAAAGTCTGATAGCAGTAATAGTAGATGCAGGCAGCTGGAAGCATGGAACTGAGGCTTCTACAGAACATCTCCAACAGAATAGTGAGAGGAAAAAAGAGTTTGTCTTAAATCTCATTATGATTCGAGATTGATGAGCAAAAAGATTTTGCATAATTAGACCAAATTTAGGTTCACAAGTATAAAAATAGAAACAAGTTTTCACCTCATGAGACTCTTGGATCTCGAGGACATGAGGGATGTTCTCTCAATTCAGATTAATAAGAAAAAAAAAAAAAACAAATAGAAAGATTAGAAACAAGTTTTTTTTTCAGGTTTCTCTTTGAAACATGGGGAACTGGGAGCCATTTTTTTCCTAATTCTGTTTCGCAATTAAAAGAAATATTTGATGAACAAAATATTTTATTTTGAATTTTCTTGTGATTCTAATTCAGCACATGCAAAAAAGTCTGCTTCGAATTTAGTTCTGTAAGATTAACTAGTTGAGAAAATGTCTACTTTTTATTTTGTCCGAAATTTACTCGCAATTTAAAAAATGTACTCGAGTTATTGGCCTACCGTGGATTTCTACCATCAAATTTCGGTTTACTACCAAAGAAAAGAAAATGAAAAGAAGCAATTGGTGTGATTTTTCTCTTATTTTATCTACGAGAATTCAGGCGCGAATCCACAGGTGGAGACCCTCCCCCCTAAGACCAAAAACTAAGGAAAAATCAGTGGTGGAAGGGGTTCTGCGGGGAGGACATCTATGGGAGAAGGGGTAGCAAAAAAATGTTCGCCCGATTTCTGCCATTTCCCTCCCCAAAATGATCGTCTGGATCCGCACTTGGAATTTCAAAATCTTTCCCTATTTCCGTTGTAAAAAATTTTTTTACAGTTTTCTAACCAATTATTTTCCGATCAAATTTTGATTTTCAAAGAAGGAAGAAAAATTAATCTGAAACAATCGGTGCATTTTTTTTCCTACTTTACTCCTCCCCCCTCCCTCCTGGAAAAAAATTCCAAGGAGCCTGATGCCTACCTAAAAATTAGAAAAATTACAGGGGCAGATCGGCTACTTTCAAGGACAGAAGTTTTAAGACATGACAGACATAATAAGACATAAAAAGACATATAAACATAATTACCCATACTGCGGGTTGCCTACCTAAAATCAGAAAAATTGCAGGGGCAGATCAGCTACTTTCAAGGATATCATCTGTTTTAACAAAAGATCTCCAAGTTTTAAAACATATAATAAGACATAAAAAAGACGACATAATTATCCATAATCTCCAAGATCTCAAATCGCTGCGGCTTGCCTACCCTGCCCCTTAATTGCTCAATTTTCCAGGGGTAGCCTACCCTTATGAGGGGATTCATGGTTGTGGAGGAAGCTCCTGAATGGGGAGAAAGGCCCCTGGGGGGTCTTGGGCTGTGGACGAAGATGGAGGCCCTGGGTGGGGTAGGGGGTTAAGATGAGTAAAAGGACCAGATGGAGGAGAAAGTCCTTGGTGAGAGAGGGGACCAGGGAGAGAAATGGCCGTGGTGCGGGAGGGACTGGTGGTGGGGTGGGGTCTTGAGAGGGAAGGGCTCTCAGGGGCAGGGGTGGTCATGGTTGTGAGAGCTCCTAGGTGGATGGTTAGGGATCTTCAAGGGGGTTGGAGGACCATAGTGAGGACAGGGCTGTGAAGGGAGATAAATCCCAGGGGGTAGTGGTGGGTGAGGGGTCCTCGTGGTGGAGGAAATGGTTGGTAGGAGAGGTTGGCCATTGAGGAAGGAGGAGGTAGTGGTGGGTGAGGGTCCTGGAGGGGCAGTAAAACTTTGGTGGATAAGGGCCCGGAGTTATAAGGGGTACTCATGGTGGAGGAGGGGCTCCTGAAGGGGAGGAAAACCACGGTGGTGGCGGGGACTGTAGAGGGAGATAAAGCCCTCGGGTAGAGGTAGGTAATGGTGAGTAAGAGGTCCTGGTGGAGGAAGAAGTCCTGGGTGGAAGAGAGACTGGGAAGGGAAATGAAAGCCATGGTGCGAGAGCGACTGGTGGGGGGGGGGGGTCTGAAGGGGAAGGGTGGTCATGGTGATGGGAGCTCCTGAGTGGAGGATCAGGGGATCTTCGTAGGAGTTGGGATGAGGAGGCCGCCGAGAAGGAGCAGTGGAAGAGGAAGGCTGTAGCGAAGGATCATGGCCGCAATTGGGAAGGGCGTAGTGATGGGTGAAGAGGTCTTGGTGGGGGTGTGGTACTTGAACAGAAATGAAGGCCATAGTGGTGTGGGAGGTGGTCGGGGGACGTGGTCCTAATGGAGGGCGCTCGGGGTGGAAGAGGGTGATCGGGGGGAGACTAGGTGGAGGACTGGGTGATGATCGGAGGGATGAACGGAGGGTACCATGTGGGGGAGAAACTGTGGACGGAGAAATTCATGGAGCGATGGAGAGGGTAATGTAAAGAGATTAAGGCTCAGTTGGTGGAGGTCGGTTGTGGTGGTCGATGGTTGTAGAGGTGAGAAGGAAGTCTAAGGGACAAGGCCTACCCGGATGTGCAGAAGAAAAGGGTTCGCAGGGGGGATACTGCGGAGGTAAAAGACCATTGGGTGGGCACTGAAGCCTCTGGTAGGAGATCATGGCCGTTGTGGGGGAGGAGTTTGTGGCTGAGGAGGGCTGCAACTGTTGAAGTGCGACCGTGGAGGTGGACAGCGACCGTGGTGAACAAGGGAGTCGTGGTGGAGGAGGAGGCTCGTGATGAAGAAAGGATGGAAGGGGGAAATTCATGGTGGAAGATTGAGGACCGCTGATAAAGGGGGAGCAAAAGAAGCGCAAAGCAAACCTCAACTCAGGAACTAAAGTTGTAGACCAAACACTGAGGACTGTTATGGTCGGACGAAGCGCGAAGCGCCGAGCAAGGCCGGCACGAGCGAAACGAGTGACGGCGGGGGGGTTGGTCCGCTAAGCGACCAGGAGGCGAAGCCCCCTAATTTTTCTTTAACTATAAAATTTTCAAAATTTCTCCTAATTCTCATTGAAAAAGATTTATTTTATGATCTCTTGACCAATTATTTTTCGATTAAATTTTGGGTTTGCAAGGAAAGGAAAATGAAACCCAGCTATCGGTATGATTTTTCTTTGGTTTCATCTACAAGAATTTCAAAATTTTTCTCAAATCCCGTTGTAAAAAATTGAAGGTTTTTTGACTGATGTCTTTTCGATTAAAATGTAAAGATTTGGGAATTTAAAAAAATGTCTGTGTTGGGTTTCAAATTTCGATTGTCAGCCTAGAAAAAGTAACCGGTTAAAGATCTTGTCCTAAATAAGATTGGTAGGTCTAGAATATACTTTCAGTTTTGTTTCGCAGCCTGGGCTTAACAATAATTAGGCACTTTGCATGTCCCCCTCCCCTAAAATGAACAAATTACAAGTACTTAAAGCAAGTGTGGTTTAATCTTAAATGTAACCTTATACGTAATGAAGGCGGAAGAAAAGTTGTAAAGTCAAATAGTTCCTTATTTCAGCTTTCAAAAAAAAAAAAAAAAATGCTGAAGTTTTTTTTCCGCATTTATTTTCCATATTATTTGACTTTGCCTCAAAATTCGATTAACTGGGAGAGAAAATAAAACAAAAATGCATTTACTTCGAATTTTCTGCTGTAAAACCTTTGAATTTTGCTTCAAAGTCTTATTGATGCGCAAAGATGAGTATTTCAAGGTCGCGATAGAGGCACAAGGAGGATCTCCTCTCCCAATTTTTATTAGTTGGTAAATAGTTCCTCAGTTAGCTGCTTCAAAGTCATATTGATACGCTGAAATTTTTCGTAGTCGGATGAGGGGCGGAGGGAGGATCTTGCCTCCCAATTAAATTTTTGTCAGACCTCGCGAAAGCTTCGTATGGCCTTGAGACTGGCGGGGGAAGGAGTGCCAGAGAAAGCAGCAAGCACATTCGTACTCCTTCCAGACAGTAACATGAAACTGAGAATGGTCAATGAATTCGCACTCCAGCATATACTGAGCATAAATTGAGAATACGAGAATATTCTTCTTTAATAGACGGTCAATACTGGTCCTAAGTTTGATCACTGAATGCTCAGATAGAATTTTTTTCTTAATAATTAAAATTAACGATTGTAGCGACTGGAAGTAGAGAGGAGGGACATCGTAATTTTTCCGTTTCAAAATGTTGACGACTGGAAATAAACGGTTCGAAAAAAAGTCTTCGAATTGCGAGTTAAAATTTTGCCAACTGAGGCACTGGTTCCGCTGATTAAGAACTACAAAGTTTCAAAATATACAGATCAAAATGAAAAATAGGTTTTCCTTTTTCAATTTGCTTGACTAATGTCACGAATTTTCCAACTTTTCACAATTTATGCCGATTGCGAAAGTGTTTGGGGAAAATCTTCTCCTTTATAGCCCTCATCATCGTGGGTATACGTAATCGATTTAAAACATATTGCATGTACGGATTTATTTCTTTTTTTTTTTTTTTTGCATTATTTTATTTTACTTTGAACAGGAAAAATTTGATACAAAATTATTCAAAATTTTTCTTTCAGATTAAAAATTAGAATGTCGAATTTATTTTATAGCAGATCTTTCTGAATTCACAATAGGCCTTTCTTTGAGCCAATCAATCAAGATGTGCCAAAACAATTCGTTTTGCTGATGGGAAAAAGAAGGAAATTCTAATTCTTCTACCTAAGATGTTAATATTTCGAAGCAAAGATACGATTTTCACAATTGACAAAAATTGCCAATAGTCTTAAAAAAAAATAAGAAAGAAAGAAAAAAAGAAAAAAAGGTTAACAAGTCAACATTTTTGTGATTGTGCTAACTGGGAAAGAATTTTCCAACATGAATTGTTGCCCCCTCTCTCTTCGTAGCCATGGATAAGTTAATGTAAATTTCCAAATTAAAAGAATAAATTTGAGAGGAGCCAGGAATGTTGGTCACTAATATCTTTCAGGGACATACCGAGAGGGGGGGGGTCAACTTCCCTTCCCGCCCCACAGGAGTTTTTCACACACCAGTTTAGAAAATGTGCCATTTCAGTCAGGAACGAAAATAAGAGAGGCACGGAAACCTTCACCGGAGTAGGGAAGTTTTAGTAGAAAAGTCAAACTTTTTTTTAGCCGAGACAAAAAATGTTTATACTTGGAATTTTGAGTTGAGTCAGTTGGGACTTCCACAATTTTGCCCCTCCCCCTTCCCCAGAAAAACTCTGCTACGTCTCTGATACCTTTGCACTTGCACAGTACTCGATTCATATAGGTATTAGATACACAACATTGCTGAATTTTATTTTGATTTTTTTTTTTCAGCCTGACCACGCTGGACGACACTCAAGCACTCAAGGGAGCATAGGACCAAACTTTATCCATTTTTTCCTACATAGCAGCGATTTACAATGTCCTGAGGTAAATTTGATTTTGGTATTATATTTAAGATCACACCTCCGAGTTCCATCTGAAGCAGCTAGGATTAAGATTAATTTTTTCAAAGCACCTCTTGTGAGAGTTCTTTACTCGTGGGGCTCGGGAAAATTAGCCCCCCTCACCCCCGTGGCTCTATCCAGTCGACCGCTGCATGATGGTGCATTACCTCGATAATGTAATCATCCTCGTCACACGTATCAAATTTCCGAGCATAGGTGAATATTGCGTGACCGTCGTAAAAGCTGATGTCGAAATCTTCGCAGTCTTGATTCTTATCCACGTACACATCTCCGTTTTCATGAGTCCAGATATCCTGGAATATTGGTTCCACATAATAGACCGATCAGCGGAATAAGACGGAATATGAAATGGAGAGAGAATACGTCGAATATACCTCACAAGAGGTTGATCCTGCTTCAGCAGTTTCAACCTCAATACTTCCATACGAGTATATGATTCTGTTTTGCTAGCGTAAACACTTCAAGCAGTTGGTCAAACCTTACCTCGAATCTGCTGCCCAATTTCCAACCTGTCCACAAGACGCAGTAATCAGCCGGATAGTACTCCCCGTAGTCGGAGAATCCGATCGCGAACCAGTCCCAAGTCCGCCAGGGCAAGTGCACCTCAAATCGTGCATAATGTCGGTCGTAGTCGACCGACCAGTACAACGACATGTTGCCAGACGGATCCAGCGACACATAGTACACTCCTTGTGGTAAGGTCTTGCTAGCTGGTACGTAAAATTTGCACACGCACAACCACAACACGTACACGAGGGTCCGTCGCATTTTCGAGAAAAACTCAAAAAGCAAAACCGCAAAACGTTCGCTAAGCTACTATCGAAACAGCGAAGAAGCCGTTCTCCATTCCTATTTATATGGGGTGGAAATTAAGAGGACAGAAACGACGTCTATGGGTGACGAGCGTCGCTCAAAGAGGGATGATGACTGGTGGCGAGTGTAGAAGGAGGAAGCTTGCAAATTAAACACTTAGCGTAGTCTTCCGTCTCAAATCGAGTCGCGAATGAGTTTACGAATTAATTTAAACTTCATTGCTACCAAGCAGGAGAACCGGCGGGAAAGGCTTTTTGGGAGGAGGGGGGCGAGGATGCTGGATCGTTTAAACCTGGAGAGAATATTATGTGAATACTTAAGGGAAAAGGTCTTCCCTCAATTTCGACCTATTACTAGATAAATTGGAAAAATTGAAGAAAACTAATTTTATTGAAATATTTTACAGAACATCGTCGGGTTATGGATCTAAAATACGTCATCTTCGTCTTCTCCTTATCTTGACTCGAACCTAACGACAAACAATCAAACATTTGTCGTCAGTCTAAGAACATAACGAAAAGAATGAAAAGAGTTTGTTTTGCGATGAACTACTTGCCCGAATTTATACGACCACGAAAGTGAAACTGACCCCATTAGGCGATTATTCGAAGTTCAAAACCTCACTAGACTGAATGGAATTCTCAGAATTCAAAATATGTGGCAGTTTATATTAAAAGGGTCAACTTGTCGGTAAGAAAAAGACAAGGAAAACTGGAACAACTGAAAAGTAAAATTTTTAGCAAAAAAATCGATTTGAAGATTATCGTGGATTCTTGTACGAAATTAGATGCTCTTTCACATGAAAAAGATAGCAACCTCCAGAAATATCAGCAAGTAGTTCTACATTTTCGACCATCGAACTTGTTGTACGTACCTAGGAGATGAAAAAGTTATACGACCATCTTCGCCGAATTCTGAATTTTCAAAAAATTATCCTGCATTGAGTAATTTTTTCATCTCCTAGATACGTACAACGAGTTCCCATAGTCACAATAGCTCTCAAAGCATTAATTATTTTGAAAAACGGACTTTTTGACCATTTAACGAGAAATGAAATTTTCTCAACTTTAGAATTTTCCAGCGCCTTCAATTTTGAGAATAGGCAATACATCGTACTAGGATTTTTTCATCCAAGGTAGTACCATCAGCCCCCATAGTCAGATTATTTATTCCGTCAATTATCATGTCTTGTATATCGTCTTGAAAATTGTGCTTTTTGTAATCTTTAAAACGGCGCTAGTTCCTTCAGTTAGCTCATAGGCAACTTTTCGTACTTAATTTTTTTAGTTCCGTCGAGTACTGTACGTATCTAGCGTTAGGGATGCAGAGAAGCCGGACGTGTTTGCAGTTTTAAGACAATTTTGAGAAGCTAAATGAGTTAAAAGCTGGATGCCGGAAGCGGAAGCTGAAAGTTTTTCAGCTTCCAATCGGCTTCTTACAATTTTATGAAGATTGTTACTTTTTTTTGTTTTTTTTTTAAATCCAAAAAAGCAGAAGAAAAAGAGAAAAAAAGCTTCAAAATCAATCAATCAATCCTTTTTTATTGGCAGTACTATCGTTAAATCTTTACAACTCGGTGTTTTAACAAGTACGTTAATAAAACAAAAACAAAACCGTCGACATTTTTTAGTGGTTATCGTTCGTTTCTTAACCGGATACTATGCGCTGACGACGGCGAGTTGTGGATAGTACCCCCGGCCCATAGAAGGCAAAGGTCTGTCTCACTCTTTCCCATTCCTTACGGTCGTTGGCTGTTTTTTGAAATTGTTTGTTCCTCAGAAACCCGTCGATTTCATCCCTCCACCTTGATTTTGGTTTACCTCTGTTGCGTTTTTTGTGTTCCAGAAACCAGAAGGTCGCTTGGTAGGCCCACCTAGTGGGAGGTAGTCTAGCGACATGACCCGCCCAGCCCCACTTCAAGTTACGAATTATTTCCACACAGTTTTTTAGTTTTGGAAGTTTTGCCTTGATAGATGCCATGCTCACTCGATCCTTTAGTTTCACTCCGAGAATCGATCTCATCATAGAATTTTGCATGGTGGTTATTTTTTTGTTAATTTTGTCCGTGAGAGTCCAGGTGGGAGATCCATACGTTAATACTGGAGTCACACACATATTAAAAATTTCCGATTTTTGACTGTTGTTAAAATTGCCTTTAAAGATATGTTTCAGAGCCCAATATTTTTTCCACGCTAATGTGATCCTTCTCACTACTTTTTTTTCAGTTCTGTTTTCCATGGAAATTTGTTGACCTAGGTAAATCGTTTCCGATACTGTTTCCAGTTCTTTATTTTCGAGAAAAATTTTTGGTGGGTTGATAGTGTTCGTGATTATCTTAGATTTGCCATGGTTAATGGCTAATCCCGCAGCTTTGCCAGATGTGTTTAACTCTATAAGCATTTCTTCCAGCTCCCTTCCGGTTTCCGAGACTAGGATAATATCATCTGCAAATCTTAGATTTGAGATTTTTTTCCCGTTTATATTTAAACCCCTGTCAGTCCAACTCAGTTGCCTGAAGACTTCTTCTAGGGCCACAATAAACAGCAGGGGGGATAAAGGATCCCCTTGGCGGACTCCTTTCCCTATTCGAAAGTATGGGCCGGTTTTGTCCGTGATAATTCTGCTCATGGGGTTTTCGTACATTTTTTGGACTATATTTATGAGTTGGTCAGGGGCCCCCTGATTTCTCAGTGCGACTCCTATGAAGCGGTGGCATAATGAGTCGAAGGCTTTATTATAGTCTATGAATGCTAGATGTAAGTTTAAGTTATATTCGTGTGATTTCTCAATAATTTGGTTTATTGTTTGAAGGTGATCTAGGGTTGAATAGTTTTTCCGGAATCCGGCTTGTTCAGGTGGTTGAAGGGGATCTAAAAAGTGTCTCAGCCTTATTTCTATTAATTTGGAAAATATTTTCGAAATACTGGGGGTTAAGCTAATAGGCCTGTAATTGCCTATCTTGTGCCTGTCTCCTTTCTTGTATATTAAGATAATATCTGAGTTGTCCCAGCTCTTGGGTAACTCGCCAGAAGTTAGAATTTTGTTAAAAAGAAGGGTCAGTGCTGCAATCATAGCCTCTCCGCCATTTGTTATGTGCTCATTTCTTATGCCATCACTTCCAGGGGCTTTATTTTTTTTCAGAGTTTTAACCACATTTCTAATTTCAGATTCTAAGAAAGGGGGTTCCGTACCATATGTTAAATTTAGGGTTATCCCTTGTTCCGGGATGACCTTTTTTGGAGGTGCATAAAGTCCTCTGTAGAAATCCGTTGCCAGTGAGTTTATACCCTCTCTGTCATAGATTTTCTTACCATCGTTACCTTGTAAGTATGTTGTTTGGTATGATCCTAATGCTAGGTTCCTTTTTAGTTGTTTCATGTTTTTTGCGCCCTCTAAGGCCGCACTTATTGTTTCCTGTCTGATTCGATTTTCTCTTTCTCTTATCAAAATTTTTATTTTTTTTTGAAACAATATTTAATTCTATTTTATCACTTGCGTTTTTGTTTTTCTTGTTTATTAGTTTTTTCCTAACTGTCCAGAGACTTTTGATGTTCTCCCCTTGGGGAGTTGGTGGTGGATCGTTTTTGCCTAATTTTTTATCGGAACAGTCTAACATGACCTTGCAGCTTCGTAGTGTTCGTTAACCGGTTTGTGATTTTGTCTGTATAAGCTTTTAAGCTCTTTATTTATTTTCTTACTATAGTTCTCTGCGTCCCTCAAGCTGTTAGCTCTTGGGTTTTGGGTTCTATACTTTATTTTTTTTTTTCATTTTCAGATCCACGTGGATCAGTGTATGGTCAGTGAGGTATCTAAACCCACTGGCAACTTCAAAGTTTGTAATATTTTTAACGGATCTTGGTGAAAGGATGAAATCGATCTGGTTTTTGTGTTCCTGGTTTGGGCTAATCCAGGTCCACTTTCTTTTTTTCTTGAAGAATCCGTTCCAAATTTTTAAATTTAGTTCTTGGCAGAACCGGATTAGTCTTTCCCCTCTTTCGTTTCTTTTACCATAGTTGAATGAGCCCATTATATGTTTTTCGTCAATATTACTTTTCCCAATCTGACTATTGAAGTCGCCTAGAATTAGAGTTATTGATTTAATATTTTGTTTAATTTCCAAAAATGTTTCTTGTAAGAGGTCATAGAATTTTTCATTTTCTTCTTCCGCGGATGCTGCAGTGGGGGCGTAAACTTGGATCAAGTTTAGGTTTGTTGGGTGAATTTTGAGTTTTAATGTGGCTATTCTATCCGATATTCCTTTTACCTCGGAAATGCAGTCCTTAAGCTTGGGATTTATTAGAAAGCCTACTCCCCGTCTCCCTTTTTTGTTACCAAAGTGATAGAATGTGTGTCCTTTTTTTGTCTGCATTAGCTTAGTGAAAGTGAAATGGTAAGAATAAGTAAAAGAAGCTGAAAGCTAGAAGCCGGAAGGCTAAAAAAAATTGGAAGTTAGAAGTTCATAACTGAGGCTGGAAGCAAGAAGCAAGACGCTAGATGAGAATTGTAGGCTAGACGCCGGAAGCGGAAGCTGTATCGTTCGGCTTCCGCATCCCTGCCTAGCGAGTTATTAACCGAAGTCCGGACACCCTGTGTAATAGTCTATGAAACATCACAGTTTGATCTTTGACAAGAAAATCAACAAAATGTATATTCGAAAACTTTGAACGCGTTTTTCTTGAGGTCTTGTTTTTCGAAAATTGCGAGGTACCTCTTTTTTAATGGATGTAGAGAGATGAATATATAGCACATAGGAAGCTGGGAAAAGTCTCATTTTGTCCAGAATTGAGTATACTATATAAACATGTGCTTAAGTCAAAACTGATCTGACCGACAAAGTTGACCCTTTTTATAGAAACTGCAACATATATCGATTGATACGCATTCTTATCGATAATTTCAAAACTCAACTTTCTTGACTAGTGGTGAGGACCTTGTCTTTCATTCCCCAAGACGGGGGGAGGGGGGTCAGTATTATTGTAGAATTACCCATGAATGCGGCTGAGCGAGTAATTGAAGAGTTCTCCTCCCCTTAGACTTCATCTTTCTTTCACCCCTGGTTTACCTCTTATAAGTAAACCGAACTCTGTAACTCCGCTTGAGATTCTCTAAGACTTTTCTATCCTTTCCTCCAGGGGCGAAACTATAGGGTGGTGTGGGAGGTTGAAACACCCCCGCTCCCCCAATAATTTGGCAGTCGGCAAATTTAGAAACTGTTCATTTGAATTTTTCATTTTTCACGAATGTCTGTTTGTTTGTTTGTTTGTTTCAATTAATATTTCGATTACAAAATCGGCAAAGTTATATTTTTATAAAATCATAGGCTGCTTTTGAAAATTTGGCATTTGAATACTTAACCCTTTCTCAAGAGATTAGGATGTTCGTAATGATGAAAATGAATCAGCGATCTTTAGCATTTTCAAAAACAGTCTGTTAATTTGAATTTAAGATCGTAAGAACTCTCCTCTTCAACAGTCTACTCGATTTGTAAAAATTAATTAGTGCTTGTCCATTTCGATCTGTGGGGTCTTTCAGGCTTGAATCAGATTCAAAATTTAGCGCATGTTCGAATTCAACTACCCATAAGGTCATAATTAATGTCGATAGTCTATCCACTTTGGGATCCCATTCTGAATTCTTGAGTCCAGGAACGTACCGAAGAGTATTTCCTGAGGGAGAGGGGACGGGGTGAAAATTGTGGAAGTCCCAACTGACTCAATTCAAAATTCCCAAGTATCAAAGCAAAAAAGAAAAAACCTTTTGACCTGTTGTATTTTTCCAACTGACTCAACTCAAAATTCCCAAGTATCAATGCAAAAGAAGAAAAAATCTTTTGACTTGTTGAGTTTTCCCAATCTCTCAACTCAATTCCCAAATATCAAAGCAAAAAAACCAAAACAATTCTCAACTTGTTGGATTTTTTCAGCTCGCTTGACTGAAATGGCAAATTTTCCCGTTGCCCCCTGCCCCTTTATCGGTACGTCCCTGCCCCCAATAATTTTGCAGTTGGCAAATTTTGAAACGGTTCATTTGAATTTTTCATTTTCTAAGAACTTTTGTTTATTTGTTTGTTTATTTTTATTTTCAATTTAAAAATATTTTAATTAAAAAATCGGCAAATTTAAAAAATTTTTAGGCGAGTTTTTTGTTTAAAAAAAAATTTGTCGGTAAATTTTCCTTCTCCACCCCCCAAACTGAAAGTTAAGTTTCGTTTCTGCCCTCCTCGGATTCATGAACCCTCATTTAACACTCTTTCAGAGTTTCAAATTGTCTTAGGATTCTGCAAGACTCTTACCGATTCAGTTTCAAGATTCTATGAGACTCTTTGAGACCTTTGCAGGCTTGAGTAAACCTCTTCAAGACTTCTGGACGAATCACTAGTAAACTTCCAGATTCATTTAAGACTTATTGAGACTCTAACTGACTCGTTTAACTATTCAAGAAGCTTTCAGACTCATCAGAGCCCTTTTAAAACTTGTTTAGGACTTTCTAAGACTTTGCAAGGCTCTTAAAGATTCGTTTACGGCTCTTTAAAGTACGGTTATGACTCACTAAGACTCGTCAAAATTTGCTTGAGGCTTTCGAAAACGTCTCGAGTAACCTCACTGGCCTAATTTATATTTTCTGAAATTTGAGTTCCCTTTAACCACTGATACGAACGTCAATTTGGTACACAAATTTCCCGGAACGTCAATTTGTCCTCACACGAAACGTCCATTTTGAGTAGAAAACCCAACTGACTGTCATTTCAAGGTTTTTTCTTGACCTAAACAATGCCTGTTTTTTTCCCGTATTTATGAACTAGGAGTAGACTTTTCGAAATTATGGCAGGCCCGGATTCTACGCCATGTAAACGTCACTTCGAGAGCCCATACGAAAAGGGGCCAGTTGAATGAAAGTAAAATGTTATAGGAGAAGTGTTTAAAATTGAGAGTATTTTTGTTTTTGTAATTACCGTTCTGTTGCTTACCATCATTTCAACCGTGGAGGTCCTACACACTACCACACGCTCCCCTAATCTGTTGTCCGTTCTTTTCGGAAAAAATTCCAGTGTTTTCCAAAACATTTAAACGTTTGATGATCTCCGAAGAATTTCATCGAAAAACTTTGGGAAAAGTCTCCAATGATTTTCAAGGAATTTCATTGGAATTTTCTTTCCGATACTTTCCGGAGAGGCTTTTCGGAAATCATTAGAAAATTTTTCCAAAGAAATCCATCAAAATTTTTGGGGAAATTTTCCGATGATTTTTAAGGAATTACATCGGTAATTTTCAGAAAAAATTTCAAATGTTATCGAAAAAATGTCTTTACGAATCTTTCCGATAATTTGTGAAGAATTTCATAAGAAATATTTGGAGGAAAAACTCTAATGGTTTCTGAAGAATTTTCTTAACTATCTTCAGAAAAAATGTTCTTCGAAGAATTTCATCGAAAATCCTCGGGAAAAATCTCCTATGATTTTTAGGGAATTTCATCGGAATCTTTCGGAAAACAATTCCGATAATTTCCGAAGAATCTTATCGGAAATCTTTTTTAAAAATTTACAATGTTTTCTAAAGAATTTAAAAGTGTAATAATCTCCTGAGAATTTCATCGAAAACCTGTTGGTAAAATCTCCGATGGTTTTTAAAGAATTTCATCGGAAAATTTTGTGAAAAAAATTCCGATAATTTCCGAAGAATCCTATCGGAAATCTTTAGAAAAAATTACCAATGTTTTCCAAAGAATCTCAACGAATCACTTTGAGAAAATTTTCTGGTAAATTTTGAAGAATTTCATGAGAAATATTGGGGGGGGGGGGAACTCGGATGGTTTTGAAGAATTTTATGAAAAATCGTTACAAAAAATGTTCGATGATCTCCGAAGAATTTCATCGAAAATCTTTTGATCTGAGTCCCTTAAACGGTAAGAGTAGACAGGCATTCATGCAGCAGGATAAGTTGCCTACATTACAAGATTGGAGGTTCTCAGCAAGAAATGCGAGACTCCCCTTCAGCAGGTATGTAGGCAACTCTTCCCGACAATGGGTAAATGTATTTGCCTGTTCTCGCATTTAAAAGGGCAAGAAGAGATTTGTCCAGTATTCATGGAAAATTATTTTCGAACAATTTAATTTTACTTAAGAACATGTTATTTCCTTTTTGTATTTTTTTAAATAATAAATTTTGACTTGCCTGACTTGAAACTGCAATATCTCGCTGAATTTTTAAGATAGAGGTCTGGAGTTTGTTTTATTCGATTTCTAAGAGGTTTTTACATAAATTTAGCCAAGAAAAAAATCGAAAAGTTGGTCAACTATTCCCTTTTGGTATGCGCCCTCTCATATTTTGATGAAAAAATTTCCCACAGTGGAAAAGAGCGTAAAGTGTATGGTCATAGGCGATAGATGAGTCTATATTCGTGAAGACTTTTTCATATAAAGGCTTGTTCAGCTAAGGGGTTACCCCTCTATGCGCTTATTCAGCATTTTTTGGCGAATCCAATTGTCAGTTGACGAAATTGTGCAATTCGTGGGAGGGAGGAAAGTATGCTGTAGTTTTAGGTGGTTATTGGACAAATTTCTCTGTCTGTGGTTGTAAAAATCTCATGAAAACCCTCCGACCAAACTTCTTCAAGATACCACCAGGCTCTCTTGCTCTCGCTCAAGACTGTTTGAAGCTCCTCAAGACATATTTAGGACTCTTTTAGAATCTTAAAATTTTTCCAAGACTTTTTAGACTCTTTCCAACTTTTCTCAGGACACCTTCGACTTCTTCAAGACTCTTCCAGACTAGTTTAATTCACTGAAACATTCTTCTAGATTTAGTTAAGACTCGTAGGATCTTTCTGGCAAGAAGATGCAGACAGAGTGGTCGAGGCAGAGGGCCGACGAACAAAGTTCGGCCCACTCCGCAGACAACGACTGTACCATTCTAGAGCTGCTGCAGACCCCCCCCCCCGGTAGGACTCACCTCATCTTCACTGTGTTGCAACACGTACCAAGATGAGGAAGTGAGGAGTGAAAGAAGGAAGCTCGTCCCTCTGTGGTGCACCCGAATTCCAGGTTAATTCTGGGTGAGCGTTGCCTCGGTCAGTAGGTGTTCCATAGTGGCCCTGGCAGGACAGCGCGAATCCGAAGCGGAGAGGCGAAATTGAGGCTCGGGCCAGCCTCATTGCGTCCCTCAGGATACTGATACGATACTCGAAAGGGTAGTTTCTGGGACCAGGGTGTGGTGTCTGAGGAGCCACTTTGGCATGCGTGCATCGCCATACGCTCTACCAAGTGAGGACTTTTTTGGTACCGTTGAGGACTGTTTAATTTCTCCAAACTTGTTTATATTTCTAAGACTTGTATAATTATTTAATAAGATGCTATAAGATCTTCTTGATACTCTTTGAAACTCTTCAAAATGTATTCAAGACTCATTAAGACTAGTGGAGACTCGTTTAAAATTCTTTAACATTCTTTCAGACTTGTTTAAGGCTCTTCTCAGAATTTTTTAAAACTCGGTATAGTTTTTAGATTTATTTAATATTCTTTTAGACTCTTTTAAGACTTGTTTAAGACTCTCTAAAACTCGTCAAGGCATTTCCAGACATTTCAAGTGCCTTTCAAGACCTTGTTAAAAACTATTCAAGATTCCCAGTAGACGTACACGAAGCGATTTAAAGGGAAGAAGGGGGATCGAAAGTTCTCATTTTTCTAACTTTAAAAATATCAATTTTGCCAATCGAAAAAATCTGAGGGAAGAAATCAAAAGAAAAAAGTAAAAAAATAACCCTGTAAGATGTTTCAAAACCTTTTCAGACTGGGCTGGATTTCTTTAAGCTTTGTCCCTCTTTCACATTTCCTTCAAAGTCTCCAGATCCGGTGCTGAAGTCAGGAATTTTCTTCAAGCTTCCATGTTTTTCCATCAGTTCTTTCATTCTTCATTTCTTATATACCTCGGTTTCTCAGATGCCCTTTTCCAACTGAACACCTCGAGGCATTCACCTGCCATGTGAATTCAGTATTGAATGGTTATGGTTAGGAAGGGTTAAATGAAATTTCCAAAACGTATCTTAAACTAACTTGCTATTTGTGAACTCTGAGGAGTTTGTGCTATCGTTATTGTGCTCGTAGACTAAAATCCTAATCTCAATCCTGGAATCATTAAAAAAAAAATCAATTATCTCGTTGACAAAATGTAAATGTATCTATGCAAGTTTCATAATTCCTGAATTTATTCTCTCGACTAAACGAAAATGTAACCTTCGCTTGTCTTGTAAAAATTACTTGTACTTACCTTTTACTCACTCCAGATCAAACCCAAAGACGCTCCGGAAGGAAATTACTTTGTTGATGGGGGAGGGGAGAAGGAGGGGTTTGTCTACTTATTTGAGTCTTAAAAACTGACAAAATCGTCTCAAAAACCTTAACTGTTTCAAAATCCTCCAACTTTCGAGTGCCACTGATCTTCCATCTAAGTCAATCATCAAACTATTTGTGACGAGGCTCTTCCCTAGTCCCCCTGTGATACACCTCTGATCAGAAGTGTTCTCAGTATTTCAATGGTGAAAACTGTGCAGGAGCCTGAACATGTTAAGAACTAACGGAGAGGTTAGTGCAACACGTGATTATTAAGTCCATGAACCCTCCTAAGTGAAACAAAGAGGATGTTAAAGTGAAAACTATCCTAATCTGTGAAATTGTAATCTCTCCCTCAGTCCTGGAAAACCAAAAAAATTGTGATTACTATCGGTTTACTCCCGTTCCAAGAGTACACCTTCTTCCCCGTAGTCTCAAAATCGATTATCGAAGAAAGCGAATAACATTTCGAATGCTGGACAGTCGCACCGAGAAATTCTAGGATGAACAAAATTTTATTTACCGCTCGAAATAAAATTATTTTATTTTTCAGTCCGTCCCCTTCGACTGCGAATTTAACGATTAACGTAGCAGCATCGTGGCTTATTCACGTCGAATATTTCGTATAATTTCAGTGCCCAAATTAAATCTACCATAAGCCTTACTCGCACCGAACGTGCGGAGCTGGGAAAAATTCTGTCGCGAAACCCCTTACGCGGTGCCAGGAATGCGAAATATTTTTCATTACCCGAAATTTCATAGCTTTGGTTCCGAATCGAGCACTAAATTAAATTCCTCGACCAGATCTGTACATGTCCTCAACTATAAGACGAATATTGACGATTTAAAGCTTCTATTTTCCGTCCGAATTCTTTTAAACCGTAAACGTTGACGGGAGGACGAATTCGAGAGTGGCTTCTATTTCGTTCAAAACTTGTACGCAAATTATGGAGAAAATTAGGTATCGAATTAGACATTCTGGTTGAGTAGAACAAACATAAAATTAGATGAGCAGGATATAAATTCAATGAAAACATGTTCATTCTGCATTACTGGTTTCTCGCCATTAGTAAACTTTCAATCTGACGTTGAAGTTATCTATTATATATAGCGTACGTTTTGATCGATGATCTCTGTGCAGACTGAACGGATTGCCTTCAACAATGTTTCAAATGAAAGTCTGAGTTCCCGAGAAGGTTTATGACAAACAATATTGCGGAAAAGTTCATTCCTTTAGCTGTAATAAAAGCTTTAAAGTTGTTTTGTCTCTGTGTGTATGTGTGAGTGTTCCGCGCGCTTACCCCGGCATTGTAAACGCGTGTTAGTGTGATCAGTGTGACCAGTAAGAAGTATTTTATATAACACATCGTGAATATAGAACGATCAGGGTTTCTTTCATCTAAAAGCGTCTCAGTGTACATACTGCGGTTGATCAGGCCATGTTGCGTTTGTTTATTATTGAACTTTTACTTCACAAGTCCTTTTGTAGGGCTTTATGTGTTCAAAACTTAAGCCATGTGTCGTTTTTTTACTATCGAATTTTCATTTTACAAATACTTTTTTGCTTCATTTTTCATTCACTAGAGAGATTAATGTAATATATATTACAAAGACAAGTCTCGATTTTTCCTCACCTGTGTTCTCAGGTATTACTGAAGGAAATCTTTTTAAAAATGTCTCATCTAGAAGTAAGTATTCCCTAGCAGCTTATGGCGTGAAAATTTTTTGATAACTGTGACGTAAAACGTACTAACTTTCCGATGCGCAGAATCCCGCCAGTTACCCAAGTAACTGAAAGGAACCAAAGGTAACTGACAGGTTTCTGAGTAATCTGAGGGTAACTGGACGCTGTGAAGCATAAGGGAACCAACCAGTAAAATCTGTTTTTGAGAACACGTGATTCGAAGTTCACGAGCCATGTAGAAACTATGTGACATAGCGTTTACGGATAAGATTTTTTCAACGTGAGTGCACATTTTTGAATTGGGGGGCCAATTTTGAAAAATTATGCTTTTTATGCACTTACCAATAACGATACTAATATATCATTCTGCTTACAAATGTCAGTAGGTTCCCTTGCGCTTAAACAGCGTCCAACTAACGGTTGCAAATGGGTGACTTTTCCGCAGGTAACTAGGGTAACTGATTGCGCATCCGGTTGGGAGACAGATATACCAAGTTCAAAACTCACTTCATGTTGCGTTTTTCTAATATAGATCTTTCATTTTACATACATTTTTTTGCTTCATTTTTCATTTATTGAGAAGATTAAAGAGATGTAAGTAGATGTTTCATGTTGCGTTTTTTTACTATCAAACTTTTATATTTTACAAATAATACTTTTTTTTTTATTTCATCTGACTGGGACTGGGCAAATTGTAGAAGCGCTAGCTTCGTATCTTTTAGTGCGTTTGTTATTATACAATGATAA
Organism: Acanthococcus lagerstroemiae; assembly: GCA_031841125.1. Classification (NCBI taxonomy): domain Eukaryota; kingdom Metazoa; phylum Arthropoda; class Insecta; order Hemiptera; family Eriococcidae; genus Acanthococcus; species Acanthococcus lagerstroemiae. The sequence continues at coordinate 57,271,674 of CM063108.1, read as the reverse complement.
GGAGAACATACGTATTATAGCGGTATACCTGTGACATAAACGTACAAACTGTTATCAAAGCCGATATCTTTAATATTTTTGAGAGCCTCTGACTGGGACTGTGCAAACTGTAGAAGCACTATAGCGTCGAATCTTTTAGTGCGTTTTTTTTTACTATCAAACTTTTATTTTACAAATACTTTTTTGCTTCATTTTTCATTTATTGAAGAGATTAAAGAGATTTAGATGATGAGTATACCGGCTAGGAATTTTCAAAGTGCGAAATTACAATCGTACTGCATACAATGATAAAGAAGAACATATATATAGCGCGACCTGTGACACAAACATACAAACTGTTATCAAAGTTGTTATCTATAATTAATGTTTTTGAAAGCCTTTGACTGGGACTGTGCAAATTATAGAAGCGCCAGCGTCGAATAGGTTATAATGTATTCCAAGAACCAACATGTTTTATACTATCCATGTTGGTTTCAAGTTCATAACTCAATGTGTTTGTTGTGATGGAATTTTTTTTTTCAAAGTTGTTGTCAAAACATGCCTTATTTTTTTTCATGTGTGTGAAATATCAATTCTGTGAAAAACGATCGATAAGTACTTTAAATTAATATTTTCTCAACGTATTATGTTGTGTAGAGGAGAGTCTAGGGATCGTTTTTCCGCTTGAGTTTTCGATTTCGGTCCATATAGATGTGTGTGCGGAAAGAATAAAGAAATTCAAAAAATGGGGGGAAAAGTTTGCAAAAATCGCGAAAAATCAAAGTGAATGATTGGGTAATCGAATGAAAAGTGTAGTATAAGTGATACTTTAACTTATAAAACCAAATTTCACGTTTTTTCAGTTACTTTTTCTAATCAAACTTTAGCCCGACCCACAATTGGTGCTACCTTTTTTCAGACCCATTATTGGTACTGTGAATTTAATCGACTTTAATGTGTTTTTAAAATACTTAGAAGTCAAATAAGACGAGTCAACGTGTTTTTAAAATAAATTTGAAATGCTTCCTTAAGTAAACTACATCATTTTTCATTTAATTTATTACACTTACCAATTGTGGGTATATCAAAAAATTTCGAATCAATTGTGGGTCGTTGCCAATTAATATGGGTCGACCCATAATTGGTATTTTCAAAAGTTGTTCGGATCGAGAAAATTCCCCCTGGAATTTTGAACAACTTAGAAGGCCTCAGTGTCATTTGCGAGGATATATTATAGTGAATTGCTGGAGAATCAGAAAATACCCATAATTGGGAGCAGCACTCAATCTTGGGTTTTGAGAACTTTTGGGAAAAAATTCACCAAAAATCCAAGAATGCCTAAAACTCAAAAGTAACTGTCACAAGTAGTAATAAGTTCTTTATTAAAGAAAATTATCAAAACGTAAGTATAAGCCTGTTTATTTCTATATGGGAATTTACATGTAATTTCGTTTCATACTATTGCATATGTTTGGGCAAAAGTACCGCTCAGTACTTCTATTGAGAACGTGAAATGTACAGGATAATTCGATCATATCTCATTTTAGAGATAAAGAAGATTAGGCAATTCTATTTGATTTCCAAAGATTACAAAGCTTATCCATTTTAGGAAAAAACAATGTCATGTTTCATTTTCTTTATTTTTTTCCAAACGCCTGTTTTTTTTTCTGTATGGGAATCTACACGTTATTTCGTTTCATATGTACTGATGCGTATGTTTGAGCCCGTCCGAAGGACGGGTAATTCAGCTAGTCTATATTATAAATGAATCGATGTGATGGCATCATGCTCGATACGCTGAACGTATCGTTTTGCAAAATGTCTCAAATGAAAGTTAGTGTTCCCGAGAAGGTTTATGACAAATAATATTGCGGAAAAGTTCATTCCTTCAGCTGTAATAAAAGCTTTAAAGTTGTTTTGCATCTGTGTCTATGTGTGAGTGTTCCGCGCGCTTACCCCGTCATTGTAAACGCGTGTTAGAGTGATCAGTGTGACCAGCAGGAATCTATATTATAAATGAATCGATGTGATGGCATCATGCTCGATTTCTTTCATCTAAAAGCGTCTCAGTGTACATACTGCGGTTGATCAGGCCATGTTGCGTTTTTTTATTATTGAAATTTGACTTCACAAATCCTTTTGTAGGGCTTCATGTGTTCAAAACTTAGGCCATGTGTTGTTTTTTTACTATCGAATTTTCATTTTACAAATACTAAATAATATTGCGGAAAAGTTCATTCCTTCAGCTGTAATAAAAGCTTTAAAGTTGTTTTGCATCTGTGTCTATGTGTGAGTGTTCCGCGCGCTTACCCCGTCATTGTAAACGCGTGTTAGAGTGATCAGTGTGACCAGCAGGAATCTATATTATAAATGAATCGATGTGATGGCATCATGCTCGATTTCTTTCATCTAAAAGCGTCTCAGTGTACATACTGCGGTTGATCAGGCCATGTTGCGTTTTTTTATTATTGAACTTTGACTTCACAAATCCTTTTGTAGGGCTTCATGTGTTCAAAACTTAGGCCATGTGTTGTTTTTTTACTATCGAATTTTCATTTTACAAATACTTTTTTGCTTCATTTTTCATTTATTAAAGAGATTAATGTAATATGTAAAGACAAGTCTCGATTTTTCCTCACCAGTGTTCACCTAGGTATTACTGAAGGAAATCTTTTTAAAAATGTCTCATCTATTCCCTAGCAGGCTTATGGCGTGAAAATTTTTTGACAACTTTGACGTAAAACGTACTGACTTTCTGATGCGCAGAATCCCGCCAGTTACCCAAGTAACTGAAAGGGAACCAAGGGTAACTGACAGGTTTCTGGGTAATCTGAGGGTAACTGGACGCTGTTAAGCATAATGGAACCAACCAGTAAAATCTGTTTTTTAAGAATACACGACTCGAAGTTCACGAGCCATGTAGAAACTATGTGACATAGCATTTACGGATAAGATTGTTTCAACGTGAGTGCGCATTTTTGAATCGGGGGCAAATTTTGAAAAATTATGCTTTTAGCACTTCATACGATACTAAGTTCTACTCTTTATGCACTTACCAATAACGATACTAATAAATCATTCTGCTTGCAAATGTCAGCTGGTTTCCTTGCGCTCAACAGCATCCAATTGACGGTTGCAAATGGGTGACTTTTCTGCGGGTAACTAGGGTAACTGATTGCGCATCCGGTTGGGCGACAGATATACCAAGTTCAAAACTCACTTCATGTTGCGTTTTTCTAATATATATCTTTCATTTTACATACATTTTTTTGCTTCATTTTTCATTTATTGAGAAGATTAAAGAGATGTACGTAGATGTTTCATGTTGCGTTTTTTTACTATCGAACTTTTATATTTTACAAATAATACTTTTTTTTATTTCATCTGACTGGGACTGGGCAAATTGTAGTAGCGCTAGCGTCGTATCTTTTAGTGTGGTTTTTTTTTTACTATAAAACTTTTATTTTACAAATACTTTTTTGCTTCAATTTTCATTTATTGAAGATTTAGATGATAAGTATACCGGCTAGGCATTTTCAATGTGCGAAATTACAATCGTACTGCATACAATGATAAGAAGAACGTATAGCGCGACCTGTGACACAAACATACAAACTGTTATCAAAGTTGTTATCTATAATTAATGTTTTTGAAAGCCTCTGACTGGGACTGTGCAAATTATAGAAGCGCCAGCGTCGAATAGGTTATAATGTAAACCATCACCATTCGAACTTTTATCCTCTTGAGGTCTATTCTGAAATATTTTATTAGAAATAATATAATAGTAAGGTAAGCTACCTATTCTGAGCCTAGCATCAATTGTGAGTCCTTTTTTTGAAAACGCGTTTTCTCGCTAGATCGAGGCAACCGTGAAACCTCTTCCATTCGAAGGACCAACATGTTTTACACTATCCATGTTGGTTTCAAGTTCATAACTCAATGTGTTTGTTGTGATGGATTTTTTTTTTCTAAGTTGTTATCAAAACATGCCTTATTTTTTATGTGTGTGAAATATTAATTCTGTGAAAAACGATCAATAAGTACTTTAAATTAATATTTTCTCAACGTATTATACATATATGGTTGGTGTAGAGGAGAGTCTAGGAAACATTTTTCCGCTTGAGTTTTCGATTTCGGCCCACATATATGTGTGTGTGCGGAAAGAATAAAGAAATTCAAAAAATGGGGGGGGGGGAAGTTTGCAAAAATCGCGAAAAATCAAAGTGAATGATCGGGTAATTGAATGAAAAGTGTAGTGTAAGTGATACTTTAACTTATAAGACCAAATTTCACGTTTTTTCAGTTACTTTTTCCAAATCAAACTTTAGCCCGAACCACAATTGGTACTACCTTTTTTCAGACCCATTATTGGTACTGTGGATTTACTCGACTTTAATGTGTTTTTAAAATACTTAAAAATGTCAAATAAGACGATTCCACGTGTTTTTAAAATAAATTTGAAATGCTTACTTAAGTAAACTACATCATTTTTCATTTGATTTATTATGTCTACTTACCAGTTGTGGGTATATCAAAAAATTTCGTATCAATTGTGGGTCGTTGCCAATTAATATAAAAGTTGTTCGGATCGAGAAAATTCCACCTGGAATTTTGAACAACTCACTCAATCTTGGGTTTCGAGAACTTCTGGGAAAAAATTCACCAAAAATCCAAAAATGCTTAAAACTCAAAAGTAACTGTCACAAGTAGTAATAAGTTCTTTATGATAGGTAATATTTATTACTGTTGAAGCAGGGTGTGACAATGAACAAAAACACCCTCAGTACTTCTATTGAGGTCGTGAAATGTGTACAGGATAATTTGATCACTTCTTATTTTTTAGATAGAGAAGAACGGGTAATCCGATTTAATTTTCAAAGATTACGAAGCTTAAACATTTATGAAAAAACAATTTCATGCTTCATTTTCTTTCATTAAAGAAAATTATCAAAACGTATAAGTATAAGCTATTGAGAACGTGAAATGTACAGGATAATTCGATCATATCTCATTTTGGAGATAGAGAAGAATGGGCAATTCTATTTAATTTCCAAAGGTTACAAAGCTTATCCATTTTAGGAAAAAACAATGTTATGTTTCATTTTCTTTATTTTTTTCCTAACGCCTGTTTTTTTATTCTGTATGGGAATTTACATGTTATTTCGTTTCATATGTACTAATACATATGTTTGAGCCTGTCCTTTGGACGGGTAATTCAGCTAGTTCAATATAGACTGGAATATTGCCAGCTTCGTATTCCATCTTGTAATCCATTCTTGCTGAAGAGCTGTAGGTACCTAACATGTCGCCATGGCCCGATCGTTTTACATATTCCGCTAGTGACTTGCACTTTGTGTAACATGTATTGAGAAGAGGGGTGTATATTATTTTCAAGATACTCTTTATCAAATATTCGCTTTAAGAACAATGGACGATACAGTTTGACCGCTTACAGTAACAAATTTTTAGTGCTTTGATAATGTTGGACCCTTGGTCTGTGACAAAAATTTTTTGTCTTCTGAAATATTGTGGTTTACAAACCACGCAACCAACAATTTAGCGATATTTTCTCCAGTTTTTGGGTGCTCACAACACTCGTCTTCTACAGCTGGAAACTCGATAGTGAACAGCACACGACTGAAATAAGTAATGAATATGAGCTTGGAAGTAGCAATGGAACTGTCGAAATGGGAATGTATATCCAGGTGGTACTCGCAATGTCGCAACATCTACTATATAATATAAAAGTGAATGTTTGTCTGTATGTGTGTTTGTTTGTTCGAGGTTGGCGGCTAAACCATAAGAGCTGGGAAGTTCGAACTTTCTGGCGGTCCAGATGAGCCGCGAAGCGGATCCTGATAGGCACATTAGGCAAGTGCCTAAGGTGACAGATTTCGAGAGGCGGCAAATTTTTGTACAAAAACAGCGGGAAAAAGGAAGAAAATTTGGAGAAAGAGAAACAGATGAAGAGGCAGATAGAAAAAGGGAGACAGTTGCAGAAAACATAACTGGGAAATAATTACACTACTGAACAACTATTTTGCACAATGCATTTCGACAGCTGATTCTGAGGTACTTTTTAACGCTGAACACGATACTGTGACCCATTTTTCTCTATCACGTCACAATTCGGAGTTCTGAACAACTGAAATTCGTTTCCATTTTATTTTTGCAGTGGAGTAAGCGGTACCACTGACTGAATATTATCAAGAAAACAAACAGACGGAATATACACCACTACACACGACCGCAACACACAACAACACGAATCAGTATGACCACATTCAGTTCCTAAACCTCTTTTTGAACACATTTAGTTGAATTTTTTATAGTTTTTGATCAGAAAAACTAGATGTGATAGAGAAAAATGGCCGACGGCACTGTATTCAGCGTTGAAAAGTACTCAAGAATCACCTCCTTAAATGCGTTGTGCAAACAAAAAATTTCATTTTGTTCAGTAGTGTTATCAGTGTTTGACCTGAAGCTCATTAGGCGGATATGAAGTAGTTGAGGGAGACATTTTGTTGAGTGCCTGTAGTGGCTTGGCTTCTAAATCCGCAGAAGCAGAAAGTGAAGTCCATAAACATTAAAAAAGAAGAAGAAGTGAAGCAACCACGCGCTTATCAGTCACATTAACAGCTGATGCCGGCAGTGCGGGAAGGGCGGAGGGTTTCAGGCAGGAAAAGATCACGGATGTAAAAGGAAGAGGAAGGGACTAACTCAGCTAACCCAACACACTTTAGCCAGCTCACCTTAGCCAACTCACTTTAGCCCACGGTCTAGATGACCCGCGAAGCGAGTCAGCTAGTCTTCTATATACAAATGAATGTTTGTCTGTTTGTTTGTTTGTGGGTGTGTTTGTTCGAGGTTGGCGGCTGAACCGTAAGAGCTGGGAGGTTTGAACTTTCTGGATGTGTTCGTATGACTCCGGAATAGGTTTTAGGCTATAAAAGATTTTGGTACCCTAATTAGGAGGGGGGCCACAAAATTTAGTCCCCCCTGGCCCCTTAATTTTGTTTTCAACTTGAACTTTTTAGAATCTTTTTGCATCCAACTTCTTCACATGCTGTTAAAATTTGGTTACTGTAACTGTCTCCCTTCAGAAATTATTGGGGGGTTGAAAATCTGAAATTTCCAAAACGAGCTCAAAATGCTTCATTATTGCAGGTACATCTAATTTAAAACAACCATAATTCTTGGATATTGTTTCGTACTCATGTATGTATCACACGGCCCATTTTCAACCACGTATCACCTCCTAAAGCCCTAAAATTCCAGTTTTTGAAAACTATCTTCAGCATTCCTTCTAATTATCAGACTGAATTTTTGAAAACACCAACATTTTCTTCTGGATAACACAAATACGAAGCAGGAAACTGCAAATAGATCCGAGCCCTCCATCTGAAGGCAATGAGTGTTGAAGCTATTTGCAGTTGTAAATTTCCGTAAATTTCAGTAGCGTTTCTCAGGGAACCTTTTCCCAGCCAAGAACCGGCTAGCGAGTAGCGACTACACGGCGATTCGTCTATCAACACACGCACACAGACACGCGTGCACGAACATGCACAAAAAAGGTTAGGAACAGAAACAACAAAGGACATTTTAGTACTTAAATATAATAGGCAAATGCGCCTATTCTTCTACGTCCCCCCTCCCCCGCACAGCAACTGTTAGTAAGTTCAAACTGCATACATACTAATAACTCATTTTGTTTACAAATGTTAGTTGGTTCCCTTTTGTTGAACAGCGTCCGACTGTGACTGTCAGGGACTATAGTCTGCAGCTTCACAGTTTGAAATCTGATTCATTCGCTCATTGAAATGAATTGTTTAACTGAATTAATTCAAGGACGAACGACCCATCTCTACTTTCCAGCCGAGCCTGTTCATGTAGGTATTCCAAGTGTATTTTCTTGTCTCGTGATTTTTAAAGAGAATGTTTCCAATAATTAATTTACATTCTTCGTAAAATTCTATGGGCCTCGACCCTCTTTCATTTCGCTCTCCTAAACCATGCTCTCCGCGTACCTCTTCTTATTTTCCTCCTCCTGTTATGGCATTCCAATGTCCCACTGTAAGTAAATTTTCTTTTCCTTTTACCTTGCTTAATACTTGGTCAGTTTCTTCATACATTTTTTCTACTTCTTCTTCACTTCAACTTCCTATTGACATACATACAAATTTGGACTATCACTAAGGATACTGGTTCAGCTGAAATTCTCACCATTAATATTCTCTCACTATGTTGGGTACTTATTAACTTTGCACTTTATTCCCTATACAGTCTTAGTCATAATAGTACGAGATTCTGAGGCAGGCCCATTCGGGGCGTTTCCGGGATAGGGGGTGCGGTGTCCCGGGGCCAATTTGGTATGCGTGCATCGCCATACGCCCCTCTATCATCGAATAATACGAGGGCTGTCCCATGAGTAAGGTACAAAAAATTTTATAAAATTGAAAAATTTACTAAATCGAAAAATCACACAAAATTGTGAAAGTAGACTCTATTAGCTATTTTTCAACATAATCCCCGCCCATTTCGATACAATTTTTCCAGCGCTCTTTCAGTTTAAAAATGTTTTCTTCATAAAATTGTACACACTGGATTTTGAAAAATGTCTCGACTGCTGCTTTTTCTTCATCGTTTTCAAATTTCATTCCTCCGAGATGTTGTTTGAGAGGACTGAGCAGGTAATAATCCGATAGTGCAAGGTTAGAACTGTGTGGAGGGTGGCCCATTACCCCCACTCCGCTCCGTTTTTGTTTATGCTGAGAAGTCAGCTGTTTAGGCACCTAGCGTGCGCAAACTTTTCGAAAATGTGGGTCTCCCTGCACAATTTGGTGAACAACTGACTTAATTTTCAAACTCCGATTGGCGTAAATGAGCTCATTAATGCGACAAATTGCCAGCTCGTTGATCTCGGCGCTTGGTCGCCCTCTTCGAGGATTATCCGCCAAACTTGCGAGTACGACCCCGGGATCGAATTTTGTACATCATACTGACACTTGTTTTCGAGAAATGGCATTCCCACATACACGGCTTTAATTCTATTAAATTTTTTTTTTTTTTTATGCGCAGTAAAAACGAATTTTTCGCGTATTTTGAGAGGCGTGTACACTTCAGTCAAGACTATCGTGTTCGTTTAATTTCTGAAACAATACTACCGCAGACAATGGCCCACTCTTATAGACATATGTAAGCCAAGCCTCCCCTGCTTCACCATGAGAAATTTCAGGTTTCTAGCTCACGCGATTCGTCGCATAGAAAAATGTATACCTTACTTATGGGACAACCCTCGTACCTACGCCTGATTGCCTTCTTTTCGCTGCTGTGTTAATTATTCAACACTCTTCTGTACAAAAATCATTTTCTTCTAGCCATCTCACTTCAGTAATTCCTATTAGGTATATTTAATTTTCAGGGTCGCCAGGAGTGAAAATTGAAATCTGCTCTTGGATATCTGAAATTCTGCTAGATTTTGCTATATTTCAAAAAATTCTGCCCAAGTCCGTTCAAAATAAGTTTTCTAACGAGAACTGAGATGCTGAAATGAAATTTTCGCTGCTAAAAAAATGAAAAATTCTCCTAGATTTAACAGCGAAAATGCTGTTCTGGCAACATTGCTAATTTTAATGTTTTCATCTCTTTCTTTAATTAAGTTTTCTAATTTGCCTACCTCATTCAGTGTCCTTGCATTCCATGTTTCTATTCTCAATTCTGATAAGTCTCTCACTAGGTAGTCTCCACCTGGACATCCGAATGGGACTTTTTAGTCCGGAATTAGGTATTAGGTATTTACTTTGTGAGTTGTCACCATAATTGTGGTGATGGAGTCGCATCTCATACTGATGTAGTTTCACCTTCATTTTATCAGGGTTTATTTGTCGGAGTTTTCCTTCTATGTGCCTTTAGTTGTTCTTTAAGCCCCCTTACCACCCCTGAGAAACACACATAGAAGTGGGTACCTATACCTACTACCTACTAATGTAGGGTACATTGAAGTATGTCCAGAAAGAAACCGAAAGTTCATGTACAGTCAAGTCCGTTTTCCGCGGTATATCCAACACGATAAGTGAAGAAGTCTGTTGGAGAAAACTTGATTTTCAGATTCGTCTACTGCAAAAAAAAAAAAAAAAAAAAAAAAAAAGGTGTTCATCTTTTCGATTTTGTCAACTGTAGCTACTGACTTCTCGCCCTTTGCGCTGTCTTATTTATTATGAAAATTTTCATTCTTGAGTACTGACTACTTATAAAGAGACATAAGTCACTTTGCTTTTATATTATGACTAGACATACCCATTTTATAGAAACTAAGTAGACCGGTTTGACGTTCTTGTTTTGAATGCCTCATCAAAGATCATTTGAACTTCCTAAATTAAAAATTTACGTTTAAAAAAATCAAATAATTTAATAGTCTTAACGAAATAGGAGAAAATAACTTAGCTCAATTAAATGGTGCCAAATGGAAAATTATAATGACTCAAATGCTTGAGAATATAATCGACGCAAAACGGCAGTGTTTTGTTGTAAAAATAAATTAAGGTACTTATAAATTAGACAACTTATAATTGAAAGAGATGGCGTAATACTCAGACGCGTAGAGTATTGGCTCATTGAATACGAGAGAAAATAAAGATCTGTACACAAATATTTACAGATAATTGGTCAAGTCAGTGCAATTTGGAGGCAAATCCAATTTTTCTCGAAAATGAGATGTTCGCAACATCGGAAAGGTAATTTCATGCTGCATCGAATAAAACACTGTATTTAATACTGCTTTCAACTTTTTTCTATTTTTTTTTTTTTAATATCTTATTAATTAATTCCAATGTAGCAAACCTAGCTATTTTGGATTTGCCTCCAAATCACATTGACCCGAGGCATTTTCTACAACTAGGTAACTTGAACAAAAAGAATTAGTCGATCGAACACAATAAAAAAAAATTGGAGGACGATCGAACCCATGTCACCATTCTAGTTCAGCTGGATATTTTCCCGTTAAACAAGCAGTACAGTGACCTACATTTTGTTTGTCTTTATCTGGGATCCCATAATTGACCGCCTGCAGAAGACCATTCACCGATAGGTACGCCAATGTATCAGCACCTAAACACAAGCAGATATTTATGTTTCGTGAATTGATTATAATATGATAATGATTTATTCTTTGATTTACATTTCTGAAGTTTCAGAAATCAAGTCTAGAAATGTCTACACCCTGTATCTTAATATCTTATACCGGCTAGGTGTAACGAAATTTAATTTTCTTTATTTTATCTATTTACCTGTCTGGTACGCTAATTTTACATTATCCAACTGATTAGCGATCAGTTCTTCTCTAGTGGGAATGTTGATACCCATGTAGCATGGATAATGTAATGGCGGAGACGCAATTCTCACATGCACCTATAAAATACGTTATATCTTAATTACTTATCCTACCAACTGATTGTTAGTAAACTACGTCTGAGCTTATGAGAATGTTTTCCTCTTCCTTTACGTAAAGTGCTCGTTAGTTTCCATTTCGCTCCCCCTCACATATGACCCTCGTATTCAAGTTTTAATTTTTCAATTTTGAAAGTTATATTAAGTACCAGTTCTTTTACCAGTGTCCCTAAGCTTGATTTTTAGCTAAATCCACGGAGTGTTAAGTAGCGTAGAGTTATGGGTGTATACTGGTCGTTTCACTTGACTTCGGGTGAGAGCCCACGTTTGAGCACTGTAGGTTAATACTGGGTTCAAACGACTTTCTAATATTTTTATTGAAACTTTCTTTTGCTCTTAAAGATCCTTTTATGAGCCCAAAAAAGCTTTCCAAGCACTGGATGAATTCTTATGTCCACTATGTTTGCCATATCAATTACGAAAAAAATTTGCTAATATTTGATGTTAATCTGATAGGTCTACTCGTACATGGAGATGTCCGTTTTCTCTCCTTTTTTTAAATAGTAAAATAATTTCTGTCTTTTTCCATTGTATCGAAATTTTTTCTTGATCTATAATTTTATTGAAAAGTACCTACCTTCTACCCTTCTGAATACAAAAGTTCCGAATGAATTTTGTTGCGCTAAACCAAGAAATAATGGGGTGGACCCCCTGTCCCCATACCAGCGATTCTGATGGTCCTACGGATAGTGGTATGAAATACGATCCACGATACCTACATCCGTACGTGTGTATCAGTTATTGGGAATCGTATCACTCATGGAGATCCTACATACCCTACATAAGATAAGACCTTCATGATGACTGGCACTCGGTTGTGTACACTCACACGAGTATCTGATTTAATTTACCTTCCTAGCTCCAGCATTTTTCAACATCTTCACAATTTGCGCGATCGTATTGCCTCTGACTATCGAATCATCGATCAGTATGATCGATTTTCCGTTCACGTTCTCGGCCAGTATACCGAACTTCTTCGCTACTGCCAGTTTGCGTAACCTATTGCTAGGCTGTATGAACGTGCGTCCGACGTATCTATTCTTGCACAGAACTTCGGCGAACGGGATCCCCGACTGTAATCATCAATGCCGACACGCTCTTGATCAGAAATCATCTTAATAAAGCATTCGTTGGTCATTCGTCAATGTTGAAGTACATAGTTCACTTACTTCTTGAGAAAAGCCAAGAGCTGCTGCGGTGCCCGACTCCGGCACGGAACTCACGATGTCCGCCGAGACGTACGATTCGCGAGCCAGCTGTTTTCCGCTTTGCACACGCACCGAGTACACCATCTGACCTGCGAATTATATCGTCATCTATGAGCCATTCAGTCATCAAAGAATGCGAGAATGCCTCGCAGCCTAGCCACGTACCTATGCACGTCAAACCATAAAATACTCTCTAGCTACCTTCAAAAATGGAATCTGCTCGGGCGAAGTACACGTATTCGAATATACAAAATGCCGGTGGACTGTTGACCGGTCTTTCGACAATCGAGACCGTCTGCACGCCTCGCTTCGTGATCTCAATGATCTCGCCGGGTAGGACTTCGCGAACAAAGCTCGCACCTATTGAGTGGAACGTGCACGACTCAGACGCGACGATCCACGCTTCCGGTTCGGCGTCCATATCTGCATCAGGTATATCACATTGATCATTGAATCATCTGCTGTTTTGTACTGAAGCACTTTAACCCAGAGATGGAAAGCCATATGATAAAACTTTTGCTTACGGCTTTAGCTTCTGACCTTGGAAAATAAAACTTAAGCTTTTGCTTTTCAAATTTTTTCATATTTAGCTTTCCCTTTTGGCTTTTGCTTTTCAATGCAAAAATCATACGCTTTCAGCTTTCCGCTTTTGACTTTCGGCTTTTTCCCTAAATTTTGAATATTTTGTACAACATTATATTTTTTAGAAATAGCTTTTCACAACACTGCTTGCCAGTGAACACATTAACAGTACTGACCATTGAGATAAAGAAAATAAAAATGAAAATTTGAAATTATAATTTATAAATAGATAAATACTGGAAAAGCTGTAAAAAATAAAACTTTTGCTTTTGCTTTCAATTATTTGTGCGTTCTAGCTTTTGCTTTCAGCTTTTGCTTTTTAGGTAAAAAACTCTTCGCTTTTGGCTTTCCGCTTTCAGCTTTTAGCTTGCTTTCCATCTCTGCTTTAACCCGAGAGTAACCGTACGCCATTTTGTGTCCTACCGCTTCCGTGGATGGCGAATCGACTGCGGGAAACGTTCCGCGTAGTCGGATTCGCCATCCACGGGCGTACCGTGTCGATGGACGGCGAATTAGCTACGGGGAACGTTCCGCGTAGTCAGATTCACCATCCACGGGTGCCGTAGAGGATTCAAACTGACGTATACACTTGGTTTAAAGTACTCTACTTGTGCAGACGTGAAGTTCTAAACCTGTCACCGGAGCATGCCGGCAAAGCAAAATGGCGACTTACCTTGTTCATCGACGGGCATTATCTTGCCAATGCATAATGGTCGGTTGCCGTACGGATCGCGAACTCCATAGATGCGGTCCTTCTCCATCATGATCAACGAATAGGACAGGGGCGAGAGTCTCATTAAGTGTTTGATGCGAGCTGGCCAGTTTGGACCTTCTGGGAAGTGTTCGTCGTCCGGTGGATTGAGGCAAAGTGCTTGCGTGATTAGTTCGCTGTCCGAATGAGTCGATAAACCAACTCCTCGAGAGAGCACCTGCGGATCAATCAAGATAAGTAAGGTTGTAATATTCAGCTGTACACAGTGATGTTAGGCAAAACAGTTTTTTGTCATTTTGTCAGTCAAGCATTTCATATTTTTTTGGTACGTCATAAGTTTTGTCATTTTTAGAGTTTGTCATTTTGCTTTTTCATGGTTTCGTTTAGTCTTGACAAAATTAGTCTATTATCAATGGCAATGTCACTTAGCATAATCTACAAATATCATTAATTATTATGTCGTTTAACTAAGTTCATCATTTAAATGCTAATGAAACGTCATAACTTTATTTTTTTTTTGTCATTTTGTTCTGTCATAGGATTTATTTTTTCATGTCATTGACAGAATGGCTTTAATGACAAAATTTTGAAAATTCAGTTGCCATTTCATAATTTTATTTTGTTATGACTAACAACGCTGATTGTACATGAACGAGCATCGAGATATTTCGTTACGGTATTAACTAGATCAACAAGTCTAGGCACATCATCTAGAAGTCACCATTATCGAGCAGGGACGGGGGGGGGGTGAAAGTCCCAACTGATTCAACTCAAAATTCCCAAGAGTCAAAGCAAAAAAGAAGAAGAGCTTTTGTTAAATTGTTGGATTTTCCCAACTTCTCAACTCAAAATTTCCAAGTATCAAAAAGCAAAAGAAAGAGAAAAAAACTTTTGACTTGTTGGATTTTCCCAACTCTACCGAAATTTTCCAACTTCGGCTAACTGAAATGGTAAATTTTCCCAACTGCTGAGTAAAAGATTTCCTACAGGGGGAATCTCCTCCCCTTCTTCCCTCTCGCCCCCTCTCCCTCCCACCTATCGGTATGTCCCTGTAACCGAGAGACAATAAGAGAACTAAACCAAGACGTAGAGCAAAGTGGCAGTTGTCGAATCAGGGCCAATTTTGGATCGCATACTTGACAGCAGCGTGCAGCATGAAGTAAGCCTTATGCGTGAGCGCTCTCTGTGTGGAATGAAAGTTAACTTCTTTAGGCGTCTGTCCAATGGACTGTGGAATGAAATGTAGTGAGCGCTCGTGACACAACACACACACACACACACACACACAGTGCCGGATTTCCGATGAGGTAGGCGAAGCGGGGCCGCCTCCTGTGCGAAATTTTTGCACCACATTTTAAAGAATTGACCAAAAATTCGCGCCGTGAAAAAATCGATAGCAAAATTCGTTCCGTGAAAAGTTGATCAAAAATTCACGATCTCAAAAAAATTGGTGTAGGTACTTTTCTTTCTGACTTTTTATAAAATGCAAATGTAGAATAAACTTTATTCTGTGATTACTATTAAAAACATTTTTTTCGAAACAAAATAAAAAAAAATTAGGCAGTAGCGGATGCACAAAATAACTTCAGAGGGGGGGGGGGGTCTGAATGAAAAATGTTATGGAAAAAAAATAATAAGGAAAGTTGCGTTGGTAGATACATTAGATATTTCAGGGGTGGGGTATCTGGACCCCCTCCTTGTATCCGCCCCTGAACCAGGTATTGGCACGGCGCGAAAAAACAAGCCGCTTTCAGCGCGAAATACTCTAATCCGGCTCTACACACAAACACATGTAAAGAGGTTGAGACGTTGAGAGATCATTTGGACGCTGTTAAGCGTAACAGAACCAATCCAAAAAATCTGTTGTTTGAGAACACGTGATTCGAAGTTCAAGCGCCATATAGAAACTATATGACATAATAACGTTTACTGATAAGCTTTTTTCAACGTGAGCATACATTTTTGAATTGGGGCCCAATTTTGAAAAATTCTACTTTTTACGCTCTTTCTAACGATATTACTAACTCATTTTGTCAACCAATGTCGATTGGTTCTGTTACGCTTAACAGCGTCCATTTTCTATCATGTAACACGGGGAGCAAAGAAGATTCCACCTGTTTGTTTGTTTTGATTACTGTTTTAATTTGTAATCAATGTTATAGAACACCAATTATAGCAAGAGGTGGAGTTCAATTCAACTGTTCCACCGGAATTCAAAAAGACTACAATTGTGTTAGCCACATCTGTAGACCACTAACACCTGACTAGTCTGGTGTGCCGTGCAGGTTGCATACCCCTTACAGAGAAGGAAAACTCTTTCATAACAATTCCCCAGTAATGGCTTGTCACTAAGATGAATTAGACAATAACCCTTGTATCAAAATAACTGATCAAGGAGGCCTATGTCCCACTGGGTGGACCGAAACATCTGTTTCAAGGCTGTATTTATTTATTTATTAATGTTATACATAGAGAAATGATTTCAATAAGTATTTACCCTCAACTCTAAATTTCTCAAAATCAAAATATCGAACCATCGCCTGTGCATTTCTTGTGAGAGGGAATTATTTGATCACTCAAACTAGACAAGTTTTCAACTCTGCCACCAAGTGTTAGCCACTTCGATTCCAAGTCCCAATACCCTTCGAGCCAAATTGGGGGGGAAATATCCTATTCTTTATCCTGTTTGAAATTTAGTTGTGCCATTTCCTTCAAAAAAATAGCATCCATGAAAATTGAGCAATTATTGAATTTCGATAATGGTGCGTAAAATTCGGTTATTCTTGTATTTATTTCGTTTAGAATTATAAGATAGAGTGACTAGGAAACTTAAGCATCGATGTTAGTTTTAATAGCAAATGTAAAGAATGCGCAACAATAGAAATATCGTCAATTTATGCAAAGATTCAATTTCATGTTATTAGTTTTAGTATCAATGAATTATGCCAAATGTGACCTGGAATCATGAAATGTGCCTCTCGTGCGAGAACAAGTTTTCGAGATAAACGAGTGTAAAGATGGGATGAATCATTTGAAGTTTCATGTAGCTACTTTCTTTATGCCAAAAACGGATCAGTCCGTTTATTGACATTTTGGATCGTGGTTCTAGCAGTAAAACTATTTATCATATTTTGAAATGCAATTGCGTGCATGCCTATTCGTTGGTATGCATTGAAATGGTAATCCCGATGCGCAAAATCCCACCAGTTATCCGGGTAACTAAAGGAGAACAAGGGTAATCTGAGGGTAACCGAAGGTAACAAATGGGTAACTTTTCCGCCGCGGGTAACTAGAGGGTAACTGATTGCGCATCGGGAAGAGAGACTTGTCAGAATCTTGTTAATCTCCCAGATGGCACTATTGCCAAATAGCGAATATTTCAGACCTGTTTCTTTACCTCTGTATCGTTGAAATAATTATGCTAAACAGAAAACCAAAAACGCGGCTTCATTTCACAGACGATCACCTTTTCATTTCATATTTCAATGTGTGGTACTGATTATTTTTAAAACATTGAGATCTATTTGAAAAAAGTGATCCAACAACTGGCCCATTGCTGTATATTCACCCAATTGACGAGAACTTGGTCTAGTTTTATAAATTTTATTTTCTTTGATAGAATTTATAATATCGTATTATATTTTTTTGATAAGTACGCAAAAAATGTCACAATATGGAACTCGGAATCGAAGTGGCTGACACCTGGTAGAAGAGTTGGGATCCACTCTAGTGTGAGTGATCAAATAATTTGCTCCTATAAGAAATGTATGTACAGACAGTGATTCGATATTTTGAATTGTGAAAAATTCAGAGCTCTTTGAGGGTAAATTTTTATTGAAATAATGTTTCTTCAGCATTAACTATAAATTAAAATAGTAATCGAAACAAACTAACTGGTGGAATCCTCATAAAACGAGACCGATCTTTGCTCCCCGTGTGTAATGGAGAGGAAATATCGATTCTGATCACTCAATCTCCTTACTTGTGTTTGTTAGTGCGCGTGCTTGTGTGCAGTGTTCCAAGCGTTCTCTATATTTAATTTTGCCACAAATCTCACATGAGGCAATTTTGTGTTTATTAAGAACCCTTGTCCCGAGCGAAGCATTTCGTCAGTCGAGTACCATCTTCTCCGATCATGGGCTGAATTGGGCGCCAAATCACGTTTGTAAAAATTTCTCCTCCCCCTCCACCCACCAAGATATAAATGTACGGATCGTGTACACAAAATGTTTTGTAAATGGGTGAATACAAGAGTTCATTTAATAAACCCTTTTGATCTAAACCCAACCAAGCGACATTTTTGAGTGTATGGAGTTATGTATACCACCGGATAGTGCTAGATGAGTAGAACACGATGAAAAAAAAAAGTTTATAAAGACAGCGAACTCAGCGAGATATTAATCCTCAAAAATCAGCTCTGTACATAACATTCCTCTCTAACGGGAATATTTCGAGAAAATACACAAATTCCGTTCGGTTGGGTTTTGCTTAAAAGAGTCCAAATGTCAGTGCCTAGACACTTGTACAATGCACCAAAAAGCATAATAACATTCATGTTTCATGTTCGAAGGTTATTCAGATAGGTAACGCAAACCAAATGAGGTGTATTATTTGAAATACCTACTTACCTTTTCACGCAAAGCAGGAGCATTAGTAATTTCGCCATTGTGGGCAATAGCTAAGGCTCCGTGATAGGTATGCACAACGAAAGGTTGACAGTTCACCTCTGATGAGCCAGCAGTAGTAGAATAACGTGTGTGACCAATACCTAAATTACCTGTTGACCGAAAAATGTAAAATTACTAGTTGAGCTAATCTGCTAATTTGGTAAAAAACCTACTTTGAATAGAAGAAATGCACATTATCAAAAGTATTTCTCTATTAACATATTAACGTAGGTCAGTGCGTGAACAGAATTGAAAATTTATATTATTATACCCGGGGGGCAACAAGTCACTGGATTTTCATGTCACCTAGTACAGTCTTTTTTTGTTTAATATTTTATTATTTTATAACATTTTACAAAGATTAATATCTTAGGTGGAGGCGGGATTGACGCATGTCTTAGCCCAGTCCCTCGCACTAAGTTATTATGGTTAATATTAATTGCTTAATTATATTGGTATAACTCTAGTCTATAAATGAAATTAATTAGTTCTTATTTTAGTTAATCTAAACTATTATACTCTGGTTTTATTTTCACAACCCTGCGCAGATAATCCAGAAATATTTTAATCGTTAAATTATTTTTTGTTTGTGCCAGATCCGATAGACTGTTTCCCTTGATTCCCATTTGTGGGCGGCGGACGGAAGAAGCGATGGGGCCGACGTGCCAGACGTCATGGTGGCTCGTATAGTACCCTAAAGTACGTGTTTGTTTAGGTAAGTCCACCAAGATGTTAATTGAACAAAGAGGGAACAGAAAAGCAGTGTTACCTCTGAGATTAATTATTGTAGATGGGAGACTCAAAAAGAGCCGTACGCAGTTACATAAAGAAGTCACATTTCAGTAGGGTATGAAGCACATCATCCTCCACACCAGAGCCACATAGATGACATTCCCGACAGCCTGTTATTTTTGTAGGTGATGTTAATTCGAGGTAGTAACTGATAGGTGATTCTTCCGGTGAGACTATTTTCGTATTCATTTTGCCACATTTGTAAGGTTTCCTCAATTATATTTTTGATTTTTATTTTCATTTTTTGTTTATTACTTTTATCGGGGTATTCTTTATTATCTATTAATAACCTACTTTTGAGTTTTTCGCGTTTACAAGTCATCTCTGCTCGAAGTTCTTGAACAACTAGGCTGACTTTAACAACCAAAATGGCCCTTACTGCGAAACATAGAAGACCCGTCTCCTTTAACAATGCAATACAGTCGAACTTTTATAAGCAATGCTTGTCTAAGTGGAATTTGGCCTATAACTCTGTAAAGTGGAAAAAATTTGCTGGTCCCTTGAACTCGGCGATCTCTTCACTTGTAGAAAAATCCGGATACTACCGTTTATAAATGGAAACAATTCTGAATGAAAAAAACTCTAAAAGTGGAATGTTGCTCGAATTTCCCACTGTTAGTGGAATCTCTAACTATGTACTGTATGTTTTGTGCACGTCAGAGGCGTCGCTGGAAATGTTTTTGTGTGTGTGTGTGTGTGGGGGGGGGGTGATTTTTAGTAGTGTTCACCTACAATCATCGGCGTCGGTCGACTTTTTTTTTTGGGGGGGGGGGGGGGGGAGCGTTCTACAGATGTAGCATGTTTTCGTTTACAAATTTTTTATAACTACGAGTAAATATAATTGGCATTTGAATTTGAGGGTAGTTTTAATCATTTCTAACCCCCACCCCAAGAATAATTGGGGAGGGTCAGTATTACCCATCTACCCCCCGCTAGCGACGCCCATGGTGCATGTTTTGACAAGATGAATGGTCAACTTGAGCAATCCTGACAATGCACAGTTACAGTTCACTGCAGTCTTCATTGGGCGCGGGTGAGTCTTCTGCAGAGTAAAATGAGAAGAAATTTGAAAATGCTGTCTAAAGATGAAAAGTACAAGTCATAGAGTATGTTGAAGCAAATTCAAATTGACGTCGTGAAGATGCAGTCTTACAAAATTCAACATCCCCGAGTCCACCCTCTCACGTATCCAGTCAAAGAAGACAGAAATTATTGAAGTAGCTAAAAGTGGAACAAATAGCAAGCGAATTAAATCTTGTGAGTATCCGGCACTTGAAGACTTGAAGAAGCTTTGTTGACCTGGTTCAAACAATGTCGGCATCGAAATGTTCCCAAAGAAAGAAAAAAGAGCGTAAGTGAAGAAAATATTCATTTTTGACCTGCCTAACTAAAATTTTTCTAAATAAAACCCCATTTGACTAAGTGGAGGAAAAAAAAACTTAGGCCCCGAGAGATTCCACTTATCCATCCAAGTTCTACTGTAATTGAAATACAAGATAACTACTTCACCCAATAATTGAAGAAAGTTTTCGAAAAGTACAAAAGTATTTTAATTATACATATGTGAGTGTGCCTCGGAAAAGGGACCACTTGGTCGGTCAGACGAGTTTCACAAATAGTACCTACTACCTAGGAAGAAAGCAGGAAAGCAGACACATTGGGAAGTAAAATGAGCCCCTCACCGAGTTCTGTACCCATAATCTGTTTTACTTCCGAGAAACGTAAAAATCCGTAATACGATACGATTTTATTGACCCCATTCGCTAACATTACTGACCAAGTAGTATCGCTGCGTGGCCAAGTGGTAATGTGCCTGCTTCGCAATCCTTGCGTCTCGGCTCACGGGTTCGAGTCCCACCGACGCCGGAAAGCTAGTGATACCCGAATACCCCCCTCCCCCCCATGAACATCTTAGCGAACACAGTGACTACAGTACCAATCAGGGGGGGGGGCATAGCGCGTCCTGTAACTCCCGTCAGTTCGAACGAACAAGGCTTTACAATCGCAGGGCGTGTTACCACCAGATCAGAAAGATTGGCACTGCGTGTGCGCACGTCGTTGACAGCTTACTCAACGTCGTGAAACACGTGGCTACTAAGCGAACTGCGGCTGCACACTCTTCGGTCTTCAGACCACGACTAACCTTGCCCAGAGTCGCGCGTCACAAACCGTGATCGCTGACGTTCGACACCGAATATGGCATCTGAAGAAGACCACGTGGTCTCATTTCCTACGCGCACCCACGTATGTAATATCAACTGACACCATAAACAAGAATAAAAATAAAAACCGTGACACACTAGCGCTGCATTAGGCAGAAAGCAAATAAGCAGCACAAATGGGGGGAGGGGATGCAAAAATATTATACGTAAAATATTTAAAATAATGGCGGATCTACAAAAATCTCGTCCAAATTTTGAATCGATAGGAAAAGGAGACTGGGGCCTGAAGTGTCGTTGATACTGACAAGCTCCAAAACTTCTCTTTTCTCTCACTCGAATGGAGAGGGGTGCTATATCTCCCTTACTTACGCGAAACCTATTACATAACTCATATTTTCACCTAACGCCACAGGTTAAAACAAGAAGACTCGATTATTTTAGGTTGAAGGTGTTATGGACTTCTTCAGGGACGTACCAAAGAGTTCTTCCTGTGCGGGGGGGGGGGCAAGATTCTGAAAGTTCCAGCTGACTTAACTCAAATTTTACAAATATCAACGGGGAAAAACCTTTGACTTGTTGGATTTTCCCAACTTCTCAACTCAAATTCCCAAATGTCAAAGCAAGCAAAGAAAAACACAACTTTTGATTGACTCATTGAATTTTTCCAACTGATGCTGACTCAACTCAAAATTCCCAAACATTAAAACAAAAAAAAACCTTTCGACTCGTTGAATTTTCCCAACTTCTCAATTCAATTCCCAAGTTTCCCAACTGCTGAGTGAAAAATTCCTACGGGGTAAGTTTCCCCCCCCCCCACCGGTACGTACCTAAACTTCTTCTGCTTTGGTGATGACTGGTTAGTCCTTAAACTTCTGACGGCATAGTTTTCTACCTTTAAACACCACAATCGACTTTTTGTCGGTTCAGTTACCCGATTGAATTAAATTCAGTGGCGTAAACTACGTGTAACTTCAGGAAATTTTACCGCATTGGAAAAATTTTAAGGTGGCTCTGCCGCATTGAAATTCAGTGCCTAAATTTGGCAAAAATCTATGTACGATGTGAGGAAGAGAAAAATTTTATTTTTGGTCAAAAGACAAAAAAATTGTCCCTTTGGCTTTCTTGTTGTTCAAAAAGTAGAACAAGTTATTTTCCATATTTCAAAAAGAGGAATGAAATTCTTGTCCATCAAATGAGACAAAGGCCGATTTTCATTTTCCTTCTCAAAGAAAGAAACAGTCCTTTTTATCTGGGACAGTTTTGTTATTTTTCTTCGAGTAAAGCTGTAAGTTTCCGCTTCCTTTTATTAATTTTTATTATTTATCTCATCGAAATCTGTACCAGCCCCAAAATCTAAATAACACACGGCAAATGAGCCAAACTGACTCAACATGAAAACACGCCTATTCTAAAGGACAGTACCACCCATATATTAGACAGTACCAAAAATTTGTTGTGCACTTCCAAAAAGCAACAGTAAACACATAGATTCAAAAATTTATTCATTTAAAAAAAAAATTGTGAAAAAATATTAATGGAAACGGAAGTAAAAATATTTGAAATTAGGTAAACAAATTGAGACTTTTTTTCCACCATGGATAATCATTTGTGCAATTTTCGAGCCAAAAATATCACACACATTATCTTTTTAAGAGGGGGGGGGGTGGAGAAACAAAGAAAAATTGTGATAAAACTGCCAATTTTCTGATTTTAGCAGTGCCAAAAAACTAAATAGGTGCTAGCTTGAAATACTGGACACACCAAAATTCAGATTTCTCACCCGTCAAAAGCAAAATTTTGTGAATTAAAAAAATGATCAAAGTTAGAAACTGAAGAAGATACTTTCGTTCCTTCCCTTAAGCAAATAGAACCGTCCTCAGTCAATCATTCCGCGAGCTTTCGTACGTCCTTTCAGGAGGAGAAACAACTCAGCCCTTCTCTCTCTCTCTTCAATGTCATGAGTGAGAGAAAAAAAGAGAAACATTTTATTTTTGATCGAGAGGGAAAAAATCGTCCCTTTGGCTTCTTGAAACAACATCGTTTCTTGTTTATCTGTTCTGAAAAATATATGGGATCAATTTTAAATGAAATTACTTCGCCGTTTTTTTATTCCCTTCCCTTTTTTATTATTATTATATTATATACAGCATGTAGGTGTGTTCCTAATTTTACGACTAAACATTGAGTTGTGTAGTGCCGCCCGCTACTCGGGAGCACTTCCCCCTTCTCTTCCGCCAGTTGTACACACCGCCCATTTTTGGGCATATGCCTCCCCTTCCTCCCTCCATTTTTTCCTATCAAGGGTAAACTTTCCCCACTTCGGTCCCATTTCCTTGACTAATTCGTCCCTCCAACGAGTGGTGGGTCTTCCCCTCTCCCTTTTTTGATCATAAGGAATCCACCCTTCCACCCTGCTCCTCCAATTTTTGCCCCCATTTCGCCGAATGTGCCCCGCGTATTTCCATTTATTTCTCTTGATTGACACTGCAATGTCTTGCATTTTTGTTTTTGCCCTGATTGTTTCATTTGAACTTTTGTCTTTAATTTTTATATTAAGCATAGATAGACCTTTTCATTGCTCTCTGAGTAGTCCTAAATGTTTCCAAATTGCTCTAGATCAGTGCCCAAGTCTGTGACCCGTAGGTCAGTGAAGGTGTGATGCAACTTCTCCACACTTCTGTTTTTGTGTAAGTAGGTAATTTTCCTTTAAAAATATATTTTAAATTCCAAAAATTTTTCCATGCGCCCTTGATTCTATGTGATAATTCTTTCTCGCGTGACTTTTTGAAAGAAATTGTTTGTCCCAAGTAAACTACTTCGCTTGCCCACTCAATATTCTCTTTACAGGGTTGCCACTTTCTGGAAAACCGGGAAAAGTCAGGGAATTTGGTCAGTCAGGGAAAAGTCAGGGAATTTTCATTTAAGTCAGGGAAATTTTCTGAAAATAAGAAACGAGTTCGTATTTTATCAGAGTAAACTTTTTTTATTTGTATTGTAAAAAATTTCTGTGACTCTCCTCCCTCTGGGCTTTCTCGGAATCCTGTAAAAAAGGTCAGGGAAAATTTAAAACTTTGGCCTGGAAAACCGGGAAAAGTCAGGGAAAACCAATCCTGAAAAAAGTGGCAACCCTGCTTTATCAATAATCACTCATCTTCTCTGGCGTTTGAAAGAATCTTAGTTTTTTCGGTATTAACTTTCAGACTTGCACTCTGGCATATTTGTATAAACTCTTCAGCGCATTCGACCAGCTCTTTTAGGTTGTCAAAAATTAGTACGACATCGTCCGCAAAACGCAAATTATTTAGGTACTTTCCATCCACTTTCAGACCTTTATTCTCCCAATCTAGCTGTCTCATAGCTCCTTCTAATGCACTGTTAAACACATTCGGAGATAAAGGATCTCCTTGGCGAACACCTCGGCCTAGTTTGAAATTTTCCCCTTTTTTGTCTGTTTTTACATAAGCATATGCTTCTTGGTATAAGTTTTTTTAAATGTTTATCGCTTTTTTGCACACTCCTTGTTCTGAAGTGATTTCCATAGAAAATTATGGTTTATTGAGTCGAAGGCTTTTTCAAATTCGATAAAAAGTAAAGCGATATCGAAATTATATTCTAATGCTTTTTCTGTGATTTGATCCAGTATGAACATTTGGTCAACTGTTGATCGCCCGTTTCTAAAGCCTGCTTGTGTATCTGATTGTTGGAAATCTAGAATTGGGTAAAGTCTCTCTTTCATCCTTTTCATAAATAATTTGCCTATATTGGAGGTAAGGCTTATTGGCCTGTAATTTTTAATGTTTTTTTAATTACCTTTTTTATATAGAAGTATTATTTCACCAATTTTCCATTGACAAGGAATTGTTTCATTTTTTAATATTTTATTGAATAGTTTTGTTAAAATGGGTGCGAGCTCTTCGTCGAAGGTTCGTAAAGTTAGATTATCAATTTGGTCGGGGCCTGCTGCTTTATCAATTTTTAAACTTCTTAAGTCTTCCAGAACTTCTGACTTTAAAAAATCTGGGAAGTCTTCTTCCGCCGCTTTCCACTCGGAAACCTCTTCTTTGATTTCCAAATCTTCGTCTTTATATAGTTCTTTGTAATAATGGGTAGCACTCTCGACAATACTTCTACGTGAGTAGACCTTTTCGCCCTTCTGATTCATCATACTCGGAACGAGTTTTCTATCAGGAAATAATTCTTTTTTAACTCTTTTTGTTGATCGGTCACTCGATAAAATATCCTCTATTTTCCTTTGATCAAACTTCCTCGTATCCTTCCGAATTTCGGTCCTAACTTTTCTCCTCAATAACAAAAACTCAATTTTTTCTTTCCATGATTTCCTCTATTTTCCTTCTACCTCATCTCTCTTTTGAATCAGTGCTTTCGTCTCCGCAGATAGCTTATCCTCAGTTTTAACTGCCACTGCTACTTTACTATACTTGTTTGACACCTCCTTAATTACAGCTACCGTCGAATCATAGAGTTCCTGGAGCGGTTTTTCTTCCCACCTCTCTTGTAAGGCTTCTAGACTTTCCTTTGTATCTTCTCTCGCCTTCTGTAAATTTTGTAAATTGTAAATTCTCATTTTATTTTCCATTTTCTTTCTGTTTCTATACTTTGTTCTCGTTGGGAAACTAATTGTTCCTCTACACATCCTATGGTCTGATCCAAAGTGAAAACCTGGTAATGTGGTAACATTTTGAACTATGGACATGTCGTTTATTACTTCGTTACGATATTTCCCCCCAGGGGACTGCCAGGTCCATTTTAGTTTACTCCTTCCCTTATACAATGTCATATCAGTTGGACAATTCGTAAGAAATTGGAAATTTAGGGATGTACTTACAGAATTTTCTCTTTTCTGTCCAAAATGAGTTTATTTTGCCACAGCCCTATTCCTTAATTGCCTAAAATTATCAATTTGAAAATGTGGTCAGTTATTGGAACATAGTGTGGTCAGCTACTGATAGACTTGGTCAGGAATTCATGCAATTTAGGGTCCATTTTGTAGTGTGAGTGAATTTGGTAATATTCTGTACGTAGGGTGTGTCAATTCACTTTTCTTCAGGGTATTCCACTGAAGACGGCGTAACAGCCGAAAGGGCTCTGGACTACACAAGATAAAATAAGTGAACTGGCACACCCTACGTGCAGAAATTTTATACCTCAGAAAAAATTAGTTATTAAATTTTAAAATGAATACAAATTCAATTAAGAAATTTAATTAATAAGCCGAATCAGAGACGTCGCTGGAAAATTTTTTGAAAGGGTAATTTTTCAGTAGTGTTGACGTCGGTGGATTTTTTTTGAGGCGACGGGGGAGTAATTTTTTATGATATTTACTCACGTTGGTACTTAAATTTGGGGGAGGGTAATTTTAATCCTTTCTACTCATCCAAAAAAAGAAACATTTGAGGGGGTAAATATTACCCGTCTCCCCCGACCCCTAGCGATGTTCACGAATCAAATGTCCAAATTAAAAAAAAAATCACCGCGTAGGTACTTATGATCAGAACACAAAAAGGAACAACTATTTATTAGCCCAATACGGCTTTAAGTCAGCTACTGGTACATTTACCTTGTATGATTATTGACACTTTGAACTGAAATTGAGAAGAGAAGAAAGAAAAAAACTGCAATAGGCTCGGCTACTCGTATCCGACCCTTAAAAAATAACAGCCATCACAGCGTAACGCATCCTTACATAGGTATCTCATAGCTTTGCGACGTTACCGAAAACTGGGTACCTCAGCGAGTTTTCATTATAAATTCTGTGGGGCACCTCAACGTATTATCAACAATACAGTGTATAATGAGTGGCGCGCTCTGATTAAAAACACCTGGGATTAAACTGCATAAAACTCCATAAAATCGGACTTGGAGGTGCCCATCCAAAAATGCGATTTTCCGATACCCTGTCCCACTACCTCTGACTTTAGCTCGAAATAACGAAAAACCTTGTGGAGGCCTGAAACGGGCACCTCAACGTTCAATTAATTACCATTTCGGGCACCACAATGACGCGAATTAAAACTGCACATAATATATATACTTATTATTGAGAGGGGAATTTTTTGTCGCATTGGCTATTTTATAAGTTTACGCCCCTGATTAAATTGTTAATCCATAGAAATTGAACAAAATGAAACAAAATTTCTTAATTTATATTAAAAATTTTTCAATATGGTAAGCGTCGCCTCTACAAATGAAGTTTTTCAGATCTTTCAGAAAACTCGTGAATAATCGACAATCAAATGAAAAGATCTTCGATCGTCAAGTGATGTCAGGGTTGCACCGAAGGAAAGAACTTTTTCTGCGAACTAGTCCTCCGGCCTGGGAAGATTGTAAGGCATAAGGTAAAGAGGGACTTAAATCCTTTGGTCCGTGCCGGAGAATGTATGACACGCGGGATTCCCCCCCCCCGAATCGGGAAAGTTTTTTTCTGCTGTATTCTTTATTTATTGCTCTCCTGGAGGGGGGGGGGGGTGGTAAGGCCCATAGAAAGCGGGATATTATCCGAAACCCAGATTTTATCCGATCTTTCCAGTGGAATTATCTTCCTTTGGGAAATGTGTTTTCCATTTTTCTAAAGCGTTTTCGAACTCAAAAGTAAAGTTTACTGAAGAGACTTTTTTTTTTCTTTTTAATGTTTCCCAAATGTTTTATTTTAAATGTGTGTTACAAGTTTGGTGCACGAGGAAGCGCACCTCCCAGCGATCGGGTGCCCTTTTCGGCTCCAGCCTTTCAGTAACGACGGGGTTGGGTAAGGTATCTTTCAGAAATTTCTGTCCTTTTTTTTTTTTTCGAAGGATCAGTCTCCCGGGATTGGTCACTTCGGAGAGAGAAAATTTTCACCTCTGGTCTATTACTGTTCCCTGTTTATTTTTTGCATTATGGTTTGTCGTTTTATAACGAAGACGACCACGAAGAAAAATGGATTTAAACTAATGGCAGGAGTTAGAAATGGAAGATTTGTTTGTTCCCCTTTCCCTCCCCCTTCGAAGATTTTTCTTTTCATTTTGTGCTGAGTGGCTTTAAATTTGAAAAAAAAAAAAAATACGAGCGGATGATTTTTCTCTAAAAGAACTGAAAGTTATCGGAATCGACACCCTGGTTTACCAAATTGCCAAAGTTAAATCATTAGTCTTTGTTTTATTGACGGCTAATACTAAAAAATCTTCAGTTTGAGAAAAAACAGAACCCTTTTTTACCGCGAAGAACATTTACTTCAGTATATTTCTGAGTGTTACTAATTAAAACGCTCGTTGTCATTCTCAATCTTATTAGGAAAACTACATTTCTACGCAACTGCCAGGCGCAGTCGTACAAAAGTGCAGTGCAATTACTTAATTTTAATATTATCGTATCGAGCAAGGTCATAGTAGAAGATAAGGCGATTCTAATGGGTAGATAATTATGAATAGAGATTCGGTGGCAGAATAATTCAATATAGATTCATTATACTCGTACAGAAAACTGAACGAGCAGAACGTTTCTCCTTCAAATGTACAAATCGGCAAATATAACTACATTTTCTTGAAAATAAAAATTTCGACAAATCAATATGAAAGATTTTCAGAATAGGACAGTAATGGTGGTCAGTAGTTTTCGAGGAGACATTTTTGATAACATTACCTCCAATATTTTTTCGTCAAGCAAGAAAAAAATTGCATCGTTACTGAAATAGGGAGTAGTGAAGGGGGGAAGGTACAATGATATTTGGTCTACTACCTCTCTCCCCACATTCCAACAGTACTGGTATTTAGTAATGTCGAATTTGTACGAATTATTTGAACTAGGTACTTCTACCTATTAATACGAATTTATACCTAATCGTACGGTGGATAAAACGAAAATACCACCGGAAAGGCCAAAGGGCAAAAGATACCAGTACTTTTCGTGAACGATATCGTAAAGAAAAAACAAAGCGGATTACGTTGACCCGAAGTTGGACTTGTTACTTTTTCCGCGATCCAAATCAAATCCCATCGTATACTAGCCCGGTTCGTCGGTTTTCTTAGTCAGCAATATGGGGGAAAAAAATATTTCCTGGATTTCAAATCGAATAGAATTTATAACGAGGAATATATGAACGATTGCGTCGATGACAATAAATCTTGGTTTCAAAGTAGGGCAATCCTCATGTCGCAAGAATGTTACAATTAAGACAAATCGAAAGATGAACTGAGTAATTCAGAATTTCGAAAGAGTAGAATTCGCGCCTCGACTCTCTAAATACGTACTATCCAGAACTCATGTCTAAGACTTACCACCGGTGCCTTCCGAACTACTCCCATCCACAGTTTGCTATGCGAGTCATCCGAACCCCCTCTAAATATTCAAAGGCATCTCATCTCCTCGAATGCTATCCTCAACATTCTCACTAACCCCAACTTTACCAGCCCGCTTTATTTCATGATTCCTCCTAATTCCCTCCTTTTCAATAACGACAATCTCTTACAATCAATCTTCCAAACGAATACCAAACTATTACATCTTCCCTAGAATATCAGTCCACCTGAGCTCTCATACTCACCAAAGCTAGACTTATCACTTACCAATCTCGACACATCCCAACAAAATTTCAATCACCTCCTTAAAAAACACCCTAATTCCATCCAAATATATACTGGTGGCGCCAAATCAGCTGATAAATTAGGATGCTCCATTGTCCACGACAACATCTCTCCGGGGACCTCCCCCCCCCCCCTTCGAACTTAATTTTTAAATTTAAAAGTACAAAATAACTCGCCACTAGATAGTTTTTAATTATTTAATATTAGTATTATTATTATTATTATTCAGTTCCCCCAAGAAGGGAGGCAGCCACCGTGGGGGAAAAGACTACTGTAATTCCTACACATCTGTTTCCGAGGAAAAAGAACGGGAAGAAAAATGCGAAAAGGTATGAATTTATTGTATTATAATTGCAGGGGGATGGTAGGGGAAGACAGGATATACGAATTTGAAAAGGAGATAGAAAAAATAAAATGGGATACAATAGGATTAGGGGAAATAAGGAAATTGGAGAAAAACTAACACAAAGAAAGAACGGAAATTGTATGTATTATTATGGGGAGACAAGAGGGTTCAGGGGAGGGGGGGGGGTATATCCGAAAACTAATAATGAGAAAAATCAAAGAAATTGGAGGAGTCTCTGAACGGATTCGCTGCCTCATACTCTCAGTGTAAGAAAAAGTCAATGCATTGATAGTCCAAATATATGCCCCAACAGTGGAGTCTGCGGAAGGGGAAAGGAAGGAGTTCTGGGCAAAGCTGGGAGAACTTTTGGAACAAAACAAAGAATATTATACAATGATAATAGGAGGGGGGGCTGAAATGCGAAAATTGGCGGAAACGAGGTAGGGTCGGGAATCTTGGGTAAATATTGTTTAGGAATAAAAAATAAAAATGGAGAAAGATTAACAGAATTTTCATCCCAGCGAAGTAGCGAATACTTTTTACAAAAATAGATAGGCCAGAAAATTCACGGGGATATCCCCCGATCAAAAAACCAGAAACGAAACAGACCAGATTTTAATAAATGATATGAAGATAATACAAGACGTTTCCACATTGACTAATTTCAACTTATCATCGGACCATATAATATCACGAGCAGAGATAAGATGGAGAAGGAAGATAAAATACAACAATTATAAGAAAAAAGAGAAGTTTGCGATAAGAACTATCCCAGTGCACAGGTACGATAAATATAGGGAAAGGGTCAAAGAAATTATTGAATTATTGAAAGGGGACAAAAAAATGGAAACTCAGTGCAAGAAAAATTCATATAATATCATAGAGGAAGCAATTACAAAAGGTAATAACGAACATGGGATGGTTAGAAAAAAAGAAATAGCGGATGATAAACTAACAGAAAACACCAAAAAGATAATCGAAGAAAGGGAGCAACTGCAAAAGGAAAAATTTTTGGCACCAACAGAGAAAATAAAGTTGAAGAAATCAGCCCGACAACAAATTCGTAATGACCTAAGAACATTTGATGCAACGAAAGTGGAAAGCAGTTTGAGAGACAATGGATCTATAAAAATGGCAGCAAAAGAACTGAGCAAATGGAGAAAGTTGGTATTGAAGATAGAAAAGAAACAAGGGGTGGAAATTAGGGACAGGGAGCAAATTGTGGAAGCAGCTACGCAGTTCTATGAAAAACTATACGACAAAGAAAACAAAAGAGAAAGAAAGGGAGAACGAACAAAACGAAGAAGACGTACTACCCAAGATATTAAAAGGTGAAGTAGAATACGCCCTTAAAAAAAAACTAAAAAGTAATGAAGCTCCAGGCCCCGATAAAATCAGCAATGATTTGGGTTAAATAATTTCATTTCAAAATAGGAACAAAAAAAAAATCCAAAGGAATAAAGGGAGAGTGGAAAAACTATTGGTCCAAAAAAGAATTCTACTAAGGGAAAATACCAAAGAAACTGAAATTCAAAATCTGGGAGAGTTGTACCTTACCATCACTAACATACGGATGTCAGACATGGGCGGCAACAAAAGCCAGTGTGGAAAAAATTCAATCCTCTCAAAGAGCAATGGAAATGAGTATCTTAGGAATCAAAAAACAGGATAAAATCAAAAACATGGAAATCAGGGGAAAATCAAGACTAAAAAGACATAGGATACACGATTAAAAAGTTAAAAGCAAAATATGCCTGACATGTAATTAGGCAAGAGGACACATGGAGGAGGACAGTTTGAACTGGATACCAAGAGAAGGAATGCGCAATAGGGGAAGACCACAAACAAGATGGAAAGACGAGATAGTTCAAGAGTGGGGACCAATTTGGAGAAAGAGAAGCACGAGAGAAGAAAAGATGGAAGAGATGTGTATAGAGGCATTTACACAGAAATGAGCCAATATTGGGGGAATAGAGCCCGACAAGAGATAAATACAAGGGATTTAATTAACCTATATGCTGTAAAATAAAATAAAAATAAATAAAATAAATTATTATTCATGTTTTTTTTTTCAACCCCCCTCCCTTGAGAAAATCCTGGATTCGCCTATGCCCACTACCCACACACTTCTCAATCCTTTCAACAGAACTCTATGCCATTTATAGCCATCCGATATTGCCTAGACCTCACACTTGACTTCTAAATTCTTACAGACTCGCTATCAGCTCACCCATCCATACAAAATTTCCACAAAAAGAAACAATTTCCCATCTCCCAAAAGTTAGTCAGGGACGTACCGATAGGAGGGAGGGAGGAGCTCCCCGGCCTGCAGGAAATTTTTGACTTAACAGTTAGGAAAATTTACCATTTCAGTCAGCCAAAGTTGGGAAATTTCGGTCAAGTTGGGAAAATCCAACCCGTCAAAAGCCAAAAGCTTTTTTTTTCTGCTTTGATACTTGGGAATTTTGAGTTGAGAAGTTGGTTGGGAAATCCAACGGAATTTTGAGTTGGGTTGAATCAGTTGGGACTTTCACCCCCCCCCCCCCCCCGCCACGGAAAACTCTTCGGTAGGTCTCTAAAGATAGTACAAATGCTATTGTCCTCAAACAAAGAATTCACTCTATTTTGGATCCCCTCCCACCCCAACATTTCTGAAAACGACATAGCCGATGAAACCGCTAAATTTTCCTTGAACATTTCTCCAATACCTAACATTCTAATTTCGATATCAGACGTCAAGAATATCAGTAAATTATTCGTGCACAAATCCTTCCAACAGCACTGGGATCAAGTTCCACCGACTAACAAGCTAAAATCCACAAAAACCACAGTTCACTCCTAGAAAAAACATCCTATCAGAAGTCCAGACAAGACGAAGTAATACTTTTCAGACTAAAAACTGGACACTCCGCTCTGACTCATATGAACCAACTACCCCAATCAACCTGCGCTGCATGTAATACTCCTATCTCCCTTAACCACGTAATTACCCAATGCCCAAAATTCCAATCCCAGCGAAACACACAAATCCCAAACTTAACACTAGAATGCCCCCGCTCCGACAATCACACACAAAACTTGAACTCATATCATCACTGAAAGCTACAAACCTCTACTCCAAAATGTAACCCATTCAGTCTCCACGACTCTAGCCAATAGGCTGCACAGGACGTGGCTAAACCCAATTTAAAAAAAAAAAAAAAACTTTCAAGGGCTAAAACGTCCTTACACTAATATGAGGGAAATCGTACTTAGTAGTACTTTTTAGATGGGATGGTGTTCCTTCTTTAGCCTGGTCCAGGTCCAGGAGGAAGTTGTTCCCTCCTCTCTCCTCTTCTGACCCTGGGATCGCCACCATTGCAATGGGGTATGTGTGTAGAATCTCTTTTAGTGAAATATTATTAGGGTTCCAAAACTGAAATAAAGTCGAAAAGCAGAAAGCTATGTACAAATACCTAGATAAATATTATAATATCCAACGAGATTGAAAAGGTACAAAACTGAAATAAGTTTTATTTTTCTCTCTCTCTCTCTCTTTTCCGTTTCAAAAAGGAACATCCTGGTTGGGAGTAATACTCACCGAGACAGTAAAATTGTTTAATAAATAATTAATAATACTTTGGGGGAAAAAAAAAATGTAAACGTGAAATTGAATTTAAAAATTTGAGGATGAGAGATTGAAAGCGAAGGAAAAACTCATTACTTTATTAAATATTCATTGTAATGGTGGCAGTTACTTCAACTGGTGAATTACTTAACTTATTATTATAATATATATTTTTTTTTATTAACGAAACATTTAATGCCTAACGGCTATTTAATACATTCGAAGTCAATTAATAACTAAGTATGTACCAAGGTTATGCAAGGGCATACTGGTAAAGGGGGAAATTTTAGAGCACGTGCAAAGACGTTTGTACTAGTATAAACGTCTTTGAGCACGTGTCGTATATCCAATGGATTTTCTAAAACGATTTGGATCCACAAAAGTTAAATTATCAGGTTAAATTTGTAAAAGGAACTTGAAGAATTGAGATTCCTCTCAACCTTTACTGCCATTCATTATTAGCGTATACTAATAAATTTCATATGTCAGTTAAATAATCGTGATCTTAGTAATGGGAAGAATATGATTGTAGCGATGGAAAATAATAAAAACAAGAAAGAACATGATGGAGATGAGATAGTCGAAATAGCCACCAAATTTTACGAAAAATTATACCGCAGTGAAGGGGGGGGGGATATATATAAAAAAAGAAGGAAGGTAAAAGAAGATGCGATCCAGATGTAAAAGGTAAAAACGAAGAAGAATTTCCCAAAATTATCAAATTTTGAATATACTGAAAAAACTAAAAATTAGCAAAGCAGCCGACTCTGATGGTATAGAAAACAAAATAATATTCAGGGAGTAGTTTCTCCTGAACCCCGCCTGTTCCCTCCCTTGCATCGAGTCCTGCTGGTTATAAATTCTGTCTTTTATTATTTTAGAGAAAATTTTACTAGTGTTTGATGTTAAACTTATCACCCTATAATTGTTAATATTTTCTTTCTCTCCTTCCTCGAATAAAATTATTATTTCAGCTTCCTCCCATTGTCTTGGTATCTTTTCTTCCAGTAATATTTTATTGAACACCGATAGTTAAGAATTATAATAATAAAGCTTCGAGATTTTAAATATTAAAAATTATCTTTAAAAAGTTGAAAGTTAAATCTTATTTTGAAAAAATAACGATAATGTTTTAAATTTAAAAGAATTAAATAAAATATTAAAGTTAGAAGCCTTATTATTATAATTCTTACCTATCGGTGTTCAACAAAATATTACTGGAAGAAAAGATACCAAGACAATGGGAGGAAGCTGAAAGAATAATTTTATTCGAGGAAGGAGAGAAAGAAAATACTAACAATAATTACAAGTCGATAAATTTAATGTCAAATATTAGTAAAATTTGCTCTAAAATAATAAAAGATAGAATTTATAACCAGTAAGACTCGATGCAAGGGAGAGAATAGGCGGGATTCGGGAGAAACTATCCAACTATTACACTCTTACATTAAATCAACTTATTGAAAAAGTGAATGAATACGATCGAGGACTATCTCCTCTCTTTATTGACTTTCAGAAAGTCGTTGATACTGGTGAACATGCATACATGTGGTCACTGGCGTAGGAGCATAATGGTTTTCGGGGTTAACCCTCCCTCCCCCTTCAAGGTAAAAAAAAGACTTTTGAAGAATTGCATAGTTCTTGAAAAATGATGTACGACATCCAGAATTCATCGACCGTGATATCATTTATTTCGACGTTTGAACAAAGCATAACCTAAAATTTTTAACTATTGACAACATTCATCAGCGGTACTGAAAATTCCACAAAAATGCCCCCCCCTCCCTCCTCCTTCTCCTCCTCCTCCCAAACTGAGACCCAACTACGCCACTGCCTGTGGTCAGCTGCAAAAGCACAAGGAGTTGAACCGAAAGTTATACGGTTAATACAAAAACTCTGCGAAAACTCTTTAGCATACGTGAAAACAAGGACGCGAATTTAGGACACAGAGAAGAGTGAGACAGGGGAATCCGCTCTCCCCTAATCCTTTCAGCTGTGTGCTAGAACAAATTTTTAGGGAAACGGGATTGGTAGAAAAGGGAATTAAAATCGATGAAGAGTGCAATTTGAGATTTGCCGACAACGTGGGAATAATTACCGACTCGATCGGAGTCTAACACCCTCTCCCTCTATGGTCAAGACCAGACTCTTTCGAACACTAGGCCTGCTGTGCCACAGGTGTAAGGCACTTCAAACCTCTTAAAAGAAATACTTTACATTTTACTTAATAACTCTACGATATTATACAAGGCATGCTCCAGTTGAACATGAAAAAAGAAATGGATTCTTTTGGGAGGTTGAAATTTGAACATTAATCCTAGGTATCATCGTAATCAACTACTTGTCATTTATACCGTAAATAAAATTTTCAAAGAAATTTTCGGTTTGCAGGTATCATGTACTGAGAAATGTTACAAAAACGGAACTCTCCCCCACGTCAAGTACTTAGTCCTTAGAAAAATTAGTGCATTATTTTTACTTGAAATTCGACTAGTAAATAACAAATAATTTAACCTTTAAAAAAAAAAAAGTTTTAAAAGAAAGGAGTTTATATGAATTTCCAACAATATTCTAACATTCCAATGATTGAATTTGAGTAGTTCTGAGTAGAATTTTCGACAAGCATCGTGAGCGCTCTTTGCGAAAATTCTTCTACATCACTCGTGAATAAAAAATTATACGTCACCTTTTAGCTGTTTCATGGCTTCGTCGTTGAAAATTCCGCTCACCAGCCCCATCCCCTTCTTCACGTTAAAATGCTTCGAATCGTTACCGATGCTCGTGACGATACCGGCGCTCTCTTGACCTCTGCAATTCGGACAATCTACGTTAATCTTTCGCCGTTTCTGCCCCGGCAGGTTCAATAATAAAAATTTCGATCGGGTATTACCGATGCTGGAGAGCGACCAGCCCCAGACAGATGACCTGAGCCACATCCACCTTGGTCGGCCAGGAGCCCGTTCCGATGCATCCGAAAATACCGCATTCGTGAGTCAGCCCGGATTCTTCGCCGCTACCCCATTCGAAGACCTCGCCGCACGTCGAAGACGATGCTTCTTCCATTTTCGATAGCTGTAACGAATAATTGGATACTTTACGGGAAATTCCACTCAATTCTAGCACGACTTTTCGAGTTTCCGACTTCTGGGATCTGTATGAGCTCGACTCGTGATCAACAGCTCATCATTCGGCCTGTTCGAGCGCTCCGTTCCGCTCCCCACCCTGAGCGTCATTTGGGGAGTACCTGTGCTGGTCAACACAAGCTGCTGATAACCGGCAGCTTTTTCAGGCTTACGTAGGTGTTTTCGAAGGCAAAGTCGTCACTGCACGTATTGTGAAACGAAATTAATTCGAGATAAGAGGCGAACCAGTTTCATCTACCCGTTATCGTCCAGTTTTCTGCGTCCGCGTTCTACCTCACGTTTCACTTAAATTAACGAGGAAGGTCTTAATTAACGCGAATCCCAACGATTGTGCGGTACACTGAAAAACAGACGGTCTGATTGGAGCGATTGTAGATCGGAAGAGTTTCGTGAAAATGCCGGAACCAGGTATGTGTTTTGAAATTTAAACTCTGCGTATATTCGTAAGAATTAATGCGGGAAATCATGTTCGCAAAGTTATTATTCGGTAAGTACGCAGATTCGAGTTAGATCTAACCTATATGGAAAATATCGAGTCGAGTACTTACCTTCGTAGCTTGTTTGAGAGTGGTGACTCGCGACTCGCACTTTGACACTGAAACCTTATTAGACGTCACCAAGAAAGAACAGCAGCGAACTACACCTGTGACTAAAAAAATCTCGCGAACTGCGTAGAAACTGAGATACCACCGGAGCCACCCTTACCGGTTATAGAATTGTTGGGAGGGAGTGGTGTGCAGCAGCGAACTACTGTGACTCTGTGACTAAAAAAATCTCGTGAACTGCGTAAAACCTAAGATGCCACCGGAGCCACTCTTACCGGTTTTAGAATTGTTGGAAGTAGTGTGCAACCCTCTCAACCTCTAGCAGTTTTCAAAAAATAGGTTAGTTGGTGCGTCTCGGTATTGTGTTCGCGTCCTGACCAGTGTTCAGGCTTCAGGTTGCCAGTGCCAATCGCCAGTCATTTCATGGAATCCGTATAGGTCTACAGATAATGATTCTATTCATCATACTGGTCAACATCTTTTCAGTGTCGGCTATTATAGTCTGACTGCTCTTTAAATGGATAGTAGGTATAGATTGTATTTTCGTAAAATGGTGCATTAAGGTTTATTGCTAACGTACGCCTGCACTTTGAAATAGCTATGCAGGAAGTCCGGTTTCAGTTTCTATACCTACCTTGTGTTTGCAATTTGAATGCGAAAAAATCAAATCACTCGAACTAACAGTATTTAGCGAGAATTGAAATGAGAACGGTTGATGAAATGAAGTAGGGCTAAACTATTGTCATCTGACATCTATATAATGTGTTTTTAATATCACATTGGTACCTACCTATAGAAATAGATACCAGCTCGTGCACGCAAAAGCAAGGTAGACATATTTTCATATTATCAGACCAGTGTAAAAGAATGCACTAACTGCAGATCACGTTGCCAATTGTGAGCCACGCGAATTACTATACCCACGCAGTAGTGGTTACGGCTTAGAGATTCCAAAAATATACGTTGGCATATTTTCTTTCTGTTGAAGTAGGTAGGGAATGTCCATAACCAGTAAGTGGTCATTTTGATATTCTGTCTTATTGCTATAGTGAATGAAGAAATACAAATCGGATTTTATGGTATTTCAAAAATACCGAAGACATATGAGGAGTTATCTGTCAAAAGGGCCCTTGACATATGAGATTCCCATATGTCCAGGGCCCTTTTGACAGATAACTCCTCATATACGTTCGTGTACAGTGTTGGATAGGCCCACCGGGATGACGGGAATTTCACGGTGCGTCTTTTTGCTGTGAGCGATTTTAGCACCTTCTGCCTTGAAATTACAAAAAATCACTGAGAACATTTCTATGTCGAAAAGAAGATTACTAGCAATGGGAATATTTGTATGTGATTATGTGTAAGATTGTCGCGAAAACCGAGCTATCCGGCCCGGTCGGTCCGCGGAGGAGGCAATTCGGCCGGTGGGTAGCGGGACCCGGCGGTTCCGGAGGGACCGGAACGCCTCGTAACTGGCCGAGGACCGTGCCTCGTCGCGAGTCGACATTTTTAAGTTCGGGAACGGCCGAAAATTGGGACGATCAATGCGCGGCACCAAATAAAATACGATTTGCACAGAACTGATTAATATGTATTAAAAGTAAAAAATAAGACGTCGATAGTATGTACAAAATTCTACGCGGGTTGAACTAGCAACGCGAAATGTCGCAGGCGCAAACGAAACAGAAAAATTGAGGATGCAGCGAGTATAAAAGTACTTTTTTTTAAGGCGGCAGGACGACGGCGGCGCGGACGGGTTCACAGGTCGTATCGATGACCGTGCGGCCTAACTAACGCACTGTTCACAACTTGGCCGGGATGCAAGGGAGCCAGGAGGGGAGTGGATGGGAAGTAGCCTATGTCTGATTGTCAAGGATTCTAACCCTTTTCACTTCGGTTATGCCGGTGAAAGCGCGATCGTAGTGGGTCGCGGAGTTAAATGGCAACTTGGCGGATCGCCTCCAAGTACGCTATTTAGCTCGGGACAGTAGCTAGGAATCCTTTACTTCGGTCGTGTCGGTGAAGACGCGACCGTAGTACGCCGCCGGGTTAAATGGCAACCTGGCGGATCGCCTCCAAGTACGCTATCTAACTCGGACAGTATCTACAACTCTTTACTTCGATCGTGTCGGTGAAGACGCGATCGTAGTACGCCGCTGGGTTAAATGGCAACTTGGCGGATCGCCTCCAAGTACGCTATTTTGCCCGGACGGTGGCTGTCGATAAGCTAGGCGTAGCAAGTGAAGAGCAGCAGTAGGCTATTCGGGAGTAGCAGGAGTTCTAGCAGGAAGCAGAGAGGTTCCTTTAGGCTGAAGATTAGATTCACTTAGGCTGGAGAAGATAGAGGTTTTTCGGTTGGAAAGAAGCGGAGGTTTGTAGGCGTTGGAAGAAGCAAGAATTGTAGGCTGGATGAAAGCGAGAAAGAGAGTTTAGGCCGAAGTTGCGAGCGCGGTTCGGTTCGACTGGCCTCGAGCGAACTGCCAGATGAGTGTCTTGAATGAGGGTGGAAACAGAGATTATATTGGGAAGCACGGCGTCTTTTCGGGTCATCTGGAGGATTGGATAGAAAAGCGGAGCGCTTAAGAATGTGGCTGCGGCTCGAAGACCGAATTCGCCGATATCGGGAGAAAGAGACCGAAAAGACAGTATGAATACCGGGGCTAATGGCCGAGGGACAATAGGTAGCCGGTCGTGCGAGCATCGCATCTCCGGACGTTTTGGAATTGGTTTCGGAAGGAAGCGGAGAACGGGAGGGATGCAGTCGATACACGTTCGCGAGGGTGAATGTTAATTAGGCCGCGCGTTCTACCTGCGGAGGTATTCGGACAGTTCGTTTGCAAAATGCGAATTTAGGACGACAAAAAGTGTGTCGTCATTACGAGATATAAACTGTACCGTTGCTGTCAGTAATCTGCTCATATCTCATAAAATAATGCTGCCCGCGAGAAAATGTCAAATATTGAAGACGTAGACCAAGTTCAGTAGGTCGTCGCCCAGGGTTTACGTCCGCTATAGCTATCAGCCGCTCCATTGGCCAATCCTAATAATAAAAACATTACCTACTCGTACGAATTATAGCTGGCCACCGAATGAAATACTCGCAGCTGCGGATTTAGAAACTAAGCCGCTATAGGCACTCAGCAACGACCCCATGCGCAAAATCTCACCAGTTACCCAGTAACTAAAGGGGAACCAGGATAATCTGAGGTTAACAAATGGGTAACTTTTCCGCAGGTAACTGGGTAACTAGAGGGTAACTGATTGCGCATCGGGCAAATGTCCCCCTCACCCCTCCACTCCATATCCTCCTAATGAGCTACAGGTAGTGATGTGTAGTAATTGATAGTATTTTTGATAGTATTGATAGTTTTTAGTAAATTTAGTACTATCAAACTATCGATAGTTACTTCATTGACTATCAACACTATTGATAGTTCTTAAAAACTATCAAATCATTAAAATGAATAATTATGAATTTGTCATTTGTCAACACTGTTTTAAATTTATTTAATTATAGTTAGATAGTTACCTAAATAGTAAATAATACTAAATATTTAGTATTTATTGATTTTGTGAACTATGATTTCGTCCATTCAGATGAATTTTGGAAGCTAGGAAAGAGACCATAAGCTCGTTAGATTTAGGTTCGTTCTCCCAGTCGTTTCTCGATCCTCGATGTGTATTTGACAGTTTCATTTTTCATTCCATGATTTGATTATTAATTAAACTCTTCTGGTTCTGGGTTTGGTAGTTAATGTTATGGCTTATGCTTGTGTAATGTATATTACTGAATACCTACTAAAACTTGAAACCATTTAAAAGTTATTGTTATTTCTTATCAATAAGTTATTTGTTGGATTATGATTACTGAGTTGCCGATTATTTAAAATTATTATCATGAGTACGGAATCCGGATACTAGTATCACACTCATTTTTGTAAGAAAGTTCTTTGATTATATAACAAGCAATTATAAATTTTCCTTCATTTCTTCATATTTATGATTTACAAAACACGATATGCGACCTTTTGATTTCACACATGATTAAACAAGCCCATAAGACTCAAAACTTGATTATTGATTAGAAAATTATAGAATGTAAAATAAAATACGAAGTTGTTGGGTTAGGTTCTTCTTAACAGAGTGGAAACTGGATGGATAGTTCGATCAATCGATCCCTTAAGGTTAACGAAACTGAAGTGAAGAGCGGAGAAGATGAAAAAACTAGGAGACAGAATACAGAAGAGCTCGTGACTTGTAACGTTGTATAACCATCATAAATAAATAATGCAACGAGCAGACATCATGAATCAGGAATTTGGAGAGATCAGACATCAGACTGCCTCAGGGGAGGTCGAGAGATGGGGTGCTAGAATAACAAAATACAGGAATTGAATCACAGCGAACTGAAAATTGTTAAACTGATTTGAAAGAAGAAAACACAAAACAGTAGCAGGCCACTTCACGTATGATTAAAAATGCCCAATATGTTTCACCATTATTTTCAAGTGGATTGCCATTCTGATCATAAAGGTTTAATACAATCTCGCTTATTTCTTTATTTCTCACTCTATAATATTGAGTTTCATTTGGTGTATAGATTATTTTTTCTCCGGGTAGTGATGATATAGGAAAATAAAAAAGTATTTTTTCATTACCGTTATTACATTCATTACATATCCCCTTAATGCTTTCAATAGGAAAAATTTTAACGTGGCTATCAGATTCAACTTCTTTTCCAGCTGGTATAATTTGCTTAGTAAAACCCAATATATTACCAACAGAAGTTACATCTCTTAAATCTATTATATGTGATGGACTCCCCATTATTATGGTATGAGCGTATTTATTTATTTTCAAGGTTATATTAGCAGCCCTAGCATGTTTACTTTCATGTATACATTTAATAATATCAGCTACTTCATAAATACCAGGATCAAGTACTATAGTTGTAGGTAATTCGTTCACCTCCTTATAAAAAGTAAGTGAATTGTTTTTAGTTACAGTTATATTGAAAAAACGATAAGATGTGTGGAAAGATTCTAACCCAATTTCCCATTCTTTATTAGGGTTGAGTCTAATAATGTCATCAACTCCACTAAAATCATGATAAAGAACAGAATCTGTACCGCTCATAAGCATACTGTAAGAACCATTTATATATTTCATTTATAGTATTTTTTTTTAATTTTTAATAAATATTCTATGCACCGTCTACCACAATTTGTTTCATCAAGTTTTTGATCCTGCGTATAATTATAAGTAATTCTAGACTGTCCAAAATATTTCACTAATTCTGGTGGTGGAATGTTACCAAACGGTTCATAAAAATCAACTTGTGAATCATTCTTACAGTAAGCAGTCCAATGAGTTCCAGAGTGGTCTGAAGTGTCTAAATTTACAATTCCACATTCATATTTTTTGATTTTTGGTGGTAGCTCATCAAGCATAAAAACTCCTCTGAAATGAGGTATTTGCAATTTTTCAGCATATGCTTCTATTTCAAAATTAGTTAATGCGTCATTCTTGATGGTTATTTTTTTTTTTTTTTCATTATCTAAGATTTTTTTAATTACTTGTTGAGTGATCATGTCACCCCCAATTTTTCTTTTTTTAACGCCATCGCATTTTTTTTTAACGCCATTTTTATTTTTTTAACGCCATTTTTTATTTTTTTAACGCCTCTTTTATTTTTCTCAGCACCTAAACAGTCTTTTTGAATACTACCATTAACGCCATTTTTTATTTTTTTAACGCCATTTTTTATTTTTTTAACGCTCTTTTTCTTTAGAACTTCGTTAGGTATTTGTAGATATTGTCCTATGCCTTCACCAGACTTGTACTCCAACTTTTCATTACGACGTTTTCTCTCTTCTACTAACTCGTCATTGGCTTTCTTATTATCAATTGCTTGCTTGGCGGTTGATATTAAATTACCTACAGTTTCTACTATTTTAGTACCTACTTCTACAGCAGGTTTAGCTGCTGCAATAGCAGCCAATCCTGCTAGGATAGCTGGTGGGAAGAATCCACCATTTTTAACCTGCTTCAGTTGTGTTTTGTTCAGTTTTAGCTTTAAACCTTTTCCCTTGGTTTTTGCTGTCTCAATTTGATTCACTTGTGCTTTTGTTAGAGGTAAATATGTTTCGTTCTGTGTGCTATTTTTAGTTCTGATTAAATTTTCGTATCCTAAATTTAGTACAACAGGTACCCCTTTCTCAACACCAATATTAATTTTGTCAAGTTGTTCCTTATCTGGATTGATAGGATATTTAATGTATCTACTTACTTTGATACCCTCCCCTTTTTTGTTTCGACCATTGATTGCTGTTTCCCGATAAATATAAAATCCTTTACCTTTTTTTTCCTGTTTGTTAACATATAAATTATTCAAATAATTCATTATTTCTGGGAGATCATTAGTGGTTGTTTTTCGATCAATATAAAATCCTTTGCCTTCTGTTTTCTGATTATTATTGGTTATGGTTTTTCGATCAATATAAAATCCTTCACCTTTTTTAGGTAATATTTCATTAGGTAATCGCAAATGTTGTCCTAATCCACAGTTTTTACTCATATTATTTATATTATAAAATTTTTTATAAATTCCTAAACCTAACTTCTGTTTTAATTTCATTAAATTTACTGCTACATATGCTGGAATTTTTTCATCTAATTTAGCATTAGGATCTTTGACACGCTCCCAGGCTCGCCATGTGAATCTGTTATCAGCATAATCACGTTCATTAGGATCATCTGTATTTGCATAATCTACATCATGATCCATAGCTATTTCATCTAATTTATTTTTCAGTTTTACACCTTTTTGAATATCGAGGTCT
This sequence comes from Acanthococcus lagerstroemiae, assembly GCA_031841125.1. Classification (NCBI taxonomy): domain Eukaryota; kingdom Metazoa; phylum Arthropoda; class Insecta; order Hemiptera; family Eriococcidae; genus Acanthococcus; species Acanthococcus lagerstroemiae. The sequence continues at coordinate 57,227,068 of CM063108.1, read as the reverse complement.
GTATTCGAACCAGGACCAAGAGCTTTATATCCGGGCCAGTGAAGTGGAAATGGTACATATTTACCAATTGTATCCACAATATCACCACCTCTTTTAGATAATCCACAGTTTTTACTCATATTTATAGTAGAAAATTTTAGAAAACTGTTTTTTGAAGTTCCTGGCGATAAAATTTACCTAAAATTTCTTCACCCTTCAAATCTTTAATAGAATAGACGGGAGGGTTTGTGTGGAATACTTTGTCAACTACAAATATTTCTCTTGTCCAGTTGTTCTTATACTTGTTCTCAAAAGTTTCTTTCTTTTTGGGTATTCTCACACGATCTCCTTCCTTGAATTTTGGTCGCGTGGAGAAACTTGAAGAATACATTCTATGAAAAATTTCTTGTTCATTTGTTTTATTCACATCACAAGGACGCATTCCTATTGTTCTATGTACCCTCACATTATTATATTCGTGCAATATCTCTGGTATAAATGGAACCCATTTATGATTCTTATGAATCTCAAAAATTATTCTCAACATCCCATTAATGGTTCTGTTTACTCTCTCACCAATTGCTGATTTTTCCTCATTCTCTGTGTGATACATATGAATATTATATTTTCCCATTAATTTTTTAAAAACTGAATTTACAAATTCTGTACCTTTGTCGACATGTAATTTTTTAGGTGGACCATATTCGCTTTCTTCAATAATTTTCTCAAAAGCTTGAGAAACCTCTTTCCCTGTTTTTTCCTTGAGGGGTTTTATCCTGAGTACTTTTGAGAAGGTGTCAATAACTACTAACATATACTTATAACCCCTATTTTCTTTTGAATACTGGGACATAATTAATAAATCACCTGCCCAGATTTCATTGATTTCATTTGTGATAATTTTTCTTTTCTGAAATTTTTTTATCACAGGTTTATGAAGTTCTTTGGCTTCAAGTTCAACTAATGACTGCATTTTTTATATTACTTGACATTTTCTATTGACCTTCATGATAACCTACATTTTGAACATTTCTGTCTTTTCCTCTAATATTTTTTGAACATTTTCATTTGTTTGTGGTAAATTTTCCTGCAATATTTCTTGAACATTTTCATTTGTTTGTGGTAAATTTTCCTCCAATATTTCTTGAATATTTTCAGTTGTTTGTGAATTTTTCTCCAATATTTTCTGAATATTTTCAATTTTTTGTGGTAAATTTCCCTCCAATATTTCTTGAACATTTTCCTCCAATATTTTCTGAATATTTTGATTTGTTTTTGATATATTTTTCAATTCTGTTAAAATTGCTCCTAATTGGGTAATATTGAAAAGTGAATTCTCGCAGGTGGTAGCCAATCCAACTACCTGCCGCGTAATATTTTTCAGTTCAGTTACAGCTGATTGATCATGTTCAGTAATCTTTTTCAGTTGTGGTAAAATACTGCTTGTGTTATCCTTTATATTGTTTATGTACTCTTTCACACCATTAGCATACTCTATTATACCAACAGTATAATTTTCATTATTAATGACATTTTTTATACATTGTATTATCATATCTGAAATTTCGCCAACATCTTTTATGACAATTTTCAGAACAGACTCTAAGATTTTCCCCGTGTTATTCTGAATTTTTTCAACTGATTCATACAAATAATGATGATTTTTTCTAGTAAACATTTATTATAAGGTTTTTAAATTTTTTTTGGCTTCTATCAGTTCCTCCCGAATGTTGGTCATTTCATTGAATATTTGTGGATTATGATTACCTGCTTCCCACATACCTTTCAGTATTGTAAATCGATCAATTAATTCTTTAGGATCGTTCCAGTATTTATAATCAGTCTGATTGGTATAAATTTTCTTAAGACCAGAGCCACGATGTGAAAGTATGAGTTCCTTCTCAATCAACATAGGTTGGATGAAATTTAAATATTTGTACCCACGACTACTTTTAATTTGTCCATTCTCAGAACGATAAGATTCTGTACTGAGAATAATTTTTTGATAATTTTTCAGGTCTTCATCAGTATAATTTTCAGGTTTTTGCATAGTTAGTAATTCCCATAGTCCTTGTGTTCCTGGATAAAGGGTAGTGTCATTACTTAGCTTAATATCAGCACGATCATTATCAGCATAATGATGAACTTCCATGAGTCGTGCATTTCCTATATAATAATCTTTATTTTCGTATCTAATACCAAAAGTTGAATCGGTAGGTATTTTTTTATTAGTATAGTAAGACAAATATCTACATGCAAGACTTTGAGACATATCAAATCCTGGTGTTTCCTCTGACCGTTCATAGGTAATTTCTCTTGGTTTGTCAGCAATCATAGGTAATACTGGTTGTTGTATTACAGGCTTAAGGTCTTTTATTGTATCAATGATTGGTTTATAGTTTTCTTCCATTTCTAGTTTTCTATTCACTTGACCTAACTTTGCACATTCAATATTTTTTTGTAGAAGTGCACGTTGTTTTACAACAAAATCAATATCATTTGAATTATAATCTGTTAGCTTTCTCATTTATAATATAAAATTTTCCTCAAATTTGTATTTGAACCTACCATTTTTCTGATCACATTCTTTATCTATAACTACAAAGTCATACGGTTTTTGCCAGCAATCATTACATATTGATTTGAACTGATTAAATGTTATGGTCCTAGCATATTCGTTATAAATATGTGTCAGATTGGTAAGATCTTGTTCAAAAAGAATTAAGTAATTAAAATTATCTCTAATCTGTTGTTTTGGAATTTTTGAATATGTTTGGGATAAATAGTAGCATGAAATATCATTATGACGACTCCATGAATAATATTTACCTATTTTATCATGGTTTTCTGTGTAGATATCATCAAAGATTACTACTGATCCTTTTTCTATTTTATTAGGGTCTGGTAAATCCTCGAGTGATACTGTATGAAATTTTTTGTTTTTAAGTTTCTCGTTTTGCAATATTTGGCGAAACTTTTCATACTTTGGTTGATTAGAAGTATTTGAACATAAATATACATTATCAGGTAATGGTCTATCCACTAATATAGTCAATAAAACATTCGTTTTTCCAGACCCACTAGGACCACATATACAACATCTCATTATATTAGGAAACACTTCCTTCAATCTACAAGTTGGAACACTATTATCAAAGTTTAAAACTTCAGTCTTATTCTTTATTTTAGTTCGTTTCATTTATTATACAATATTTTTTATAGCCATATGGAAGTGTATTCATTTCATCAATTAAGTATCTTTTATCATCATAAGGAGATAGTGCAATTTTATTGATTGATATAGTATACAATTTCAGCTTTTTGGAAACAATTCCATGCACAATTTCCTTAGTTTGCTTGCTATTGAACAAACAGTTTTTATACATTTCAAATTTCATTCTTTCTATATTCAATCTTTTAATTCCCTTACACACTTTTTTCTCTTTCGATGTGTCGTTTCTGAAGGAGTACATTTTTGATCTTAGTCCTACCCACTCTCTTATTGGGATTCCTAAGTATTCATCCTTGAATAATCCTGGAACTTTTTTGTTTACTTGAGGCATCCAATCCATTAAATAATCTGAAGTGTCGTAATAATCTAGATTCTCTTTTATGTCCTCATAAACATCATCACATTCTATATAAACAATCAATGAATCTGTATCAGTTCCTAATAATCTTATTTTGTCTCCATATTTCGTTTTTAAAACATTGTAGTAGAACTGGAACATTAATAATTTTGACAACTCCAGAACAACAAACCCCCCAAATATTGGTTTATTCAACTTTACTTTCTTATTTTGAATGTGAAGTAAAACAGTTTCTTCATCAAGAACAACTCTTGTTTCAAACTCATTCTGTTTAAGAAATGAGTCTAAAGAAGTCACTATTTGTACTGTACATCTTTTTCTAACGTTCTCCATTTGTTTCCCATAGACACTATTATTGAGTAATTTATAGAGATCTTTCTCATAATCATTTTTTGCTTTTTGTCTTAAGCTTGTATTCTTATCAATATATGGTTTCATCCAGCTTTTTGTTTGAATCTTATGTAATTATTTATACTCTTTAAAACTATACCTTGTTTCAAGCATTCTTTCAACATTCTGTAATCAATGAGATAATTATGTTTTGGGTGTAGCGTACTTATTAATTTACTCATTTTTGGTTTATTACCTATTTTTTGTTCAATCAAAATTTTTTGAAAATCTGACAATTCTGATTCTCTAGGTACATATTGTTCTGGAAGCATGGGATAATCTTTAAATTTTTCGTGTAATTCTGTAGGAATCTCAAGATCAGCTATAAGAGTATATCCATACTCACCATTGTCATCTAGAGTAAGAATTACATCTTGAGTAAAGTCTGATGGTTTATAAGTCAATTTTTCAAATTTGCTTTCTAAAGATTTCTTTGCTTCGGAATTTTTTGCTTCATTGATTTGATGGGCTAGCAAATTATAGTTCAAGAATTCACCTGTTGGTAATGGTTGACTCAGAGCCCACCCATATAAATTATTACAATCTAAATATAGAATATAACTGATATGCTTTTTACTATCCCAAATTCCTTTCTCTTTGGCTTTTTCTTTGCTTAATTTTATCGTTTTTCTTTCTTTCTCATCGTAAAAGTAACAATTATTAGCAAGAGCGTGTCTATGAGGAATGTTGGAAATCCCTCCTCTTATTCCTTTCTCATAAATTTCATAATTTTCTTGATCAGTAATTAGCTCAAGCGATTGTTTCGTGAATTTTAAAGAAGCACTATCTGATAAATGTGGTGCTGAAATATAATATACAGGATCTAGTCCATAATGTTTATAACACATTTCCCTAAAATTATCAAAAATATCTTTTGTGAGAATTGTATCTAGTTTCAAGTATAAATCATGATAATCTCCAAAATTTTTACATCCAAAATATTTGTAAACTTTTTTGCTTTTGATAAATCGTCATCAGATATATGTTTATTATTTAACATCGAATACCACGCCTTTTTATCTAATGGTAATTGCTCAGAGAATTTATCATAAGTACTAACCCAGTCATAAGGATAAATCCCCTTCTGTAAAACCAAATGTAGGTCTTCTTTTTTAAATTCTCTCAATATATTTTGAAATTTATTATAATTAATCGGTTTTGTCAATTCAGAATCACAAATTTCACATTTTGCTGCATATTTTAAAATACCATTCTCATTTATTGGTAAAAATTGTCCTTTCCTAATTTTCTGTACTTTTTTACACCTAGCACAAAAACAGTCATTCACTTCTGCTAGATTTTTTACTGCTTGATCTAAACTAATTCCCACAAAATTTAATGTGTCAATAAATCTAAATTCCATTTCTATAGGTATTTTATCTCCTTTCCTACTTATTTTCAGTTTTTCTCCTTGACAAGAGGAACATTTTTTTAATATTTTGTCCCAATATTTTCTTTTACAAGTGCAGCAATAAGTGGAATCTCGTTTTACTTCACAATGATCTATCACCACCTTTTTGGAAAATGTTTTATAATTTTCACAATTTTCTGCAATAATTTTCACATCATGTTTCTCAGAAGGCTCCCTCTCGTTCCACTAAATAATTTCAACAACCATTGTAAAAATATTTTGGAATCGTATTTTAAATTATGAATCAAAATTGGAATGAATCTTGGCATTCTTAAATGCAAGTTGCACTCTCTACAGGCTACCCCACGAAATTTTCCTGTATAATGATCATGATCTCTAACTTTTTCATTTTCTGCAAGAATCTTGTTACATAAATGACAGTGAGAAGTTTCTTTGAATTTGATATCTTCATCTTGTCTCCAAATCATTGGCTTATTAATTCTTCTTATCTTGTTGTATGCGCGAGCATGTTCTATTAACCAAGAATTGAATTGATTCATCAAGTTTTGTACATTCGAGTCTCTAACCAGCTGTGTTCCTTGTTGGTCAGAATAGAAACAAAAACTGTTAGCAATATGTTTCTGGAGATATTTTGTTGATTTAGTTTCTTTTTGCATTTTTTCCAATAGACATTCAAAATCCAATGTCACTGTGTATGGATGATATTGTTCTGCCCCATTTGTGCAATATTTTCGAAATTTCTTCTCTTCATTTGGCATTTCTATATTTTGCTCATCATTTATACAATTTTTTAAATGTTCCCCATATTTTAATTTATCTTTAAATCTTCTATGGCATTTCATACAAATTTCTACATGATTTGTATATTTATGTATTTTTCCTTTTAATAGAGCACTCAAGTTTTTTATCCCAACAATATGATCCTTATACTGTAGTAAATTTACATGGTTTTCACTACTAATTGGTTTATAAATTAAAGAAAATTGACCAATACCCTCTTCATCTTCCTCATACTTATAAATATTGATAGATATACCTAAAAATTTTTCATATTTTTTAATATTTTCTGGAATTAAATTAACTGGATATTCCATTTTCAGTTCTTCATATTTTGTGATATCATAATTTGAAACTCGATCTGTATTAATTGTAACTGAATTCAAAATACTTTCCAACGCATATTCAAAGCATCTAAGATCTTCTTGCTTGAGACACTTAAAATTTCTATTTTGAATATTTTTCACATTAATACAACACTTTTTTGATTGAATAAATTTGGGTAATTGAATATAAGTCCCACCACGTAAAGGGTCATTTTTATCAGATTGAATATTTATTTCAATAACTTGATCAAATTTATATTTAGTATTTTGAGCAGTATAACTCTCATACTTTTGTATAACTTCATTTTTTGCTGAGATTAATGCACTTTCAATTGCATTCGAATCTACTATAATATGATGCTTTGATCGAAAATATGCCTCTTTATCACCTATTTTATCTCCAGTTGTGTGATCTATTTCTATATAGTTTACAACTGCTATTAATCCTATGCTTATTGCCTTTTTCTTTTTCATCTCACTTTTAAGCTTTCTACCAAGAAGTTCTGTAATTTTGTCTAAATAAATTCTTAAATCATATTTTGCAGGTTCGTATACTATAGAGAATTGATTTACCATATTTTTCCAACACCCATCTATCTTTCTCACACTAGGACGAACTATAGGCTCATCAAAACTATCATCATCAAAATTAAATTCTTGGAGATACTTTACATTTTGAGATTGTAAGAATTTTTCAATTATTTTAGCTCTAGTTAAATTTTTGTTTCTTTCTCCAACTTTTTTAATGAGTTCTTTTTTCGTTAATTTATTCAGAATCTCTCTCTCAAAATTCGAACTCTGTCTCTGTATCTTGTCTCTAATTTCCAATAATTCAGATTTTTTCAACTTAGATACACCTTTCACTCCACAATTTCGCAAATCATTTCTTAAATCTTTTGCTGTTGTTGTTGTCCTTCCATGCTTAGATCTGACATGTCTAGCATAATTTTTGTATGTAATTTTTTTATTACACTCTATACACATTCTCGGTGCATATTTTTTATTTATCATTTCCATTTTATTATATATAATACTACTATTATTCTTTTAACGTAATTCAATTTTTTATTTATCGTATTTCTTCATTACACGCTAATTTATGCACGAAAACAACCAAATAATTAACAAGGTTAGCGCAATCAATTAAATGATAACACCATCATGGCATTGAAAAAAAAATTATACATGAATCGAATCTATACGGCGATGATAATTTATTCATAAATATGAGAGTGCTATGTTTGCATTTTCAAACTCATATGTAATGTTGGTTACGGGCTTCGTAAGTATATATACAAATTTTAAATAACACTCTATCGGAGCTAGGAGCTGTACATTAGGCTTCCTCCCCATATTAGACGGAAGTGCTAAAGAGGGGAAAGGTCCGTACACCTCACCTAGGCTAGTTCCCCTCGGGATAACAAACTGTAACCGTGACTGAACAGCGTCACGGCGGCAAATCAAAAGTGTTATCTCGGGGTCGACGATGTCGAGTTACTAAGTCTCTGTAATCAGCGCTGATTAGGTAGTAACATTCAATGCAAAATAAATAAAAAAAAAACGCTGTACTAGATCTCTGACGTACTCCGATGGCGCGGGTGCACACGCGTCGCTGGGTGCTTGGAGGTCGAACTACAGTGAGAAAAAAAAAAAAAAAAAAAAAGATAACACCGGGTTTAGACTCGCGTACTCTGAGCTGATATGAAGCCGGCCATATCAGTCTCGGATGCGTGAATCGACGGCCTTGGTGGGAAAAAAAAAAAAAAACTCAGAGTTTCCACAGCCTCCCGCGGACAAAAAAAAATGCAAATAAAAATTCAGGGCGTTCGCGGGGGGCAGTGGTTTTGCAAAATTTTCTCGTGAGTTTTTTCGCATTTTCCAACGGATTTCAAATAATTTTTGTTTGAAATCTTAATAATCTATATTTTCTATTTCTCCATTTTTAAATGTAATATTTTTTTTAGTTATTTTTTTTAAAAGTATTAGCATTTTAATTTTTTTTATATCTTCTTTACTTTTTCCCGTTCTAATAGCAAATGTTTCTATCATTGTATCATTAATATTTTTTCTTGAAATATTTTGATTTTCTTTTCGTTCTTTAGATTTAAATGTCTTTCTAATATCTTCTACAAATTCTTTCTCGCCTTTTTTTTCTAAATCTTTATAAAATTCTTTAATTTTATTTTCAGGAATAAAGTCATAAACAATATTTTCCATAAATTTATATAGATCTGTTTCCAAATAAATATTAATATATTTAAAACATTTAAGGAATTCAATGTTTTTTAATTCACAATTCATTTCCATTTTATAATATATAATAATTTATTTTTATTTTTTTTATTTTTTTTTTTATTTTTTTTATTTTTTTTATTTATTATTTTTTATTTATTTTTTTATTTATTTTTTTTATTTATTATTTTTTTATTATTTTTTTTTATTATTTATTTTTTAAACTAGGTTATCAATTTTCGATTTTTTTTATTTTTTTATTTTTATTATTTTTATTTTTTTTTATTTTTTTTTTATTTATTATTTATTTTTTAAACTAGGTTATCAATTTTCGATTTTTTTTTATTATTTTTTTTTATTTATTTTTTATTTTTTTTAATTATTATTATTTTTTTATTATTTTTTTTTAATTATTTATTTTTTAAACTAGGTTATCAATTTTCGATTTTTATTTTTTTATTATTTTTAAATTTTTTTTTTAAACTAGGTTATCAATTTTCGATTTTTATTTTTTTATTTTTATTATTTTTTTTTTAGTATTAAGATTTCAAACAAAAATTATTTGAAATCCAAGTTAGAAAAAAAAAGTGGTCTGATAAAAAATGGAAACTCGACCACTTTATATTACAATATCAATTCTTTTAACACCAACACAAAAATGTGAACTTGGTTACAGAGAACAAAACTTACACACAAATGTGTTTTCAACAGCGAATGTACAAAAATGTGTTTTCAACATCGAATGTACAAAAATGTGAACTCGGTCTAGGATTATACAGAACTCACTCAGAAAAATGTTTTCAACAATGAATGCTCAGAGAGGTGAACTCGATTCAGAGAGAACAATACTTACACAGAAATATGAACTCGGTCTAGGATTATACAGAACTCACTCAGAAAAATGTTTTCAACAGTAAATGTACAGAAATGTGAATTCAAGCCAGGATCATACCTTTCTATACTACTCAGGCCTAACGCCTGATCCAATAGTAAAATACTAAAATACAAAGAGTGTATTTATTATTTCATTCAAAAAAATTCTCAATCTAGTTTCTAATTAATAATAATTAATAACAAAATAGTGATTAAATCTTGTTAGAACTGATAATAAATGAATTATTCATCAATCCTAAAATTTTTAATAATTAATGTTAAAACTATCAAATAAACTTTGATAGTATTGATAGTATGTAAAAAACTATCAAACCACTATTTGATAGTATTGATAGTACTTTAAGTTACTATCAAAACAATTGATAGTCCGAAACTATCAACAACTACACATCACTAGCTACAGGTTAAAAATTGATAATTATTTCCCAGTTGTGTGCAACTTCTACAATATTTTCCTGTTTCCTCTCTGTCTCTTCTTCTTTTCTCTTTTTCCGAATTTCCTTCCTTTTTCCCGCTGTTTTTGTACAAAATGTACAAAAATCAGCCGCCCTAGACACTTGCCTAATACGCCTGTTGAGAAATCCATCGCTGTATATTCGTTAATCCTATAATTAGAGAACTTTTGTAATCAGCTCTACGTAATTCGCAGCAGGGGAGGCGCACTCTCACTGATGAGAGATTTCTGTTATTAGTTCATACCTAATGTCACCTATAGCGTTGATTGTAACTCTATTCGATGTATCACTTTATTACTATAGTTGAAGCAGCCTGTTTGAATAGGCGTGTTTTCCAGTGACGTCACGGAGCGAGTTACTGCATGGTTACTGTTACCAAAAATACTTTGATGCTGTACTTTCTACCACATATAGGTACATTCATCGAATGATGCTGGATTAAGCAGACGTTTAGTCATTCAAAATATCGATCAACCAGCAGCCATTTGTATTTCGACTACTTCATTTATGGTTAACTGTACGGTATTGTTGGTGGAGGCATGAATTAGGGAAGAGTCACACATAGTGTGCTCTAACAGAAATACCCTTCTTGGTTTCAATGAACGTATCGACTCCCATAAGAAAAACACGGAGCAAAGATCAATATGTTACTACCTGGGAATAAGAAATTTGTTAGCAACCAGACGTTTATTATAGCAAATGCTCAGAACCTTCTGGATTTAAAATATGTACCTTTGGTTTCTAACAAATTTCTTATTCTCAAGTAGTAATATATTGATCTTTGCTCCATGTGTTTTTCTTATGGGAGTCGATACGTTCATTGGAACCAAGATGGGTATTTTTGCGAACAGTAACTCACTCTTTGATGTCACGGGAATACGGGAAGTCTGATAGGCGCGTTTGTGACATTAAAGAAAACGCGCCCCTCAACACAATGGCTGATGTGCTATCCTGAGGTTATATACTGCATAGACCAGATTGCAGCTGACAAGACCGCCACGAAAGAAAGCACGCCATTAGCTTTTAGCTTGATCTTATAATCATAAGAATATGAGTCAATATTCTTGACATTTTAGCTCCTGTGACTACTGTGTTTGAAGGTATGATCATTGACTTTTTGGCTCTGTAAGTAACCTAAAATATTTCGGTGCGCGAAATCCCATCAGTTACCCGGGGGGGTAATTAAAGGGGAACAAGGATAACGGAGGATAACAAATGGGTAACTTTTCCGCCTCAGGTATATAAATACAGGGTAACTAATTGCGTAGTATCCCGCCAGTTACCCGGGTAACCAAAGGGGATCAAGCGTAATCTGAAGATAACAAATGGGTAACTTTTTCCGCGGGGTAACTGATTGCTCATCGGGTAAATTATGTGATCATACGATTGAAAGGAAGGAGAACTGATGAAAAGTGAAGTGAACTGAAAGAATATATTTTGAAAACCACTATCGACCTGGGAATAAAGTATACAGAAAAGAGATTTATTAATCGAAAACGTATCTTCCATAAAAATAAATTAGACGTTTACAAACCAACGGATATTTTCATGAAGTATAATATGTACTAGAAATTTACAACACAACGATTAATACATTACTAATGCAGAATATGCAAATGTCAACTTCTAATAATGTAACTGTGCTCTGCAAAATACTTTTATCTGTATCTGCAACCAGTCATTCAACAAAATGTGCATTCAGCAAAAAAAAAATTATTGAATAGTTGTCTGCAATAATGGTCTTGACATCAGAGGAAAAGACATTCCTGGTGATACTCATAATGAAGAAACGTCGCGCGTATGCTCCGAATAATTATTAATAAAATGAGTCATAAAAAGGTGTTTGTTTATAAAATGTCTCAAAAAAAAAAAAAAAAGAGAGGACTCTTTACATTTTTAAAAACTGATCACGACAAAAAAATCGCCCTTCAAAAATTTTTACTGAGGATCATTCCTCTAAACAGCATTGTCACACCACCTCTGAAGAAGACCTTCTTGAATATTTCATTCTGATGAACGTTGAGAAAGATCTACTTACAGCTTTGGAGGTGGGATGACATTATCGATCATGTAGCCAACAGAAGCAAATATTTACAAAATTAATATTTTCATTAGGTATAAAATTTAGTACATTAATATGCAGTGGCGTAGCCAAGGGGGGGCGCAAGGGGCGAATGCCTCCCCAAGGCACTTGAAATTGAATATAAAATATGCAAGAATGAGCAATTTTTCGACTTTAAAACACGTTTTTCCAGAAAATTTTCGCTCGAGCAGTAATTTTACCTCCATTTTCATAAAATAGTCCTCTAATATCGGCGATTTTTAAAAAATACCTCAATTTTCGACTTTTTCTCCCTTGAAAATCTTACTTTGCCTCCCCCTTGGGGAAATCCTGGCTACGCCACTCTCCCACACCTACAAAACATAAAAATGTCTTCATGTTTTCTTCTCCTCACTATGTACGGAGATCCTTCAAGGAAGTATAAATGAGAAGGGGCAAGCGGGGTATTCGGCTCACGGGAGTAAGAAATAAACGGACTCGAAGTATAAAAACTGGCACCTTTTTATAGGGTTTTTCGATTTTAAAAAATGTGCTTATAACACTGTTCGTGTATTAGAATCTTGGCCTTTCGAAGGAAAGGTCTCATTTGATTTTTTCTTATGATTTTTGAAATAAAGGAAACGTACAGTTCTCATGGTTAAGATTCCTCGTGTTGTTTTTTTTTTTTAGTTTTTTAGTAATTTTTTTTTCATGTATCAGTATTTTAGTATACATAGTACAGTCAATTTCGGGTTATTTAGCCCTTTTAATAGACAACACTACATTTACAACTTTTTCCCTTGTTTATTCATGAACATGTGCAATGTCACCCCTCTGTAGTACCACTTGGCACTCTTTATTTCATAATTCAGTGAAAAAATTTGTAGGTCGAGGTTGTCACAGTCTTTTGGGGGATGTATTCCGCGATGTCCCATCAAAATCACGAAAAATATCCCTGTTCTCTAACTCAATAGAGCGCTTGAAACTTAAAAGTACAGAAAAATGCGAGCAAAGTCACCCCATGTTATGGTACTATGTCTTGAGTATTTCCAGATTCCCACAATTTTGGGATTATAAATTCTCTTAGAATGCTACTAAATAGATTTGCTATTTATGTAACTATATGTTTCTCCTTACATTTTGAATGTTGTCTGTATTTTATTTCTTCTTGTAGTACTGTCTTAAGTTATTTTTGACGAGCTACCGTTTAGTCAGGCCCGTAGCATACCGCTTGTGTGTGCTTCAACCATAGTATGAGCTATGAAGGTACAACACAAAACTTTTTTTTTTACTTTTAGCTGTTTCTATTTATTATTATTTTTTTTTAAAGAATGTGCTAGTCAGGCCGAAGCTTTAGCTGCTCTGGCGTTAACTACAGGCTTATGTTGAGTTCCATCTTCTCGTGCTTTCACACGTGCGACTTCTGTGTCAGTCTTCCTCTCTAGATACCCGGGATATCTATTATTTATTTTATAAAAACATGTTGATATTTAAAATGGAAAAAAGAAAGAGTCCGATTGCTACCTGGAAGAACAGTGTTACATGGATGTGTCGTCCAGGCAACCTCGTTGACGCGCATATCCTTATTCCAATACCTTCTCTAGTCGTCCATTTTCGATTTCGCTCGGCATTCTTTGTGTCGACCGGTCGAAATGTGATGGAACGAATAACGGGGTAAAGAGGAATATGCAACCAGAAACGCAAATAGGGCTCAGAACTAGAGGGCTTAAGCCCCCGTATTATGAAGCAACATCACCCCTCCACATCATTTTCTTTGGTAATTCCTCAGTGTTTGGGAGGGCTATTTAGAAGGGGGCTAAGCCACCCAAGCCCCCCACTATTTGCGCCTATGTATGCAACTCACGATGGTAACGCTTTTCTGCGGAACGTTTATTTTGCGGAGTACTGTCTGCGGATTTTTTCTCTTTGGCGTAGCAAGCCACAAGACATGTATGTCACAATGATGTTTTGGAATTGGTTTGCCTGAAAAATATTTGTAGGTCTTACTGCACATACAATTTCTTCTGATCTGTCTCAGCTGCGTCTTAAATTGGTCCGCCATGAAATATAATGACCCTTACAGTTTGGTATTCGGCCTTTATTCTAGAGCGAAAGACTTCATATTGTATTTTGCTTTATGTACATGTATAGGAATGAAGAAGCTGCTAGCTGAAGGAAAAACTAAACAAATTTTCGAAATATCGGCGAACGATGTCCTCATTGTCGGTAAGGATCGTATCACCGCGCAGGATGGCGCTAGAGCCAATGAAATCCCTGATATAGCTGCAGTCAGTATCCAAACCTGTGCCAATAATTTCACAATTTTAAACGCAGCTGGTAAGTTGACCAATCTATTCTTCTTCAATTTTTGCAGCCTCTTTAGGTGTCTTCAACTCGAGTAACATTTTATTTGGTATCTATCAGGTATTGCTACCGCATTTGTAAAGAGAGTTGACGAGAAATCTGTTCAAGCCGTGCGATGTGAAATGATACCTGTAGAATGGGTAGCGCGAAGACTGGCAACCGGTTCATTCTTGAAGCGACATCCGGGAGTTAAAGAAGGCACTAGGTTTAGTCCTCTCAAGGTGGAAACATTCTTCAAGGTGAGTTTTTAGGGGAGGGGATTATGATTTCCTTGACACTATTTATTGGCATTAGTTAGTGACGATGAGATTTGTTATGATTGAAGAATCCATTAAAGGGAGGGGGGTGATCAACTCAGTCGAGAGGGTGGGGAAAAGGGGGGAAATACCCCAGTCCCGGACTTTCAAGGGGGCTCGATATTTTTAAAAGGTCTGAATTTCAATCATACTGTACATCAAATCAGCAATCACTCCTTACACCATGGAAGAAACCTCAAATCCCGTAGCTTATAATTTTTTCATATCTAACAAAAGAACAAATTGAACTGGAAGGAGAAGAGGGCCCGTGGAAATTCCCCCAGGCCCTCTTTTTCTCTCTACGGGGCTGGGTGTGATAACCTCGGGAAATGTGGCTCACTCCTACCTTTTGAACTATTCAGTCTTATCTTTAAAGATTCAATCAATTTTTGGATGAAATAAATTGTTACGCATTTATGGAGATTAAGAAAAATACTTAATTACCATCTTCTACCGCAGGAAAAATTAAATCTTTCAATTCTTCTGATTTGACCTATCGAGTAATTAGTAGATAGAAAATACCTCTTCAAAAAAGTCTAAAATGATAGAGGAAAGATCAGGCATTACAAAGTCGGATAACATAATGAAAAAACTAAGTACATACAATATAACGTACTGCACGAAGTCATGTTATCAGCTGATTTAGTAAGTACGCGAATGGTTTTCAAGAGCAGTTTCACGTTTAGGATATTATCGAAGTTCACAAAAAAAAATCGTTATCAGCCAAATTACTGTTCTGCAGAATTCTGCAGTGTTAACTCAGAAATCTAGAAAAGAAAATGAAAATGCCTCTCCCCATAAATATACTCCCCCTCGTCTCCTTATAGAGGAAATAACTGAACATTGCTTACTTAGAATCGTGTTTTATTTTAACTTATAACTGTATAGTACCGATTAGAATTCTTTTATTTTTTGAGATGAATTGTCCTCGGGATGAATTGTGGGGGACGAATTACGGTAGATGAATTGTCCTGAGACCTGGAACATTCAGATCTACCTTGTGAATTAATACGGGTAAGGGATTGGGACTAAAATAACCTGAAAATGAAATATCCCCGACTTGGAAACTCTCCAAATTTTGACATATTTGTCGCCCACGTGTACGTTTTTTAGTATTTCACATTAATTTTAACCCTTTATGGACCATGTACATGAAAGTTAGAACATTAAAAAAAAAAAAAAGAAATCCCTGACTTCACAAACCCTAATTTTGATATTATTTTGACATATCTAGTGGAAGTTTTCAATTTCTGCTTGCTCCATTGTGGATGCTTTCTCCCTTTTGGATTAGGGGCGGGCTAAAATTAACCTCAAAAATGAGTCCGTCACACCCAGAAATCATGAAAACCGTTTTGTATATTTTTTATTTGTTTCAATGTATCTTTGCCGTGGCTATAATGATGAAAATGAGCTTTTTACCAAAGTTCATGAGAGGGGCACGTACTCAGTTGGTACACTCATAAGAACAATTTTTTTTTTTTGAGTCAACACAATATTTTAAATTAAACTCGATGTTTAAGATTTTCTAAAGCAACATTAGAATTTTTCTTGATGGAAAATCCATGTTAAACTTCATTTTTCGAATGAAAAAAAACCTGGGGTGTTTTTACACCAACTAGAAAAGACTGTTTTTAAACCACCCTAATCAGGAGCGAAAATTGAGAAAATTGAAATCTTACTTTTTGTTTGTTAATTTTGAATGTTTTCTTTGGTTGGCAAAATCGGATCTTCAGCTGATAAAATGTAAAAAATGTGGACCTTTTTATTTTTCTCTATGTCAATGTCAACTCTTTTTAATTTGTATAATAACTTTTTGGAGTTGGACGAATTATAATGCTACCCCCTTCCCCACGACCTCAACAATAGCTTCTGTACCTTCCTGGTACCCGATACGCAATGAGTTACCTTTTAGTTACCCAGTTACCCGCAGAAAAGTTACCCATTTATTACCCTCGGGTTGCCCTCAGATTGTACCCTTGTTCCCCTTTAGTTACCCGGGTAACTGGTGGGATGATCCGGAGGTCCCGAGTTCGAGCCCACGTAGCAACTCGCTACATTTCGACCTGGACCGGGTTTTCGGCAAGAAGTGGAGAGGGCTAAGCGCCCTAACAGCCTCCCCGACGTCTCTGAGGTAATGCTCAAAAAGGCGGATTCCAGGGCTCGGGTTGAGAGCGAAATTGAAAAAGGAGGAATTGGTGAGATTTTGCGCATCGGGTAGTACATAAACTGGATGTTTCGAAAAGGTACATCTAGTTGAACGAAAATATCTTCAAAACATATAAGTACCTACTTATCCTGTGCGTATGAATATTATGACTGAGTATTGAATTCTTTATATTTGTGGAAAGCTTGTTTCATATCTGCTCGATGACCAATTATTGCTGATCCACATATACCCTCATACCTATGTTCACCAAATCACTATTTATGTCTGTTTGTTTTGCTTTTCATCACTTTCAAATAGATACCCTACTTACATGTTTACTACTTTACGCAAAAACAGATTTGTTTATATCCACGGCTTACTTAATTGAAATCAGTCATCAGCAGTTTTTAAATTATTAATTTTAATCACCTAATGAAGGGATGTGGAGAAAAATAAGTCTTATCAGAATTTGTATGATTATTTGTGTTACAATAATCTGTTGTTGGAATAATTGGAAATACGCCGAAAAATATTCCATTCCAATTATTCACATACAGGTTATCATTGAACATATTATAATATGATACTTCATTTGAAGAGAGCGAGGCCGACATGTTATTCTCTTCCAATCAGAAACCATGCTGAGGCCGTACTAAACTTGACCAACGAAATATTCTAGGACGATTTCACACAAACAGCACCTATTCTAAACTCTTTTTTGGAGCTTCTTAAATTAGAAATTTGCCGGTTTTATCACATTTTTTCTTTGATTCTACCCCTCCCCCCATACAAACTGATTTCATGTACCTACGTGACTTTGGTACTGTTGTTCTTTTGGAAGTACCCACATTTTTTTGGTACTGCCTAACATAGGCGGTACTGCCCGTTAAAATAGGGGTTGCATACAAACATTAATACTAGAGGTTAACATCTAGCAGGGGCATGTATACAGTGGGGTCCCCCGACCCCACCCAAAAAAATGTGAAAGTAAGTATTTCCTTCCGCCCATTTGCATATATAAGTATGTATAATAATTGCCTGTGGGTACATACTAATCTTATCGCTGTTATTTAGGATGACGCCAACAGAGATCCTCAGTGGTCCGACGAACAGATGATTGCTGCAGGCTGGAAGCCTTTTGGTCTATTGATCGGCGCAGCCGAGGTGGATGTAATGAAAAAGACGACTATCGCTGTTTTTGAAATTCTCGAGAAGTATTGGGCTACACAGAACTGTGTTCTAGTCGACATGAAAATTGAATTTGGAGTCAGTTCTAAAGGTTGAGCATATTTTACTATTTACCTGGCACCTGTCGATTATCTCATTTTTTTTCATCTTTCTACGTAATACTTATCTCCGGAAAAAACACGCGCTCGATAACAACCAGATATCTACAATCGTATTTTTCACATTTCTACTCAATTTCTGATGTAATAGCTGAACTAGAAAATATTCAGCACTTACGTAATCTATGTCGTATTGACTACGTATGATGACCCATTGTCTGCTGCTGTAAACACTTATTATCAGTTTACTTTACGATAAACAGTTGAAGGTTTATTCCATTCTGGAATTTTTCAGTTTAGGTAAAGGCGCAGTTAATGATGTTATTATACAGTCATCGTTTCCCAAGACCTCATTCGTTTTCGTCATTCACGTTTTCGATGAATAACATCATTGATGATGATACCGATTACTGTGATTTACTGTAGCATACGCATAATAGTATACAAATTGTTGCTATCTCAAAATCATATTGCGTAATTCTGTACTACAACCTGCTGCTGTCTTTGCTGCTTAACCCCGTGTCATCACTTATCGTTTTTATTTCTCTTATACGAGCATCGATTTTTCCGACTATTTCTAATTACTCGACAATTTCTGTTAATAAAACGGTGCAAAGGATTACAGAATGAAAAGTCTTCGCACCAACCACCTCGGTCATCTGAGACAGTCTTTCCCAGCTCCCGTCCCTGTTATACTATACTCCCGACAGACATGCAGTAATATAGAGAACACGTTTCTAAATCGGTGCTTATGAATTGCCTACTCTGTCTCCTTGATCAGTGATGTCATTGTCTGAAAATTTGAAATTTTAGACAGTCCCTAATTAACAAAATGCAATTCCTATTAATTGATCTGAGTCCTTGTTAGGTCTACAAATTAAAAACCTAGAAACGAATTCCTCTTTAAATTCGTTAGAAATGTTTTGTAGGTAGTGATGTTAAGGGTTCAGATCTTTGAAAACCCGGATCACGTCGAATCGGGTTTTCCTTGAACCGGATCTGATAGGAAAAACCCCGGGTTTTAGACTAGATGAAGGATTCACCCGGAGCTCCGGAACTCCGACGTGAATAAACCCGGAGCTCTGAGCTCCGGAACTCCGACGTGAATAAACCCGGAGCTCTGATCGAAATTTTGTTAGTATTTCCTTGGGGGCTGTAGGAGCGCTAAAGTATGGAGCATTGAAACATCATTTTGAAATTGAAAATAATCATTTCTGAACAAAATTCTGTTTTATCAGGGTAAGTCGTAGTCTAGTTAAAAGGAACAAATTCATTTTAACTTTTTAACATGAAACTAAAAGCAGGAGATTAGTAAATCAACTAACACTTTGCGCTGTAGTAGATGGTGATAACGAACAGCATCATCTTTTCATCCAGCGATTATAGCGCTTCTAGCGGAGTTTGAATATGCGGTATAAATTGGCAAAAAGGCCGAAAACCCGGAGCGGATCTACGAAAGTCCGGGTTTTATCCAGATCACAGAAAAAAGATCCGGAGCATGAATCTCGACGAAAAAACCCTGGTTTTATTCTGATCCGGAGCTTCGTTTTGCATCAGGAAGGGGAAAACGCTTTCTCTTCCTCTTAGCGAGGGGAACCAAGGAATTCAATGCCCTCTATAACAGACTTAATAAGTGACTTCCAACAATGAACAGTGGAGAAAAAAGAAGAAAGTGCCGGAGACTTGTCAACCGTGTATCAAGTGGCTAGATACATATGGACGCTGTTTAACAAAAGGGAACTAACCCACATTTTTAAACAAAATGAGTTATTAGTATCGTTGGGAAGAGCGTAAAACGTAGAATCTTTCAAAATTTGGCCCCTACTTCAAAAATGTGTACTTACGCTGGGAAAAGCTTATCAGTAAACCCAATGCCATATAGTTTCTACATGGCTCTTAAACTTCAAACCACGTGTTCTCAAAAAGCGGATTTTGTGGGTTAGTTCCCTTTTGTTAAACAGCGTCCATATATAGTTGCAAATTATCCTGAAAAAATCCCTAATTACGTTGTTTTATTCAAAATGATAATTTCGCGTTTCGCGTGTGGAATAAAGAAGGCATTATTTAACTAAACGGAAACTTTTATTTTATCGTGATTACATAAGTGAAAGAACTTATTCAATAGGTACTATTTATAGAATCTTTACCACTCGTACCTATCTGCTTTTCATGAAATTATCTACGTATATGCAACATCACCATACTCATCTTTATTACCTCATTTTTAACCTGTGATAAACTCGTATGATGAATCTAACTGTGTGAAACTGAACATAACTGGTTAAGTTGATTGATAGTGATGCTGATATCCAGAAGGGTAGCGACCGGGGCAAGTGAGCCAGCTGGGAAGATGTGTAAAAATATCGTTCAGGGCCGTAACTAAGGGCCGGAAAGTATTGTGTGTCGAGCGGTCAAGTGCACCACACGGGAAAAATTTTGCACCACATGGGAAAATTCTGAGAACCACCCCAAAATCAAAAAATTTGAGCACTATACGTTTTACACTCAATTTCAAAATACAATAAGATTGTGATAACGCTTGCACCACGCGGCAGGCATTTGATATTTCAGCCAGGGCATGAGAGTACAACATTGCTGTATTATTTTTACTAAACCATCTTTTTCTTACTCCCAATTTTTTTTTTGGTGGAAATTGCTGACCAGGGCGAAGCCCTTGCTGCTCTGGCTTTAGCTACGGGCATGTGTGCTATCAATCATAAAGGTTGTCCTGATTAGATTTTTCAGTTCATTTGGTACATACGCACCTTGCAGTTCATAATTATCTAAGGAGTGATATCTAATGAAAGATTATGAATTTATAATTACCTATGAGTAGCAAATTATGCAATTAATATCAAATAGCTCTCTTAAGTAAGTACCTCAAACCTTTCACATCATTTATACTTTCTGTATTATCAGGTATTTCGCGTATAATGATGTAACGATTAGGTAGCGACCTTCTAAATGACGTTGACTTACGTTATCTATCATGAGATATGTTAGGAGAGGTAGGTATCTATTTTCAGGTTTTGCGAGAAACGTGAGCTGTAAAACGAGATAGAAACCCTTGACCTAACAGCTATGATGTGTAGATACTTACACTGATAGCAGATTAGGTTAATCTGTTTTCTGTTTATTATAAATCTCAAAAGGGGCTGTACAATAACGAGAGAATATACCTTTTGCAAACCGCAATTTTTATTTTCTTGTCTAGTAGGTGGTACTTTCCCTCTCTTACTCTCAACCTGGAGTAAGATGATACGATTTCAATTAACTATTTCTTTTGTTCCGAACAGGTACAATTCTAGTAGCCGATAGTATCGATAGTGACTCCTGGCGGCTGTGGCCTTCAGGAGACAGACGTCTGATGAAGGATAAACAAGTCTACCGGGAATTGGTCCAAGTTACTGATGCCGATCTAGTTGAAATAAAAGACAATTACAAATGGGTCGCTAATAAAACTGAAATATTAAAGATAATATCCAATGAGAATTGCTTGGTTTGTAATTTGAGCATATGATAGTAATTGCTGAGAAAGGAATTAAGTATGTTTAACTACTATAACACAGCTGATTTACTTTATTGGTTTCTGTATAGGCGGTTATCATCATGGGATCCAGAAGCGACAGTAACTTCGGTCAAGAAATTTGTGCACACTGCCGAGTGTTAGGTATACCTTGCCAACTTCGAATCTCTTCGGCTCATAAAAGTACTGAAGATGTATTAAAGATAATCGCCGAATACGATGGTAAGTTTATCCATAAATTACTAATTACCTCAACTAAATGAATAAATCTATGAGAAAATATCTGTTGTCTTGTAGGAAGCACCTGTATCCGAGTATTGATATCCGCCATATCCCGTCGCTTGGTAGCTGACGATTCACAATTCACTACGCGGAACGTTTCGAGTATCGGATTGTCAATTATCGGGCACCAAGCGACGGCAAATGGCGGATGTCAATACTCTGTTTCCAGGTGTCCTAGCGTTACCAACTCTGAAATATTTATTTACTTCTACATCTCATTGTTTATCGACTTGACCTTAATGGAGCATCAGTAAAAACTTCAATCAGTCCGCATTATGCATTATATGTTGCAGCTACTGGAAAGCAAATTGTGTATATTGCTGTAGCAGGCCGGAGCAATGGTCTTGGTTTGGTAATTGCTGCCAACTCAGTGTCCCCGGTAATCAACTGCCCGCCTCCATCTTCTAATATGTCCCATGATGTTTGGTCTTCTTTGAGCTTACCTTCAGGTTATTTCAATTTTACCCTCGTTAATATTAATTTACTATTAGCAGTGTGACTTCCTGAAATGGTTAGCAACGGTGTTGATGATTTTACCATGGTTTTTCAGGAGTTGGTTGTGGTACCGTCGTCTATCCAGAGGCGGCAGCTCTGGCCGCTGCTCATATATTTGGTTTAAGTAATTGTGCCGTATGGGCTAAGACAAGAGCCAAACAGCTGAATAATTATATCGCTCTGAAAAAAGCCGATAAATCTATTTACCCGTACAGCACGGAAGACTAGGACCTTTAGTTACCACTTTATTGCTAATGAGATGAAATGCATAGCTGGCTGTACTCCCTATAATACTTGTAAACAGTCGCGTTCAGTTTTACTACAGCTGCTATAGCGCTGTAGTACTATTCATTTTTCTTTACGGCTGGCCTATGTATTGAAGGTCCGGTAGGTATTATTTTTTAACAATATTGTAATGCTACAAAGAACTGTAGAAAGCGTGGGTAAACTGAATACATTTGTACTCCTATTTTCAATTATATCATTTTTCACAATACATTTTTTTCACCAAGAGATAACTTCTTTGTACTGATTTTTGTAGCCTTAGTTCCAGAAAATTTGAAAATGATAGTTACGTGTTTACTTGAGTAGTCCTTATACTCTTGGTGAAGAATTTTTATAGTTTTGGTTGCCCCCCCCCCTCCCGATTGATTCCATAAATTTGTACAAAATAGTGGAAAGTTTGAGTAAAATCACTTTATGCTAACCCATGCCTCAAGGAGATTGAAGTTCATGTGGAAAATTAACATTTATTTCGAGCATTTGAGATCCTCCAGCAGCTAGAGTCTCATAATGAACCGAAAAATTATTTTCTCTTTAGAATAAGGTTATTAGAATCGCTAAATCCATTTTCGGAATTTTTTTGCCCACCTCTCAACCCTTTTGATTCTACAGCAGGCTCTAATTTTCAATTTTTTTCAATTTTCAATCGCCTCATGAAATCCGAAGAATCGAGGGGAGGAAGAGAAAAACTCTAGAAATGGATGTAGCAAACCGTCAACATTCCCAATTAAAAAAGAAAATAGGTAGTTCTAGTCTTAAGCCTCATACAAAGAGGCTCCATCTGCTAGAGGATTTTAGTGGTTCAAAATCAATATTGATCCCCATCAAACTTCTGTAGAAACACGGTTAACCATTGAGCAATTATGCCCAAACTTGGTACATGTATTTCCTCTTCAGTATATGGAACCAATCTGAGGAGGGGTGGTATCGCATTAAACAAAAGAAAATCGAAAATAAGGAGAACACTAATGCTAACCTTGTAAATTAGGGCATGATTTGTCAAATTAGGTACATACAAATACTTGGCTTTATTTGTAATCTTAATTCGAGAAAAATAAGGTAGTGTTGTGTGACTCTTTTGTACTGTGCCTTTCTGTGGACATTAAGTTAGTGGTTTACCAGTCAACCGCAAAGACAATGTGTAGACAACAAACGAAAATCAAGTGTGTGGCAAAGGAGTTTCAAAATAGCAAAACTGTGAAGGTCCGTATCGCATATGGCTTCCCCATCATAGGGTGCAAAATACGTTCCCAAAGATGGGAAAACGTAACTCCAGTAACTAAGTGAAGTCGAGAAACATTGTTGTATAATGTTCCCTGCGACACATGGCATTTTCAAACCAGATAAGTAATTTCTATTCACAATAAGTTTGGTATTTATTTGAAGATGTCATTCATACAAAAGTTGAAAGCCATAGTCACATGTATGCAGTATGATGTGTAATTGTAAATCTCTAATATTAGTAGGGTACTAAAATAGTGATGGCAAAGGAGAGATGTACCGATAGAGGGAAGGGGCCTCCCCCTGTAGGAAATTTTTACTCAGCAGTTGGGAAAACTTACCATTTCAGTCAGGCGGAGTTGGAAAATTTCGGTAGAGTTGGGAAAATCCAACAAGTCAAAAGTTTTTTTCTCTCTCTAATACTTGGGAATTCTGAGCTGAATCAGTTGGGACATTCACACCCCCCCCCCCCCAAGGAAAAGCTCTTCGGTACATCCCTGGGCAAAGGTGACTGGTGAATGTAAGCAATAACTAATAAGTGAGTATTTTTACAGTCTTGAGGTCTCTTAATGTCATCGCATCAAGTTGTCATCTTGTTCAATTTACGGACCCGGATTTAAAGCTCGGAACCAACCATTTATCAGGGGAACGGAAATCCAAAAATAGCCCAGAAAAATTAATTCTTGGATCCCGAGTCAGAATCCTGAAAAAATTATTTGCTGGAGCCCGAGCCAGTTATAGAATTTACCGGAGCCGACTCCGAAGGCTGGTTGTTGAAAATAAAAATGTTTATAAAACAGATGAAGAAACGAGGTTTCAAACACCAAATAAAAAACAACCTGTGTTTAAAACAAAAACAACATTTTAAACTTCGTAAGTATGTTTTTTACTACTTCTTTTTTTCTTTTTTAGTTTTTCATAGCAAAATATCAAATGTTTATCAAAAATATCAAAAAATATTGGAAATATCAAAAATATAATTGAAAACATATCAATACTATCAGTATTGGGAAAATATTGATAAAACTGAAAAATTTCAAAAATAGTTTTTGCTTTTTTGAGAAGCCTAAATATTGTTTTTTAATAGGTAGGTAAAAATCAACCTATTGTCAAGTTTGAATATTTAAATAAATTTTGAATGTTGCAAGACTTTTTAATGAGCAAAAAACATTTTTCAAACAATAAAACGCAGTCATGATTATTTTATGATGCATCATGCAGAAGATGTAGAAGCTAAAGCTATAAATATTGCAGCAAAATCAGCGGGCAGCTACCCAGCAACTTCCGGGCCTGCGTATCTCGGTCTCCATGTCAAAAGTCAAAAAACAACATCACATATTTTGTAAACATTAGCACATTTTCCTGAAACATGTCGATGTCGAATCTACTGGTATCGTGAGATCTTCGAATGTCGGCTAGAACTGTTAGATCACGAAGAATTAAAAGTCAGTTGTCGCCCTGTCGATTTCTCAAACCGTGTTGCAATATTTCTTGTAAAGTTACCAAGATAAGACATTTTTAAATGTTGAAAGTACCTGAAGTATATCTGATAAAATGAATAGAAAACGCAATAATCAACTGCCGGATAATCTTCCACAGTTGCAAAATCTTATTAAAAGAGATCCTGCGTCGTATAAAGATGAAGTAAGTAACTTATTCTCTCCTTTTCTATTTACCACTTCTGAGATAGAACTGAACGCAAGGAAGATTCCTGAGCGTTAGCATGATTACCTTGCTTACTCCTAGGAATGTTTAACTTCTTGTGTTTCTTCAGCCCGTCAGCACAGAATCGAATTATGACTGCAGTTGTACTTTACTGTAAACTAATGATCATACCAAAATCGTGTAGTATAGAATGTTCTATGAACATTACATGCGAATGACTTTCTTTTGATGATTGAAAGTCTCGTCTATTAAAACACCCTAACTTGTTTTCAATGAACTGTTTGTAAATATTTGTTCGCTAATTCAAATCTATGATTGCAGTTTCTGCAACAACAACGGCACTACAAATCAATGCTGGATGTGTTTGCATTACATCCTGCAGAGTACAATAAAGGTCTAGATGAAATTATCATGTTTATGGCCCAAGTAGCTCATTGCTATCCGGATATTCTAGCGTCATTTGCAGAGCAATTAATAAACATTTTAGAAACACACAATACCATCTTGGACTCGGACATGAGAATGGTGAGTGATCAGCGTGGAGAGACGAGCATTACTACCGAATTTGATGTCGATAAAATCTGGTATGTGATTTTTATTTCAGACATTCTGTCGGGCTCTAATCTTACTCCGACATAAAGGTTTGTTGAAACCGATGGATCTACTATCGTTATTTTTCAATTTGCTCCGTTGTAAAGATAAAGCCTTGAGAAAATTTCTGCAAGAACATATTATTACCGATATTAAAAACATAAATTCCAAACACAAAGACATGAAGCTAAATAAGGTTTGTTTGACTGATTAATTATGTCTGTGTAGTTGAACGATTTGTGTGTACGATTTTGGGGTTTGATTCATTTTCGTTTCCAGAATTTACAAAACTTCATGTACACCATGCTGCAAGACAAAAATGCGAAGGCTGCGAAAATGTCGTTGGTACGTTTTATTTTTCTTGAGATACGAAAGAAAGTTGAGGTCGGTTCTACCTTTCACTTGAAATTTTGTTTGGTTACAGAACATAATGATAGAACTTTACAGAAAAAACATCTGGAACGATTCTAAGACTGTTAATGTGATCTCAGTGGCCTGCTTTTCGAAAATAACTAAAGTATGTTTCTGAAGATACGATGTATTACGTTTCTAGTGTTTCTTGTTTTAATGACTCAAGAGTTTGTAGGTGATGGTGGCTGCTTTGAAATTTTTCAACACTGATCCTTCAACTGGAGAGGATTCGGACGAAGAGGGATCATCTTCAGATGACGTTAGTTTGTTCCTAAATTCGTTTTACGTTTTGGGTGTTCTAATGGAATTTGTTATAATTGAATAACATTGTAATGTAGGACGTTCCCAATACCAGAGATGTTCTTATGGCTAATAAATTCAATAAGAAAACGAGAAAACGTGAGAAAAACTTGAAGAAAGTGAAAAAAGTTGTGGAGGTAAGATCGCTAAGTGAACCAACTTGTTATTGAGTTTGATGGTAATCTTCACTTGCATACATTTCTATTGCAGAAAACAAAGAAGAAAAAGAAAGCCAAAGGTGGTAACAATGGCAATTTCAATGCCATTTACCTAATTCACGATCCTCAAGGTAACTAGGTTTTCTCAGTTTTCTGGAAATTATAATTTTGAAAAGTATGATGGTCAGTATATAACCGTTTACGTTTTCAGATTTCGCGGAAAGACTGTTTCAAAGACTCGAAGGTATTGAAAATAAAGGAGGCAGCAGAACTCGAACCGAAAGATTTGAAGTTAAATTATTAATTTGGGATGTTATTTCGAGACTGATCGGTGTTCATAAATTGTTCGTATTCAATTTTTACCCACTAATACAAAAACGACTTCAACCTCATCAGCAAGGTAATGTCTCCTTAATTTAGCTTCGAGTATCCTGTTTGCATTGACATCCAACCACAGTTTTAATGTTACAGAAGCCACTAAATTTCTGCAGTTTGTTGCCCAAGCTACTCACGAGCTGATACCACCAGATGTACGTGATTTCTGCTTCCTTAGTTTCAGAAAGAAAAATTGTCACGCTTCCACTCTTACCTTATGTTCTGTTCACTTTTAGGTTATGGAGCCCGTATTAAAAACATTGGCGAATAATTTCGTAACGGAGGGAAACTCGTCGGATGTTATCGCCGTCGGGTAAATACGATTATTTCAGCTCTTTTTGCCTCACTTTACTTTATAGACTGCTGATGTGAGCTGTTCCGTTTCAGCTTGAATACAATCCGTGAAATGTGTCAGCGAGCTCCGCTAATCATGACGGAGGATTTACTTCGTGACCTAGTCGATTACAAACGGCACCGTGTGCGCAGCGTTTCCATGGCTGCTCAATCTTTGATTCATGTTTATAGGATATCAATGCCTTCGTTGCTTCACAAACGAGATAGGGTGAGTGTTATTGGAACTATCAAAGCAGAAATACCTCTGATAGAATTTCAACTTCTCATCTTATTATAAAATAAAAATTTAATCTCAGCCGATGAAACCCTCGTGTGTTGTGAAAACAAGCTGGGAAACGTTTTTACATCAGACGACAGGTCTATGCGTCTACATGGAATTGCATGATGAAATAAAGAATCAAAGTTAATTGGTCATTTTTGCTTTAATCGATTCTGTTACATATCATTAACTATGTATTAGTTGGCGTTGAGTTGTATTACTTACTCGTGCTGAATATTTTGTATTTTAGGGAAGACCGAATGAAGCTAGTATTGAGATCAAAGCTCGACAGTACGGTGAATTGGATACGAAAGAGTTTATTCCAGGTGCTGAGGTCATTTTGGAAGAAAGTAAAACTGAAGAACTGGAAGATCAAGTAGGTTGAGTCTTATATGTTTTTCTCTGAGTAAATACTGACGACCTGGTCTCCTTTCTATGGCCGTCGATTTCCGTTCCTAAATCATCCGAAAATTTGCTAGGGTAGATGATTTATCTCGAAATCCAGTCAAATTGAAAAAACCAGCTGGCAAGACGAGTGAAAAAATAGTCAGTTGTCCTACGAGGCTGGTAAAAAGTCCCCTCTCACTGAAAAAACTGAACCGATAATTAAGATTCGAAACACAAAATCATACCAACTTTCTTTGTGTCTCTGTCTCTGTGTTAGACAGACATAAGCCCAAGAGCTCTCAGATCCAGCCCAACAGAGTGCGAGCTGTCAGCCAAACAGAGGGAGACAGGCAGCAAGTCAAATAGGCTGACGCACCAACAAAATAGCGACCGCTTTTTATTTATTTTTGTCCATGGAAAAGAGCCGAGCGTCGCGATTCAAAAGTCTAGATCTCACCAATACTGTAACTAGCAAACCATTTCATATCGAAGATCTTATTAATCATGTTTATTGGTATAGAGCGATGAAGACGATTCCATGGTGAATGCGTCGGATGTGTCAGAGGATGAAGAAGACGAGGAAAACGATGACGATGAAGAGGAGGTAGAGGAAGAGGAAGAAGAAGAAACAGAAGAACCTCCAACAGATGAGAAAGAATCGAAAGATGGAAATGAAGCAAGCGGTAGTATAACGAAAAAAGCTATGATATCTCCGCACGAAATCGCAGCTCAGCGGCGACAAGTTGCGACTGTAGTTAGTATGACGAAGATATTAACGGACGAAGATTTCAAAAAAATCGAGGCGGCGCAAATTCGAAAAGAGGTAACATCAGCGAAAAGGAAACGTATCGCTGAACCCGATTCAACGAAGTGAGTGGACTATTCTAGGTTGCTTACTCGGATACCCAGAATGAAACTAATTTCACTTGATGCTTGCGTGTTTACAGAGATTTGGTTAACTTAGCCGATATTGAAGATATCTACTACAAGAAGAAAAAGCATGATAAAGAGAGCAGATTAGAATCTGTCTTGGTATGTTACTGATTTGCGTACTTTCATTGATGTATGAACTAAATTTATAAATACTAGATTACATTTCAATCAACAAAACTCATTTCCAATGAATGTGGAATTGATGAGATGTCCTTTTCTCGAACAGCATCATGATGTATTTGTTGGAAACGAGTGTCTAGCTCTGAAAATTGAAACAAAATTGTTAACTGTTCTTACTTACTCTTTGTTTGGTTTCAATTTTTAGCTCGTCTGTATTTGTAGGATTCAGTTGTGTCCGTGGCAGATTCTCTCTAATTCAGTTCTCTGTTTACAGCGAGGTCGAGAAGGCCGAGAAAAATTCGGATACAAAGACGGCAGACAAAATCCATTTTCTAGTAAAACAAATCGTGAACGACAGAAAAAGAAAAATTTCATGATGATTAAGCATAAGATGAAAGCTAAAGTTAAACGATCCTTTAAAGATAAGCAGGTATGTTGAATCGTTTTGGTGATCATGATTATTAAAGAAAAGAGTGCTGAGTCGGAAAATGAAATGAAATATTGAACAAGGAATGGAAAATTGTGTACCGTGTCTGGTTCATTGTGAGAACTGGTTGTAAATCAAAGTTTAAAATTCAAATCGAGTTGTAGTATTATATACATATCTTTTCCGTTCATTTTGGTTTCTGCTCGTTAGTCGGTAATTCCGTTATTTATAACTTCAAACCAAATGAATGGAACCACTATGGGGATGAAACCGCTTTCATTGAAAAGATGATAATAGAAGTTTACAAACAAACTGTGCGAACACAATAGGTCGATAGATACCGTCACTTGGGGTGAAGTGGATGGTGGATCAGCGAGATATGTACATTTCCCCCGCAGCTATCTACTTCACCCTACCTGTTCCATTTCATCCCACGTTCCAACTTATGGAACATGTAACTCTTGAGCTCGTGAAGAGGTTGACGTTGAAATCTACGATTGTGAATAAAATCATGGAATTCTTGTTTAGTTAGCGTACACAGATTAGTTGGGTAGACTGTTTTAGTTCGAGTTTGGATTACAATAGGTAGTGTACTGTATAAAAAGTGATCACTGCAACAACGGTTTCCAATGTACATATTTAATTGACTTATCGTTTGGTGTGATTTTAATGGTTTGCACTCGATAGACAGTAAACAGTGAGTAATTTAATACATATTTAACTTTCATTTTGTTTCAGGTCGCTCTCAGAAACCATTTGATAAAACTGAGCAAAATGAATCATAAGTGACTTGCTGTGATATCCTTTTACTACGAACGTTGTATTAAAATGTTTTTTATCTGTTACACGTACGTTATTTATTGTGAGGGCATTATTGGGTAAAAACGTAATTACGATTATTTATGTTTTCCTGCTTGAAAATTCCTTGGAACTGATTTGATTTACGGATTTCTTGTAGCGTACCTACATAGATCATTCTCGTCTGTTTGTGGCATAGTTCCATTCTTTAGAACCGTATAACCTGTAGTGGTGATTGATAAACAGAAGATTCGCCTAATACTCGTTTTTGAAGGGAACAGAATTTTTAAGAACTTGAAACCGGCCCGTTGCGTCAGAATGCGAGTATGGTACCCTTGGACGGATGGCAGACCCCGGGAAGATTCTATTTCCCAAATCCGGGCGCCAAAATGAAGATCGTTTTTGTCCCTCGTGTACTGACATTAAGAGTTGGAAATTGTCATCTTGCCCAAAGTTGTTTTCCTGAAAATATCTCGCTATGAGGTTGTCAAGAACTTGATAGTACCATTTATCAAGAATAAAATTGCGTGAGAGCATAAAACTGCGTAGAAAAATATAACTGTAGACGGATGTCACTGAGTGTATAGTAGGCTGTATCATCATCAGTTGCCACCAGTGGTGGATCCAAAGGGGGCATGGGGTACATGCCCCCCTTAGTTGAATATTTTTAACGCAATAATAAGGAAAAAAGGAATAAAAATGATGAATTGTATTCGTCATTACGTATCCCACATTGGATAAAATATTTTTCTGCTAGTACCCCCGACCCCACCCACACAAATGAATCGATTACACTCAACCCGAATCCTACTCGAAAGAGTGAGGGCAGGTTTGGTACCAGAATTCTTCGATATGGTGGATCTCATGATGCTGATGTTGGATGTTAATCACTAAAGGGATCAAAAACTCATTTACAAGATTGCTAGCAAAGGAAGTAGAATTCCTATGAAAAATGTTACTTTGGACGTCAGTGGAGAGGTGAATCCAAACCGGTTATGGGTTAAGCCCCTTCCCATTCAACTCTGCCACCTGTAACTGGCTCGATTCCATGGCAATCAGCCGATTGGCGCCTATGCTAACTTACTGCTTACGACAAAAAATATCTCACGTCTGTCCCATGAACGGGGATGAGAAGTCAGCGGGAAGCCGAAAGTGGAAGTCGATAGTCAGCCAGTTTTGAGCAAAATTTTAAGAAGCCGAAATAGTTGGAAGTTGGTAGCCAGTAGAGAAGCCAATTATTTTTCGGTTTCTTAATCAGCTTCTTGTGACTTATGACTTCTGTTTTTTGTCGTTTTGTGTAATATTTATGATCTCTTTCCAATAAGCTATCGCACAGTACCATAAAGTGTCTGTTACTACCCAGTACATTATTGAAAACGAATTTTAAATACGAATATCTTCAGCTTGGAGCGATCAACTTTGATGGCTTGTACAAGCCTAAATAATGATTATTTTTTGTACTTTTTTCGACAACACCACGTGAAAGAACAGGTCTATCCGACCACCTTTTTTCGATGCAGGAATGCAGGGACGCTATTCAGCGTAAGAGAACCAACCAGCAAAATCTGTTTTTTGAGAATACGTGATTCAAAGTTCAAGAGCCATGTAGAAACCAAATGACATAGCGTTTACTGATAAGCTTTTTTCAACGTAAGTACACCTTTTTGAATCGGGGGCCCAATTTTGAAATATTCTACTTTTTACGCTCTTTCCAATGATACTCATTTTGCTCACAAATGTTGGATGGTTTCCTTACGGGGAATAGCGTCCATTTTAATAGCCAGTGCCAGTAGTCGGCTAGTCGGGAGTCAGAAAATGGTAGCCGGAAGTTTTTTGATTTTGGAAGGAAGTCAGAAACCTAGAAGTCGGAAGCTTTATAACGTTATCTTATAACTTTGGGATAGCCAGAAGCCGGAAGAGAAGCTTTTTTAAACGGCTTCTCAATTCTCATCTCCGCGCCTCTCCACGGCCATGAAGAAGATCCGAAGTCCGAAGCTTTAAAAAATGTCTAAACAGACCTAAAATGTTCTAATATTAAGGTCCTTTTTCAAGAATCTATTCAATACATCATTCGTATTGGGGTAGATTAGAAGCCATCTTGATTACTGTACTTCTACTTTCTGCTGCTTGTTGATTAGTCTTGTGCTTGTGTTGTTGTTGTTATCGCGACAATGTTCTACGTTGTCTTTTTCTTCTTTTTTTTTGCCGTCGATGGTCGTTGAATAACTTCGGTATTAATTTTCATTCGAGAAAAAGTTTCTAAGTAGTTACTGTAGATATTTAGTAGTCAAAAGTTATGTTTTAAGAGAGAAGATGACCCAGTTTCTGTGTGATTTGGTTATGGATTCCGAATATTGTGCCTCAGATTTTGGGGACAAGAATTTCTACAATGGAATCGGCTCCGGTAAGATCATCCCTAACACTTCTTTGATTGCTTATTTGAACTTCAATTTGCCACCAGTAACTCCTATTGGTATACATCACTAGTAGTGTTCTTTTTGTTGGGTTACCAAAACCATAATGCAGTTCTCAGGTTCCCCGTGCATAACACGTCAATGAAAAATCTGTTTTTCGCGGAACCCGAGTATTCTTCTCCCCTGTTTTTAAATTAGTAATGCAAATTTAATGTCTCCTATCCGGTTGAGTAGAGTGTATCTCTGTTTCATCCTTGTAAACCGCACACCCTCAACACGTTATTTCGAATTGTAACACTGTTAATCTATCTGAAATGTTGATTTATAATAACACTACTAATCTGTGTTTATTGATTTCAGATTTAGAATCATGTACTCTCTTGGATGACAGTGTGCACTCTGTTTTCAATGAAATTGCGAACATCAAACCGGCTAATAGTAGTAGTAGTGATGAAGATGATAAAAACCTGATCATGAGTTGGGAATTGAACGAGCAGAATTTCGACACATTGCCCAGTAGTCCATGTAATTTAAAAATTGAGTTATCGTTATCACTAAATGTTGAATTGTACATCATTTTAATGATATTGAACTTTTTTTAGTGCCTTACATAAAGCAAGAAAGAGACGACAAGTTTTTCTCTCTAGATGGCGATTTTTATGAAAAATCGGTTGGCTCACCGTTTCCGCATTCGGTAAGTGACCGAGCTGTATTGCATGCGGTTTTCAAACATTCAAAGTTCATTGATCTCTTCGAACGTTATCAGAAATACCCGTATACATTTCATTACACTGCAGAATCACAGTATATCATTTCTCTGTTCCTCCGCATTAGCAACAGGTCGAAGTTAGTCTAATAGAAACCCCACCAGTGTCACCTGAAGTGAAACCCGTGACAATTAGCGGATCGCCGCCATCCGTGAACATATTTGTCCTCGACTCGAACATTTCAACTTCTAATGTAGTACCTATCCAGTCAGGTAATTATAGTACATGAAATTCGCGCTTACTGACTTGAAACTATTTCGAAATACTTGCTACAAAATACGGATCGTTACAATGTCATGTTTTATGTTCAGTACATGGAAGAAAATCTTGTTTTCATTGTACCTGCTTTTATAATATGTAGTGATAATCTTCAATTTCGCAGGTCGAAGACTGGTTCCAGCTACCCCATTACGATCTCAAGTCAAACGAAATTGTATTAAAAAAGTTCCTGTCCGTGGAGAAGACGTAAAACTAAGTAGCCCCGATTTGCTACCTTCCGCTCGTGATCATAAACCTACTGAAAATGGCCACAGGATTTCCTCATCCATCGATATCACCCCTACGCCCGGCTCTCAGGACGGTAGAAGTTTACTGTTGCCCAAAAATGACAGCGGCTCTTCTTTTCCTTCACTTTCGGCCAGTCAGGTATTTGATTAAGCACTTACTACAGTTCGTTTTGAAAGAAAGTATCATTTACTTTTGGTCGCTCGTTTTTGTCATTACTCTTGTATCTTTATAATCTCGTGGTGCTTTTTCTAGCTGAAAGCGTTGAAGAGACAGCAGCGAATGATCAAGAACCGAGAATCCGCTAGCTTGTCTAGAAAGAAAAAGAAGGAATACGTATCCTCTTTAGAAAATCAAATCGACGATTTAGTGAAAGAGAATAGTCAACTGAAGGAAGTGAGTTACTGTTTAGAACTTTATGTTTTACCTCGTACCTATTCTGTCGCCTTCCTGCAGGGCCATATGCAAGGTGGGATCTGACCCCCTCCCTCGCCATATTCCTGGATACGGCACTGCCTTCCTGTGAAACATTTCTGTAAAACGTTGAATCATTTGTCGCCAGGAAAATCAAAAATTGAGAGAAAAGTTATTGTTTTACGAATCGCCCGCGAGTTGGCACAAACCCGGTAAACTGTTGGACAAGACGAAGAAGATAACTGCAGTTTTCGCTGTCATGTTCATGATCTCATTTAACGTCGCCTCATACAGGTAGTACGATAATGTTTTGTAAAATAGCTTCGAGCAGCTTCTCGAGTGAATTTATGAATGTATTTTCTATTCGTGTTATGTGTGTGGTTATTTGTGCAGAAACTTTCCTGCTAGTAATGCGGAAAACGAGATCTCCAATGATTTAATTTTTAAGTATAGTAGTGTGAATCATCAAAGTAGAACATTATTATGGGCGGACGATAGTCTTGATAAGTCTTCCGAAAACACACTGAATGAAAATCTAAAAGATTGGAGTAATTCGTCGAATGAGAAATGCCCATTGTATATTAACCAGACTGAATCATTAAGGTGAGTTAAGTTTATTTTATGCGTTGGATAACTTTAAACCAAAGGTCGCCAATGATGAAATTGTACACGGAGGGGGAGGGGGGGCTTTGGATTACTATGACACCCGATTAGAAGACCGAGAATTATGTGCATTCGACGTGTTATGATTTTTAATACATTTTGACCGAATTAGCCTTCCTCTTACAGGTTAGACAGCGAATTGAGACGTTGGATCGACGCGTATCCGGCTGATAACACGACGAGCACTAATCAGAAGTTCTCGAACGAGTCAAAACCCACTTCTTGGCCACTCATATTCTCTTCACACAAAAAAGAACAAAGGCAGCCATTGCGCAGGAAAATTCCGTATAACCGTGAACTGTAAGTATTCGTGTTGATTCAAATTGAAAGCGCACGCTATTATACCCTCAGTTACCGAACAGTTGGAGATCAGCCACTTTGAAAATTATAAAAAATGGCTCGAATTCCCCCCCCTTAGTCCACCACTGTAATTTTGAGTAACATGAAAGGGAGACAAGGTGAGGAAAAGTATTAGTGATTAGACGTCCTTGAAAATATTGGTACTCCTTCAGATTAGGATATTAGACTAGCTAATTAGTTCCTGGCCGATTTTACAATGTCTAGTTAATTTTTAATTACCAGATAAAATTATTTTTACAGCATCTAATTAGCCACATCACCTTGAATAGAACTTTTATCAAATTGTTGAAAGTTAACTGGACGTTATAAAATCGGCCCTTGACTAATTAAGATTTCATAAAACTTCTGACTTCTTAAAACACATCATGCTAGATGAAAACTATAACACTGTACATCTACACCGACTCATTATGTCGTCTTAAGATAACACTATGTTAAGACATATAACAATCTGTCAGGACTGATGAAAACCTGTTAGGACTATGTTTGAACTTCTTGGGACTGGTTCAGCCTTTACTCATTGTCGTTAAGACTCGGTTCGAACTCGTTTAAATTTTGTAAAAACTATTTCTTACTCATTGGAACAAGTCTCTCTGTTAAAACCAATGATGATTTGCTGAGACTAATTACCTCTCCGTTCAGGTTCTTTAAGTCTCAGTAAGACTCTGGAAGCCTCGTTAAAAATTTATTTCGACTTGAGACAGATGGGCATTGGCACATTTCAAGACACATCAGGACGCAGTACAGTTATATTTGGACTTTCTAA
This sequence comes from Acanthococcus lagerstroemiae, assembly GCA_031841125.1. NCBI lineage: Eukaryota > Metazoa > Arthropoda > Insecta > Hemiptera > Eriococcidae > Acanthococcus > Acanthococcus lagerstroemiae. The sequence continues at coordinate 57,190,448 of CM063108.1, read as the reverse complement.
AACTCGTTACTACTTCGCTCATAGCCCATAACCTTTAATACTTTGTTCGAACTTGTTAAGATTTTATAAAAACTACTCGAAACTCAGTAAAACTCGTGACAACTGATTAGCACTCCTCATTCTCGTTAAGACTATGAAGGTTATTTTAAGAACTCCACTAAATCCATCAAAACTCGTCAGGGTTCTGTCAAAACTCACTGAGGGTCGTTAAAATCTTATTTAGAAGCAAGACGACTATCTAAGGTTGATTTCCTTCTCTGATGGAACTCGTTGAAATGCGTTGAGATGTGTTAACATGATCGTAAAACTTATTAGAATCCGATAAGACATGTCAAGACGCTATAATGACTCATCAAGACTCTGCGAAAAATTATCAAGATTTATTGCGACCTTGTTGAGATTGATTGACGCTTTCAGATTCTGCTAAAATTCGCCGTGGCTGTTGAAATTATTGTAATCTGTTAATGTAAACTTTTTACGTCGCTCGGAAATCTCTTTTTTTTTTGGCTTAGAACTTGAAAGCTGATGAATCCACCTTTCACCTGAGTTTGTGAACAGCAGAGGGCGTCTGATGGTATAATGAAAACAAGAAAATTCTTGGTCCTAGGATCATAGAATGTTTTTCTGGTTTTCATACATAGTAATAAAAATGATTATTATGACTTGGAGGCGGTGAGATTACTCTCGAAGGAAAACGCATTACAAAGTTCGGTGGGACTTCGGGCCATGTTCACCGTTTCTACGAATTTGACTTGGTAGGAACTTTCTGGGAACTTTTTAGAGGTAGGAGACGAAAACACACATAGTTGTCGGCGTTAAAAAAGTACAAGGGTTGGTAGGTAGGTAGGTAGGCAGGCAGGTGCTCGTAGGTAGATGTGGCGGGCTTCTGTGGTGGCATGCTGCTTTCATTGTCCAACTCACCCTTATTTATGGCTCTCGCATGCGAGAGAATTGTAAATTACCGTGGTCCTTGTAATTCTCTGTAGTAACCCAGTCTGTCCAATTGAGGTGGTGAACGAGAAGCCCACTCATTATTCGTTTCTCTCATTTTTCATTTGTCCATGAATTTTCCGGTTTATTGAGCCCCAGTAAGTTTGAAAATTCAATTCACGCCTAGTATACGAACGAAAAACAGGATGAATGAAACATGAACGGCTAGTTCGTTCACCACCTCGTCTGCCCCGTTGCATTAGATTGCGTCAGTCGGCATCCGGTTCTCATTCTTCGCTCTTCGTTTTGCGTCTACTTAAGCAACGATGTTCACAGTTTCAGTTCCAGAAATACCGATCGCGAAATGGAAATGTTCGATCTTAACAACAACATATTCGACGTGAACGAGCCGCTGTACCAGGCCATGGATCGCAAACAAGATACATTTTACGTTGTCTCATTCTCCGGCGATCACCTCCTTTTACCGGCTATTTCACAGAATCAAACTTTCAGGCCGAAGATGTCTTTGGTCTTGCCGTCGGTCACCTCATCCAATAGTAATTAATGAAAATTCACTTAACATGCTCGCTTTTTGCAGTAGCCGGCGCCGGCGCCGGCTTTGTAATGAGAACGTCAGTGCGTTATTTTTCCTCTCTCTCTCACTTTCGAACGAGTACACGTTTATTTTTGCCCGTAGGCTCGTATTCGTCTTCGGATATCATTACTATGATGCAGATCGACTGTACGGTCATCGACACCCGGCTGCTGTACGTTAAGGAGAAAGATATTCCGGCGCATTTGAAATCGCAGTTGTTGAAGAACGTCCAGAAGAGCAATACGTCGTACGCTAAGCCAGGTTAGTGCCCCGTGTCGATATTTTCAGTGAGAATGACGCTGCGCGGTTGCCATAGGAATACGGAGAAGAGTTTTGTATGCGTATGTTTGGTTTTCATCGCGAGCGTCTGTTTACTTTTTCTTTTCTTCTTTATTGTATTCTCGAAAATTTCGCGTCATGCTGACCGTATGATAACAAATGACAGGAGAAGAAAGAAAGGGGATAGTGAAATGAACTTTTAATTATTCTGAAAAACATAATTTTTTTTTTTTTTCAAACCGTATATTTGGTAACAAACTGAATGACTGCTACTGAATACCATCACTTTTGTATTATTCTTATTCATCTTCATTTTATGATTTTATTTTCAATTTTTCATTTAACTTTTTCAAATTTTTATTTAGTTCTTCTCAACTTTTTTCCTCAGTTGCAATGTTATCTGCGAACCTGATCATTCTAACCGTCTGTCCTTGTATTATCACGCCTATTTTTTCAATTACTTTTTCTATAAGTATGTTAATCCGTACTAGTGACAAACAGCAACCTGGTCTTACTCCTTTTTAAATTTTCGCTGCTCCCACTTCATCCTCTATTTGTATTTGAGCCTTTTGATAAATTTCGTGTTACTCTTCTTTCTTTTATTTATTTATTGCTTTGAAACAGTGCATAATGTTTGGTACTTGTATATATACATATATATACACATATGCAGTATTACGAGGGGTGGACGGGTACTGGAACCGCCAACCACTCAGCACTCATTCAACCCTTTTGGGCATAAGCCCTAACCAGCTCACCTCATTTTTTCCTATTTTGGGCCGTGACCAGCCACTTTGGTCCAGCCACCTGAACAATCTCGTCAACCCAACGCGTTGTCGGCCTCCCTCTTCTGCGTTTCCGCATGGAAGTCCATTTTATTGTAATCTTATTCCATCTGAAGTTCGATTCCCTAGCGAGATGGCCTGCATATTGAAGTTTGAGAGAACGGACAATACTGTCAACCCGTTTAGCATTGGTTTTTTCGAAAATTTCCGAAATACGAGTTTTGTCTTTCAATTTTATATTTAAAATTTTTCTTAACATTGTGTTTTGGGTTGATTGTATTTTTTGGATCTGTTTTTTATTATATGCCCATGATTGACCACCATAAGTTAACACTGGTATCACTGCGCTTTCGAAAACTTTAATTTTTGTTTTTAAACTCATTTTACTTTTTAGGATTATTTTTTGTGCCCAAAAAGCCCGCCAAGCTTTAGCCCTGCGAGTTTTCAGTTCCTTGCCAGATTTATCTTTAAATGATACAATTTGCCCTAAATATTTGTATTCAGAAACAATTTCAATGGGGTGGTTATCAATTATTATTTCCTCGAGGGGGGGGGGGGATGTTAGTCGAAATTTTTGTTTTAGAGAAGTTGATGGATAATCCCACTTTACTACTCTCTCTTCTCAGGTCTTCGGCCATAGTCTTCAATTCCTCGAAGTTCTTGGCTATTATAACAATATCATCAGCGAATCTTAGATTATTTAAGTCTTTGGTTGTCTCAAATAGTGATCCTCTGATTTTGATTCCCTTTCCCTGCCAGTTAATGTGTCGAAAAACATCTTCCAATACTGTGTTAATCAGATTGGGTGAAAGAGGGTCACCCTGCTTGACCCCTCTACCAATTTGAATTTTATCGGATATTTTGTCTAGTTTTAAATACGCTTCAGATTTTGAATATACGTTTGCCAGAAGTTCTATAATGTTTGAGGCACTCCTTGTTTGGCTAATGCCGTCAAGATATTTTCGTGGTAGTGAGAGTCAAATGCTTTGTTAAAATCGACAAACATTAAGGCCAAATTCATTTGATATTCTTTTGATTTTTCCAAAATTTGGTTGAGGGTATGTATATGGTCTATGGTGCTAAAGTTTTTTCGGAAACCTGCTTGTCCAGCAGGTTGTTGTGCGTCCAGAATATTGTAGATTTTATTCTTGATAATTTTCATAAACAGTTTACAGATATTTGATGATAAACTGATAGGTCGATAGTTGTTGATGTCCGATCTATCTCCTTTTTTATGGAGGAGAATGATATCCGACGTCAACCACTGGCTTGGCACCTGTCCTGAGGAGAGAACATAGTTGAAAAGGGAAGCCAGCGGACGCGCTAAGGTATTCTCGAATATTCTCAGAACTTCATTCTCAATCCCATCCGGGCCAAGGGCCCGATTGGGCCTGAGAGTTCTAATCATATCTGTCACCTCTTTTACCTTAATGTTGGAAACGTTGTCTCGATTGGTCACGTGTCCCCCCCACTGGCCCTCAGTGCACTGGTTTTGACTTGGTTTATATATATTCCTATAGAATTCTGTGACTGTTTCGTTTATTCCTAGTCTATTGGTAACTGACTGCCCTGATTTATCTTTAATTCGTGGAAGTGGATGTTTGCCCCTGCTCAGAGCTTTTTGATTTTCTTAGTGAACCAGGTATCCTCAATAATTTTCTCAGCAATTTCCTGTTCGAACCTATGAATGTCCTCTCTAATTTTCTTCTTAATTAATTTCTTAATTTCTGCCAGTTCAATCTGATCTGTATTAGAGAGAGTATTTCTCTGTCTGAGTAGCGCACGCCTATTAATCAGATTCTTGGTGTCACTGCTAAGCTTATCATCTGTTTTAATTGAGCCTTTTTTTAATACCGAATGTGTTGGTTATCAATTTTAATTTCTCAAATAACATATCGTATTTTGTTTGAAAGTTCGAAGGGTCTGTATCGTTCCAGTCTAAATTTTGGATTTCCAATTTCAGTGTTTTGTTTGCTACTCCTCTTATACGTTTCGTGTGATAGAAGAACCCACCACCACCCGCCGATCGCCTATCCATCTGCACCTACGGGTGGAACGTACCACCGCCCGCACCCTCGCCCTCGGAGTAAACCTGCTTGGCGAGCTGCTGTTACCACCATATCGTGATCTGTACGAATTGGTTCTTTCCTTCTCTTTCTTTTATACTTAACTCCTATTTCCTTCAATATTTGAAACATTTTTGATTATTCAACAGTAGAGAGGTCATATTCTTTCTGGCGCACGTGACTCCTCTCTGTAACGCAGACCTACTTTCTAACATTTCTTGTCTCTTTTGTGAATCCTAAAACCCCCTAGATTTTCACACTAAATATTTAGCCGTTTTGAAAGGAAATATGAATCATTTCATCCCAATTTTTTTCCTCTGATAGTTTAAAAATTGTCACTTTTTTGTATCAAAGTTGTATCAATTTCCTATCTTTCAACCCTTTCTTCTTATAGACATCATCACAACTAGGTGCACTGATTTTTCCAATCTTTAAAAAAATTTAGAGAGCTAAAAGATCCGCCTTATATTCTTTCTAGCACACTTGACTTTTCTCTCCAACGCAAACCTACTTTTTAACATTTTCTTGTCACTTTTGTAAATCACAGATTACTCTAAGTTTTCACGCTAAATATTTAGCCGTTTTTAAAGCAAATATTAATCATACTATCCTCTCTGCTAGTCTGAAAATTTCCACATTTTCATATCAAACTTGTATCAATTTAATAAAAATTCAAGGGTCTTCCACCCTCTTTCTCAGTACACTGAAAACAAGCTTATCAATTCAGTTCTAGCGCACTTAACTTTTCTCTGTTTGACACAAAGCTGTACTCAGCTCCACATAGTCTAGCAATTCTAAACCATATGTCTTTTTCAAACACTTCTTCACGAGCGAAACCAAACGTTCATAAGCTCCTTCACACCATGGAGAATAGTTTGGAATGAAATGCCATTGAATATTATTGCTTGTGACGAACTGATTGACTCAAGCGTCATTCAGTTGAACTGATGTACCAACAAGTGGTTGTACAAAAGTAAAATTCAAAGCATTGTCACTAACAATAAATTTCGAAACCCCTCCTCGACTCACAAATCGAATACTGAGTTTCCTCAAAATTGGTGATAAGTTTATCCATACTACGTTGAAGAGTAGTTTTGGAAAACTTCTGAATCGCCAAGGTTTTGAGGTACTCTTGATCAATGTCAGTATCTACATCTGACAAATTCGTAAGGATTTTTCGAATCTGATCCAGGTTGTTACGTTCGTCCTCGGCATTTAAGGCAGGTTTGATCTCGTTAAATTCAGCGTAATAAATAAAAACCAATCGCTTTGGACCAAATCACTCCTTGATTTGGTTGATGGCTTTCTGGTAGTTGTCAGCGGTGATGGAATACCCATCTACGGCACCTTTCGCCTTTCCTTTCAGAGAATGGTTGAGGTACATGAACTTTTCTGTGTCATTGTAAGCAGGATTAATGACGTAAATTTGTGAACCTGAAGAGGATTCTGGATCGGAATACAGTAAGAAGAATAAATCGAAAAACTTTCGAAAATAATCTCACATACTTATTCCAACAAGGAAAGCGATTTTCGAATTCATCGGTTAAACGACCAGTGTACACTGGTTTACTCGCCACCAGATTAGCCACGGGAGCGAGTCTAGAGACTTCTGATGCGTTAGAAGTCTGAAATACCTCAGTATTGCAAGGAGGCGATGGCCAAAGTTTTTCACTGAGAAGCCACTTAGGACCATGCCACCATAACTTATTCGCTTTCAAAAGAGAAGCTTTCATGCCCCGAGAGGCAATGTCAGCCGGATTATCGTGAGTAGGGACATGCCGTAAGACAATATCGGAAGTTCTCCTGATTTCATATAACCTTTGCATCAGTCCACAGTATCACCTTATCTATGGGAACAGAAAACAATGACTTCAAGAAATTTACAGTCCGTTTTCCAATCCACACTGCCAAGAGTTCCAGTCTAGGAATACTCATTTCCTTAATTTGAGCTATACGAACTTTGCTGAAAACCAAAGTTGATTCGGGCTGACAAGATCCGTCACCCGACCAATATAAATAAGCACAACACGCGAATGCTGCCTTTGACGCATCACAGAAAATATGAAGCGTGAACGTGCCCTCTCCGGAAACTGACCAATATGTGCGCGGGAACTTAATCTCGGCAACGCTATGATAAAGATCATTACCAATGAGAATTTCAAAATTCTCTTGCTCGTGTTCGAAGATGTTTGGATCTGCGTTAGACAGATGAGGAGGTAAGACATTTACCACCGAGTCCACCGCAGGGGCGGACTGAAAACGACCAGTTATACAGTTAGTCGTTTGCATTCGAAATTATCGCTCTATCGAACAACCATTTTTCAAAGTGACCAGAACCTCTGCTGTACTGACAAAATCAGTTTCATCAGAGTTGAACTTGCAAATAGCAATACTTTTCTTTTTTCCCTAAGATTCAACCGATGCGCTAAACTCGATTGAATGTAAGAATAGATACTGCCTTGGTCTATGAAACCGCGGACAGGTACAAATCCATCTACACCTTTAGCTAAGCAAGAAAAGGATAGTAAAAAAATACCTTTGCTTTTCTTCTCAGTCGTTTTCCCCTTCTTTTGTATGCATGATACACACAAAGATACCGAATGGCCCAAAGCCTTACAGTACGAGCACTTAGACAACTTCTTCGTGCACAGCTTAGCCTGATGTCCAGTCTGCATACACAAGAAACACAGGCGTTTCCGGTTGATCCTCTCCTTTCGTTCAGAGATTGAAGGAAATTTCCTACAATCTTGGCTGGGGTGAGCGTTGCCACAGAAAATACAAATTATTTTCTTTACGGCAGCAGACGCACCCACTAGAGCAGCCGCAGTAGAGGTTGAAGACATGGAAAGCGTGGACTCGAAGAGAGAAGAAGAAGATACACTAGACTTCTTAAAATGACTGACTATCATTTCGTCAATACAAATGACAGTAGAGATCGATTCCAATAACTGATCTGATCTATCGAATACTGAGTTTCCTCAAAATTGGTGATGAGAGAAAAATATTGATTTTGAGCCCCAAGTCGAGACCTGATCAGAAATCGAGTGCAGCTTTCGAGATAAGTGATCTCCCGACCCCAAAAATATACCTACATTTCTCTATTTTTATTATTTTTTATTTTAAGCTGAATTGATTAATTTTAATTACTCGAAGGTACTACTTTTTCAACATTTCCCAATAATCCCAAAAAACATTTTTTAAATCAATTTTTCCACTATTTTTTTCCTAATTTTTTCAGAATTCTTGGAACTCAAAATGCTTAGCACATTTATAGATTTCATAGAATACTTACCTATTTTCAAGATAAAAATAATACTTCTCGTAATTTTTCGTCAGGACAAGTTCGAAAAATTCCCAACTTCTGTACTCACTTTTCATTCATTTCTCACACTTTTGTGAAGCGCATTCTAGTTTTTCATCATTTTTGATCTTTCTAAAAAATTCCTAGCGCAGTTGACTTTTCTCTGTAGCGCAAACCTACTTTTTATAATTCACAAATCTCCCTAAATTTTCACACTAAATATTTAGCCGTTTTTAAGCAAATAATAATCATTTCATCCTCTCCACTAGTTAGAAAATTTTCACATTTTTGTATCAATTTCATATATTTTAACCCTTTTTCTTATGAACATCAGGATACACCTTTGCACCGACCTCATTTTTAAACTCTCCATAAAATCAAGAATCACCTCGTTGAATTTTCCAGTCTTTTAATTCAAAAGTGTCCGCCCTTTTTCATTTTTCTAGCACTCGGTTATTAGTCCAGTTCTAGCGCAGTTATGATTTACTTAACTACTCAGTTTTCATTTTTGTTACTGTTCTAGATGTCAACTCATTTTTTAAGCTACTGATTTATGATAGAGTAATTCCTTTTTATTAAAGCTTTTATAATTGTTCCTATATGAATGGAGGTCTACAAAGATTATTTTGTTGGATTAGATGAATTTGATTTTGAAAACATTATACCATTCGGACTATGCAAACAACAACGCCGGAACTAAACCCAACTGATAAGCGAACGGCGATGGTTACTTTGACTCCCATAAGAAGAACACACGGAGCCAAGATCATTATGTTACTACCTGAGAATAAGAAATTTCTTAGAAATCAAAGGTATCCATTTTTAATCCAGAAGGTTTCTAGCATTTGCTAATAAACTTCTGGTTCTAACAAATTTCTTATTCTCAAGTAGTAACATAATAATCTTTGCTCCCTGTGCTTTTCTTCTTTTCTTATGAAAGTCAAAACATTCGTTGGCCAAAAGTGGGCATTTTTGCTAACAGTAACCAAGAACTGTAACTCACTGTGTGACGTCAAATCACCGTTCGCTTATCAAAAAATACCTATTCTAGCGCGTCTACAATTTGCACAGTCCCAATACTTCAAAAATCAAGTTGATAGAACGAGATCAAAATATGAAACTTTAATCGATCCACTTTCTGATAAAATTCAACATTTACGTGAATCTAAAAGAATAAAATATACTAAATTAATGTTAAATGTTAAAGCTCATAAGCGTCTTATTAAGAATTGTTGAAAATGAAATAAAAAATTTAAATATACCAGTGAATGATTTTGAATCTGATGTTGAGATTAATTATATTATAAGTAATTTAAAAAATCTATATTTATTCATTTCCTATTCCCTCGTCAGCTTCAGTATTATCAGCATCTTGTTCATTTGTAATCCCTAATTCAGACTCACTTCCAGACTCATATCCAAGATCAGATTGAAGGTCATAAAACTGTAAATTATTTAAAAAATCCAGAGTAGCTTGTAATTCATTAAGGAAATCAAGAGTAGCTTCCCAATTTCTAATTTGTCTCATGTATTCTTTATATCGATCATCATCAAAATTAATTTCTTATTTTTTATAAATTTGATCATTATATTATGATAAATAGATACATATCAGATTTTTATATTTTTATTTGCAATAACTCCCGTTTTATTAAGGTTTGTCAAGTGTTGAATAAATTTATCTCTTGATACTGTATTGTAATAACACCATGGTAATGTATCAGTTTGTCCACCAACTAAACATCTTTCATCATCAAATGAACATAATCCTCTTTTGTTCTGCTCAATGGTATAAATATTATGTTTTATACGCCTTATCATCTTCTGTGTAACAATCTTAATTATATTATTTTCTAAACATATTTTATAATCATTATGAGTTATTTGGTTTTTTAATAATATTTTTCTTTGCTCCTTTCGCTTTCTTCATTTCATCATCATTTGATGCAAAAACCTTATTAGAATATAATTTAGAAGCTAGTCCAATAAATTCTTCTAAAGTTTTTCCATTCATCTCATCTTTGAATTTACCTAAGACCTGTTTATTGAATTGGGGAATTCCATAAATATTATCTTTCTTGTAATCTGATGCATCAAATTCATTAAACATTTCTTTCATATCTTCATAGAAGTCTTGTGTCTTTATAGAAATAATTAATGAATCAGTATCAGTAAATAATAATTTTAATCTATCTCTTTACCTCTCATTTAATCTATAATAGAAATCATACATTAATCTTACACCTACTCCATAGATAGTCTACTACACTCCTTCCGACTTGAAAACACAGCTTCCATCTGCACAGCCGAACTCCATGCTACTCTACAGTGCTTAGTCACGATCTCCGCTCGAAGAACACCCCACCCCCACCCACTATCTGGTCCTCTCAGATTTACTTTCCTCCTATCACCATTAGGCAAAATTAAGTGTTGAGATCAGTAGGAAGATGTAATGTAATTGCTAAGCCATCTAGTTGTAATTGCCAAGCAGGGTTAGGGACTCCAACCCCTCTCTTAGTTTTCCAAGACCCTTTTTTTATTTCTTAAATTTTTTGAAAAGTCAAAAAACATTCGCTGGATATACTTCCTAACTTTTCCGGAACTCTGTGGAAATGTAATCTCAAGCCTCCTTGCATTTATGTTAATACTCCCTAAGACTACGTCGAGGTCCATCAAGACTGGTTTAGACCCCGTGAGATTGTATCGAGAGGGTGTCTACAAGGTCAGGAAGTCAGGAAAAGTCAGGAAGTTGAGAAAACGTCAGGAAATTTCGAAGAATTTACTGAAAGGTCAGGAAAATAGTAAATTACCATCCAGTGGAAGATTCTGATGTGGGAAAGCCATTTGATGTGAGAATCATGATGATTACCTCAACTACATTCATTATGAAGTCCTTAAATTTATACTCATGGCTTCATATTTGAAATCGAAGAATGATCCGAGAACTTTTATGTATGGATTATTCAAATGCAAAAATGGTCTGGGAAAATTCAGGAAAAAAATTTTTAAGAGGACACCCTGACTTATTAAGATTCCTTATGACTTGCGTACATGAAGGCTCACTAAGATTAAGTTTAGACTCGGTAAAACTCTTCGACTGCGTTACGACTCTTGAGACTTATCGAGCGTTAGATAGGATTAAGACTTGTTTATCATTGAAGACTGGGCCTGTTTTAAACTGTTCGATAAGATACTTTGAGACTCCTCGAAACTGTTTCAACGTTATTACAATTTTCTTTAAAATCGTCTAAACATTAAGTCTGGAAGAATTTTCAACAAGTATACATAGATAAGCCAATGAACAGCCTAAAATAGTTCTGAGAGCACTTAGGCGAGTGTAAGAGAAATTTGGAAACATATCTCGGAAATTTGAATAAATCCCAATCAAGTTCCACCCTGTTATAACTCATTCATTCAGTAAATAGAATGATATATTAGAAGTTCGATATTGAAATTGACGTGTAATTCTATAATCTTTAGTTCAAGCATGAGTTTTGCCTGCCTGACTTTAATTTTTTTTTTTTTTTTTTCACAGCTATGCGAAGAAAATTCAATCCGTCTTACTCATTGCCAGTTACCGAAAAAAACTACTTATCGAGAGGTCATCATTAGTGATGGTTTGGTCCTTTCCATCTCACGCGTTATACTGACCAAGTCAGGTTTGTTCATTTCTCTAAACGACTTCCTCGGTGCTACCGATCGCATGCATTCTACGGTATTGTCGTTAAGAAACGCTCAGCAATTTCGAAATTTTATACGCGTTACCTTTTTGAAGGTAAACTTTTTTTTTTTTCATAAATTTCGCCCAAATTTATACTTTTATAACGGAAACCAAAGAGTGAAAGCAATTTTTTAATATTTTATACAAGGACTGTTCGTGGCCTTTTTCCCCCTCACCTTCATTATTTTACTTTTGTTGATAATCTTATGCATTCTTGTTGCTTAGCTAATTTATGTTTTCTAGTGTAGATAATTTATATATTCTAGTTGTAATTAGTTACCGTGGGGGTCGTAGCTATGAAAGGTATCGTCAAACTGAAACGGAATGGTGAACGGATGCATTGAGAGCTGTAGAGAGAGGTTTAGGGCATGCGAAGTATGTAGAGACATTTACTTCAGAGTTGTAAATATTTTTGATCTCAGCGTCGTAAGTTCGAGTAGGAGAATGTTATAAAGGAGATTGAAAATCGATTCTTAAATAAAGTGATAGGAGAAAGAAAATTTTCGCACCGAAGTTCTCAGTTGGACGCTATTAAGCGTAACAGAACCAACAAAATTGGTTTTTTGAGAACACGTGATTCGAAGCTCAAGAGCCATGTAGAAATTATATGACAGCGTTTACTCGTAAGCTTTTTTCAACGTGAGTACACATTTTCGAATCGGGGGCCCAATTTTGAAAAATTCTACTTTTTACGCTCTTTCCAGTGATACTAATAACTCATTTTGTCAACAAATGTCGGTTGGTTCTGTTACGCTTAACAACGTCCAGTTCTTAGGAAGAAACAAATCAGCACTCCCAGAGTGTAACCCTAATGAATTAACGAATGTATCCTGAATTTTTCTTTCCTCTACCGTCCCTAGTGAGTCGCCTTGACGTCCCTACATTCATATGACGCATCTGGCGTGGCACGGGATTCCAGTATGCAGGCTTTCAGGGCAGTGGCACAGCGCGGGGGGGGTCTAAACCCCCTTCGCAATCTCATCAATTAGTGGTTATTCTAATTTTAGCACCTCCTACTATACTTCTCCCTCTTTTGGTCAAAACTAAACACCTCGAACACTAGGCTAGCTACGCCACTGCAGGTTGTGAACACGGCTTCCCCCATACTTCTTAATTGAAAAGTCGGATTGACGTGGGAAAACGAAAATTTTCTAGTGACAAAGACGACGTTCTTTTTCGGTAAATGAGAGTACGCTACCCCTTGAAGAGAGCTAACTCGTATCACCAACTGCCGTATCTCAAATTGAAAGATTACATTAGCCTGCCGACGTTGAGGGTTTCTTGGGTCGCTGATTTCGAATGTCTCGTTATTGGGAAATTAACACATTGCCTAGGTAGCGCTAGTGTAACACACTAACACAAACTAAGTAACGCTCAATACATTCTGTTGAGCTATTCGAAATCAGCGACTCGAAGACAATTTACATCATTGTTAAATTTTCTCAGTCGTCACTTTTTCTTTCTCGGATTGGAGTTTTGATTTTGGGGCTCAAACCGGACCTTGATCAGAAAATATGACCTACTCGAAATCAATGACCTAGAAACCCGTATCTATACCTACTCATGCGTTGTTCGATTTATAAAGTCCAATCAGTTTGACCCATCAAAAGCAAAATTTGGATTTTTAAGACTCGAATCAAGGCCAGATGAAAAACCTGTATTGATCAGGGGCGCAACCAGAACCTTTTTTTGGTAGGGGCTAGAATTGAGGGGAAAAAACTTGGGCAGGGGTGAAAACTCGATTTGGTATTTACCTATTTTCGGGAAATATCGAGTTGGTTCCCAAGAATAAAAAGGTACTTAACGAGTTGGTTCCCACAGCAATACTGAATTGGTTTTCCATTTTCCTTCCCATTTTACACAGACTGAGGACTGTCCATGTGAAGCAGTACCTAGGTATGGTTAAAAATGAATTACCAAAGGTAAGCTATGGTGTACCAACTTCGGATACTTCAGGCTTCAAAATTATAGTCTGGCAGGAATTTATGAGAAACGTGCTTCACGAAATCCAAACCTGTTTTAGTGTTGGAAGCTAGTTCATTAATTTCGATCTGAATAAATTGCCCTTTCGCACTTATTTTATACTTCCTCCCCATTGATGTCCTGCGAAGTTTAATGTAACTTTCCGCCAGGATTTCTTTCAGTGTGTCAGCCAAATGAAAAATATTGGGATGCGACGAATTGAAACATTTATCGAGTTGATTGTGAAAAGATTCGCAGCAATTTCTCGTGCACTGTCGACTGGCTGTACACTGTGCCCACAGGGATGGTGTGTGTGCTGAATAAGATACGATGTAATCGGGAACTAACTCGTTAAAAGTACGAAAATCAACTCGATACTGAAAAATATCTCGAAAACCAATTCGTTACCTACCTTTTTTATCTTGGGAACCAACTCGTTATCATCCTTGAATAAATTTTGAATTTTGGAAGGCCTATAGCCTCTAGCCCTCTCTTTGTTTGCGCCCTTGGTATTGATATTTAAAATCAGCAATCCAGAAAACTTTTATATTTCGATTTTTCGTTCGATACCTTTTAATTTGGAACTTGAAAGCAGGGCTGGCAAACGGTAACGGTAACGAAAACGATAAATTTTGGGTTAAAATGAAGAAACAGTAAACGAAAAACGAAACTGAAAAGTCGCGATGATTTCTAAGGCTGGCATATGGTAATGCTGGATTTACACCAAAGTTATAAGCATGCTATTGGGTTATAAACCTGCACTAGAGTGCGCTGCAAAATCACCTGTGCGGGTGTCATCAGGGGAAAATGAAAGGGTAGAGTTGCGGGACTCGTTATTTTACCAAAACTTGCAGTGCAAATTTACGTAAAATTACATTGCATTCTTACCTTGCAGTATTGTAATTTTCCAAAAATTGCATAATTTCTGTAAAATAACCAATAATTACACAACTACAAAGCCAAAATCAAAACTTGGTCGACTGTGATAATTTTTTCATAATTGCGATTTTAGTTTATTTTCACGTTTTCAGATGAAGATGATGAATCTGATGTTTCATGTTCGGTGGTGCTAATGCTCATAGTGATAACTGATAAGTAATTAAGAAGAAAGTACCAGTTTTAAAATTTTCACCAGTCCAAATATAAAAAGTTATTTTACTATAGACATATTATAGGTACAAGTCTCAAACTTTCCAATTACCTTCAGTTGGGGTTATTTACCATAAATTCTCACTCTCCCAAAACTGACGGTTAAATTACGGTAACTTCTGATTTTTTGTAATTTATCGCAACACTATGGAAGGGTGATCATGTGTACTTTCAATTTCAAATAGAAACACTGCTATCGGAACGAACGAGTAGGAATTACTCTATCAGTGGAACTGATTATAATTCAATTTTTAGTGATGCAGTTAAATTTTAGGACAAATTTTCTTTGAAAGTGAATTTCTAATCGATTTAATGGTAGTTGAAGTTTGTTACACGCTTATGGATAAATCTCCAGGATCGTCCATTCATATCACTGATAAGACGCAGTCGTGTCAACATTTACAACTCTAATTTATATCCCAATTAACAAGTTCTGCCTTCGCATTAGTGTACTTGTTAATTGCATGCTTATAATTTTGGTGTGAATCCAATGTAACGAAAACGAAATAACGGAATCACGGAAAATTTTGGACACAAATGAAGAAATGGTGAACGAAACTGGGGGGGGGGGAACTGTGTATGGATGAACGGAAAATTAAACGGAAAAAACATTTGGAGTATCGAAAAACGAAACGAAAAAGCCAAAAAATTTCGTTTGCCAGCCCCGTCTTTTAAATGTTGGTGATACATCCTGGCCCTCATTTTGGGGGGAAATTAATTTACCAGAGAAGAAACTAGACTCTTGCGATCCTTGTTTGTTCCTCAGTCCGAATTCGCGTTCAAAGTAAGAGAAGTAAGATACCTTTTATTTTTCTCCGTATTCAATTCATCGAGTTCTGGAAAAAGGGTCCTAACGTGCGTCAATTTGAGTACCTTTTTCCAAACTGGAATTCCGTGCCGTGGCGGTGCTTTGTGGAACCGCCGATAGATGATATCAAACTAATATTATAACAATAATCGTGTATTTTCTTAACCTCTATAAATGAGAAAACAATGTGAATGAACTAGTCCACAAAAATATGGCAGTTGCGCGAATCCTGCATCTGAAACGTTATTTATTCATGGTACATTCGTATACATTTCACATTCACGCGAATAGGTACAGCATAAATAAACATCGTACTGTAAGGTTGTTATTTTTAAATTAAACGGTAGCTCGATGGAGGTTTCGCTACCAACCTGACGGCAAATCTACATATACGTATAGGTAACATTTAAACGAAATACATTTTTCTCGCAAAATAATCGTCTTTGACGTATTCAGTTTTTGTTCTTGTTGATTTCGTGGAGGAATGGCTCCCGGTATTTGGCACGCTGTTACTTCAGGTCGGGCGTCGAGGCGCCAAGATAGCATCTCAGATCATCAACGGTGGATCGGACCAGTTTCGCCTTAATGGTCGGACTGTTGAGACGTTGGTGCGCGGCGAAACGATGACAGCCACCAAAACTGAAATAATAGTTACCGCCTTCGCTGCCTTCGATCCAGAGTACATCCACAGGCGGTACTTTGTCTTGTTCAGTCTGCGAACAAAATGGAAGTTTGATATTGTACCGCTCGGAATAATGCTCCTGGGGCGTAAAACGTTCCGAAGAAGGCTTCATTTAATACCACCAATGTAGTTCGTCGGTTATATGACTGTCATAAGCGCCATTGCATCAAGTGACAGTATGCTAATTGGAATACTCTGTCCTTCAATTCAGATGGCCTTTATGACTACCATATAACCGACGAGTAGTTGTGAAATCCGCAAGATCACTGACACGACTTTTTGTTGTGGAGAAGGGGTGTATAAACAATCTAATATATATAAGCAGTTGATAGCAAAGACGGGCAAGATCTTTGAATCACAAAATCGAAATTAAGATCAGATCACAAATATCGAGGCAAAATCGTGATCACAAGACCAAAAGATGATGACCTTTTTTGTGATCTAAAACTGTTTTCTCAAAATAAAGCTTTAAACCCGTCTTATTCAGTTGGGTACTTATTAAGTGATTGACATATCTTAGATTACTGACTGGAGATAATGATCTTGCCCATTCTTGACACAAAGAAATTGATTCTTTTTGGTATTTCCAGGAAGGAGAGGAGGGTGATATCATCTCCTCTCCCTCCTCCTCAACAAAGTCGCGTCGGTGTTCTCCGGCAATATCATTCATCGTCGTCAATGATGAACAGTATCCCCCTTCAATTTTTATAAAACGTATGCGATTTCTTATCACAGAGTCGAAAGAAGAAGAAAAAGAACGGAACTTAAACTAGGATTATGTCAGTCAAAATATCGCTGATCGACAGTACAGTTCCGAATTGCAAATGCTTCAACTTCAACCGGGTAATCAGAAAAATGGATATGCGTGACAATAATTTATGTTCACACGATTGGCAAATTGGCAGTTCACGTCAATCACTATAGTAACAGCATTATCATGTTATCACGTTTTCTTTTTTATTCTAGGTACGTGTTTCCGTATATTCTTTAGACGTTTTTGGATGAAGACAAGAGGAATCGAGCCTTTCGCGATTCATTTAGGCAAGATATGAAGATCTTTCTAAATCAAAAGGAAACATTCAACCACAAAGATCCACTCTGCCCCTTCAAGTAAAGTAAAAGTTGACGATTTTCCGTAAAATTTAGGACCAAAATTGAAGGGAACTTCTCTTCTATCAACATTTGGAACCGTAAATAAAATGGAAACCAGCAGGCAGATATGTCAATTCCACTCACCTCTTCCTGAAAGTTTTCCAATACTTGACTTTTTTGACACCCGGCCTTCAACCGGTGCGCTAGAATCCTGGATCCGACTGAGGGCGTTTCCATTTTCTCATCTTTTCATAACTCTTCTTGCGAGCCGGAATTTGGTGGGAAGAAATTTGAAAGCAAATTAGACTTTTTGGAATCAGGATTGCGGTAGGGAGGTCAAACTGATGATTCTCGTTTCATTTTCGGTCAGTCATTGGTCGAAATATAGTATACATATGTGAAGTGGAATATCATGAAATGTGCCTCTGGTATCAAAAAATCATTTTTCACTTTCTTGACAATTCTTGTATAAAAAATCTCGCTCTTTTGAATGAAACAAATCGCAGCTTCTTATCTTCATTAGTTTGTCCACAAATTGCATTTAGTTTCAAACAGGGTTGCAATGTTTAATACCGAAATGTTTCAAATAGTGTTTTAAACTTGTTTTAAACCACGAAAAGAACTTTTTTTTTCTCATTTATTTCTTGTTTTAAGCAATCATTTCCTCTTGCATTTTTCATTTTTATTTTAGCAAAAATTGAAGAAAAAAAGAATAAGTAATATTTATTAATACAAAGGAAAGTGTTGTGAACAGGGGTGCAAAGCCATAAGATGAAGCTTTCACTTTTGACTTAAGCTTTCAATCTTAACATAGAAAACTTTTAGTTTTTTGCTTCTCACTGAAATATTTTTCAGCTTTCAACTTTTGGGTGTCCGGTATCAAAACGTTTCAACTTTTGAGTTTTCAAAAAAAAAATTATGAGACATAGTTTATTATGAATAGAACTTGATGTCGCTTCAGGATTTGAACAGAGGAAAAAGGGATTTGGAAAGGGAAAGGGCGAAAAAATGAAAGAAGAAGCTGAATAAATAAAACTTTTAGCTTTTCGCTTCTCATCAAAAAGTACTTTTCAACTTTTGCCTTTTGGCTTCTTACTTACCATTGAAATTCTCCAGCTTTCAGTTAGCTTTCCAACTTTGGTTGTAAATTTGTAATATTGGCACTTCCACTGAACTAACATACTGAACCAAAGTCATATA
Organism: Acanthococcus lagerstroemiae; assembly: GCA_031841125.1. Classification (NCBI taxonomy): domain Eukaryota; kingdom Metazoa; phylum Arthropoda; class Insecta; order Hemiptera; family Eriococcidae; genus Acanthococcus; species Acanthococcus lagerstroemiae. The sequence continues at coordinate 57,171,878 of CM063108.1, read as the reverse complement.
AAACACCATGACTTTGCTCACGGGTATTACAGCTCTGTATACTTCGTGTAAGGATGATCGTCCGCCATTTTGACTTCAACCGTGCCCATGGATGCCGAATTCGACTATGCGGAACGTACCGCGTAGTCAATTCGGCATCGACGAGCGCGGTTGGATTCAAAATGGCGGACGATCGTACTCTCCTATCTAGAGCTTTACGGGTATAAAGCGCCGTCATTTTCTTGCAAGCTTGATTTGTGAAGCGAGGACTGTTCAGTGATCACGCGGATGACGCAGTGTTTACTACGCAGCCAATTCCTAGTTATTTTCCTCTTTTCTGTTTTAAACACGTTTTAAATATGTTTAAAACCTGCTTTAAACACTCTTATTTTGAATAGACATTTTTGATGTTTTAAACAAAATTTAAAAAAAAACGTTTGTTTTGTTGGTTTTTGAAGAAGAAAAAAACTGTTTGTTTTTTTTTTGCAACTCTGGTTTAAAAACATCCGTTTACATGGTGTCGTGTGAAACAGGCCTAAAGGAATGACCGAGAGCAAGAATTGGACTCGTTACGCGTAAGTGTTCTCAAAAATTAAATTTTGTTGGTTGGTTCTGTTACGCTTGACAGCGTCCAATCCGGAACGCGGTTGTCATAGCAACGCGTAAACGCACCACCACCACCATCATCCATCTTTACACTCGTTTATCTTGAAAACCTGTTTTCACACAAGAGGCACATTTCATGAATTCCAGGTCACTCATTTTATTATACAAAGTGCTACAGTGAGCGATCAAGTTCGAGTGCGAGTTTACAAAACAAGCCGTTAGGCGAGTGAAGTAAACGCACAAAATAATCGCTCACTTTAGCACCGTGGTGTAATACGACGTTTCATTCTACAGATGAGAGGAAAGCACGAACAAAAACAAAAAAAAATCTGGAACATCAAACACGTAATGCGTTATCAGTTATCGTTGAGCCGTCAGTGTAGAAACGCACATGCGCGGAAACATATTAATAGAACAGCTGATTTGTCGAACTCATTTATTTTCCCTAGACAAATTTAAAATTTCATTAAATCCCATTTGCGACGTGTCTAAGAAAAGGGCCTTAGTGGTAGATGAACATTCAGGCCCTTTTCTTGTGACAAGCCACTCTAATGTTCTTTAAAATCATGACGCACTTGACAGTCACTTTAGCTCCTAAAAACTGCGATTAAAATCGTACTTTACCATCATCTGTAGAATAAAATACTTTTTCGATTTACACTACTTTCAGATTGATTTTGTCCTTTATTTTTATTCCTAGAATGGAAGAATGGAACACATCATTGAGTTTCGGGTTGTTTCGATTTTTTTGAATAGCCTGGCAGTAGGAGACCAGGTGGGTGAGCCGTATGTGAGAACTGGTGCAACACGCATGTTAATGATTTCACTTTTTTGAATATTTTTGAAATTACCTTTAAATATGGGTTTTAGTGACCAACATTTTTTCCATGCCAGAGTGATTCTGCGGTCTATTTCTTTTTATGTCCTTTTTTCTAATGAGATTAATTGTCCTAAATACGTTGTTTCTGAGACTACCTCGTGCTCTTTGTTACCAACCATGATTTGGGGGGGTGGGGTGTTATAATTTTGGATTTTTCAATGTTAATTGTTAGCCCTGCTAACTTTCCGCTTTCGTTTGGTTCTTGGATCATTTCTCCCAGCTCAACCAGTGATTCTGATACAAGAACTATATCGTCTATAAATTTTAATATAGGTCCAATAAAAACTGAAAAATTTGGTATTATTATTTAAGAAAAGGTCAATTCTGGGCACCAGAAATCCCAACCCAACTTTTTTGGATTTCTTTTCTATACCTCCAGAGTACTCAAGCATACTCTGCGTGGTCCCTTCTTTTTGTGGTCATGATCAGGGATGGAAAGCTAGCCGAAAGCCGAACAATTTTTATCATTTCAAGTCAGCCGAAAGCCGAAGCTGTATTTTTTCGGCTTGTAGAGAAACATGGAGATCTAGTTCACCTTTTAGAATTAAGACTTTATCAGATTTCACTAAAGCTTCATTCTTATATTAGAAAACTTCGAATCTCCTTATTAAGATCCCAGTCTCCCAAATTCTCGTAAACAAAATAGTTGCTAAGTACTGGTACAGAGCTTTAAAAAAATTTGAGCTGAAAGCCGAAAGGGTCAACATTTTTATTAATTTTAGCCAGCCGAAAGCCAAAAGCTGAGTAATCCACAAGCTGTAAGCTGAAAGCAGAAGCCGAATTTCCGAAGGTCATTAGCTACAGCCGAAAGCTGAAGCTTTATCATTCGGCTTTCCATCCCTGGCCATGATGGTACAACATAAAAAGCTCGAGAGTCCAATGAAAGTCCAGTGTTTCTAATTTTCAAATTTGTTAGATACTCTGATTGTGTATTGTGTATGTGATTTTGTGGATGAATTTTTAATTTACTTGATTATTTTATCATCTTCCGTTTCAAGTATGAACTCCAAAATATTAGTACAGGAGGAAATTAAACAAGTATCATTGAAACGTCAAAATTAGTTTTTGTTTTTGCAACGTAGAACCCCTAACATGAGTATTGTGAGTCTATGAAAAAAATTATGGAAAGGTCATGAATTTCACGAACTTGTATATGAAGGCACTGATTTTTTCCGCAAAATTCGAAGCGAAATCAGCCTAACGTCCACCCTTTTCCTACTCCTGCCCCTGCCAAGGAAAACTTGGACGGATATGGCCCCAGACTGAACCAAATCAGAGGACAGCTACTGAGCCAGTTAATCTTCAAGACGAACAAACAGATACGATGATCAGCTAATAGCTTTTCTGCTAGCTAAAAAGAAAAGCAAACAGGTAGACCAACCAGTAAGAAAGCAGGCGAAACTCCTCCTTCCTCACAGGATAAAACAGGACTAAAAGTCATAATCCAAGATCCATAAATTCATATTACACCTTTCTCTCTGTGGCGATTCACATAAAAGCGAGAAACAGAATCCAGGATTCGAGAGTCAAGCTCTTTGTCTTTCGAAATTTATGTGTCTCTGTATGTGAATGTTCCTGTCCCTTTGTCCCCTCTCCTGGCCTAGCATCCAACTCTTCATATCAAAAGTCTCTTTATCTGTCTTTGTTCTTTATGTCTATCTCCATGACCCGCCACCGAATAAGAAACCAACAAACGGAATTGAAAGTGTTTCGAGAGCCACGATCTCTAGCTCTCGACAAAAACTCATCTTCAAACCAAGTGCAGTTAGATTTCGATTTATAGGATACACATTACATACGCTCATTATCTTCAAAACTATACTGATCTGATCGCCATTTCAGATCAAATGGGGTCGTCCGAGTCATACAGAATCGAGTATTTCTCTTTCTTCAGATAACGCAACCGCTAAAATCAATGTTAGGAATCTGAATTTCGTTTTCCAGAAATATGAAGTTCACGCTTCTTCGGATCCCAACCCACTAGCATCAGCTAACCAACCTGCAACGTCTCCATGATGCTGTTAACCTTTTCTTCATCCAGCTCCGACTGCAGAGGCCGTTGGATCACCTCCATCGGCACGTCGTGTACGTCTTCGATTCCATCCGAGTGTATGCTAGTGGTCGGCATGACTGACCGATTTCGAACTCAAGTCAGATTAAAGCGCACTACTAATCCGTCGGGAACGTCGCAACCGTCACATAAGCTCGAACGCGAATGCAGCAATGATGCCAGCTGAGTGGAATGACTAACCATAAGACAGGTGAAACTCTACGTAAATCCGACGTAACTCGCTCGCGTTTTATATCGTTATCGCACCGTCGAAAAGTCAACCGCAATCGACGATTCCCGCAGCTCCGCCCAGAATTAATTTCTGCGGTGTTTCCTGTGTAAGCACGAGTAAAAACCCGATTAGCGTTCTTGAATTATTAACGTTCAACCGATGTTAGCCTCGCGAGCAAACACAAGTTTCGTGCTAACGGTTGGGTCGTGCTACCGAGAGTATCACTACGTTATTTACAAAGTCAGGTGGGTAATAATATCCCCGGCGACGATTCCTAAGAATGAGCCAACTTTTTTTTCTTTTTCGAATCGAACATTAAATATGCAGCGAGAGTAAAATTCGTCGTCTTGCTTGATAAAAAGGTTAAGGTGACCGTCGTCTGGGGTTGAAACAGAGGAATGAACATCGAACTAGATACTCGACTGTTTTAACACGAACCTGAAAACGGGCGACGTATACGGTCAAGGATAATGTGTGTGTACTACAGTTGGCTCCTTGCTGTTGAGTCGTTGGCATTTCGTAACAATATGACACAAAACATAAGCTGACTTCCGACTCAATTTCGACTGCTGGGCATTCATTGTAGAAACAGAGATAACTTTTCTGAGCAGGGATGATTTCAGATATTTCTGAATACCTGCCTATATCGGATGGCTCCTAAGAAATGAAAAACCTTTGATGATATACGATTAAGAAAGGAAACAATACAAGTGTGGGAAGTCTGTACACACCCGTGTTTCAGGATCAGTGTGGCATTTTTGTAGTACACGATACCCATCGGTAAAATGGGCCATTTCGTTCGTACTAATATTACGATAAGTCTCAATGATGATGAACTTCCCGACCATCTACTTCAAACCAACTGTTACATCATCTTTGCTGATTATAAAAGACATGTTCCATCTCTAAAGGAACGTAAACTACTACATAAATAGAAATGCCAAACTAGGAGAAATGGAATAAGTACCTGGTTCAGAAACCTGAGAGTTTTAACTTCCGACTGCTGAATCACTTGAAGGCAATTAGATTATTTTTTGCAGGAACTAATTTTCAGATTTACTTTGTCAAAGTCATTGGAATGAGCTTCTAACGTTCAGTTTTGGGACAATATAGTTTTCAATTATCAAATTAGAAATAAAAAAGAATGTTCAACTTGTACTTAATGCAAGAACTGCATTGCATTACCACCTATTGATTGTTCTTTTTGAAACCTGAGAAAACAAGAAACGAAAACCTTGAGGAAAACCATGAACTATGTCACTTTGTTCTCACTGGATGACGATCGCTTTGGAACACCTAGAAAAATGTGTAGCAATGCAGCCGCTACAAGCGCTAATAGTATCATCATTAAATTGTTAGAGCTGTGCAGGGATGGAAATGGAAGCCAGAAGCTCGGACTCTGCGAAACCAGGGTTGGGCACGGCTAACCAATTTTTTATTCGAATGACGAATAATTGAATTTAGGGCTTGTATGCCAACGAATAGTTGGAGGCTAAGACTGAGTCATCCGAATAACAGATAAATTAAACCATTTACATTTTTGCCATCTATGGATAACTTTCACGTAACACCGAAGGCCAAATACATACAAGTATGAGATAGTGTAAAATATCGAGGACAGGGGGACCAAATCTGCTGACAGTCCACACGTAAAGATTCGGACATTCTATATGTAAACATAATACTTCTTCATTGATCTGCTGAAAAATATTGTGAAATAATTAAACATTTCTCGGTAAATGAAATAATTCTATTGACCAACAAGCAACAATGTATAAAGTACAAACAAGCAAATAACTTTATTTGAAGTTACTTCATTAAGTCATGACACACTTATGAATAGTTTGTATTCTGTAATCTGATTCTGATTACCCTTCAAAAAAATTAATTTCTCAAAAAGCTGATCAGACAGCCTCCCTCTTTCAGGTTTTAAGATAGACTAAGCTCGGCGATACCGTGATATGGGATTTTGACCTATCGGTATATCCACTTGAAAATGTCCTGGAAAAAACCCCTAATACATGACATATGACAAAATCCCCTATCACGAGTCATGGCAGAACAGCCAACAGGAAATCTATTAAAAAATTGATAATATCCGTTATTCGGCCTTCCATTTTCCGAGTCATTCGAATAAAAGTTGTTTATAAAATTGTTTACTTTAATCGGATAACGAATAAAAAATTCCTGGTTCAGATTTATTCGAATAAAAGATAAGTAAGACATGAGTATAGAATGGAAAAATTTTCAAAATTCGAGAAAATCAACAATTTCGAATTAAGGACTGGTTTTTACTCGATTTTTCACGCTGAGTTCGAATCCTTTTTCCGAATTTGGCGGCGACGCTCCGTTGCTGAGATACACTCGAAAATGTTGTCAAAATGGGTCAAATGATGAAGAATTTGGAAACGCCTTCAACGCGGTGAACATGCAACACCTACAGCACCTATTAACGTTGAAACGCGAAAATCATTTGATTGGAGATAGCTAGAGTGAAACGGGTTGAAATTTTGGAATGCCCAGACAATTTTGAATACGACCCACGCTTCACCTGAAAAAAGAATTTTTCGCCCTTAAAAAGACATGATGTATAGTGCCTTCAACACGTCGAATATGCCAAAAGATCGACACCAATTGACATATTCAAAATTTCCAATTTCCTGGGCTGAATTGGTAGAACGCGAAAATCTCTGGATTAGTGAAAGCTAGAGGAGAACGGTTTGGAATTTTAAGAGCGAAAGGATGCCCTCTTACCAATACTGCAAACTGTATTGCTGTAGCTGCCTCCATTCCAAAGATTTTCGCATTTTACCGGTTCCCCCCAGAAAATTAGAGAATGTCAATTGGTATTGATCGTTTTGCATATTCGACGTGCTGAAGGCAGTAACAAATTATTTGAAAATTCGATGGTGTGTTGAGGCAAATCAAAACGGGAAAGTGGTGACGCCTTCAACGCATTAAATATGCAATACAAACTACGCGAATTCAACCCATTGTACTACCGTTTTCAAAATTTCCAATTTCCTGGGCTGAACTGGTAAAACGCAAAAATCTCTGGATTGGTTAAAGCCAGAGGAGACTGGTTCGGAATTTTGGAAGCGAAAAGATGCTCTCTTACCAACACTGCAAACCGTTTTGCTGTAGCTGACTCCGTTCCAAAGATTTTCGCATTTTATCAGTTCAGCCCAGGAAATTGAATATTTAAAGAACGTTAGTACAATGGGTTGGATTCGCGTAGTTTGTATTGCATATTTAACGCGTTGAAGGCGTCGCCATATTACCGTTTTGATTTACGTCGACACGCCATCGAATTTTCAAATAATTTGTTACTTCCTTCAACACGTCGAATAGGGTTCGTTACCCTGCCCCCCCAAATTTGATTTTAGACCCGATTTTGGGTGAGGAGAAATGTACCCGAAATGTACCCAAATGTACCGCAAATATTACAAAATGTACCTCCTCCCCTTGTGAAGAGGGAACAAAAGTACTTTGGTGGGGCCAGGGTAACGGGTGCCCCACCCCAATTTGTCTGATTTCGTCAAATTTGGTTCGAATGAAATGTACCCAAAATGTACCACCAATTATCTGAAATGTACCCCCTTTACAGCCGCATGGGGAGGATTAAATTTGGTGGGGATGTGGTAATGTTAGCCCCTCCCCCATTTGTTCCAATTTCACCTAATTAGAAAGAAATGTACCCGAAATGTACCACCAACTATCTGAAATGTACCCCCTTTATCATCGCAGGGGAGAGGATTAAATGTAATGGGGCTGTGCTAACGTTAGCCCCCCCCCATTTGTTCCACTTTCACCGAATTTGTGCAGAACATTACCACAGCCCCACCTAATTTAATCCTCCCCCGCAGCTATAAAGGGGGTACATTTCAGATAATTGGTGGTACATTTCAGTACATTTCGGGTACATTTAATTCGAACCAAATTTGACAAAATCAGCCAAGTTGGGAGCTCTAATTCATTTCAGCCCCCTTATACTTTTGGTATTACATGGTAAGGGAGGGGGTACATTTTATATAAGTGATGGTACATACATTTATTTGGTATATTTCGGGTACATTTCATTCTGCACAAATTCGGTGAAATTAGAACAAATAGGGGAGGGGCTAACGTTACCACAGCACCACCAAATTGAATCCTTCCACCCGCGGCTGTAAAGGGGGTACATTTCAGATAATTGGTGATACATTTCGGTACATTTCGGGTACATTTAATTCGAACCAAATTCGACGAAATCAGACAAATTGGGGGGGGGGTTCCGTTAACCTGGCCCCACCAAAGTACTTTTGTTCCCCCTTCGCAAGGGGAGGAGGTACATTTTGTAATATTAGCGGTACAATTAGGGTACATTTCCCCTACCCCAAAATTGGGTCTAAAATCAAATTTGGGGGGGCCGGAGAAATAGACCCGTCTTTCGGCAATTTCGCCAACTTTTCAAAAATTTAATGTAGTGACGCCTTGAACTCGTTGGATCTGCAATACAATTCGCACCAATATGCACTTGCGAGATTGCGAATTTCCTTGGGCGAACTGGTAAAAGGCGAAAATCTTTGGATTGGAAACTGCTAAGGGAAAACTGAAAAATACATTTTATTCGAAATTTTCTCCTCTATCCAGAATTTTAAACCGCACTGCTCTAACTGCCTCCGTTCCAAAATTATTCGCGAATTGTCGGTTCGTCCCAGAAAAATAGAAGGTACAATGGGTTGGAATTATGTGCGATGTGTGGCATATGCAGCGTGTCGAAGGGGCTAACACAAAAAAGTTTTCAATTTTGTGTTTCTCGGCAACGGTGCGTCGCCGCCAAATTTGAACTCCACATTTGGACGCAGCATGAGAAACTGAGTAAAAAACAGTCTTTAATTCAAAATTTTTGATTTTGAAAATTTTGAAAATTTCTCCAAACCATACATCATGTCTTTTTGTTGAGTTGGTAGCACTGCTACTGATAGATATACCCTATGCGCTCTACGTGAAGTACAACGCTCTGTTAGTATTTCGTCTGAGGACGTTGAGTAGTGACTCCAAGTATGGAAGTGGTTCACCAATGTTCACTGTTATTTAATTACACGTTTCTGAAGTTACACTTGTGTTTTATAATTGCTTGCATCTCTACAAATGTTGGTGTTCAATGACGTCGATCAGAAGCCTCTGCTCAACAGGTCATGAGCAGCCAGGTCACACAATTCCACTATACTAATGGTCGTAAGTCAGTTAGACCCAGGTTAATTAATTAATTAAAATGAGTGCTCATAAAAGTAGTTTAAATCAATACACCGACCAGTGGACATTCGTGTTTCACTGTAACTACTTGTAGTGCATGCATCTCCATGGGAGATTAATCATAAGGCCTTTGCATGGTGCACCAAATATATAATCCTACCACATGTACGTACTAACAAATTCCGATAGGTAAGTGCAGCAAAATATCAATCTAGCTAATTGATAATCAAAATGGTCGCGACCTGATGATTCCGATAGTTGGTTGCTCAACAACCTAATAAGTGTATGTTCGATGCCAAAGGTCTCTTGGGACAATAAATTTATTAAGTGCCAAAAGGCCTGTTAGTTAAAATAATAAAGACTCTGTATGAAAACTGATACTGTAAGAAATTGAGTCCGATAATCAAAAGATCGATATTGTATCGATAATAAATTGTTCTGATGGCTAGCAAAAATTTATTCAAACAGTCGAGTGTCCATGCTCATGTTTGCAAGAACACCAGGAGGCTGTCGCTGCTGCCGGTACCCCTCACACCATTTTCCCATACCAATATTTGTCATATTTGATACCGTACGCACAGGGTTGAAAATCGCTAACTGATCGTATTTATAGTGGTATAAAATAAATTCCATACACACAAAGTCTACATGCACACTAGCAGAATAGGCCGCACTGTACTGACTCATTACACCGGTCCATCGTATGCCAAAACTACCACACTGCTACCAAAGGCAAGTTGAAACTTGTAGCTATTAGCAAATGCTGTACATACGAAACAAAATGAGAGACCACACTATCAACTGGCATGCTAGTCACTAAGGGGCGGATTTTTATGCGCTAAAAAACGCAAAATATGCGCATATTTCATGAGCTAAAAATCAAAAATATGCATATTTTTTTCTCGAAATATGAACAAAATATGCAAAATCAATATGGGTATCGTTGCAAAGGTCTTGAAAAATTTTGTCTGTTTACAGCACTTACCTCAAAATTTAAGTAAAATACTTCGAACTAGGCGCTTCGTGTTTAAAGTTGTTCCGCGAAAGCAAGTGTAGAGCGCTAGTGAAGCTATCAAAAACTAAAAAATGTTCACTATCCAGGAGTCAAAACTGAAAAATTTTTGTAATCCAGAAGTCAAAAAAGTTGAAAATTGAAAAATTTTGCAAATATGCGGTAAAAATGAAAAAAAAAACTTGAAATTATGAGGAAATTTGTGAAAATATGTGCTAAAAATGGTCGTTTTATAAAAAAATATGATTTTATTGGCAAAATACGCAAAATATGAAAAAACAAGTTGGGCTCATTTGCTTCAAAATGACGTGAAACGGATAAATACCTGGAATATATCGATTCTACTTCAACACAGAAAAACATATAATTTCATAGAAATCCGCCCCTTACTAGTCACCAATAAGTGAGAAACAGCCAAACCAATGAAAAATAGAAGGTACAATGGGTTGGAATTATGTGCGATGTTTCCCTCACGTGTTAGAAATATTAGTGATTGTGGCCACACTGCATGTATCACAAAACAAACTCGCCAACACAGTGACGCGTGTGAACGTGTGTTTTGACGTTTTGATATCGAGACGATCTAAACAGTTTCAACTGATTCAAAGATTTTATCATTAACGATGAAGTGATGGAACAACAGTTTTGAGGAAGGCGATCTCTTCAGTGAAAAAATAACGCCTTTTCATTCCGGTATTACAGTTTATTGTTTCTTTTACGAAATGTAAGTGAACTAGATAAATGTGTTCTGACAATAAATTTGATTAATATGTATTCAATGCATGAGTATTCATGATAATCACAACGTTTGTTGTTGAATTGGAATAATACTTAAGGAACATAGACAGACAGAGAACAACACGTAAGTTTTCTATTCAGTACCGTCGAAGACGAAGCTTATCTGTAATATCAGTTTAATACAACATCAGTGTCGCCACATAAAATAGAACAATTTCTCATAATACACTATTAAATTTCCCAGCAAACGTAAAAAATGATTAGCTAACTCAGCATTTTTAATATCATATTTGAATTCAGTGTGAAAAATACATTAAGAATCATCTATTTTCCTTCATGCGGTTTCCAAAAAATCTCAGTTTGTTGTGTAGTGTAATCAGCATGAGACGCACATGTGGGACTCAAGTGCGTGTTTGAAATTTGGTCTTACAGCTTCTGACCTTGCACTGTGTTGTTATTGGTTTGAAAAAATATAAAGAAGAACCCGATGCATTTACTGATGCTTTTTGAAAAGATTGTTTACAAATACACTGGTGCATTTCAAATACGTTCTTGTGGTCATAACTGCCATTTGTTTGCTTTTGTTTTGGTCCAATGTTAAAAGGACTTTGGTAGTTGAAAGTCATTTTCTAAATTCTACCCGTGGTTTCTTTTTTTTTGTAATCTCAAATGAGTTGGCACATTTTGAGAGTAAGCAACGAACTACCTATCTCGCACATGAAATTCCAATTGGTCACACATTACATGTTAGTAGATTAGGCTCTAATTTTGAGTTTGATCTATGTGCAGATATGGACAATGGAGAGTGGCATCTCATGCCCTCGGCAGCCAAAGAAGCATTGCTGCTGGATAAATATACGCCTGAAATTCAATCACAACAAGTGTTGTTGGTCACTCTGGGTGATAGCGCAATGGTGGGTTCAATAGCTCCAACAACTAGGTCTATACAGACTGAGCCAGTGATGAGAGTAGTGAGTCCAATGGTAAGTCAAATGACTCCCACAAGAGTATCTAGTCAAAGTTCAACGTCCTATGAGACCCTGAACCAAACGCTAACGGTTCTAATGGAGGTTGAGTCTGATGTAACCCTCGCACCGCTAAGTCACAGTGAGGCCTTGTCGCTGTCATTGACGTCAATGTTGGTTGTTTTTGATTCAGAAGCCCGTGTGACCCCTGAGTTGACACCCGTGAACCAGATGTTGAATTTGCAGGCCCAGCTAGAGGTAAGGCAATGGGACTTTGTCACACAGTTCCACCTTTGCCATATTTGGCAAAACGCTCCGAAAGGTAACCCCCTAGATACCCAGAGTACACCCTTTTAAGGGAGGTCACTTGCAGCTCGACAAACCGCGTGATCTTGATATTCCTATCAGTCAACTTATTCTCAGTCTGCTCATACTAATTCTGTCTCAGGTACCACTCTGAACCGAACCGATGTGAAGAGACAATGCCTAATGATACTAAACAATGGCTCTCTGGAATGGTGAACCATTTGCTTGAGACGGCGCGCACGCAGGATTGACTAATGCATCGTCACAACAACAGCATAAGCAAATGGCAGACGTGGTGGCACAGTTTGCTCAAGCAGTCAGCAGTTTTGAGAAATGGATGAATGAACTGGCACCAGCTCCCGCACCGACTCAGATGCAAGTAGACCAGAGTCAGCCAAGCACAAGCAGGAGAGATGCTCTGAGGTCAAGATACAAGGCTCCAAGGACCCTGAGATGCGAAAGCGTGAGCCCCGTGCATTCCAGATGCAGTCCAAGTCCAAGGAGTCCAAGGAGGCACAGCCCGAGGAACCAAAGAGGCACAAATCCAGCCAGAAGAAGTGTGAGCTGGTCCAGCTAAACGACGTACTCAACCAGTGAGCATCTGATGAGGTCCACCAGGGACAGTAACAGCCGGGCCAGCCGCCCATCCAAAAGCCGGTCCACCCGTTCACAGTCTAGGGTCACGACGCGGTCCAGCCGTTCATATACGCCACGACGCCGATCAAAGATGCCTGCTAGGTCAGATAGATAATAGGTAAGAGATGATTCAGATGTTACCTTAGGTAGTGCACGTTTTAATACAACTCCTCAAACTCATCAGACTAGCGCGATTCTCGATGGAGGGAGAAGTGTTGCAGAAGGTGCTCCAGGCTCAAATTAGATTATTAGGCCGATCCAGTCGGAAGGTTTTGAGGGCTTGATAGCTAAGAATCCTCTCAAATGGGATTATAAATTGACTCAGAAGACTAGGTTCAAAAATTGGTTAGATTCTCTCACGTCAGAATTTAGAGTTAGAGGCCTTTTGGATACAATTGACTCTACAGCGCAAGCTGCAAAAGTGTATACAGATGAGGAAACCTTGATTTGGAAGAGCCTGGCAAGGGATTTCATTTTAGTTAGGACGGATGAGCAATCTCACAAAATAAACTGTTAGGACTAACAGATCCGAAGGCTCTAGTAGATAGAGTGAAATTGATCAAACGTGCTGAAGATAATGTTAGCTCTCTTTCAGTCAATAAAGAAATTTCTTAACTTCTGTACAAACCATCTCGAGAATCTGCTGCTGCGTTCAACGCTAAGTTTGATGAGGTGATCCTACACTGTAATAGTTCTGAGCATGTTGAAAAATTGTCAGTTGCTATGTATAGACAAATGTATTATGATGCTGTCTCAAAACACTGTCCTATGATTAGAACCAGATACTGGCTGAAGCAGAGTCAGACTGGGGAATTTTATACAGTTGATGAGATGAAAGATCTTTTGTTAAAGAATGAAGCATCCAAACAGTCAGCGGGCAACAGCAGCAAGGATCAGAAGAAGCCCGGCATGGCAGCCGCAGCTACATCAGCCGCATCTGCAGACTGCTACATCTGTGGTAGAGGAGGTCACATCGCCAAGGACTGTAGATACGCCAACAGTGGAATGCGCCAATGTTACAAGTGCCATCAAATGGCACACCATACTGCCTCACAGTGTCAAACGACTCCGAAGGACAGCTGTTGCAGTGGTCAGCCCACCAGGGGCCGTGGGTATATAAAGAAATCTAAATTTGGTTTCAAGAAGAATGCCAACTCTAAGTTTGGCCGTAGTAATAATAAACGCAGGGGCAATAAGAAGAGTAAGTCAGGTGACTTTCCAAAGGGCACAGTGGCGAAGCTACAGGAAATCGACGTGTAAGCTGAAAAATTAGTAGTGAGTCCCCTGTTTTGAATATAAGTAGTAATTTATTTCAAAAACAAAACAAAAAAAAACAAAAAAACACCAGTATCACTTTACGTTTATAATATAGCGAAATAGAAACGAAACGCAGAAACACGTTCTAACTTGCAATAACACTGACCAATGATTATATGAGTTGACGCAGGGTGAGTCAAGACGACGCGTTCGTCTTGAAGCTGGCTTACAACGGCCCGTTACGAACGCGAACTTCCCCTTACCCTTCAACTGTGCAGGTCCTATGTGCACATGCGCCAATATAGTAGAACAGGCTACATCTGAAGCTGAACTGAGACAGCTTCATCCGGGCGCCTTGCCCGAAGTAATGTATAGTTTCTGTTTATTTTTTTTTTTTGATACGCGTTAATTTTTGCAGTTTACATAAGTATTATTTAAATAGTATTAAAAAAGTTTTTTTTTGAAAATTTTAGTGTAAGCTCAGCTTACAAGCTTACACGCTAGCTTCGCCACTGAAAGGGCAAGGGCAAAGGGAAAAAGAATTTTGATGGAAAGAAACCCAAAGGCAAAAAGGGTAAGGCTAGCCAGAAGTCAGGCAATGCGCAGCAACGCTCCAAGGACAACAAACAGGAAAACCAAAATACAGGTAACTGTCAATCCAATCCTAATTTTGTAGCTGAAGTTTTTGCAAATCTAAATGTGAGCGATCTAGAGTCTAAAGAGAATTCAAAGAAGATTAAATTTATAGCCGACACCGGTGCTACCAAGCACTTAGTTAAATCCCACATGATTCTGACTGATTTCAAACTTTGTAAGAATAATTATATCAGAAGTGCGAATAAGAATCCAACAGCGAATTGGAAGTTAGATGGCCAGGGCAATCTATTCCTAGTATCCAATACCGATGGGCAAAAGAAGCTAATTTTATCAGACGTTATGGCAACCAGCAACTTGAGTAAAAATCTGCTGTCACTGAGGCGCTTTGCTGATGAAGGTTTAGGAATTTATCTTGACGATAAAGAACTGAAGGTTTTTGATAAGGTGACCCGGGAAACAATTGTGAGAGGCAGATATGAGCAACCTATGTGGCTGATAGAATTCGACATTAGTCAGGATGGGCAGGACTCTGATGATAAATTTGAAACCTACTACTGCTCCGCTCAATTCACTGAACTAGAAGACTGATGAATTAGAGTCAGAAGAGGTGTTAGAAGAGTTTGACGCAGATCAGACTCTGACAAATCCACAACAGGCAGTGAACTAGATGACTGAAGGATTTAAATTGCATATTAGACTTGGTCATGCGAGTCAGAAGTACCTCAATAAGCTAAAGAGCCTAAATGAGAATCTAGCATCCTAGAATGTGAAGTTTGTGCTCTAACTAAAATGGAACAACTGCCCTTTAAGAGTGAATAATGGAGAGCAACTCGACCACTACAGATAATACACTCCAATGTTATGGGCAAGATCACTCCTCCGACTCACCCCAGTAGGAAAGTGTTCATAGTCTCATTCATTGATGACTATTTACACCTTGCAATGAGCTATGCACTCCGTGCAAAAGATGAAGTGGGACATTGTTTAGAGTCCTTCATCCAAAGTGCCAGGAACCTCCTTGGTGAAGATCTCAAAGTGTGCTTTGTCCGCACTGACTATGGGGCAGAGTACATAGGTGGCTATATAACAACAGTTTTGGAATCAGAAGGCATTGAAAGACAGCTGGCAGCCCCTGATACCCCACAGCACGCAGGAGTATCCGAAAGGTTCAACCAAATGATCCAGAATAAAGTAAGGGCTCTGATGTGCGATTCAAGACTACCAAAGACGATGTGGGACTTAGCACTTTCAGCTGCAGTGCACGCCTACAACAGGACGCCTCATCGATCAATCAACTATAAAGCTCTACTCCAAAGATTCGCTCCAAACATTCACTGTTATATGAGCAGATCCGACGTTTTGGCTGTTTAGCTCACATAAAGATCCAGCGAATTCCCAAGTTGAAGTTTTTGTACAGAGGTTTGCATACTGTGTTGGTGGGGTACACAGATACAGCTTACTAGCTCCTACATCCGGAAAGCGGCAAATTCTACGAATCTCGGGACGTTTGTTTCAACAAGAAGCTGGTCTATGGCGATAAATATGGCCCAAACATTGTCTCAAACTGGTGTGGTAACTGATGGCAAGACTCCTATATGGGGTTAGGATAGCCCAGTTAATGGTTAGAGGAACCATGACACCACGTGTAGCACACGACTAGCTCGAGTGGTCTACAGGGTTGAGAGAACGACACTTAGGACTTACGTGATCAACTGCGTAGAGTGTTTGCGAGGTAACTCAAGATTTAGAGAGAGAGAGTTCTGCCAGATGATTATCTTGAGTGACGGGTCCTATACTCTGACATGATGGTACGTAGGAAGGACAACGATACGAGAGCAACAAAAAACACAAACAACACTGAGACTAATGTGCTAAATTACTTTAATCGGAGACAGCGCTTAAATCTAACGGTGGTTACAGCAAATCAAACAGACGTACGAACTTCTTTGGTGGATAATGGACAGCACGGACCACTTCTTGAGGAATGTGGAGTCCCACTTCGATGTTGGATCGAGAGCGGTGTGTAGAACTTGCGGAAGCCCAAAAAGGTTCGCGGTGGATTCGCGAAAGGAACAGTTAGATTGAACTCAAATCAAATTACAGCCAAAAGGCTCGCAAACAAGAAAAACTCCAAAAACTCAAACTACTTTGAAAATGTGGAAAGAATCGCATGAGGAACGTTGTATGCTCCTTTCTCGTGTACTTCCACAAAGCGAGTCCATGCTGCAGCTATTTCTCAAATGGTCATCGGTGATTTTCCCCTCTCCCTTAGACAGGTCATGGAAGTCATGGAAAAAGAGGAAAAGTTGACAATATCGAAAAAGAGCAAACAGACAGGTATTAACAGGATGTAACATGTAGGAACGGGAACAAACATATGAGGATAGAAGAGAGAAGAGGAAATCTATATCGTATCAATCAAGTGAATCAATATGATGCCTTGAGCATTCGGAACTAGCATAGCTGGGTTACCACATGCCCTGCCTTAATTTTTGATAACCCTGGTATCAAAATTAAGGAAAACTAAGGATGTGCAAGGCAATGCTCTGGACGTCCCCCTCCCCCCAGGCCGAAAGAAATAAAACAAAAAACCCAAAAAGAAAAACCCCAAGACTCCACAAACCTCTGTGAGGGACTATGTTGTCTTGAAACAAAAATCCAATAAAAAAAACAATAACAAAAAACAATAAAAACAAAAAAAAACAACTTGAAAAATGAGAAAGATCATTAAGAACAAGAAAAAGAAATAAACTAAATAAATAGTCTTTTAGTTAACAAGAGTATCGCAATCGGTGGAGACAAAACTTAACTCTATTACAAAATATTCCGGTGGCGGTATAATACAACTATTTACAACATGAAATACATTTATACTGGTGAAGATACTTATAACTAAACAGGAAAAACAAAACAGAGGATACTATATACACAATATTTACAATCCACAGACACCTTTAGCTAGTGAGGTGAGGTCTTGCCCGCGAGAGATGGAGTCAATACGGCATTGCCGGTCCATTTCAGATAAGTTACAGGTCTGGCAGTTTCATCTTCATCATATCTCAGAACCAGCAAATAATTCTCGCCAGGGTATGCAGAGCCGAAGTTGGTCACAATGGTTACAAAATATTCACTATTAATGGGTTTAAATATATGTTCTTCGAGTATTATGTGGTCTGGCAAAATTGTTGTGGAATTACGTTGGAAAAAATCAAACCCTATTTATTATTGATTGCGTGAATTTTGGGATCTTCCCACCATTTAGCTAACTTGAATGTATATCTGAGCGTTTCTTCCTCACCGCGATAGCTGACGGGTAGTATAGCTTGCGATATCACAGAATCTGCATGGAGGGTGGGATCTGACATTCAGCTTATGTGCACATGACACGGCTGAACCATATACACCTGCCCAGAGTTCACCCAATCTGTCATGTGTGGTAACCCAGCTATGCTAGTTCCAAATAGTCAAGGCATTGTCTCGATTCACTCACTTGATACAATATAGATTACCTCTTCTCTCTTCTATCCTCATACTTTTGTTCCCGTTCCTACATGTTGCTTCCTGTTAATACCTGTCTGTGTGCTCTTTTTCGATATTGTCGACTTTTCCTCTTTTTCCGTGACTTCCATGACCTGTCTAAGGGAGGGGGAAAATCACCGATGACCATCCGAGAAATAGCCGCAGCGTGGACTCGCTTTTTGGACATATAGGCGAAAGGATCATCCAACCTTCCTCGGGCAATTCGTTTCCCCACGTTTTCATGTAAAGTTTGAGTTTGGAGTTAAATTGCGTTTGCGAGCCTTTTCGGCGTTAATTCATTTTTGAGTTCTTACTAACGATCTTTGCGAATCATCCGCAAAACTTCTCGGACTTCCGCGAGTTCATTGCGCGTTGACAGTTGGTCGAAACGCGGGGCTTCCCGTGTACCACAGGCCACTCTCCAGAGTTTGTGCTGTCCAGGAGCCCTTGAAGAAGTTTGTAGATTTGATTTGTCGTCGTCTCTGTTATTTTTAAGCCGTCCCAAATAAACAGCGCCTCACATTAGTTTCTGCATGTTTTGTGTGTCATTGTTCTCGTGTTGTAGTCCTTCCTGCTTACCATCATGTCAGAGTAGCACCCATCACTCGAGGCATTCGTTCGGCAGAACTCATCCAAATCTTGAGTTACCTCGCACACGTTTAACGCAGTTGATCAAGAAAGTCCCTAAGTGCCTTCTCCTGTCCCTGTAGATCTCATTGAGCTAGTCGAGAGCTGCACGTGGTGTTGTGGTTCCACCAACGTTTTACCGGGCTATCCTACCACCTTGCAGGAGTCTTGCCATTGGTTACCACATATAAAAATGGCGCCCAACGTGGGGCTTCTTTCCTGTGTTTCCTGACTACAACAACTCTTCATCAAATACAACTACATGAGACTAGCATTGTTGACGTCTTGTATTCGATGAACAGTTGCATTCCCAATTCTTAACCTGAGTCGCCTCTTCCTAAATTTTTTCTGAAGGTACCACCCATTCGCCTCTCGTCTATCAACGTGTCGCGTGTGCGAAGCAGCTCACATCCTTCTTTTGTGTTCGTAAGTAGTGTGTTTGAGTAGCGTACGCCACAGATTCCATTTGGGTTCAAATTAAAGTGTACAATTGACTAACCCGGTTCAGACTTCAGGCCGTAAAGTCTGTGGCGCTCAACAAAATTCTCATTTCTAAATTCCAGAGGACCGGTTACTAATCCGAGGGCCGATTACTCATTCTCGATTCTCTTCATTCAGATTCTGTCTGATCGTTTCGGCTCTATCAAAACAACCAGCTTAACGTAAAGTTCTTTCTCAAAGCGTGAACCGTTGCTTCTTAATTCTCTTTCTACGGTTCTCTAGTCACTTTCTTCCTTCCGGAAAAAAAAATCGTTTTAGTGAGTACTCTGCAACTGAAATATCTTGTACAGGTCTTACTTTGACAGCAGTGAAGTGTAGGTTAAGTTCTTTATTTTTTTTTTTTTTCGTGTTTGTGAATTTGTTTTGTCTAATTCGTTTCGTGTTTACGTTTTTCTTATCTATTTTTCTTTTTCGTATTTTCGTGTGTTCCTGCCTCCGTCACCGTGACGTGCAGCATCATTCACGTTTTTCTTCCTGAGTACTAGTGCGCGACCTATCGTGTGTTTTTGCAAACTTTTCCTCCGCCAATTGGAGACGAGCAACCGTTACGCAGCTTAGTGCTCACAGTTCTACCTGAGTTGCAGCACGGAGGCCACCAACTACCCGAAAGCCAACAAAGTTCGACGTCACATTGCCGGCACATTGTCAACTTCGAGTTTTTGACCTCATCCTTGTGGTTAGGACCCAGAATACTCGCTAAATTTTTACGATTACTTTTTCCTCTTTAATTGTGTTCATTAATAAAAGTTGCATTTTTATTTTTATTTTTCACTTGTATTCTCGTATTCTTGTCTTGTGCATTATCAAAAGTTCCTATTTTTATTTCTTTTACGTGTGTATGTATTACTGTGTTCACATGTCTTACTCGTAACATCATTACTGTCTCTTCAGTCTTATTTCTTTTCTTTTTTTTTTTTTTTTGCATTTTATTATTTGTTCCTTGTTAGTTGGTAAGTTTTTCGTAGTTGCATTTTATTTTTCTTGTGTTTACCTGTAATTATTTTTGTTTATGTCCAGTCATCCTGATCCTCATAGCACTGATCCTACTCGATATCCGCTCCGATCACAAGCACGTATTCAGGCTACGAGTAGTTCACCAAACGTTGCCGTAACAACAAATACCCGGCGTTTGTTCCAAAACCTGAGAATGCCGCGACCCGAGTTCCTGTTCACGAGAACTTTGAAAAGCATTTCGACCATCTCGGAAACAAAATTCTCCTTGACTCCGATTTGAACATCCCACTCGTCACAATGTCAAATGAGCAACCTGAACCATCGGTATGTGAGATGCTTCAATTGATCCTCACTCGCCAATCGGAAATGAACACTAAGGTCGATCAACAACGACATGAATTGAATACGAAAATCGAAGTGTTTGAGCAGCGCCAGACTGAGGCGTTGTCTATTTTCGAACGACGGATCCAAGACTAGATTCCTGAGATGATAGAAAGGTCCATTCAAGCTTGAAATCCGGATCGCCAAGGTACGTTAAATACTATGTTTACCGTTCCGAATGCACAGTCGACGGGTATCACCGAATCAAATATTCCCGATCCGTGAAACTCACGTATTTTGTTCGCGCCAGGCACTAAATCGCCTAGGGAATCTGCACGTTGTGACAACCACCCGAATATCGAGCTAAATTCTACACGGTCTCTTCCGAGTAGAAATGAGACACCATCGCGATCGTTCCTGTACCATAATTTGACGTTATCTGCCCCAATCGCAAAGCTGCCAACAATGGCCAAAGACTTTGGTGATTGTCCAGCTTTCCGTAGCGACAATCGACGAACGCCGCCACAGTACATTACGCAATTTGAAAACACAATTGGCCGATTTGTCGATGATCCTGAAAGGGCTGTCAGATTTCCGAACCACCACACGAACTATGGTAAAAACCTCACATCAGTGTACCATCCCAATTCTTTGCTCTTATTATTTGTTTCTCCATATGGCAACCTGTCGGACAACCTGTGGATGTGGTTGTGTACCTTCAACCATATGCTGTGGGAATTTAAGGAAACCATGTCCAGCATTGCATATGTGATGCGATTATTCGATGTCATGGCGACTTCAAATCCGCCCCATCGGATCATCGGCCTGTCTTGATGGACGACCACAATACAGAAACAGTCCATCAAGTTGAAACTGGACCGGTATTGTAAGATCGATGCGAGAGGTTTCGCCTGCCTGTATGCCTGGAGTACAAAGGCGGAACCGGGGATTAACACACTGTTCAACCACCAAGTAACACCCTGGATACATTGTCAACCTGGTGATGAGTATCAAGAAACAGAATCCCCCTGAATCACTGATCGCACCATCGTCAGTATGGTTTGGGAATTTTGGAACTCAAGCTGCTTAACACTCAAACGCCGAAGTACCATCAGTCTGCGTATAGGCAAATATGTACTTGCGGCTCAACTAGACACTGGCTCCCCATCAAGAATGATTTCAGGGTTCAAATACGAGGACATTTGTTGGGAAAATCCCGAGATGGAGATTTCGACCAAACTGACGGTCAACGGGGATCTCATCAGCGCATCCAGAGACCCCCTCCAGGTGACAATGGACGCCACCTTCCCGTTCGTTTTTCACGACTTCCCGCACCACGATCTTCTCGAGGTAGACCTCACTGTAGGAAGTAATCTTTCGTCTGGCTGTCTCCTTGGGAGAGACTTTATCACCAAGTACAAAATTGTAATCGACATTTGGAGAAGTTGGGTAACCATCGACACCGGCGCCCACACCTTTGCCATCGGCATGGATGGTCACCACGTTCCGCCGTTCATTGGGATCCCAGTTACCGCTGAGTTTGGGCAAATCTCGAATTACGTCAATCACTTGTCACAAGGGCTGCCCAGAACACCACAAAATCCCGATCGTGCCACCGACAATCGACTACCATCCACCCAGCCCGGGGCACGACCAACCTGCCACTAGCGAGACACTAACCACAAAGTTCCGGCCTCGAGTTATCTACACGGACTTCCGTTCCAGGGAACACTGTGCCTGGGGCTCGTCAACATCATTCAGTTGACCAGTATGCCAGAACGACTGACATGCGACTACCCCGAGATAATCGGACCCATCCAGGATTTGATTCGACAACATCCCAACATGTACACCGATAAAATTGGGAAGTGTAAACGTTTCCAATACTTGTTCCATCTCCAAGACCCGTCTAAGACCATCCGGGCAAATCTATATTTGATTCCAAAAGGCGCTGATGAAGCGGTTGATAGGATTTTCAAGGAGTATCAGTATAAGGCATACTCTTGGAATTGTACACTCCTCACTGGAATAACCTGGTCTGTGTCGCCAAATCAAACGGCGACTGGAGAGTCTGCGGCAACTACCGGGCGTGAAATGAGAATTTAATCCCGCCCGTCCACAAAGTTCCAAAAATAGAGATAATCAAAATGGAGTTTGCCGGAACAACAATCTACACCACCTTAGACATGACGTCCGCGTTCCTCCAAATCCCGCTCTCCATGAAGTCATCACAGTACACAACAGTGGTCCATAAAGGCCGACCATGGAGATACATGAGACTACCATTCGATACCACTTTCTTGATCAACTGCGTTCAACGTGTGCGAGGTAACTCAAGATTTTGATGAGTTCTGCCGAACGAATACCTCGAGTGTTGGGTCCTACTCTGACACAATGGTAAGCAGGAAGGACGACGACACGAGAACAACGAAAACACACACAACACAGAGGCTATGGTGAAAACGCTGTTTATTCGGGAAGGCTTAATCTAACGGAGGCGACAACAAAAACAAAACTACAAACTTCTACAATGACTACCGGACAGCACGATCCCGGGTGGATGGCACGTGGAATGCGTGAAGTCCCGCGTTGAACGTTGGTTGAAATGCGGCGCAAAGAACTCGCGGAAGTCTCAGGCGTTTTGCTGATGATTTGCGACCACTCAACGTAAGAACTCTAAAATTGAATTTAATGCCAAAAGGCTCGCAGACGCACTTTGACTCCAAAAACTCAGCTTTTATGAAAACGTGGCGAAAAATGCCTTCGAGGAACGTTGAAACCAACTTTACACATATCCATCCTAAAAGCAAGTCCATGCTGCGGCTATTTATAATCGCGAACATACAACGAAAAACTCTCGTCTTCTTCTCACGAACTCGAGGTACAACGTGATTCAGACCTGGCGCTCTCTATATGTAGTAGTACGATACTACATCTCCTCCCTGCTTTTACAATAATCTTCCAAGAAAAATGACTTACGTTATTAACAATTACATTATACAATTGTTCTTATAAAAATAGATTGAGGAGGTATACAAAAAAAAAGATTTTAAGAAAGATTAGAGCGTCAGCCTATTTGGTCTAACGACAAGGCGGCCCGACCGTGTTCTCACTTCATTTGACGACAGTGTTGGAGCCGTGGACGCCGGCTGTTCAATTTTTGGAGACAAATTCGCAGAGGAAGATTCAAATGCACCAGGAGACAAACATAACTGACTAGGACTCGGTGCTCGAGGAGTGGATGGCGACTTACATACCTCCGCATACGATCCTCGGGAAATATCTCGCATTGGGGTTGGTGGGGGTGACGGGCAGCGAGTGACTGCGTTGATACTCCTTCGTAGAGACTGATTACCTCGCTGAATGACGACTTCACTATTCGATGCTTCGACAACTTTGAACGGTTCTCTGTCGAAAGTTGGAGATAATTTATTCACTGGCGGTGTTTGAAGCAAAACAGAGTCCCCTGTTTTGATTGACGATGGAGTAGCTCGCCGTTTTTCGTCTGCTGCTGCTTTACCCAGTTGTTTCTTTTCCGCATCACGATCCGCAACACACTCTCGCAATACCGACGGCTGGGCAATCGAAGGTAGTTTGTCGTGAAGTTGTCTTTTAAACAATAACTGCACCGGCGCGGCCCCAGTGGTCGAATGCGCCGTCGAATTATACAGGAGAAGGTATTTGCATATCTCAATTTCCAAATCGCAGCCTTCGCTGGCGGCGATTTTTAGACGTTTGAGTATGGATCTGTTCTGCCTCTCTACTTCTCCATTGGCCTGGGGCCACAGTGGGGGAGAGGTGACATGCTCTACGCCATATTCTGAAAGAAAATCTTCGAATTCTTTTGAGCAAAAGCCTTTTGCGTTATCCGACTTCAAACATGATGGAAAACCATGACGAGAAAACACCTTCCAAAGTGCTTTGATCGTATCGCTGGGCGACGTCGATTTGGAAAAAACAACTTCGACAAATCGCGAAAAGTAGTCGACTACTACGAGAATGTGTTCGTTGGACGACGGCAAGGGCCCCAGAAAATCAATCGCCACGAATTCCCAAGGTTGGGATGGTAATTCGGTGCGTTGAAGTGGTGGCGGCGGATCTGTTCGTCCTACAATGACGCAGCTGAGGCAATGTTTGACAAACTTCTCTGCTTCTGCGTCTAATTTTGGCCACCACACTTTAGATCTAAGCCTTCTTTTCATGACTTCCGCGCTGGGGTGCCCTTCATGTGCCTGTTGCAGAATTGCCTTGCGAAGAGAAGAGGGGGGAACGATACAGTCGCCTCTCAGCAGAATACCCTGACACTCTGTCAATTCATAGCGCAGACGCACAAAATCAGGCGGCAACTTCTCGTCGTTTTTGATTGCTCGTAGGACCGCTTGAAGTTCGACATCTTGGTGAGTTTGTTCTCTTATGTCATCAAGATGGAACTTCTTTGGAACTGCCGATTCCACTACGTGAAATACTGCGTGTTCCACCATTGGAATGCAGGATCGGCGCGCCGGAGTTGATTGCAGCAAACGGGAGAATGGATCGGCTATGTTCGCTGTACCTGCAACATGGCGAACGGAATAATCATAACATTGCAATTTCATGAGCCACCTTTCGAGTCTCGCATTGGGTCTGGATTTGGGACCAAAAATTAATTCGAGTGGCTTATGATCAGTTAGCAAAACAAAGTGTCTTCCTAACAAGTACATTTTGAAACGATCGCAGCCCCATACCAGACCCAGTGCTTCACGTTCTATCTGGGAATAATTACGTTCCGCAGCCGACAGACTGTGGCTTGCAAATGCTATGATTTCTGGATCGCCCCGTTCTTCTTTTTTCTGCATCAAAACCGCCCCCAGCCCCACCGGGCTGGCGTCTGTCAGTAAGAAGGTTTTGGCCGAAGGATCAAAAATCGCAGCCTTCATTCCGGCTACTGCCTTCTTCAATCCCACAAACGCCTTTGATTGCTCTTTTGACCATCTAAAAACTGTGTTTTTCTTGAGCAAGACTCTTAGAGGCGCTGTAAGAGTGGAATAGTGCGGTATAAAACGCGACACAAAGTTTATTAAACCTAAGAAACTTTGAAGATCTTTCTTACTTTTCGGCTCAGAGAATTTTTCTACTGCTTCAATATTGGCGTCGTTCGGCGAAACTACATTATGCGCGATTTTATGTCCCAAAAATTCTATTTCTTGAACACCGAAAACCGACTTTTTTACATTAATCAGCAGACCGTTCGCTATTAATCTGTTAACCACCTGTTGAACATGCAAGACATGTTCAGAATAGTTCTTACTGAATACTATTACATCATCGAAAAATACTCTTACGTTGGGAATGTCTCGTAAGATGTTCTGCATGATTCTCTGGAACATCTCTGGTGCGCAACGGATGCCAAAAAACAAACGCTTAAAACGAAAAATTCCATCCGGAGTTACGAAGGTGGTAATGTCTCTAGACGTGTCATCAAGCTCGATCTGATGGTCTGCACTTTCCAAATCTATTTTGGAAAAAATAGAGCAATCACGTAAATCAGCTACAATTTCATCAAACGTCGGTATCGGGTACCTTTCCCGAAGTACCGCTTGGTTCGCGCGCCGCATATCTATGCAAACCCAAGTTCCCCATTTTTCTTCATTGCTGGGACGATGTTAGACACCCAAGGGGTTGCCCCGCTTACACGTTCAATTATATCAGTATCTAACAGCGCATTCGTGCGCTCTAACAACGGTTTGCGTAGAGCAAAAGGGATACGCCGACAACCCTGCGCTACTGGGACAAAAGACGAATCGAGCGGTAACCTTAACTGAAAATCACGAAGCTTACCCAAAGTGCTTTTATTCTCGTTGACTTTGGACAACACCATACTGCGAATATCGCGATCCTCCACAGAATCACAAAGTGCTGCTACTCGGTCATTCGCAACGTTATCTCCGACACGCAAAATGTTCAGTTTCTTAGCTAAATGACTTCCAATAATCGGCTCACAATGACCTTCCGATTTTGACAACACGTAGGTCTTGGAACTTGCAGCCGCTGACAAAGATTCGTACTCGATGTAGACAGCTCTTTCGATGTCAAGTGGTCTTAATTTTCCATAAGGAAAAATGCTACGCGTGACAACCGCTGGACGAAACTTGACCTTCTTTTTAAGAAGATCTCTCCACGTAAATGCGTCGATCAGCTCGCGCGACGATCCCGAATCCACTGCCATGGCAAGTGGAGTTCCACCAACTTTCAATTTGACCTGATTCTCGCAAAGCTGTTCAGGCAACTTGTTTGTCGAGGACGACACTGCAAATGAACAATCGAAGTCCGTTTCTGATTCCTCCGAATCAGATTCTGAATTAATGGAACGAACTAATTTTACTTCGTCTCGCTTGCCATTTTTCGCTGCTGAGCCGTTAGAGGACGATGAGTTCTTCTTCAACGGTGACTCAACCGATGATGAAGATTTTTTAACCCGCGACGGGCACCGATTTGCAAAATGCCCTTTCTTGTCGCAGCGAAAACACGCAGCCTCGCGCGCCGGACAGTCACGGCTACCCGATTCGTGACGTCTACCACAGGCATCGCAGGATGAACGACTACGATTATCATTGCGTTTCGACGATTTTTTCTCCGACATTTTCGCTACCGTGTCAGTTTGATGCGATGATTGACTGAGGTGAGATTCGATGCTGGCCATCTTACTTGACTGAAACGAAACGGACTCAAGCAACTTTCCCAACTCGATGACTTTGTCTAGCTCCTCTAGACGTTGCTCCAAAATCTTAGAACGAAATTCATTGCTCGATGTACCTAAGACGATCTGGTCTACCAGTTCCATCTCCAAATCTTTGAACTGACAGTTATCAGCCTGGTAGCGAAGACGAATGACAAATTGTTCAATTGACTCACCATTCTGACGGATCAGGCGAAACATGTATCTCTCGTAGCACCGATTAACCGTCGGACGAAAATGGGCATCAAGTAAGTCCAAAGCAAACTTGAACTTATCAGTCGACTTGGCTGCTTCCTCAGACTTCGTAGACTCGAGGGAGGCGTAGATGTCCTGCAGATGTGGACCACCCTTGTGCAATAGGATAGCCTTCTTACGCCCATCTGCCGTGATGCCTTTCGATTCTATGAAGTAAGTCAAGGACCTTTTCCAACGGGTCCAAGTCTCGAACGTGGTTATCGCGTTTGAAGAAATCGCCAACGGTTTCAGCTTGTGAGACGACTCCATACTAACTTCGGAGTTTATCCTCGTCGCCAATTGTAATGATGCCTCATTATGCAGAGCGAATGTTCAATAAAAACGATAAGCAATTTAATGCCAAGCTCACTTTATTTATAATCGCGAACATACAACGAAAAACTCTCGTCTTCTTCTCACGAACTCGAGGTACAACGTGATTCAGACCTGGCGCTCTCTATATGTAGTAGTACGATACTACAACCAGATTCCTGAGATGATAGAAAGGTCCATCCAAGCTTGAAATCCGGATCACCAAGGTACGTTAAATACTATATGTTTACCGTTCCAAATGCACAGTCGATGGGTATCACCGACGCAAATATTCCCAATCCGCGAAAACTCACGTATTTTGTTTGCGCCAGGCACTAAATCGCCTAGGGAATCTGTATGTTGTGACAACCACCTGAATATCGAGCTAAATTCTACACGGTCTCTTCCGAGTAGAAATGAGACACCATCGCAATCGTTCCTGTACCGTAATTTGACGTTATCTGCCCCAATCACAAAGCTGCCAACAATGGCCAAAGACTTTGGTGATTGTCCAGCTTTCTGTAGCGACAATCGACGAACGCCGCCACAGTACATTACGCAATTTGAAAACACAATTGGCCGATTCGTCGATGATCCTGAAAGGGCTGTCAGATTTCAGAACCACCTCATGAACTATGGTAAAAACCTCACATCAGTGTACCATCTCGATTCTTTGCTCTTATTATTCGTTTCTCCATATGGCAACCTGTTGGACAACCTGTGGATGTGGTTGTGTACCTTCAACCATATGCTGTGGGAATTTAAGGAAACCATGTCCAGCATTGCATACGTGATGCGATTATTCGATGTCATGGCGACTTCAAACCCACCCCATCTGATCATCGGCCTGTCTTGATGGACGACCACGATACCGAAACAGTCCATCAAGTTGAAACTGGACCGGTATTGTAAGATCGATGCGAGAGGTTTCGCCTGCCTGTATGCCTGGGGTACAAAGGCGGAACCGGGGATTAACACGCTGTTCAACCGCCAAGTAATACCCTGGATACATCGTCAACCTGGTGACGAGTATCAAGAAGCGGAATCCCCGCAAATCACCGATCGCACCATCATCAGTATGGTTTGGGAATTTTGGAACCCAAGCTGCTTAATACTCAAACGCCGAAGTACCATCAGTCGGCGTATAGGCAAATATGTACTTGCGGCTCAACTAGACACCGGCTCCCCATCGAGCATGATTTCAGGGTTCGAATACGAGGACATTTGTTGGGAAAATTTCGACCAAACCGACGGTCAACGGGGATCTCATCAGCGCATCCGGAGACCCCCTCCAGGTGGAAATGAACGCCACCTACCCGTTCGTTTTTCACGACTTCCCGCACCACGATCTTCTCGAGGTAGACCTCACCGTAGGAAGTAATCTTTCATCTGGCTGTCTCCTTGGGAGAGACTATCACCAAGTACAAAATTGTAATCGACATTTGGAGAAGTTGGGTAAGCATCGACACCGGCGCCCACACCTTCGCCATCGGCATGGATGGTCACCACATTCCGCCATTCATTGGGATCCCAGTTACAGCTGAGTTCGGGCAAATCTCAAATGACATCAATCACTTGTCACAAGGGCTGCCCAGGACACCACAAAATCCCGATTGTGCCACCGACAATCGACTACCATCCACCCAGCCCGGGGCACGACCAACCTGCCACCAGCAAGACACTAACCACAAAGTTCCGGCCTCGAGTTATCTACACGGACTTCCGTTCCAGGGAACACTGTGCCCAGGGCACGTCAACATCATTCAGTCGACCAGTATGCCAGAACGACTGACATGTGACTGCCCTGAGATAATCGGACCCATCCAGGATTTGATTCGACAACATCCCAACATGTACACCGATACAATTGGGAAGTGTAAACGTTTCCAATACTTGTTCCATCTCCAAGACCCGTCTAAGACCATCCGGGCAAATCTATATTTGATTCCAAAAGGCGCTGATGAAGCGGTTGATATGATTTTCGAGGAGTATCAGTATAAGGCATACTCGTAGAATTGTACACTCCTCACTGGAATAACCTGGTCTGTGTCGCCAAATCAAATGGCGACTGGAGAGTCTGTGGCGACTACCGGGCGTTAAATGAGAATTTAATCCCGCCCGTCAACAAAGTTCCGAAAATAGAGATAATCAAAATGGAGTTCGCCTGAACAACAATCTACACCGCCTTAGACATGACGTCCGCGTTCCTCCAAATCCCGCTCTCCACGAAGTCATCACAGTACACAACAGTGGTCCATAAAGGCCGACCATGGAGATACACGAGACTACCATTCGATACCACGGAGAGTCAGGCTGGCCTTCTATCGGCTCTCAACGAGGTCCTTTGTGATACAGAATCATTTACACAGTGGTATGTCAATGACATTCTGGTCACCTCCCACAATCCAGAAGAGCACCTAGACCATCTTCAGGAAATAGCGACACGATTGGAGAACATGGGATTGACAATTAATCCCACAAAATGTAAATTTGCTCAACGCTGAATCCGCTTTTTTGGATTTGAGTTGGACTTGCAGGGTATCCGGCTGAGTAAAGAAAACATCAATTTGATTCTCACCCATTCAACATTGAAAAATGTGAAAGAGGTATGAAGTTATCTTGGGGCCATGAATTTCTTTCACACGCACATCCTCGAGTGTGCTTGCCTTCAGGAGCCAATGTCTTGATTGTTGAGGGCCAAAACACTGTTTGCCTGGACTACTGAGCAAGAGAATGCAAAACGCGAACTCAAAGAGCGACTCAAGGAACGCATTCTTCACCGACATCCTGATTGGGATTCTGAGTTCCACGTTTTGGCTACTGGAGGACAAAAGGTCTAGCCGGAACCATCTTCCAGTTCGAAGGAGACGGCAACCCCGTCCCGATTGCGTTCCTATCTCGCAGTCTACACAGAGCCGAACCTCGTTACT
Source organism: Acanthococcus lagerstroemiae (assembly GCA_031841125.1). Lineage (NCBI taxonomy): Eukaryota > Metazoa > Arthropoda > Insecta > Hemiptera > Eriococcidae > Acanthococcus > Acanthococcus lagerstroemiae. The sequence continues at coordinate 57,141,269 of CM063108.1, read as the reverse complement.
TCCAGGGTGAACTAGACCTGCTCGCCACCGTCTATACCTTGGCAAGACTCCTGCGAGGTGGTAGGATAGCCTGGTTTAGGTTGGTGGAATCACGACACCACGTGTAGCTCTCGACTAGCTCAATGAAATCTACAGGGACAGAAGAAGGCACTTAGGGACTTTCTTGATCAACTGCGTTCAACGTGTGCGAGGTAACTCAAGATTTTGATGAGTTCTGCCGAACAAATACCTCGAGTGTTGGGTCCTACTCTGACACGATGGTAAGCAGGAAGGACGATGACACGAGAACAACAAAAACACACACAACACAGAGACTATGGTGAAAACGCTGTTTATTCGGGAAGGCTTAATCTAACGGAGGCGACGACGAAAACAAAACTACAAACTTCTACAATGACTACCGGACAGCACGATCCCGGGTGGATGGCACGTGGAATGCGTGAAGTCCCGCGTTGAATGTTGGTTGAAATGCGGCGCAAAGAACTCGCGGAAGTCTCAGGCGTTTTGCTGATGATTTGCGACCACTCAACGTAAGAACTCTAAAATCGAATGTAATGCCAAAAGGCTCGCAGACGCACTTTGACTCCAAAAACTCAGCTTTTATGAAAATGTGGCGAAAAATGCCTTCGAGGAACGTCGAAACCAACTTTACACGTATCCATCCTAAAAGCGAGTCCTCGCGGCGGCTATTTCTCGGATGGTCATCGGTGATATTCCCCCTCCCTTAGACAGGTCATGGAAGTCACGGAAAAAGAGGAAAAGTCGATGATATCAAAAAAGAGCACACAGACAGGTATTAACAGGAAACATGTAGGAACGGGAACAAACGTATGAGGATAGAAGAGAGAAGAGGAAATCTATATCGTATCAATCACATGAATCGATACGATGCCTTGACCATTTGGAAATAGCATAGCTGGGTTACCACATGCCCCACCTTAATTTTTGATAACCCTGGTATCAAAATTAAGGAAAACTAAGGATGGGCAAGGCAACGCTTTGGATGTCTCTCCCTCCCCCCTGGCCGAAAGAAAGAAACAAAAAATCCCAAAAAGAAGAAAGAAAACCCCAAAACTCCACGTGCTACATACCTAGGACCCGTGCTGCCCTGCAACAAAAGAAACAAAATAAAATGATAACAGAAAACAAAAGGGTGAACTACAACAAAAAAAAACAATAAAAAGAAAAGCTTGACCACGGACACGACTATCTAGTGAGGCATGGTACCGCTACTTCGCCTCGGGAAAGTGACAAACTCGACGGTGTCGTCCTCGTCAAATTTTGGAACCAGTAAGTATTCTTCACCCGGGTACACAGAGCCGATGTTGGTTACGGTGCAAACGTCATAATCGCAATTGATCAGTTTGAAGATGTCCTTTTCAATTATGACACGATCTGGCATTACGGTGGCTGAATTGCGCTGGAAGAAGTCGAAACCTAGTATGGCATGGGTTCTCGCGATCTTCCCACTGTTTAGCGAGTTTGAAGGTGTACCGGAAAATCTCTTCGTTGCCCTGATAGCTGACAGGCAACAGCGCCTGTGATATTACCGTGTCCGCGTGAAGAGTGGATTCCGCCATCCAATTCACATATACGCGGCAAGGCTGAACCATGACCACCTGCCCGTATTCTACCCAATCTGTCATCCGAGGATGACAAATGGAAAGCAAAACGTTTGGGTCCAAGATGACATTTAGCATGGTCCCATCTTTGGAGTGGAACGGGATGGTAGCTAATCGTCGTAGCCGCGGCGGTGCGGTACGGTTCCATGCGGAAACTACACGGGAAGACGAGCGGTCGACAGTTCCTTCCGAGGATCGCGCGGGAGGATACCCGGGTAGCGGGTCCGAGGACTCAGATGTACGGTTGTCCTCGTTCGGCACTGGACCATACCTGACCAGTAACAGTGAAGAGCGGGCGGAACCCTGAATAGTCGAGATTGGTTGTTCCCAATCCGATGCGGCCAGTCGCTCAACTCTATGCACGAGGTCAACGTACACTGCGGTTTTCTGCGCCAAGGCATCTCGTGTCGTTCTCAGCTCCGGTTCTAACTGGGCGACTCGTGCTGTTAGAGGGCGCGACTCCATTGACATGAAGAAACGTATTGACTGCTGGGCTGGACATTCCGAGAGGGGGGTCTCAAGGAGATCTCGGACCACGAAGTCCCCCTTCGTGTTTATTTCCGGAAGCGCATGGTGGGTAACGGGCGCGGCGAATTCCGCCATCGGATGAAAGTGTCCCTCACTGCACTTAATGAACTTCAACGAATGTTCCGTAGCTATTAACATATTTTGAAGCAATGCAATTATTAAATAGAACAATAAATATATCGATACTTATACATTAGAACATAAGACGCGTGCAAAAAGTGCGGACGAGAGCGTGTTAGAGGAGCGGGATGGAAGGTGGATTGGGAAACAGAAGGTTAAGCAGGACGGTTATCGAGCAGACAATTCATTCCATGCCCCGGGGTACGTTGGGGTAGATTGTTTGCTGTTCCATCTCATTGATGCGACTCGGGCTTTGTCATGATGCGGAGCATTGAATGGTAAATCAGGTTCCAGATATTTTGCGTTTCTATGGACCCAGACTCGAGGTCTTGTACAAAAAAAACAGTTCACAGTTACTTCCTTCATAACTTGAATAGGCCCGCGAGCGGTTGGGCATAGCTTTGCCGAAACGTTGTTGACTTTCGACGAGGCGGGATGCGTGATGACATAGACAATATCATCCAGCTGTAAGATGTGTCCCTGATGATGGAACTGCCGATCCCTTTTGTCCGCACTCTCTTGTCAACATCGTCTCGATTGACGGTGGTGGGCTCTACTCCCAGCTGAGCGGATAGTGGCTTGACCACTGCCAAGGCCTTAACTGTGAGATGTGTTGGTTGAACAGTGGTGTTGCGATGAACTTTCTGATTCCAGGCACATATTTGGCAGGCGCTAATAACTTCTTCGGCCGATGCTTTCACATGAGGGAACATGAAAAACCTCAGGAGCACATTTGTGGTTTTCGATACTCCAATGTGCCCATAGTATTAGTGGTAGTATTTCACGATATCGTTCTGTAGCGATCCTGGAACAATTACCCACCACACCCCATCTTGACCACGTTGCTGGATCAGGTCCTGGTGGATGCGAAACTGTCGAGGAAATTGGTCTCGGAGTTGTTTAATCGCGATGTCTTGATCTTGTACGAATCAACGGTTTGCAAAGTCCTTGTCTAGCGCCGGGGTCTGTTTCACACCGAAGTGTTGAACGGTATTCTCCGGGGACAATTTTACCTTCTTCTGCCATCTCTTACGTCGTCTACGGGATGGTGGCGGACTTTGTGATTCATCAGCCAAGCTGGAACTAGCCGTTATAAAAATGGATGATTGTTACCATTCACCACTGTCGGAGGTATCGGCCCAGCGTACTTGGTAGGCCTTCATCTGGCCCGTTGTTAAGTATACATTGGTAATACTTGGCCAGGCGAGTGACTGGAGGTTGGATAGATACAAACTCGGCCTGGAATTGCAAGAGCACCATCGCCCAGAATGTCATCAACATACTACTGTGTAAATGATTCTATACCACGAAGGACCTCATTAAGAGCCGATAGGAGGCCAGCCTGACTCTCCGTGGTACCGAATGGTAGTCTCGTGTATCTCCATAGTCGTCCTTTATGGACTACTGTTGTGTACTGTGATGACTTCGTGGAAAGCGGGATTTGGAGAAATGGGGACATCATGTCTAGGGCAGTGTAGATCTTTGTTCCGGCAAACTGCATTTTGATGATCTTGATTTTCGGGACTTCGTGTACTGGCAGGATTAAATTCTCATTTAACGCCCAGTAGTCGCTGCAGACTCTCCAGTTGCCGTTTGACTTGGTGACGCAAACCAGGTTATTACGGTATGGAGCATACAATTCTACAAGTATTCCTTGTTTCTGATAATCCTCGAATATTTTATCCACTGCTGCCTCAGCACCTTTCGGAATCAGATACAGATTTGCCCGGATGGTCTTAGACGGGTCTCGGAGGTGGAGTTGAATACTGGAAACGTTTACACTTTCCAATCCTGTCGGTGTACACGCTGGGATGTTGTCAAATCAAATCCTGGATGGGTCCGATTATCTCGGGGTAGTCGCATGTCAGTTGTTCTAGCATACTGGCCAACTGAATGATGTTGACGTGCCCCGGGCACGGGGTCCCCTGGAGGTGGTGAAGTCCGTGTAGATAACTTGAAGTGGGAACTTAGTCGTTAATACTTCGCTGGGGGCAAGTTGATTGTGCCCTGGGCTAGATGGATTGTAGTCGGCTGTCGGTGTTATGATCAAGATGTAGTCATGCCCCGGGCAACTCCTGCGACAAGTGATTTATGTCATTCAAGATTTGCCCGAACTCCGCCGTGACTGGTATCCCGATGAACAGTGGCACGTGGTGACCATCCATACTGATGGCAATGCGTTGGCACCTGGTGTTGATAGTCACCCGACTTCTCCATATATCAATCACGGTTTTATACTTGGTAATAAAATCTCTTCCAAGAAGACATTTGGATGACAGGTTATCCCCAACGGTGAGATCTACCTCAAGAAGTTTGTGGTGCGGGAAGTCGTGAAACACAAACGGGAAGGTAGCGTCCATTTCTGCCTGGAGGGGGTCTCCAGACGCACTGATGAGGTCCCCATTGACCGTGGGTTTGGTCGAAATCTCCATCTCGGGATTTTCCCGACAGATGTCCTCGTATTCATATCGCGAAATCATGCTCGACGGGGAGCCAGTGTCGAGTTGTGCCGCAAGTACGTAATTACCAATACGCAGACTAATGGTACTTCAGCGCTTGAATGTGAGGCAACTAGGATTCCAGAACTCTCAGACCCTGTTGACGATGGTGCGGTTGGTGGTATGTGGGGATTCCGCTTCTTGGTACTTGTCGCCAGGTTGATGATGTACCCAGGGAGTTACCTCGCGGTCGAATAAAGTCTTGATCCTGGTTCCACCTTCGTATTCCAGGCGTACAGGCAGGCAAAACCTCTCGCGTCAATTTTCCAATATCAATCCAGTTTCAATTTTATGGATTGTTTCGGTATTGAGGTGTTCTATCGTGACAGCCCGATGATTGGACGGGGAGGATTCGAAGTCGCCATGACGTCGAATAATCGCCACACATAGGCCACACCGGACATAGTCTCTTTAAACTCCCACAGCATACGGTTGAAGGTACACAACCACATCCAGAGGTCATCCAATAGGTCTTCCATACGGGGGTGGAATTTCACAAGAAATGATTTTTACACACGCCATCCGGTTAATAAGGTTTTCAAGGAATTTTTGAAATTGGATACAAAAATCCCTCATGTCCAATTGGGAAGCGGATAGATCCTTGATGCCTATCGCCAGGATCACGTGAGTCGTGATTTCATCAAGATGCATCTCAGTTATGGTTGCGAGTTGATCCAAGGTGAGATTGCGATCACATGTTGATGCCCATTGTATGGCAAATTGCTCAGGCTCTGGGCCCATCAAAGTAGTAGCGAGTTGGACGGCCAGAGTACCGCCGAGTATGGAGAATGTTCCGTATTGCAGAACGTTCACCATCCTCGGTTTCTCAATGGTATAAATGGGTAGTGAGGTGTCTGATTCAGTATCGAACTCGATATCAGGTATCCGGAACTCTTCTTCCGGAACAGGATCAGGTTCGTCGTGTTGGGCCTCGCTAGCAGCAGGCACTGAATGTTTAACAACGTCGACATTTCATTGCAGAGTCAGTATTAGTCCCGCAGTAGGTGTATCGCGACGATCTTGGTAACGATTAAATGATTTCTTGAGATCAATCCACCCGTGAACTACCATTACTAAATGAAATAGCGTCTCAGGTTGGTCATTGTATATCTCCATTTTCAGATCGGAAGGCATCCGCTCAGAGATTTTCTAGATAATGGTTTCAGGCTGGCTGTAGATTCGAGTATTGCTGATAATATAAAACCAGCGTTCGATCTCCTCGATTAATTTTCCAGTTGGAACAGCCTCAAAACCCTTCGAAAGGAATTCGGTGTAGTACTGGAACTTTTTCTACTGAGACCAGTTTAACTTCAGAAACACTCGACGAGCTGCTGATAATCCATGTCAGGATGGTACACTGATGTGAGGTTTTTACCATAGTTCATGAGGTGGTTCTGAAATCTGACAGCCCTTTTAGGATCATCGACGAATTGGCCAATTGTGTTTTCAAATTGCATAATGTACTGTGGCAGCGTTCGTCGATTGTCACTACGGAAAGCTGGACAATCACTAAAGTCTTTGGCCATTGTTGGCAGCTTTGCAATTGGGGCAGATAACGTCAAATTACGGTACAGGAACGATCGCAATGGTGTCTCATTTCTACTCGGACGAGACCATGTAGAATTTAGCTTGATATTCGGGTGGTTATCACGGCGTACGGATTCTCTAGGCGATTTAGTGCCTGGTACGAACGAAATATGTGAGTTTTGCGGATCGGGAATATTCGCGTCGGTGATACTCGTCGACTATGCATTCAGAACGGTAAATGTAGTATTTAACTGTACCTTGGGTGATTTCACAAGGCATTTCAATAGCTTGGATCTGCGAAATACGCCTCAGTCTGGCGCTGCTCGAACACTTCGATTTTCGTATTCAATTCATGTCGTTGTTGATCAACCTTAGTGTTCATTTCCGATTGGCGAGTGAGGATCAATTGAAGCATCTTACTTACCGATGGTTCAGGTTGCTCATTCGACATTGTGACGAGTGGGATGTTCAAATTGGAGTCAAGGAGAATTTCGTTTCCGAGATGGTCGAAATGCTTTTCAAAGTTCTTGTGATCAGGAACTCGGGTCGCGGGATTCTTGGGATTTGGAACGAACGCCGAGTATTTGTTGTCAGTAACTTCTGGTATTACGGCAACGTTCGGTGAACTACTTGTAGCCTAAATACGTGCTTGTGATTAGAGCAGATATCGAGTAGGATCAGTGCTATGAGGATCAGGATGACTGGACATAAAAATAATTACACGTAAACACAAGAAAAATATAATGCAACCTCCGAAAAACTTACCAACAAGGAACAAATAATAAAATGCAAAAAAAAATAAAAATAAAAGAAATAAGACTGAAGAGACGGTGATGATGTTATGAGTAAGACACGTGAACACAGTAATACATACACACGTAAAAGAAATAAAAATAGGAACTTTGGATAATGCACAAGACAAGAATGCGAAAATACGAGTAAAAATAAAAATAAAAATGCAACTTTTATTAATGAACACAATTAAATAGGAAAAAGAAATTGCAAAAGTTTAACGAGAATTTTGGGTCCTAACTACGAGAAAAAACGTCGAGAACTCGAAGTCAACAATGTGCTGGCGATATGACGTCGAACTTTGTTGGCTTTCGAACTTTGTTGGCTTTTGGGTAGTCAGTGGCCTTCACGCTGCGTAGCTGCAACTTGGTTGGAACAGTGAGCACTTAGCAGTGTAGTGGTTGCTTGTCTCAGATTGGCCGAGGAAAAGTTTGCAAAAACACACGATAGGTCGCGCACTAGTACTCTGTACTAAAAATGTGAAAGATGCTGCACATCACGGTGATGGTGGCACAAACACACAAAAATACACAAACGGAAAAAAATAGATAAGAGAAAACATAAACACAGGACGAATGAATCAAAACGAATTCACGAACACAAAAAATGAAAACTTAACTTACACTTCACTGCCATCAAAGTAAGACCTGTACAAGATATTTCAATTGCAGAGTACTCAGTAAAACGAATTTTGGTTTCAGGAAGGAAGAAAGTGACTAGAGAACAGTAGAAAGAGAATTAAGAAGCGACGGTTCATGCTTTGAGAAAGAACTTTACGTTAAGCTGGTCGTTTTGATAGAGCCGAAACGATCAGACAGAATCCGAATAAAGAGAATCAAAAACGAGTAATCGGCCCTCGGATTAGTAACCGATCCTCTGGAATTTAGAGATGAGAATTTTGAGCACCACAGACTTTAAAGCCTGAAGTCTGAACTGGGTTAGTCAATTGTACACTTTAATTTGAACCCAAACGGTATCTGTAGGGTACGACACAATACTTACGAACACGAAGGAAGTATGTGAGCTGCTTCGCACACGCGACACATCGATAGACGAGAGGCGAATGGGTGGTACCTTCAGAAAAAATTTATAAAGAGGCGACTCAGGTTAGGAATTGGAAAGGCAGCTGTTCATCAAATACGAGATGTCAATGATGCTAGTCTACACATAGTCGTATTCGATGAAGAGCTGTTGTAGTCAGGAAACACAGGAAAGAAGCCCTACGCATTAGGTGCCATTTTTATATGTGGTAACCAATGGCAAGACTCTTGCGAGGTGGTAGGATAGCCCGGTTTAGGTTGGTGGAACCACGACACCACGTGTAGCTCTCGACTAGCTCAATGAGATCTATAGGGGCAGGAGAAGGCACTTAGGGACTTTCTTGATCAACTGCGTTCAACGTGTGTGAGGTAACTCAAGATTTTGATGAGTTCTGCCAAACAAATACCTCGAGTGTTGGGTCCTACTCTGACACGATGGTAAGCAGGAAGGACAACGACACGAGAACAACAAAAACACACACGATACCGAGACAACGGTGAAAACGCTGTTTATTCGGGAAGGCTTAATCTAATGGAGGCGACAACGAAAACAAAACTACAAACTTCTACGATGACTACTAGACAGCACAATCCCGGGTAGATGGCACGTGGAATGCGTGAAGTCCCGCGTTGAACATTGGTTGAAACGCGGCGCAAAGAACTCGCGGAAGTCTCAGGAGTTTCGCTGATGATTTGCGACCACTCTATATAAGAACTCTAAAATCGAATTTAATGCCAAAAGGCTCCCAGACGCACTTTGACTCCAAAAACTCAGCTTTTATGAACACGAGGCAAAAAATGCCTTCAAGGAACGTCAAAACCAACTTTATGCGTATCCATCCAAAAAGCGAGTCCTCGCTGCGGCTATTTCTCGGATGGTCATCGGTGATTTTCCCCCTCCCTTGAACAGGTCATGGAAGTCACAGAAAAAGATGAAAAGTCGACAATATCAAAAAAGAGCACACAGACAGGTATTAACAGGAAACAACATGTAGGAACGGGAACAAACGTATGAGGATAGAAGAGAGAAGAGGAAATCTACATATATTGTATCAATCGTATGAATCGATATGGTGCCTTGACCATTTGGAACTAGCGTAGCTGGGTTACCACACCTTGAAACGCTTGTCTTACCACCTGGTGATGAGAAGCGTAAAGTTTCATAGCCGACCATTACTATGAGAACTGATAAGGTCCAGCCCTTATTGATCTTCACGTCTAACCAAATGGGTGATGGTGCTCTCGCAATTCCAGGCTGAGTTTGTATCTATCCAACCTCCAGTCACTCGCCTGGCCAAATATCATCAATGTATACTTAACAACGAGCCTGATGAAGGCCAACCAGATGCGCCGGCCGACAGCTCCAATAGTGGATCGGAGCAACCATCCATTTTTATAACGGCCAGTTCCAGCTCTGCTGATGAATCACAAAGTCCGCCACCATCACGTAGGCGATGTAAGAGATGGTCCAAGAAGGTACGATCGTCCCCGGAGAATACTGTTCAACAATTCGGCATGAAACCTACCCCAGCGCTGAACAAGGATTTCGAAAATCTTTGATTTGTACAAGATTGGGACCTCATGATTAACCAACTCTAAGACCAATTTCCGCGACGATTTCGCATCCATCACTACCTTATCCAGCGACGTGGCCGAGATGGGGTGCGGCGGGTAATTATTCCAGGATTGCTCCAGGACGATATCATGAAATACTACCACAAATACTATGGGCACATTGGAGTATCAAAAACCACAAATGTAATCCTGAGGTTTTTCACGTTTCCTTGTGTGAAAATACTGGCCGAAGAAGTTATCAGCGCCTGCCAAATATGTGCCCAGAACAAGAAGTTACATTTGACTCCAAACTAAACTGGCTACCACACATAAAAAACCTAAAACATAACTGCATAAAGACACTCAATCTACTCAAAATGATCAAATACAACAACTTTGGACCTAACACAATCACACTACTCCAACTATACCAAATACTCATCCGCTCTAAACTCGACTACAGAGCCATCATATACTACAGAACAGCACCAAAAGCAAATGCCCAACTACTGCAAACAGTACAAACCATAGGACTACGCACTGCCATCGGAGCATTCGTAACTACCCCTACAGTAAGCCTACAAAGTCTAAGCAGTGAACCACCAATTGAAACCAGAACTAAAATACTAACAAACAATTACTGCTCTAAGATAATTGCAAACAGAGAACATCCGTCACAAAACTTACTGATTAAACAACTTACCTTACAAGAACGCAACCAAAACAACAACGTATACCGTAGATACAAAACCGACCTACTCAAAACTGATACCAACCTACAATTTGTAGCAACAATTACAACGCAAAAACAAAAAACCCGCACTCAACAAATAAATAACAAGTACATAAAACAATGGAATCACGAATGGACCATACAACAGAATAACAAATTACGCAAAATCAAAAACCACGTATACCCCTGGAAAACAATACAACAAAATCAACGCAAACTAAAAACTACTATTAACCAATTACGACTAGGACATACAACCTTGACCCACTCACATCTCCTGAAAAAAGAACCACAACCGAAATGTCTAACTTGCAACGAACAATTAACAGTAAGACATATACTACTTGATTGCAGAAAATATACAAAAATACGAACGAACTTACAACTACCAAACAACCTCCAAATGATACTAACTGACAATCAGACTGCCCTTAACCTCGTCCACAAATTTGTAACCCAAACCAGAGTCAACTTCAGCGTGTCTCCCTAACCAGAATATGTTATACCTACTCGTATTTACTACACATAAGTTAAATTTAAGATTATAATCCTACTTCTAGGACATTAAAAATCTTTAATAAAAAAATTTAAAAAAAGTTTTATTGTAACACCGCTGTCCAACCCGCCCATCTCACCGTGGAGGCCCCGGGAAACTTATTAGCCATTGACCATTTCGAGCCAATTGCTAAAGCTAGAGGAAGGCTTGGATAAGATCCTAGTCATCGCCGATGCGTTCAGCGGATAAACCCGTCTCTTCCCAGTTAAGAACGCAGACTCGACATCCAGTATACAAGCAGTGGAAAAATATATTGAGACCGAAGGGGTACCGAAGCATATTCTCAGTGACAATGCGACTTACTTTACATCCCATGAATGGATCCGCCATTGGGGAGAGCGCGGAGTCCACCTCCGACACTTGTATGCAGGATTGCTGTATTAGTGAGCACATGTGTAGACTTTGAGAGTGTGTGATCTTGACTCGCTATCCACCGTGACAAAACTGTGTAGTAGCAATTTTGGTTCTAGAAAGTGCGAAACTAGAAGGGGAATGGTAAAGGGCGGTTTCAACATCTGATGCCGAAAACCTGGTACTTGCAAGCAAAGAAAGAAAGGCCTTGACAGAAAGAATTCGAAATTCGAAATCGGCAAACAATTTGGTTCTATAAATCAGAAAACAATTCATCTGTAAAATTCCGGATTTTATTTATAGACGGCCGTCTCGGCATGCTGTGACCTATGGCTGAAAATGCACATTAGCACAAAGAAATGCACAGGTACATGAACACATTCAAGGTTAACCAAAATACCAATATTAGGTGCCTTAAAATATACATGCATGCGTCTATGGAATAACAGCAGAAGCGTGCAGTTCCACTAGTCGGTATCTAAGTGTGAATCTACTTATTCTATGAGCGCTCATGTAAAATAATTGGTGTAATTACTCGACTTAAGACCTTTACTCACGCGCAGAGGAAGCATGCTGTCGGCTGGACCGATAACCTGATAAGATATGCTGATCATAAGGAAGCTCACCGACTCCATAAACGCAATACCGACGAAGTATTAACTAACGTTGTAATTGAATATCAAACACAGGAGGGTTATACTGTAACCCGACATCGTACTCGAACTCGTACAGAGCGGCAACACGTACTAACTGGTACTGGCATAACGAGAAGAACGATTGTAGCTACTGGGCGGTGGGCGCACCACAGCAGGGCTGCCAACTTTACACTTTTGTATGCCGAAAAAATTTTCGGAGAGCTTCGGCGTCGGCGCTGGCGCTGATTACTCAGTTTTTCAAAACGAATTTGAATCCGTTGTCAAAATTCAGCTAGAGTCAATATTTGACCCATTTTGACCACATTTTCGAGTGCGCCTTCGACACGTTGCATATGCCGCACACCGCACATAATTCCAACCCATTGTACCTTCTATTTTTCTGGGGCGAACCGACAATTCGCGAATAATTTTAGGAACGGAGGCAGTTACAGCAGTGCGGTTTGAAATTCTGGATAGAGGAGAAAATTTCGAATAAAATGTATTTTTCAGTTTTCCCCTAGCAGTTTTCAATCCAAAGATTTTCGCCTTTTACCAGTTCGCCCAAGGAAATTCGCAATCTCGCAAATAATGCATATTGGTGCGAATTGTATTGCAGATCCAACGAGTTTAAGGCGTCACTACATTTTTGAAAATCTAGCAAAATTGCCGAAATATACTCGAAAATGCGGTCAAAATGGGTCAAAAATTGACTCTAGCTGAATTTTGACAACGGATTCGAATTCGTCCCGAAAAACTAATACAATTCGCACCAATATGCATTTGCGAGATTGCGAATTTCCTTGGGCGAACTGGTAAAAGGCGAAAATCTTTGGCGTAGTTTGTATTGCATATGTAACGCGTTGAAGGCGTCACCATATTACCGTTTTGATTTACGTCGACACGCCATCGAATTTTCAAATAACTTGTTACTTCCTTCAACGCGTCGAATATGCAATACCAACTACGCGAATCCAACCCATTGTACTAACGTTTTGTAAATTTCCAAGTTCCTGGGCTGAACTGATAAAATGAGAAATTCTTTGGAACGGAGCCAGCTACAGCAAAACGGTTTGCAGTATTGGTAAGAGGGCATCTTTTCGCTCCCAAAATTCCAAACCGTTCTCCTCTACCTTTCACCAATCCACAGATTTTCGCGTTTTACCAGTTCAGCCCAGGAAATTGGAAATTTCGAAAACGCTAGTTCGCGGGGTTGGATTCGCGTAGTTGGTATTGCATATCTAACGCTTTGAAGGCGTCGCCACATTACCGTTTTCATTTGCGTGCGCACAACATCGAATTTCTGAATAATTTGTTACTGCCTTCAACTTGTCAATTGTGCCAAACGATCGACACCAATTGACATTTTCAAAATTTCTAATTTCCTGGGCTGAACTGGTAGAACGTGAAAATCTCTGGATTGATGAAAGCTAGAGAACGGTTTGAAATTTTAAGAACGAAAAGATGCCCTCTTACCAATACTGCAAACCGTATTGCTGTAGCTGCCTCCACTCCAAGGATTTTCGCATTTTACCAGTCCCCCCCCCCCCAGAAAATTAGAAAATTAGAGAATGTCAAATGGTGTCGATCCGTTTTCCATATTCGACGCGTTGAAGGCAGTAACAAATTATTTGAAAATTCGATGGTGTGGACGCAAATCAAAACGGTAATGTGGTGACGCCTTCAACGCGGTAAATATGCAATAACAACTACGCGAATCCAACCACGCGAACTAACGTTTTCAAAATTTCCAATTTTCTGGGGCGAACTGATAAAATGCGAAAATCTTGGGCATGGAGCAGCAAAAAGAATTAGAGCATTGGTAAGAGGCCATCTTTTCGCCCCCAAAATTCCAAACCGTTCTCCTCTAGCTCTCGCCAATCCAGAGATTTTCGCGTTTTACCAGTTCAGCCCAGGAAATTGGAAATTTTGAAAACGTCAATTCACGTAGTTTGTATTGCATATTTAACGCATTAAAGGCGTCACCATATTACCGTTTTCACGAAACGCATGACGATAATCATCGTAGGGCTCGAAATGATACGCGAAGAATTTGTTTAGCGTATGCATTTAATGCTGCTCAGCTGCAGTACGCGGACAATGACCAAAGAAGGAGTCAGTGATTTAATCAAATGTATTTCCTTCTAAGTCATCGACTTTTTGTACCAGATAGTCGCGGACGGACCGGTAGGGCTCCGAGTGCTGGATCTAAACTACAGAGCTGCTGGGACAAGGTGATCCGAAAGTGGATGTGTAATTTCAGGAAGAAAGCGCTAGCAATGGTGACCTCCAAATTTTACTCGAACCGTTAAATAACCCGCAATAAAAGCGAGTTATCTCTTCGGACATACTTTCTTCCCAAAATGTGAGTCACACTTACAGGTGTACTGCAATTCAGTAGTTTCGCCGCCGATAAGCTATCCTCAAATTCGAACACATTTTGCGCTCAGTATCTGTCCGACTAGGAACGTGTGTCAATAAAAATTTCGAAAATGGATATTTTGACCTACGAGCCAGCATTTTACAACCGAGATATCGTACGTAAGTTTTTGTAAAATTCTTGTAATTTCTTCGGTAATGGAGAGTCGTTTTCGTCGTTATTCGCGTTTGTTCTAAGTATAGATAATTCGGCAGCTCGAACGAAATAATGGCGACGCGCAGTTTTGTAACAGATGACATATAATTTGAAAAATGTACAATATTTCAATACAAACGAATACTTAACTACAAGACACTCTTACACAAAAACTTAATAGTATTTACATCATCAGATTCATCTTTGTTGCTACTGGTGAATCTTTTTGTAGTTTTCGGCATACTGTATAGTAACCTCGTCATAAAACGCCCTGTTCTCGATCCGGCTTAAAACGTTCGGACACAATTTGACTATATAGAAACTTAACAAAATGGTAAAATAATCCGAAGTTTAAAAAAAAATGTTCGTTTTATACCCCGAATATGAGCTTAATTGAAGACGTTTTTTTCGCGTTACCAACGAATTCGAAACGCGACTACGCGACGCAACTGCGTTTCGAGATCCGGTGTATCGAGAAATCAGCATTGCGGCTTTTTCGTCTCATCGAAATGATCAACACGAATTAAGAATACCGTAGAAATTTTCAAATATATAACAAATAATAGAAATTCGATGTATAAATAATTTCGTTGTACAAAAATTTCAATTGAGCACATACGAATTATATGAAAAAATAATAAACAAAATCACTGCCATCCTTTCTTTTTACTCGAGACGATCGATTAAATAGAAAAAAAAGAAAAAAAAAGGTTACTAGCGTCAAAAAAGCGAATTAACAGTCGGCTTAATGCAGTTACCGGACCTTGGTAAGTTATCAGAAAAGGCACACATACACACGCACACACAAGAAAGAGAAATAAATAAAACAAAAACGTAAAAAAAGTTAATAAAAACGAGTTAAAAATAATTAAAACTGGAATGTGGTTTTTTTGTACTTAAGTACACGCGTGTTTTTTCAATTTTCTCATTTTCAAAATCCTCCACAGACAATTTACTAATTGAAAATTTTCTCCTAAAATATTGATATCAAGTTCATATATCACATGTCCGAGACACCTAAATATCACACCTCAAATTAGCGTTATCTCGTAGAGAAACCCCATCTAAGGCACGTCCGACACAGCACGAATATTTCCGTATAATATTTTGTACTATCACCCAACACATTACAAAAAACGGTTCCGAGTCTAACAAGTTTCGACCGGCACAAGTCTTCCAAGCACCCGCAGACCCCGGCTGGTCGACACGAGTAAACACGAATTAACGATAACAGCTACTCCAACAAAAATTGTTCTAAATGGTACCTACATAGGAAGTACGTACATGCACAGTCTGAGCACTTGGCGCATACAGCGCCACCTCACACAGGAAGATACACAACAGATAATATAGAGAAGATACACAACAAACGAGAGAGAAGAGTATTTTATCCAAAACCAAATCGGTTTTTTTTTTTTCTAAATACTCGTACGTTTTGGTAAAAATAATATAAAAATTAATACCGATTCGAGAAATGAACAGATTTTGCCTATTGTGTGATATAATTTAAAAGAGAACAAAAGTAAGGAAAAAGGAAGTAAAAGAAAAAACAAGGATTTATACGATGAATTAAAAAACAACGTTATTTACAACATCTTAGAACAAATATACAGTTTCATGGTAACAATACTGCGAAAAATTGTAGTTAAATTTTTCTAATAAAACCTTAGTCCCTATCATAAATTAAAAAAACTGCACGCAATCCTTTGCTAAAGCGAGAAAAAAAAAAAACGAAACTATACACGAGGGTGTTTTAATTCGTGCAAAACGTACTTCAGTGGAAGACACATTCTCCGCTCTGCAGCACGTCTACGTGACCCCTTCACACGTTTATCCACGATTAAGAAAAAGGAAAAAAGTATCATATAAAGGTAACCATGTAAAAAAACACTCTTAATAAGTAAAATTACACTACGTGAACTTTTTTTTTTAATTTTTTTTTTTTTTACGATTCGTAGGTACAGGGGCTAAAAAGTTATCCGTAGGTAGAGTATCGACGGTTAAAACGTTATTCGTAGGTACAGTGTAAGTATGAATAATGGAATGTTGATGCAGGCTTAATAAATCATGAAAAATGATGATGATGGAGTGATCATACGTATATAAGTCGAGGAGCTTTATTCTTCGTCTTAACTCACAAATAGGTTTCCGTAGTCGACGCAAGTCCAGTATTTCGTCGACTTGTCCGGTGAGAAGCAAAGACCCTTACCGGACAATAGAACTGTCCGGTATTTTCAAAAATTCGTAAGAATCAAAAAACAAAAAAAAAATAGTATTATAAATTACTGTTTCGAAGTACTTTTTCGGTGTTTTTTTGGGTCTCTCGTTTCGCTTTTGTAAGTTCTTTTATGTTTGGGTACGTTTCTCTATATTTTTCAAATAAAAAGTAAATAGAAAAACCTCAGAAGTGTTCACGACTCGCGAATTCATTCCCTACTACCCAGGATCTATTTTTCACACTTTACTCTGCCATACGAAACAGCTCCGGTTAAGAACTGAAATGAGAAACGTAACGTACACGTATACTCATCACTCCACTATCATCGTATCATGATCCGTCAAGCCTGGATCATAGATTCCACTATTCACACTTGCACTGTACCTAAAAATAACGTTTTAGCCGTCGGTACTGTACCCACGAGTAACATTTTAGCCGGTGGTACTGTACCGACGAATAACGCCTTTTTTTTTCTCTTTTTTTTTAAATACATTCTTCAAATAAAACGGCGCATTTTGCACCTTATTACAAACTTATCATTTATGTACAAAGAGAGAAAAAAAAACACAAAAAGGACAAGGAGGAGCAAAATAACAATTAAAGCAAAGAGAAACGTTTACACACTGACTGGTAAGACAGAGATCTTGTGGTAGTAAATTAATTGTTTTAATGTACATAATCAGTTGCGGCCGCCGGCGGACCACACAATCGCGGTGAAAATCCGTGACATTGTCACTTCGTCAACTCTGAGGGGTGCTTCGGAAAGCCCGCACCCGTTTACACGGTACTGCTACCCGAGCAGTCGATTTCTACGATATCCTTGGGCACGTCTACGAACTGGTAAACTAGCCGCTGACCGTCAACCTTTGCCAGAATTCCTCTTTGATAGTAATACCTGCGCAGAGAACCGAACAAAAATAATTAATACGGTGGTTCCGTAACGATAAAAAAGAAAAGAAAAACTACTACAATAAGTAGCAACAAGAACGAGGAGAGTTTCCCTTCGCAACAGCCCTAACTGTCGGGTGAAATCGGTTTCTTAGCTGCTAATGAATGATTTTCTTTTTACGTCATTTCCACAAAATTTTCAGACGGCAAAATTGAACCCTCATCCTGCTTTGCAAGAAAAAGTCGCTTTGACCGGATAATGAGCTGGTCGAAACGATTTTAATGAATTGAAAGCCAACAGGTTCTTCTTTGGCCCCCACCGCGACAACCCAATAAAGCAGGGTTGTGACCAACGTAGATGTAGAATAAATGTGGATGTAGAATAGATGCAGATGTAGAATAAATGTGGATGTAGAATAGATGCAGCCGTAGAATACATGTAGATATAGAATAGATGCAGATGTAGAATAGATGTATGTGTAGAAGTAGAATAGATGTAGAATTCGCGTAGAAAGTATAGGATGACGTGAATTACATTGAACCCTTGAGGCTCAGGCAGAGACCTATAACCAGTGTTATGCCTCTACGCGTAAAGACCAGTTTTTCACATTTCAGTATAAAAACAATGTACAAAAGGTAACTGACGTAACCGAGTATTACAGTTTTTGTAAAAAAAAAAAAAACTTCAGTTTTCTACACGTGTATTTTACCAGGTATTTTACGCGTGGAAAACATGTAAAGTAAAAGGAAAATTTACGGCACAACACTGCCTATAGCCATAGAAGTGCGGAAACCACCTGCCATTTTGTATCCAACTGTGCTCGTGGACAGTGCCGGATTTAGCCTAATTGCCGCTGTGGGCAGTTGCGCTACGCCGCCTATTTGATTGCGCGTTCAGAGTCTCTTCTCATGACCTTTTTCTTTTATTTCCCCTAAATTTGCCGCCCTCAAATTTTTATTGCCCGGGGCAACTGCCCATTTTGGCCTTATGGTAAATCCAGCACTGCCCGTGGATGCCGAATCCGACAATGCGGAGCGTGCCGCATAGTTAATTCGGCATCCACGGGCGCAGTTGGATACAAAATGGCAGCAGGTCTCCGCACTCATCTTTAGCTCGAGTAAAGGAAGTAAACGAATTTTTTATTGATTCATTGAAACACGCCTATGGAGAGGTCATCCCTTTTGTGGAAAAAGAATCCATTTTCATAAAATTATACACAAATGGATTAAATAATGATCCTATACATTTTGGGAAGGCAGTGCTGCCCTTCCACAAAGAACTGGCAGAACTAGCATTGAAACTAAATTACTTGCTATAAATCTTGATATAAATATTAAAAAATTTAAATGAATTAATTTCGAATTAATAAATTGATAATAAAATCTTAACTTTAATTACCGTTAGTAATTTTTAGAAAAATAAATTCAATTAAATTAGAATTTAAAAAATAAAAGCTTCTAACTTTTTTATATTAAAATTCATTATTTTTTTTTTTAATTTAAATTATTTTCGATTGATCGAAGGACAGAAAAAAAAATAAAAAGTACCATTCAGGTTCAATATGATTTGGGGTTTTAAAATAATTTATTACATTAAAATTATCATAATAATTAAATAAATTAGGATTAATTAAAATTAAATTAATTAGAATTAAAAAAATAATACAAAATTTTCGTCTTTAAATAATAATATTGGGTGTACCCCCAGCGCGAAATTTCAGGTAAATTTAATTAAACGGTTTCCGGAAATGGGACCTAAATCTAACTGCATTTTAGGTCCCTTTCTCCGAATCCGAACCGTTACACCTTGAACGGAATTCGAGAATCTGACGGGCGCGACACGAATCAGTCTCGGCGATCGTCTTATCACGCCTCCGTCAGCTCGTTATCAGTCGACACAAACGGACCGACGCTACCTCAAACACTCGCCGGAGCAATCATTTACACACTACACGTAAGGAGCAAAAAGAGGCCGCGTCTAACGCGAGTACATACCTGAGTGCTCGTCCCATCGTCTCGTAATTCATATCTGGTTTGTTTTTGTGCAGGCCCCACAGTCGGGATACGGCCTTCGAGTCGACTAATTTGAACACTCCTTTCTCCCTATTCGTCCACTTGATGTACCTGGGGCAGTAGTCGCGGTCCTGCAGCAGTTTCAGCAGGAACTCCCACAAGTAGGTCGTCGATCCTGCGACAAGAAGAAAAACAAACGAATGAAGAAAATCCTACGTACGTAGAATATCGGAAAGCAAAAACGCTATCTAAAATGCGACCGGAACGCCCGCTGATGATGATGATGATGTTATTCCGAATTACGAAAGAGTCGGTGCACAACCCGGGTCGGCGCGGCGCCCGCAATTACCTCCCCACGATCGAATAAGCCACCGGCTGATTTTTCATAATAATAGTTAGGTGGTTACCCTATTCATCGTATCGCGTCGAAACGTCTACCGCGTGAAACGCGTTTCCTCGTGCTTTCATTTGCACCGGGTGGCGGCTGCTACGAAGGGAGGAAGGGGGAGAGGGTGTTCAGACGAAATGTGTGTCAAGCAACAGGTGATTACATTCGGATTCATTCTGCGGGTGAATAATGGTCTCTCCTTTCTCGGTCTCACCGGCACCGGCGTAAGTACCCGCCATTAAGAGTGGCGCTCGGGTTAAACTTTTCTTTTTGGGCTTTGGAATGAGCAAAAATATAGAATCTTTCTCGAAATATGTACACCCAGTCAACGGACCTGGGCAAATTAGGGGGTCGATAAGTAACCCAAAGACGTGGGTTAGCAGGGGTGCGACGAAAGGAAGCCGAAGAATTTCGTCGATCGGCTGAACTGAAGGAGTTTTTCTCTTGAATTGCCGGCTTCTCGCAAGTGGGATACTTCACTCGAAATTTTGAACGTTCTGTCCTAACTTAAAACTTCCTCATTTCTCCGGGCTTTTCCGGATTAGAATTTCACCTTTTCCGACGAATCACTTCGCATCAGAACTTTTTAGAAACGGCAGCAGACACAAAAACAAGCCAGAAAGTCGGCTAGCCGTCTAAACAGAGGCGAACCGAGCCCTTTCGGCCCGGCTGGAAATAGGTCAAAAATACCAACTCGGGGTCAATAAAAGGTTTTCGAGCAAACGAAAAAGCTTATCCCATTTTACATTTGGCTGACTCATGCTGAACATGTCTATTAATGATACAAAAATTTACCAACCATGACAAACAGAAGGGGGAAAACAGCCATTTTATATTTTGCCGACTGACGTTGAGAATGCCGACTCGATAATATAAAAAAAATGTTATCTAACCAAAATTGAAAAAAGTTCTAGATTTGCTTATTACAGGTCCAACTCTGGCTGCAGCGTTATGATACTGATAGTTGGGAATTCCAGGAGCTTTTCAACTCGTGGAAATATTCTGAAGATTTTTTTTAATTTGAGAGGAAAATCTTACAAATTATTTCAAGAATGCAGAAGAAATTGGGTAAATATGTAAAAAGTTGGAAGTATGTAATTCGTTTTTCAAAAAATTCTACAAAAATTGACAATTTAGAAAAATACTTTTAAATTTTAGAAGAATTACTATACGCTAAATTGTCAAATTTACCGGAAAATGCCGATTCCAAGTATTTGTGGGGTGGGGTGAGGGTCGATTCCTCGGCTCGGTCCAGCATCTAGTAGATGATAGCCTAGGAATCGACTAGACAGGAAGGCAGACAAAGCTACGAAGTCTAATTTCTAAAGCAATGTTCATGTAATAAAAGGTGAAAACACTCGAAGAAATTTTAAATCTTCAGAATAATATTAACTGAGAAAATAGATACAAAATCGTCCGAGGGCGGTTGGGCTCGACAACTCGTATTTACACAATTTTGGGAATTCATACAACAAATTCAGACGACGAATTAACGTTCTTCAATAGTCTTCAAAAACGGACCTGAAATCACCTCAATTTGAAGGCTTCTTTCCGCAAAATATCTTGATGTGCTTCAATCCAAACAGCAAAACGATCAGACCAGAGAGCAAATCAAATGAACCGAAGAGAGAAAAGCTAGCTCTCCCAGCATTTTTATCACTTGGAAATATCGCTTCAGTTAGCAAATTTGAAAAAACGAAGATTTCCTCGTTTAGCTAGTTTATTAATTTATTTAACGCGAATAAAAAGCTATAAGTTTGAAGTTTTCTAAATATCGCACTTTGGTCCTTTGACATTTATCTTCAGTAGGTTAAAGTTGAGAAAAAAACAAATTTGTTCGGCATGTTTTATTCCCAGGTATAAGAATTTCTTCAGCTGACGCAGTTCAAAATCCTTGAAAAGAGACCTAAAGTCACCTCAAAGCGGAGGCTCTTTTCAGGAAAGCTATTAAAGCGCCGTGATTTCACTATAAACGGCAAACCGCGATCAGACCCAGTAACGAATCGAACAGAAAGGGAAACTTTTCCTCCAGTATTTTTATCGCTTGGAAAAATCGCACAAGGAGAATCTATTTTTCCAGTTGCTAATTTAAAAAATACTTCTTTAAAAGGCAAAGTAGAAAAAGTCCCCTTCTGAATTTCCTTAGTAAGCAAAATTATAAACCGACCCTCCCTTCGTAGAAATTGGAAAACATACAGTCCCTAATCAGACAACGGCTCACTCATGCACCTTGCACCTGATATTCTATAACATTTCACAGTTGGGCACACAGATAACAGAAAATCGTGATCTGTTCCATTTCAACAAGAACCACTACTAAATCCGATCAATTTCAACATAGGGCCATAGCGGGGGCGGGAGGGAAGATCACCTCCCAATGTTGTTTGACAGGTCAATTTAGCAAATTCTAGTCGCAACCTTTACCGGGTCAGCAACACTGAAAAAGTAAAGATTATTTTTTCACGATCCAAAAGAAATTTTTCATATTTTAGTAGAAATTTTTGGTGTGTACCCCCCCCCCCTTTTCTTCTTACCGCAGAAAAACTTGCAAGCCACGGTCTTGCATGTAACATCAGACGCATCTTTACAAAGAACATTCTCTTCACTTTTCGTCCCTCCTCCACCCCGAATCATGAATGCAGCCGAAAACCTCCGCGGCCGCAACGAACGAATATTTTCAAATTAGCGAGACGTTGAAATGCTGGTAAAGAAAATACGCCAGGCATCAGAATACAGGTCTCAGGGCCATCAAACGATGCCAGTGTTTCCTACTGATACGATCTAGCGGCACGAAACTGCGACCCAGGCGTAGGTACAGTTTAAACCACCCCCCCCCCCGAATAATGATAAAATCTGCCTCTTTTGCTTGTCTACGCCGAAATGTGCACTACTAGAAAGTTTGAAGTTCCGTTTTCGACAGTATCTAACCCTCTCCCCTCCATCAGGAAATCTGAATATATACCCACATAGGGGATTATTCCACCGAAGGCCACAAAGATGGCAAGGGGATGATAATCCCTAGCCAGCACTCGGCGAATTTTAATCACCAGTTGGCAAATTGGGAAACGTAAGGACCTTTTTTTTTTCAAGGCTTCAATTGAAAAGTTTTGGTATTTTCGATGTCTACCCTCCACCCCAGTGGCAACAAGAACTTGCTAGCTACAGTCCTGATTCCATCGTTATTCAAACTGATTTCAGACGCTCTTCAATCGCAGGTACCGCTAAGGAGGGAGAGCACATGGGACATTTCTCCTCTAGGATTCTCAAAACGCGTATCATTTCACCAGAAATTGTACGCTTTCCTTCCTGAAATAAACCCACCCCTTTGACTTCCCGATTCAGCCGATTCTTTTCAATTTTCAGATTGAGATCCCGCCTCGAAAAGTCGACGCACGGCGGATCGACCCAACACTGGCCACAGCATCCCTCACTTCAATGAACTTCAAACCGAACTAGGCCCGTCAAGAGAATCGATTACAGTCGATAAGCCTTTTTAACGATTATCGATTACAAAAACTTATAGATTCTAATCGATTTTTAGCAAAATCAAAAAAACGATGCTGCGATAATGCAGTCATGAAGCAGTGCAGCTGCAGCTCAGACTCTGGAAAGTCAAGTTCAGATAGAAACCGAAGAAGCTTATCAATGTTTTCGTTCGAAGGCATTTCTGGAAAGCGAAATCGGGCAAACGCAAATCCCAAAAGAGGTTAACGCTTTCGAATTTCATAAAGTGACACTCTAAATATGTGAATTTCAATTTTGATTCTAATTAACAGCAAATGCCTACAGTAGCAAAACATTCAGAAATTTGAAAAAACAAAGAATTATCGATTTTAATCGATTATAATTGGATAAATACTGCCTCAAAATCGATTATAATCGATAATGAAAAGTATAGATTTTTGACAGGCCTAAACCAAGCCCGAGAAACGATCACTATTTATGGGGACCGGGAAATTGTAGGTTCGCTAGCATCGATTGAAGAAAAACTGATATGATAAGGAAACGTGGTCGAAAAGGAGAGTTCAGCGCAGCAGTGTATGGCAATTTTAATGTCGAGAATACATGCGGTTAACGGAGAATTGAAAAGAACATGCCTTGTAGCAAATAAAATTTCCTTTCAGATGAGCTCATTTTTATCAAAAGCCGAGTGATTTTCTTTTTCGCATAAAAATAGCATTGCATCGTTGTTGTTGTTGTATTTGCCCGATCCGGATTACCTCCTCGGTTGCCCAACCTAACCCTCCAATCGACATTATTTTTCACTCTCCCGAAATCCGAAACCATCGGTCACGTGCAGGGTGCCGGCGGCGCACCGAAAGCGCGAAACCGAGAGGGCAACTTCATCGACCGTGGCCAACCTTTTCGAGTGGCTCCGCCATCCGTCTCCCGCCCACGCGGCGCATTTGCGAGCAAACTCTATCGTCACCGCGGCCTGGCCATCGTGAGCCAACAGGCCGAGCCAGCCAGCGGTTACACGACCATTGTACTCGCCGAAATTTTCGCTTTTTCGTATCAAGCACGTGCCTTGTTTACGTGCACACACACACACACACATCAGCATCATCATCATCGGCGCATGTAGAATATCTCGATTTACTCCTCCACGCGTAACCCGCCCTTCTAACCCAGAGATAAAATTGGTCGCTTTTCGACGAGGCATCGGCCAAAATACGGGGTTGCGTTTTTACCTTCTCGACTCTTCCTTTTGGGTCCGGTGCAGGGCGAGCCGCCTTCCGACTTGACGCGCTTCAGCTTCTTCTTGACGCGTTGCTGGAAGCCGAGCTCCATCATATTGTACATATCCTCGGGCGTCGTCGTGTTAATCGCGGTCTGTATCACAGAGGTCGGTATCGATGAGGTCCGCAGGCTGGACTGATGCGTGGGCGACGGGCCGGCCGGCATGATGAACGGATTTCCGTAACCGTGAGCGTGCGCGATCTGCGAGTTCGTCATCGGGTGCTGACTGAGCGGCGGCGGCATGTAGCCGTTCGTGTAGGACTCTGGTACTGCAAAAACAACAAAAGGACACATGAATTTCTGAAATCGGCGCGAACCATTTTACAAAAGTAAAGATTTTTACAAAAAAGTTGAAGAAGAAAAAAAAAAGTAATCAAAATAATAGAATTAAAAAAATAGATACATAATACACTCGGGCTGTAACGTTTAAAAAAAAAAATCGATAAGAGGAAGCGCGGGCCGGGCCGGAGAGGGGCCGGGTACATCGGCAAGACGGAACACGCGGAAAAAAACGAGCATAAGGAATCGTTCCTCTCGCGCTGAAAAACCGAAGAGCGGCAGAGGGGAAGAAGGAAAGAAGAAAAAAAAAAGCAAGGAAAAAAATCGCGAACGAGGATGGGAAGTGACAGAGTGAGAGATCAACCTTGAAGTCGGTCAGAGGCCGAAACACGACGAACGAAAAAGAAGGGAACGCGAAATGCCAACGCAATTTCTCGGTCCCCGCGCGGCCCCCGGCGTCGCGGCTTCTCTCGAAAATTGACAGCGCGTGTAGGAACCTTTTACATTGAACGAATGTAGACGGCGGCGAAGGAGAAAAAAAAATTTCCAACGCATTTTCCGATTTCGACTGCCGCGATTTTTTCGGCTGTGTTCGTTTTGTATATTTCGCTGTATCTCGTCGGCGGGCAAATTTTACGAAATTAACGGCGATACGATATAAGGAGTACTTGAAGGGTTTTTCGATTTTACGTATAAGAAATTATAATCGATTACGAGACGGTGACAGGCGGATTCACCGGCACGTTTTTGAGGCAACTTCCCAATCGTAGTGATTTCGAATTTCGGATACAATTTTCAGATCCAGTAATACCGACTTCATCGGAGATCGATCACGTGACGGAACCATTGACCAACTACCTTCAAACTTCGGACTTCCGAAGTTGTCACACATCCGATGAATCCTGGCATTCAAATAGTGGACTCCGTCACAGAATCACAAAGCTTGGGTCTACTTTCGAGTTAATGTGGAGAAACGCCGGTACGAGGAGCCACACAGCTGCGATACGGAACGAGCGTGCAGAATATTCTGAAAAACTCCGACTCGATTTTCAGTTCAAGCTGTGAAATGACAACAGGCCAGCGGAATGACGCAGCCAGCCTAGTGTTGGGGGTGTCCTGAGCTTGACCAATGAGAGAGGAAGTGTTAGAGAGGGTGCTAAAATTAGGAAAACCATCGCAAAAGGAATCTAGACCCCTTGGCTAGATCATTGGACCAGCATATGGCAAGAGAAATCACGCACGAAACAAAATACTCTCTATTGGGAAAACAAGAGCGAAATTTTTGTTCTAGTCATCGAATTTCATGAAAATTGGAATGCTGATCGATTGCCGAAGTTTAAAGAATCCAGGACTTCTACTCAGTTGTCTACTGCAGATAATCGAGACAATTTTAAATATAGTTCCGAAATAGTTTCAACGTCTGATAACCAAAGTACTTATCAAACAACGGTGACGATTTTTTTTTTTCAACTATCGGTAATACAGTTGTCTGTATCGATTACCGCAGTCGCTGTAATCTCAGTATACATTCAAACTTTACCCACCCACCCACACCCCCCTTCACAAAGGTTTCAGCTAGAACACAATGACATAATAATGTTTTATTATGACTTTCTTATATCTTATTCTGTTTTCATCATAATGTATCTTCATGAAGTTTTAACCTGACCTAACCATCCTCTTTTTCCTCATCAAGTCCATCCCTTCAGAAGAAAACTACTCGATCTGCAGACATACGATGTAATACGTAAGATTTATAATGTATGAAGAGACTTAAGATGCGTCAAGACGTAACAAAATCTTATTATGGCTGTATTACGCCCCCCCCCCGCCATCTCCGAAAATAAACTCTACGACGACTTCTAATGATCAATAATTTTCTATAATTCCCAGCCTCCTAATTATCAATCATTCTCTACAATTCCCATCTAGCAAGTATCATTCAATTGAGGGACTTGATTTCCAAAACGCGGTTAGTCCAAAAAACGAAATGTTGGGAAATCGAAAAAAACATTTTGACTCGCGAACGATAAGCGGTAACACTGATTCAATTACGTGGATGGGAGAAAAGAGGTCAGTGCTAATACCACCCAAGTATAAACGTTGGTGAACGAACAGTCTTCGAGCTACGGGAGTGCAAAGTGGAGGAAGTCACGGACTTAGCTCGTTTTGGCAGACCATGTCATACATGTGGAAGATCGTCAAAATTCGTACATCTTGACCTAGAAACTGTCGGAAAGCGGAAGATACAGTTTAGAGACGACCATACGTGAACAACGTCCCTTCTCCCTCCACCCTTCAAACATCCTTGCCCCCGCCCCAGGAAAAAGCAAGTATGACTTACAATCTTAAGAGTATTATATTCATAAAATCTGAAAAATCAAGTAAGTCAGTATTATAAAAAAAAAAAAAAAAAAGGTTTAGCTGGCTCCAAGTCGTGGTAAAATCGTGAAACCAACTCTTTTAAAGATGCCTTTTGATTTCCTCCGTCAGATTGCGCTAAAAACTCGATTTCCGGTTTTCTGGACTAAGCGCGTTTTGGAAGTCAGGTTCTCAATTATTTTATTACTTCGAATTGTGAATGAGGATAAATCTGATATTGAGAAAGCGCACACAAGAGTTTGGCGCAGAAATTTTACTACCTTTGGGAACTTCTACGTGGTCACTTTCTCTATAATTCTCAATTTCAATAACTGACACAATCAATTATTATTTCGATCACTGATTATATCAACAACACTGATATCGATTATTTTGAGAATCACAAATATTGATTCTCAATTATTTTAAACACCAACATAATATCGATCATCAAAAATACTGATTATTTCAAGAATCGATAATTTATGAACTCATACTTCGATTATTGACAACGCCAGTTAGCGAAGCATTATTAAGCATACTGATTATTTTGATTAATGACAATCAGAATTTTATGATTCCAATCTTTATGAGAACGCATGTTTTTTCCTTCTTTGGTCATTTTTTATACATGTCAATGACATTTATTCGGTTTCACTAGATTCTAATGGAAGGAGGTCAGTGTCGTGAAGGAAAGAGATCGAGATTTCTTGTTTTTTAAATTTCAAAATTATTTTTTTTTGAAAAAGGCAACGACCGTTTTTCAGTAAAAATTGACGACCATAGAAAAAGTTAAAAATGAAATCTGAAATTATCAATTAATAGCTCTTTGTTTAACCCATCAGCAAAAAGATACCCGGATTGCTATTTTTTTAAAGCGCATATTGTCGCATAGTTTTGATTTTTAGCGCATATTTTTGGAAAATAAGCGCATATAATAATTATCAACAACAACAGTTATTTTGATTATCGACAATACCGCTTACTGGGATGGTGTGGTGGGACGTATGGCGATGCACGCATGCCAAAGTGGCCCCCTGCTAACTATTCTGATTATCGTATGATACCGATTATCGAGACAATTACCACCAATAAAACTGTCGATCATTAGCAAATTGATATTTTTACTATAACAAGTTCAAATATATTGAATATTTTAATGATGGACAAAATAAGATTATTTTTATTGTTAACGACACTACCGATTATCAAGATAATATCGAATATTTTGACCACCGACGACAGTGCTGATCATAAAGAAATATTGATTATTTTGACTATTAACAATATCGATTGTTGCAATCATCGATAACATCCATAACAACTGATAATACACTCAATTATTTTCAATTACTAATGTCAATTTTTTCTTACTAACAATATCGATTTAAATGAAGGTTACCGAATTTTCATAGAGGTGGGGGTGGGGATGAATGAAATTTTAGGTTACCCCTTCACAGTATCAGTTTTCGTATCTCTACCAAAAACAAATAGGCTGATGCTGGTGGACCAGGAAGCTCTAATAATAGCAATTTATTTTTGTCGGGTAGGAGGACGACGGGGAGAGGGTTAAGGCGATTTGCTTTTCCATTTTCATTTTTTGGTTTCTCGAAAGCTGAAAACTGTAGACGCTTTAAAATTTCCATTTGGCATGAAATGAAGGTGTGCAAGATTTACAGCACGATCGAAAGTGGTGCCACTCTGTCTACAGATATCCCTTGCTCCATCAAAGGGAAAACGCAGTTCAGAAATTTTGGGCAAACCGGTTTCTTGACCATGGTAACATCGGAAATCACTTGGTTCATCTCAGACAATTTGAGTGTCTTCGCGATTCAAATATTCTAGAAACGGGATCTGGTTGGCCGAGTGGATAGCGCGTTGGTCTCGGAATCCGGAGGGCCCGGCTTCGAGCCCCACGTAGCAACTCGCCAGATTTCAACCTAGGCCGGTTTTTCGGCAAGATGAGAAGAAGGCTAAGACAGCCCTAACAGCCTCCCCGACGTCTCTAAAGTAATGCTCGAAAGGGCGGACTCCAGGGCTCGAATGGCTAGCACAATTAGAAAAGAGAGCTCCTCATTCCATAAATTAACATACAAGTGGCTGGCACTAGTGCCACGCAGTGAAGTACGATTGTGCCACATGCTACGCTCTATCTCTCTCCTTTCCCAGAGAATTGGCCTACATCGATGCCAACCTAATACTTTTTTCTACTTCACCCCCTCCCCCTATTTTAGTCTAGGTATGCCACTGATTGACATTATTAATGTCACCCAGTAAAAATCTTTCAAAATATGCTCTATAAGCTCCCACTAGGGGAGTGTACACATTTTTCAGACTTAGTACTCCGTATACAGAATTTCCGTGCTAACTGAATCCAGATTTTCATTATCGCGAGGAGAGGGAGGTTGTTTCTACCCTCTAAAGGATACAGGATTGATGAGCTTATTTCTCTCTGACCTCCGGCCCATTTTACGAGTAAATGATGTGCACTGTCGAAGTTGAAAATATGTATGTTGTCTGTCGACCAAAATAACTCGGCACAGTTAGTTACTCATTTGCGTACCCTTTTGAATCCTGGAATCCTACAGGGCATCGAACTCATGTTGGTCTTGCTCGCATATTACACCTCGACCTACCAATCTCGGAGGCTCATTTCGCAATTAATGGGTTCCGACTTTTATCCGAATCTTTTCAAGAGTTCCGTTTCGAAGGAAGGTCCACATCGATCGCAGCCCCTGACGTATGGTACGTTGAGACGCCAAGCTCAAGGAGGTAGCCCAAGTGTTCGACCATACTGGTTGAACTTCTGACATCCGTTTCTTGTAACGAGCCGTGCCAGTGCGTCCGAATCCATTTTTTTCCCCCCTTCCAAAATACGCATCACCGCGCACGTTCGGAGGGTTTCACTCGACCGTGTCACTGTACGAGCACTACTCGTCAATTTCGTTATTTCCGTATATAGTTCTCGTCTTCGCCCATACCCCCCCCCCCGCGGTTGGTATTCTATTGTTTCGGAAAATGTCTCCGTGGCTCTCATTTTCCTTTTCTCATTCGCAGTGTCGTCGTTACACCATATAAGTGATCGTAAACAATGAGGATTTCCGTTCGAGGGCCCGTTCTTTTCGAAAATTGAGGAAAGAAAACCTCGACGATCGTCGACGTCTCCGGTCGCGTCGCCAAATCGCCTTGTTATTTATAGCGATCGGAGTGAGTGTGCGCGTACTCGGTACTAGGTGCACTTACATTTATAGAAAACGTGCAAACGAAAAATTTTCGAAATACCAGAGTACACTGACACCGGGCACCGGGCGGAGGCCGCCAGATATCGAGTCGCGTAGAATGCGACGTGTCCAAGATCAGTTTCTAATTCAGGGAGATGGGTGAAAGTAAAATTCTACTATTTACCTACGTCCTTCTTCTTCTTCTGCCTGGCTATAAACGGAAGAGGCTCGATGCCAAGTTCAAAGTCATTCTTCGAAGAGCGATATTTTAAATCGCCAGAGACGGAGACAGAAGACTTCTCTTTTTTTTCGACGATACTAGCGTTCCAGGAATTCAGCCAATGGGATGTAAAGGTACTAGAGTATACGTGCGCTTGTGTGTGTGTGTGTGTGTGTATGCTTACGAGCCTATAATGCCATCTTCGTTGCACATTCTATTCGCGCGACATCCATTCTGGAAAAGTATGCGCACGATAAATGCAGCATAATATGCACGTATACATATATATACACACACTCACACACACACGAGGAATGCCGAATACGTTGCCGCGATTTATTCTGGTCACCTATACAGACGACGGTACTCCGTGTATGTGTTCGTCCATCCTCTCCTCGTCTTCGACCGCGTCGTTGTCGCTCTTCGGCGTCCGCGGATTCGCGCGATCGTAACCTAGGTTAACGTGTTTCGCCTTTCGCTCTGCCGTAATTTTAACGACGAATTTTTTTGCGGATATACACACACAAGTCGAAGCACTTCGTTCGGTTTATTCCGATCGCCGGAATTCGACCGGTGGAATGCGCGTGATGACTTCAAAAATAGAATCCCATCGAGTGCAGCGGACGGATAGTGTGGAAGTGATGACGTGCAAGAGAGAGAGAGAGAGGAGTCGGGCAGGGGAAATGTGGACTCGTATGAGGAAGAGGCATCTTAAGCCAAAGCCACTAGTTGCTTAGGCTACAACTCGAGTCACTTGGTCGTTATTCATTTAGCCGAAAGCCAGCCAGACGAATTCTGCAAGTCGGCTTTCAGTCGACAAGTCAGCTATAAAAGCTAGTTCTGTGGCCTAAACTCATCAATTCAGTTAATGCCGAAAGTATAAAAATAATTCGTAAATAAATTGATAGAAAATTTGCTGTCATTCGTGAACAAGGAATTTACTGTTTTGAACTGATCTTATCAGTTATCAAAATGGTGGGAAATAGCGAGCTTTGTAATCGTGTGATTGAAGTCAACTCATGTGCAAAGACTAAGCCATAAGCCGAACATCATTAAGCTATATCTGAAGCTGGAAAGTTTGCTTCAAGTCATAAGCCAAGTCAACCAGCAACTTGAAAGCCATCAGCTAAGCTTCAGTCAGTGACCATTGACTTGACACCCCTTGATGGGAAGATAAGCCGCAGAAGTATGGCCACCAGGAGGACAAGATACCCGAGCCAAGGCACGCCGAAAAATGAGGCCACCAGGAGGAAGGAAAAATTAAAGATTAAGAAGGAAAAGCTGAGAAAACACAGATGCGAGAGAAACGTCACCTGTGTCCTGAGGCTTTACACGTACACATGGCTGAGCATAGCAGCGTCGAAAGGCTTTGAAGGAGACCACAAAAATTTCAAGTTCAAGTTAACAACCCCCACCAAAAAAATAAAATAAACTAACGAAGGGTTGCCCACTCGTACTACAGGAAGATAGGTCAGCAAAAGTTTTGCCTTCGTACGTCTGATACGATCTCCCATACTTTGAGAATCGATTAAATTGATCGTTCATTCAAAAAATTCTTAAATCTCACAATTTCAGGAGACCTGTACTTACTACGATATTTTTCCGTCAATTTACATGTGACAACTAAAAATCCTTAAGTACTAATACTGAACAACTTGGCTAGGACAACTTGGCTAGGTCCTTCCGATTCAATCTACACTGTTACAATTAAAAATCCTTATGTACCAGTTCTTAAGGACAGATGTGACAAGAATCCTTAGCTTAGGAAATCCTCAATTTACCTTCATTCGATGCGGCAACCAACAGTACACTACGCCACTAGGTTAATGAGTGATTGCCGACAAGTCTGAAAGTTCTCCCCGTTATTCCCAGATTCCAGATATACCAACCCCCACCCATTTCACGAACTATTGCACAGGTTTTTGTTTTTCAAAAAATCTTATAAATTTCCGAAAAACCTCGTAAGCAAGGAGTCTTTTTATCAACTTGTTGAATCGTTCACTATGTTTAAGAGGGGGAGGAGGGGTGTGTAATGTGCTCCCGTACCATTCCCCTCGTTGCGACACCACTGAGTCCATAACACACGTACGAGAAACTCGACTGTTTGCCGAGACTGTAAGAGACTGCCCCGGTCACATTCACTCGAACAGTCGAAAAAAGTGTGATTTCCAACATCCCCTCTTGCGGTATCCGCAAAACCAATGCAGTTTACAATCATTAGCAAAAATGCATTGGAGATCACAACACAACACAGTTGGTTGACAGGATTCTATTCCCACATATAACTTTTTCAAAATCTCACTGTCAAATACTCTCGACGATCATTTTTGCTTTTCAGCAAATTTTTCTTTTTACTGAAAATTATCTTGATCTTTTTTCCCGGCGACGTGTCTACGAATAGAGAGCTAATCAGCCTCTCATGTCATTCCCGTTTTCAATTTTTGACGTCGGTCCAGCATCTGAATCCCGCCATTATTCGTACGTGAACGTGACAATATTTTGTTTGTGTCTCCACGAACAACTCCGGTCGATCGTTATCGTACATCCGGGGCGGAATACCATCGTGTTTTTCTCATTTCGTTTTCGTAACCGGAGCAATCGTATCGCACCATAAAAAGGTACCTTAACTGTCTTCAAGTTTTCTTTGATGAAAGAGAGTTCTGATTTGAAGCATTATAGACATGCAAGTAGACGGTCTTTCCACCCATGCGAGCAGAGACACCCAGTATTTGTCCTTTTTTTTTCCATTGTCGGGTACTTTTAATGTAAGGTGTGAAAACGTGCCTGCTTTCGAAAATGAGTACAGTCACGTGCCAATCCAAGAGTCGTTTTTACATTGCGTAGTACATACTTCACACCCAAGGGCCGTTTTCGCGGTAGTGACATGTGATGTGGCACATGTGGAATCCACGAGTTCACAAACCTGCATTGTCTCTTTACGAGCTACTTTTCTCCTCTAAGTAAGTGTATACCAATTTCACATGCAAAAGTAAATCACTTTCATGCTCCTCCCCCGCCGTTCAGGACCAAAACAGAAGCATTTCCTTTCACTGCTGACCACCTAAGAAGTGAAAATGCTCCAGGATTTCATCCGAATCCTCTCTTCCCTTAGAATTCTCGCAGCAAGCTATAATTATCGATATTTAAAATAGATGATACTATTGATAATCAAAATAATTGATATTGTTTCCAGTCAAAATGATCGATATTGTTTTCGGTCATGCTGTCGACAATCAAGTAATCGATGATGAAAACAGTACGCATTGTTGATAACTGAAAATGATCTAACGTATCGGCCGATGACGGCAACATCGAAATCGATAATCGGTTTTATTTGCAATCCTGATGGTAATTTGACAATCCACACTGTAACTTTGGGGCACATACCGGGGAAATATTGCTGTAAAAAACACAACAAATGTGGATCTGTTTAACCTTGCAAGGCTCGAGAAATGCCACACAAAATCTAATCAAGCATTTCGGAATTTTGAATTCTTTGAACTTGCCATTAACTAGCGGTTATAGTTATAGCGATAATCGTTAATTTTCGACTAACATGACCTTAGGTGGCAATTTTTTGGGGGTTGGGAAGTGGTGTGAACATTAGAAATGCGAATTAACAAACGAGAAATGACTGTTGAACTTCGAAAAAGAGTAAAACAAATCTTGCATCCAAATCCACAAGAATCCTTAGAATCCCGGTTTTTGGCTTTAATCTCCCATCCTTGCCTGTCTGAAACCGAACATTTCAAAACGGTCTCTGAAACGCACTTCGAACTACTCGTAGTTTTATATTTCTACTTCCTCATCCCTCACTCAAAATGGGTCTCAGCGAGTACTTCGAACATCCAGGAGCGGAATTACCTACAAACTGACGAAGCGTTTCAATCGTAGTTGAGTCACGCAAGAATTAAAATGACTTTTTTGAAGGCGAAAAGAGAAAGCTTAATTTTAATAACTGAAAATTCAAAAAATGCTAATTAAGGAACACTTTTAAAAAATGTGTACCTGCATCTAAAAAGGTCCCACTTTGTCGATTTTATTTACAGACATACAGCGATTTTTCGGATGTCAAGTCAAAAATATGAATTTCTGGATTTTTAGCGTTTCTGGTAGTGAACCTTGCTCTTTCGAATGACACAAACTGTATATGATCGAATGAGACCCCGCCGAACGTCCGAAGTTCAAAATTCACTGATATTTTTCACATTTTTCACTTGAAAATTGTAACAAAACTTTGTACGTGTTTTTCTCAAAACTATGTTCTTTTAAATTTTGACTTTGGACGCGAATTTCTCGGCCAGTTCTGAACTTAGGAAATTTCGCAGGGTCTCATTCGATTAGAAATTTTGTCTAGTACAATGTACCATGCATAACTCCATGCCAACCAAGTGGGACCCTTCTCTCTTTTCTAATTTACTCTCAACCCGAGCCCTGGAATCCGCCCTTTCGAGCATTACTTCAGAAACATCGGGAAGACTGTTAGGGCTGTCTTAGCCCTCTTCTCATCTTGCCGAAAAATCGGTCTAGGTCGAAATGTAACGAGTTGCTACGTGGGCTCGAACCCGGCACCTCCAGATTCCGAGTCCAGCGAGCTATCCACTCGGCCAACTGGACCTCAACGTGGGACCCTTTCAGATGCACGTACACAAATGGGTGAGCAAAAAAATAAATAAATAAAATAAAATAAAATAAAAAATAAAATAAAAAAAACGAAATCAATGCTTTTGAAATTTTGCCGACTACCGATTCCATTTTGCTAACCGAGGGTCAATTTTGCTAAACTCGACAACTCGGCAAAATTTTTTTGGAAGGGGGAAGAAGGAGGGAGCTCTTCTCGGTATGTTCGCAATAATGAATACAGCCGTCTCCAGTTTCCGAACTTCTATGTGAAACATCCTTGGAGTGGAGTTTACAGCCTTGAAAATTGTAACATTTTGATACCAATAAGTTTCTTTTTGTAAGAGTAATATTCTAATCTTATAATTTTATTACTTCTCGTAAAAAAAAGAAAAAAAGAAAAAAAAAGAACTGTTGGAAAAGTAACTGAATCTCCACAGCCCCTAGCATCTCTCCTCTAGTTATACTCCGACCAAGGTCCCCCTCTCCTAAAAAAGGGAAATTGTTGGAACAGTAATCGAACCGCCACATCCCCTAAAATTTCTCCTGTAGTTATACTCCGACGAAGGTCCACTCCCCCCCCCCTCAAAAAAAATAAAGAGAACTCTTGGAAAAATAACCGAATCACCACAGCCCCTAGCACTCTCCCTTGGTTATATGCCGACAAAGGTAAGTTCCGTCTTCGATGTTCAGACGAAATTCTCTCTTCTTTTGCCAAACTGGGTCACGCACACGGCTCAAGCCCCGAAATCTGATGAACTTCCCTCGGGTACACCGATGACACGTACGCAGAGCATGTACTGTTCTACACCGCGAACACTCTGGTCAACCTCATCCCTTCCTCAGGTCCCAGCATCTCTGTGCGTAAATTAACGCACGTCGATGCGTCTTCGAGGGAACACGACGTCGTCGACCAGTACAGGGTGCAGACGTGGGACGGGGCCACAGATGCGTGACATGGTACGGGCGCAGGACAGGGCCACCGGCACCAGATGGGTCGCCCATTCCCATCAGAGGCGAGTCTGACGCAATTCCACTCTTGTAAAAGGCCACGCAACAGGGTATTTACGCTACGTGTTGAAAATGCGAACCGCGAAATCCCCCGTTCGCCGCGCCCGAATTATATTAATGAAAACCTCGTTCTCTCTCTGTTCTTTTTCCCGAACCGAACGAAGAAGACATTAGGAAAAACATACGTACTATATATACATCATAAAAAGGTTATATGAAGATCACGGAAGGCTGTTCGCCTTTCCTCCTTTATCACACCGCTCTCTGCTATTCGGTAACTAGGGAATTTATCGTACTCGACGGGCGTACGTACACACACATCTTTGGCAAAAGACGGACGTCGAAAAGAGGCAAAAAAAGATGTAAAAAAGAAAGAGAGAAAAATTTAAAAAAAAAAAAAAAAGCAAAAAAAAACGAAAGACGGAGAACGAGCGAGCGTTATTACGAAGTGAAATGTTTGCGATAAATATATAATTATCGCGAAACGCGTTTTCTTTATGATAAAGGATGGCAAGAGCAAACAGGCGCTCGAAATTTGCGCCAATATCAGAAGCACCTCGCCGAGTTAATTTTATTTAAAGAGAGAACACACATCGGAATGATAACCCGTGTGTAATGAGGCGAAGTACACACGTACACACACGAGAGTATTATATAGGTACTTGTAAAGTAAGAATTGTGAATTTCCGTTCACAACATTCGGAATTAGAGACGTTATCGCGCCATCGGAAGCAAAAAGCAGGGGGGCGGGGCGGGAGAAGAGAAGCTGAAACGCTTCTACCGTCCTCCATTATCGCGAATAAGGGAGAATGTAATTTCGAGAAGCCGAATTCCGAGTTCATCAACACGCACACACGCGCACGCCGCCTATCTGCGGGTGCGAGTGCGACGGCCATTCCCACGAAATCTTCTCTCTTCGTTTTTCTAACCGGCGAGATATGCAGGCCGTACCACGCTGCACTTTACCTTTCTCATCTCATCCTCCGGAAGCCGAAGCCGGGTACTCGTATATATTTCTCGAGTACCTGATAACTGATGACACACCCTATACAAATTCGTCCATCTAGAACTCCGCACCTGATTCGGGAAGACCACACTCACGCTGGTAACAAACTATACAATTATCACAAGTTACCCCGCAAAGGTTGGACGTAACCTCAGAACAGAGAAAGAAAGCAGTCGCAAGTGACCAACTGCCCCACTCACGAACTACAGCCTACAGCACGCAAACCTGTCGCTGCTCCTCCTTTGATAACGTTATCAAAAATTCAGCGCAACAGCAGCGGCGCCGATGGCGGTCAGAATCGATCAAGGCTGTCGTCGCTTATCACCGACCCACCGACACATCGCCTCATCGCCTCCTCTCCCTGCCATCGGAATGTCTCGATCAAATTCGCAGAAAAAAAGAAGGAAGGAAGAATAATTGAACACCGACCTCGTACATACCGTCGGGGAGAAAAGGAAGAAGATGGAAAAATCAACAGCACCGAGATAAGAATCGAGCTGATTGTACGCACTCGTGACACGACCGCGGCAACGAGAAGCCCATTATCTCTTTGGCACTGTGGCGCACCCGAAACCCGATTATCTAACTAAGTCACGTTAAATGATTTACAATTTCTTGATACGTACACGCATTCTCGGGAAACCGAAAATAAAAAGCTATCGAACCG
Source organism: Acanthococcus lagerstroemiae (assembly GCA_031841125.1). Classification (NCBI taxonomy): domain Eukaryota; kingdom Metazoa; phylum Arthropoda; class Insecta; order Hemiptera; family Eriococcidae; genus Acanthococcus; species Acanthococcus lagerstroemiae. The sequence continues at coordinate 57,103,109 of CM063108.1, read as the reverse complement.
TAAGCCAGCCAATATCACAATCGATGTGTCAGCCGTTACCACCACACGCCACCGAGCAAGTTCCGGTGTTCTGGTTTTGGATAAGGATGGAAGCATGGCAGCATGGAAGGTCAAGTTCAGTATCCTTGAACTTGCGCTCGTCGGATTAACGATGTGTGTAGATGACAGCGAGGCGCGAAGAAACAACGTCGAACGAAAACGGTTACAAACATGTTCGTGGGCTCTTCATTGAGGCTCCCTTACACAGGTAAAGTGAAACCGAAGAGTTACGGAATCCGTTTTTCGTCGCAACACCGATGCCCGAGAATTTGCTCGGCTGAAGGCCAAATTAATGGTTGTGTCTTCGCATCAGAATCACACAGGCTCCTGGATGTTATACGCATTAAAGTCAGACTGGTGTTACTGAGAAACGGATGATCCTTCTCTCCAGGAAACAAGGTTGGTTTGATGTCCAATTTGGTCTGATTTCTGATTCGAATTGAACCCAACTCAGTCTCATTCTTGAACCTGTTTCGAGTCCCAATCCCTAACACGAGAACTGCCGACGTTTGAAGCGACTTAAGATAATTTACTCTAAGTAAGCAATGAACTGAACTTGCATACTAAGCATCAACTCAGTCTTTAAGCAACTTAATGCCGAGTGACCCAATGTCGCACAAACACACCACCATCTATGTGAACATAGGAAAAACTGCGTAGAACTCTGGCTAGAAAACCCAGTAAGTTGGGCCTGTGCCGATGGTTCAATTCCATAAATATATACCTACAATCTGAATACTCAAAAACAAAACACTTGTGATGTGTAGCAGAATCAGGAATATGATGAGAATATTTCACAGTTTTTTTGGTGCAGATATCAAGTATTAAGGAACTGAGAATATGAACAAAAATGAATTGAATCTCTCATCATGGCACATGGAACAATAGCGAATATCATGAAGCAACAATGCTGTGATTACGTCACTGAGTAACATTTTTGGTGTTATTTGTCCATCCTTAGTATTGGGCAAAACTCTCAATGTTATTCATACATTTTTGGTGGTGGTTGGCATTCTCAAAGTTATTTATCCATCCTTGGTATTGGCCAACACTCTTAGTGTTATTTGTCCATTCTCAGCATTGGTTGGCATTCTCGGTATTATTTGTCCATTCTTGGTATCAGTCAGCATTCTCAGTGTCATTTATCCATTCTTGGTATCAGTCGGCATTCTTATTGTTATTCATCCATTCTTGGCATTCTCAATGTTATTTGTCCATTCTTGGTGTCAGTTGGCACTCTCCAGTGTTATTTGTACATTCTCAATGTTGGTCAGCGTTCTCAGTGTTATTCATCCACTCTTGGTGTTATATTAGCCGACACTCTCAGTGTTATTTGTCCATTCTTGGTGTCAGCTGACATTCTTGGCATTGCTCGGCATTCTCAGTATTATATCATTCTTGGTGTTATTCATCCATCCTCAGTGTTGGTCGACATTCTCAGTGTTATTCATCCATCCTCAGTACTGGCCAACACTCCCAGTGGTATTCATCCATGCTTGGTGTCAGTTGGCACTCTTGATGTTATTTGTCCATTCTTGATGTCAGTCAGCATTCTTTGTGTTATTCATCCATCCTTGGTATTGGTTGGCATTCTCAGTGTTATTCATCCATCCTCGGTATTGACCGACAGTGTTATTCGTTCATTCTTGGTGTCAGTCGGCACTCTTGATGTTATTCGTCCAATCTCGGTGTTAATTGGTCGAAACATAACGCACAACTTTGATTGACAGCCAGCAATAAGACATATCCATGTCAAGAAGGGGGCAGCAAAAATGCTTTCTCCCAGGGCTGTCAATTCTCTAAATACACCACTGAAAAGGAGCACAATCTTCTACAAAATAGTACTTTCAGCTCGTAGCCTGTTATCAACATGGTTCTAAAGCAATGCGTTGTCACAGTACTGAGGAAAAAAATAAGTATGAACTTCTGAAAACCATACATCATTTTGCCGCGCGCACGCACAGACACCAAACAGTGCACTACTTCTCACAGCTATGCAAATTCGAGCGACTGTAATATAGGGAATGGCCATCAAAAGCTTGCACATCCGCAGAAACACTCAAATCCAAACAATGCTTCCTGACTGAATGTACTCCTCCTGATTATATATGAACAATCACGCTACCACCTCGTTACTTAGTATCAGTCGACACTGGAAGTTCGTCCCTCAGTCTTCGAAAGTCGCACAGGTTGTTAGCGCAACTCAGTGCTCAATTCCAATCTCCACGACCGCTAATCGCGCATTCATCTCCCTGGCAAGCCATCAACCTATCTTCACCTGGACTTACTCTACGAAAGATCCGCGCGCCTACACTCACACCGCAGCGCGGACACAAAATACAGGAAACGACGACTAGCACCAATCAAGCTGGAAGAATGTTCAAGACAGTGGGCGCGGGAGGAACTGAAAATTTTTAACGGTTGACAAGAAGCGGTAATAAGACGAAAAAACAAGAGCGAGAAAGAGTGATACACAGAGGGAAAAAAGTGAGAAAAAGTAGGGGGGGGGGAGGACAACAACGAAAAAGAGTTAACAGACTGCGGTATACTGTATACAGGTGGGCTAACACCGGTTTCTTACAATGCGCGGAAGATATACTACTACCCGGGAGAAGGAAGAAGAAGGGGGAAAAAAAAAGAAATAATTTTCAACTTACAGAATATTAACTCGCACATTTAAAAACCTTGAAACTGGTTATTATATCAACAGCTAAATGACTGAACAAAAGCTGTTAACTCGCGCTCGGGTGTACTCGTCCGTTTTTTTTTTCCTTTCTTTTTTTGTGCAACTAACCGAAGACACGATGTCGATGGAACCGAGAGTACGGACAAGACAAGTGCGGAGAGGTGAATGCTACACACAGACGAGAAGGGGACACCATCGTACATACATTTAAATCGTTATTTTGCATGACAAGAGCAAAGAAAATTTTCGCCGTATGCGAGTGTGCGTTTTCCGGTTTACACCGCGGAGCACGAGTCCCAGTCTCGGAGTCAGGGCCGCATACGTCCCAGATTCGGATTCGAAACGCGCCACTCGCGAGCAACGCTGGTCGCCGAGAGGGTACGAGACCAACACGGGAAATGGAGATCACGTTTCGAAATTTACAATTGTATTATCGATTTCACATTATAAAGGTACTTGAGGCACACACACACACACACACACACACACACACACACACACACACGCGTACTCATTTTCTCCTTCGCTCCTACATGCTGTGCCCAGCTAAGGCGAGCGCACGATCCGGCCAGAAATGCAGAAACGGGCGCAGGGAGTATGCCCGCCATTTGACGAAGAATAGTAACGCGACATTTCCACCATTTCCGGCAATATCAAGTACGGTGAGACGCTGAATCGCAATAATTCGAGAGCATCCTAAAGACCACCTGAACGGACTCTGCTGCGGCGATTAGCAACCCATCAGAAAGCTCCATTGTAGATCACAACCATCATCTCAACTACCACGGTGATTCGCAACCAATCAGCAAAACTGCGTAACAGATCGCCACCGTTACCTCGACCTAGTGCTGCCTGAAGTGAAAATTGAATTCCCCCCCCCCCCTCGTAAGCAACGGTACGTCTCTGTCCGGAGGTAAGACTCCCTTTCCTCCTCATAGTTTTGCCATAGGGTTCCAAGCATAGATGATTCCTAATACCTTCAATCAGTCCCTAATGAACACCTCGATCCTCATTCACTTCAGGGTATCTATTAGAATTGATAGGTAAGTACAAAAAAATGGCTTTAGATGACCTTTATCCAATATTTTATTACCATCAGAAACATTCTTTCTCGCTTCGATCGTTCACTTTCCTGTAGCTTCTCTACTTTATGTTGCAAATAAAACATCATTCCACTTCTTTCGTCCTATAAGCCCTAAAACTGAAAGTTTCCGAAGATGGTAGCCCTGCCGTGAAATCTCCTGAAAAGGTGACACCATAAATTCGCTTTTCTAATCATAAAATGTTTTCTTGAATCATAACAGATGAATTCAGAGATTGAGGTCTCTAGTTTTCATTTAGGAACTTGAAACAGCTCCATTTTGCATGTATTTGTGATTTACAAGCGCGTTTTCACCAATGGTAAACTTCCATAAGAAAAACAGTAATTTGGAAATCAACTTATTCATTTAACTGAAGCAAATAAAGTGCTTTAAATTACCTTTCATCGTAGACTAGAGGCTTCAAGCTTCAATTTGACATGTTACATGGCTCAAAAAACCTGTTCTTAGCAATTATGAAAGCTTTAAAGTTTACCAATTTCACACATATTCTTATGGGAACATCAACCTTGATCACCTTTTCAGGAGTCGACACTAGCGAACCTAGTCACGGTTATATCGCTTATTACACTCTTAGTTATTTTTGAGCTGAATTGGATTTACTGGAACTGAAATCTCTGGCGCGTCGAGTGTAACCAGTGTATACAAATGGTAAACACAAAATGTGCCAGAGTCAATCACATTTCACTCGCTGACTATTTATTCATCAGCTGATGTCTGTACAATAAACTGATGTTATTTTGACAGTTTTCTTTTCAACTATTTAAAATAGAATAAACATTTTTTAGATGACCTACAATGAAAAAATATGACTTTAGAGGACTACTTAGATGACCTCTTTTCAAAATAGGTGACTTCAGATAACTTAGATGACCAGTAGACACCCTGCACTCCCACCAAACTGAAGTTTTCACCCTACATATCATTTATTGTCGTATAGGAACTAAATTCCACCCTTGGCACGGTGGTCATTACTCATCAGGGAATGCAATCTGTATCCTGTTAACTTTCCGGCAACACCTAGTGAACTAGCGACCAATTTTACAAGATTGCACAACACACTGCACTCTGCCCAGTCGCAGTTGGTTCGAACTTGGGACGAAAAAAGGAAATGGAGGAGTAAAAAAACACATAAAGTTTTTATTCGTTTCACGTGGTCGACACACTATCATCGAACTTATCGAGCTTCGAATTTTTCCACTGATAAAAGCACCCGGCTAGCAACGATTTCACTGTGCGAGCCACCAGTGAACGAGGAATCGTTTCCCTCCCCCAACCACACAGCCCACTCGGCCATTTCGTAAATCGCTGCCGTTCGCGGGTACTCGAGGACCCGCTGGTGGCTGCCGGTTGCCCTCGGGGCGACCCTAAATCCGGAACCGCGGCCCAGTCATTTTCTCGCCATGCACGGCCGACGGTCGCCGTGCAAGCGTCGATTTTTCATTGTCGTTATACCAACGCTTGTACTCGTCGAATAAATAAATAACGTAAATAGAAAGAAAGGGATAGAAACAGATAGAGAGAAAAAAGAATGAAGAAATACATATACGAAGAGTTCTCAACAACACAATATTATATACCCGAGTGTATATACAATATATAAAATATATACATGCGGCGAAGAAAAACCAGAAATTGTGAACCGAACAACCTTGAAATGGGGCAAGTACGGGCGAGTCGCTCGAGCGCGGGCGGAAGCAGGGAACGAGGGGCCAGACATTAGAAACCCAGCGAGCCAATGACCAGGAAATGGCAGGAAGACATCTTAACCTTGAAAATGTACCAAAGTGCGTCATGTTTTAATATCTGTTCTCTTCGAATGCGCCTTTCTCTTTCTAACTCGCTCGCTCGGCGCGTTTCTTTCTCTTTTCTTTTTTTCTTCTTTCGTTTTCCTCTCATTTTCCCCCGTCCCTTCTGCGACGCTCGTTCCTTTTTTCTCGCTTCTTCTTTTTCCTCGTACACTCGCGTTGCCGCCGCGCTCTAGCCTCATCTCTCTCCCATACGCTGGCACGTCCGCCACATCGGACGATTATTTATACATTACCCGCGAGGTACACGGAGGTACTCTCCGCTTCCTCCGCCCTGTTTAAACATGCATGAGTGTGAGAGAGACAGAGTGACAGCCAGAGATCCATACAGAGAGATACAGTAAATGAGGTATATGAAGACGGAAGAAGAAACAACAAGAAAAAAGAAAAGAAAGAAAAAAAAAGTTAAAAGAAAAAGCGAAAACGAGCGAGCGAAGCGGCGAGATACGAAGGTAACGCACTTCCGCGCTCGCGCCAACTCCTTCGTATATATTATTAAATATTTTCCATCGCCGTTTTCTTTGTAAACGATTCGAGGGACACGAATAACGCGAATGAATAATATGTATATATACACGAAAGGATGTATAACACAACTATAACGAGAGAGGCCCGTACGAGTTGGAAATTCCGAGAACAAATGATTTGAGGAAAATAATAATAATAATGACGAAGACGAAAAATGTTAACACATGTGGAGATATTCGGCAACGAAATTCCTTACTGTTACTCGTACACGCTAATTCGGAGGCGCACGCACTACCTACTCACCGGCTTCCGAAATCTCGGCAATTGTAACTTTTCCTAAAATAGAAATTTAAAATGAAAAAAAATGCGGACCGAGTCTTTGGCAGATCTGCGGCGTCGCATGCCGCAACCCCTCCAGCAAAGCGGTTGCAAAAAAAGTCGTCCATAAACGACGGGCGCCAGGCTCCAGGTGCGCCGCCAGTGTTACCCGGAACTCTACCTCCGGAGTTACTCCTGAATTTTGGAAAAGAAAATTCCCAAACAGATGTTTTTCAGAAACTCCGGAAGTTTCCGAACTTCCGACTTCTGTCCCCACTTTTCTCCGCGCTGCTACGAGGAAATTTTCGGAAACTTGACTGGAAAGGGGTCGATACAGGAATACAAAGACATTTTCCTAGGCGGGAAATTTTCTGGAACCTGGAAGGAGCTCCGGATGTTTTTCTTAAAACTCCCAAGATTTGTTGTAGGGTATCTACTGGATTTAGGAAACAAAATATTATGACGTTTCATGACTATCAGGGGGATATGAAAAGGAAGTGGAGGGGGGCGGCAAACTAGGCGCTTCGCGCCTCACCAGGGGACCGATACAGAGCGCGCTAAACTTTCATAATAAATATTCACTCAATATTTTTTCCTCATTAAATGAATAAAACTGATTTTCTTTTTGGTAATTGAAATATTGTGAACTATGACATGATGAAATATCATGACTTTTTCGAGTTTTGGTTGAAATATGTATCGTGACTTTTCATGATTTTCATGACAGTTGTTTGAAATCATGATTTTCATGACCTTCTTTCTAGGCCAGTAGACACCCTGTGTTCACCTCCGGAGTTCATCCGAATGTCCTCCGGAGGTGGATCCTCTTCTCCGGAAGTCAAAACTACTTTCGTTTGACCTCCGGAGGTAGAAAACTCTTTCCGTTTAACAACACTACAGTCAGCGGCGTAGAATCGTCATCACCCCACACAGAACAGAAGAGGACACGAATTCGATTGTCGGTTTTCCGACTGTTATGCCTGAGAGTCCACCTTGACCACACTTGAGTCCTTCCTTTTTGCGAACATTTATCAAAGAGCGCCATGAACCAGCGATGGATTCATAAGGGAACCAAATAGGAGTAGGAGGGGAAAAGACGGAAGAAAATTAGAACTGAGGAGAAATACATTACTTTGATCCCCCTCCCCCCCCCCAACAAAAGGCATTTTAGCTAATACAGAACTCGTCTTCAACATTATAAGCAAGTTTGGATGCGTTTTCACAAATCTGAATAAAGACTGGATGGCTTTAAAGGGTCTAAAACAGCGGTGCTCAACCTACGGCCCGCGGGCCAAATCCGGTCCACGGAGATTCCATCCGGCCTGCGAGCACGTGACAAGAAATAAAAAAATAGGAATAAAGAATCATCGAGCAAGATTGTCAGACTACCACTTACAAGCGCAGTTAACTGTAATGACCTCAAATTTGGATGTTCAACAAAACAATTTCAAAAATCTCATTATGTACATTATTTTTTTATGTTTGTTACTTTTTGTAGGTAGATAACATGGCACTGTGTGCCTTGTTTCACATATTTTACAGTTGATCTCATTATTACATATTACAAAATAATGAACATTTTATTTTTTTTTTTTTTGTCGGCCCGCGTGAACTTTTCACTTGTGCTATGTGGCCCTGTGTCCAAAAAGGTTGAGCACCGCTGGTCTAAAACAAGACTGAAAGAGTCTTCAAGATGTCTTGATTCAGTCCAAGTGAGTTATAGTCTCGAAGCGTTTTGAACCAGTGCGAAAGTGTTTTCCAGAATCTCAAACATATCCGTATGGGAGAAGTCTTGATCAAGTGCAGAACAAATTAGAAGAGCTTCGAACAAGTATAGAAGAGTTTAAAGGCATCTACAGTAAGTCTCACAGCATATCCGAAGGTTCCTCTTTTCTAATTTTACTCTCAGCCCGAGCCCTGGTATCCGCCCTTTCGAGCATTATTTCAGAGACGTCGGGGAGGCTATTAGGGCTGTCTTAGCCCTTTTCTTAGCTTGCCGAAAAACCGGCCTACGTCGAAATGAAGTTTCGAAGAGTCTCACGATGCCATAAATAGGTCTGGAATAATCTTGAATAGTCTTAAACAAATTTAAAGAATTTTGAAGAGCCTCTGAAACGAACCTTGACGATCATTGCGAGTTTTAACCAATAACGTATCTCAGCGAATTTTAAAAACGAATCTCAAGTCTTCAGCAAGCGAAACCATACAATAACACACATAAAAGGTGAAGCAATCGTTTTCTTAATGCTCGAGATGCAAACGAACCATTAACTCGAGAATTTCCGGAATTTAGCCCACTGCTGCTCGAGGGCACATGTAATTTCAGTATGGAAACTCGTATAGCTGTCCGGACAATATCCATCTCGAAACTACATAATTTGTTTTCAAATTGTGCCCTCATATTATTTATCAAGTACGAAAACTTACTACCCTGCATTAGTCCGCTGTACATATGATCTTTGCACGGGGGGAGGGGGGTAGAAGGTCAGCTCACTAGTTCCTCTCTACATAGGCCGCGTTTCCTTTCATCGTGATACCAATCTAAGTATCTACGCTCGATAACACAATAAAACAAAAAAGGTACTTACGGTTCGCTCTGTTCGAGTAGAAAGGATGGTGTGGCCTCAGCGTCGATGGTGGACTGGTGGTAGACGTAGCTGTAGTGGTACTGGATGCATTGGACGTAGAGTATTGGTTGTAGTAATGACTAAGGAAATGGTTACCGGAGGAGTTGGAGCTGTTATAGCCCGCTGCTGCAGCTGCTGCCGCTACCGTGGTTAGGTGGCTCAGGTTCGTCGAGGACTCTGGACTACGTCTGCTGCCGCTGCATGACGTCGAACTGACACCTATACAGAGAACATACTGGTTTTGGAAACTGTACACGCGAGTCTGTATTCGAGGTAAGTACAGAAGCTTCAAGTACACTGAATATCTTCTACATCATACGATCAGCTGGCTTCCCTAATAGCGGGTAGGCACGAACGAGAGACGTTCAGGCTGTTCTGTTCCCTCCACCTCCAGAAAACCTATACAGAAATTACTGGTCCTGAAATTCTGCACCCAAACCTAGTGCCGAGCGACAGCGTGAACATTTCATACCAATTAAACACCCATCGTTTATGACGCCAGCGCTAACCCTCAGATTGCTTACAAATCTCGAATTAATGGCTCCCTCCGTTCATTATTTTCACATCGAAGACGAACAGTGCCACCACATCAGATCGGAATGCGAACCCAGCGAAAACAATAAAAGACACGTGTTCTAAAAGACGCCACTATTTATACATCTACCTGATGTCAAAAAACAAAACGAAAAAACAAAATGAAACCTACAACGAGTAATTAATTAATCAACTCGGACCAACCGCATTACCATCTTTTGTTGTCGCAGTTTTTTTTTAAATAAAATCTAAAGTCGTTTGGAAGACGACACTGCTGAAAGGCAGGAACGCTTTTAAAAATGCAAATTCCAAGGCATGACAAAGAGCGTTCGGAAAGGGTCGAAAAAGGTACGCCAGATGAGCAGGATCGGGTTTGGGTTTTTCATCGTATCGTAGGTCGCGGTGTCCCCAAGTGATACCAAAAGTTCGCGAACAGCCGGAGCGCGCCTAACCGATCTTCACAATCACCGTCTTCCAGCATTATAAAAAGGTTTGAAACAAAAACACAGTTTTACAATAAGCTGAGATAATTTCTGCGGTAAGCTGAATGCGCGTGACTACACGAAGAACCGACATCTCTAATTTAACTAACTCCGAGCCACCCTACTGAGACTAAAGTTCACCAACGAGAGAATTCTCCAGCAGATCTCCTTACCGTGGACAGATTTTTCCCGAAGTTAAATAGGGTGCCAATCCAATAAACAAGTTGAGAGATCAGAAATTTTCGAGATCAACTCTTTAATTTTGTCAGAACTCACAGTTCCGCCTTCGCCAACTGAAACCAAATTTCACCGACGGAATCTTTGAGACCTTTTCCTCGTTTCCGAACAGATTTCGTTCCCCAAGTTGACTTCATATTACAGCCTCCATTCTCAGTGAGCAAGCTGAAAGGAGAGGAACTTCCAACAAACGAAAGAAAAATCAGTTTGGCCCACAAGTATCAATTTATTCTACTGGACGTCATTCAACTTATTGGCGAAATGTTTAAGAGAATTTCTTTCCCTTTGGACGGGTTCATTTTCCAATTAACTTCCAGTCTCCATTCGAAAAAATCATAATCCTGCTAACTACGAACCTGAAGCTGGGCAAATGGGACATAGACTGGCAAAATTGTCGAAGACACCACATCCTTAAAGGTTCTTTTTCCGAAGCTGAGGTTCATATTCCAGCCTCCAATGGAAGAGTACACCAATTGAGATGGCGACTAGTACTGAGTAATAACACTGATGTACCGATATAGAGTGTGGTCTGCAAAAGGACTGAGTAAAACTATACAATATGCACAAATATGTCTCAAAACAGGAAAGTAAGTTCCCATTTTTACGAGAGCCAGCTGGAATAAATTTCAGGATGAACTCCACAGCGGGCTAATGAGCTCACTTTCCTCAAGTATTACGGCTTTAGAATCTTCACACTACGTTCTTACACAAGAAATCAGGTGAACTTGAAAGGTAAACAACTCAGCGGTCTCTCGATCTAGTTCGACTAAATTCTTGTATATACTTGGAGCCTACTAAAAAGAAAGAAAGAGGGAGCGAATCCGATTCCCGCTTGACTTCTACGAGACTTGGCTCGAGTTTCCTCATTTATCAGGAGGGTGAGCTATTTTTAAGCTAGCATTCGTTTTCAAACCTCAATAATGCACTCAAACACTACATCGCGAGAGATCTGAAAGTATCGATACCCGTTCAAAAACGCGATGAAACCGATCTTAACCAACAGAATCACTCAACAATACACCACTTACTCTTCACAATAGAATCCTAAATATATTCGACCCACTGACACGATCTAAATAGGGAAACAGTAGGTAACCAAATACCATGCCCTTCGGATTCCTGTTCCTTTCTTTTTTCTAGAAGAAAAAATTAACCAGCAACCTGCGAATGGACTAGTCCGTTATACAATTAACTTTCCTTTTCCTTTTCTTTAAATCTCACTCACCAAAACATGATGTTCCTTTAACCATTTTTGCAAATGACCGAAACGGGATAATTAAATTGTCAACCGACGGGCTGCTCGCTGTTCGTCCGCGACGTTGTTGCTTCTTCTGCATTCAGCAGTGAAGAAAAGACTTCCATCCCGCGGTGAAACGGATGCCCACCAAAAAACTGACCACCCATAATGCCCACGGTTCGCTCTTTGTTAGCCCCGTGTTTTTTGTTTTCACTTTTACCCTTACAGGCGAAACTGAAAGTTAAAAGGATGCACAATTCTCGGTCCCTCTGCTTCGACCTTGACCATATTTTAGCTATGCACTAATTATATTATTGTCATTATACTCACCTTGGTGGTGGTGTGTGAGATGATGATGATGAGGAGGTAAATGTAAAGGAGGTTGTAATCGAGCGCGTAATTCGTCGTTGGAACCATGACCGCTGCTGCTGCTGTCCACATCGGAGACACCGGAATCCGCCGGACTCGGAGGTAATGAGCCTTTAACATGCAACAGAGTCGAAAAAACAAACGCAACTATAGTAAAACCATTATTCAATTGTACCTCGGCGACTGGAATGGCATGGCATGGCATGTGATTTCCAGAAATATAATCGATATACATAAGATGCGGAATCGACTGACGCATACTGCGAGGGCATTCGGCAGCAGAATCAGACGCATTGAAGTAAAGGTCTTAGAGGTCACGTCTTTCGGTGAAGGATAGTTTTCCAGCTAGAAGCTCAACTAACCTGAGGACTGCGAAACAGATCCTCGAAACCAGTTGTAGAATACCCGTTATGGCTGGGACAGAGCTTCAAATGTCTATATCTGCCCGCAAATCTATCTGTCTATTTAACCGTTGATTTCTGTATCTATTTCGCGGGTTAGCTGACTCCCACTGGGCATTCAGAGTATAGGTTAGGTTACTTTTAAGACTCGCCAACTGTTCATTTAAAATTTCTAGGGACTCTCGTGAACTATATCAGAACTCTTAAAGACAGGATTTAGCCTCATTGAGACCGTCTTAAGACTAATTTAAAACTCACTTACAGCTCTTACACATTCGTTAAGACTCGCTAAGACTGCGTTGATGTCCTTCTATACAAGTTCAAGATTCGTTCAGGACGCACCAGGATTCTTCTAGACTCATACAAACTGTTCAAGACTCGTTCAGGATACTCCAGGATTCTTTCACACTCGCAGAAGAAGCTCATGAAGACCCTCTCAAGTTCAGAAACTGATTTTCAAGACTTGCTCGAAGCTTTTCAGAGTTCTTTCAGATAAGCTCTAGCCTCTTTCTGACAATTCAAAACTGAAGTACGACTCATCAAGACGCTTCCAGATTAGTTTGAGCTCTTTCAGATTTGTTTAAATCTCTTTAACAAGTTTATATACTAGTTCAAGATTTTCACACTTGCTTAGAATTCTTCAGTGTTCAGACTTGTTTCGAATCTTCGAAACTCTCCTAAATTTGTTCAAAAAACCCCTCAAACACTCCTAGACTTGTTTAAGAACCCCTAAGAGAGCTCAAAACTTGCTTAAGACTCCTAGGGCACTTCCAGATTCGCTCGAGTCTCTTCCTGACTCTTCAAGACCAAATCAGGGCTCATTAAAACGCTACCAGACTAGTTTGCGACCCTGTAAGACTCTTCAACATTCGTTATGATTCACCCAAACTTATTGAAGCCTCTTTCCAACTCTTCCAGACTTCACTACGACTCCCCGATACCCTCGCAAACTGGTTTAAGATTCTGTAAGCTTCTTACATTCCAAGTTTCGTTACAGCGCTTCCAGACTAGCTCAATCCTCTCTCTGCCTCATCCAGTCTCGATTATGATTCCCCAATACACCTGCCAACTACAGTTTAAGACACTAACGCTCTTCAAGACGTATTCGAGAGTCACAGCAGAGAATGGCAGCAATCCACGGCGACGTTTCTTCGGCTTGTCGCCGCGTCCAGCAAGATGACTATCCCGAGCCATCGTAAATCAAAATCCGATGATTTGCGACTACACAACCGCAACCCTTCTCTTTCACTTTTCGTACATCGATGACATGAAAAACCAACAACACCCCAAATCGGCGCTACGTGGAAATATCAGAGCCGCGTACGGAACAGGGTGCGAGCGGGCATTCGAAATCAAGTACTAAGTACACGCTATCGGGCGAAACCGGACACCCATTTAGGCTTTTTTTTTTCCTTTCTCGGTTCGCATTTCGTAGATGCGATTTACAATTTAAAATATTGTGAAAAGCGAAGTCGACCGTATATCATGCGGCATTATCCTATTAATCAACGCGACGACGACGTAAACGACGTGGACGCTCTTTATCATCCGTCGCCGGAGTAGATAATAGCCGGACGGCCGGAGTGGTCATCTTAGGCAGCCGTCCCTTCTTACACCTTGTCTGAGCAAAGCTCACTGGATGAAAGGAGAAAAGAGGAAAGGAAGAAACACATAAACGAAAAACCCTTCCGTGAGAATATTCGTCTGTCTATCATCGTCGGGGATGGCCAGTGCCCGTCAATTCACCGCCACGTCATTAGTCACGGTGAATGCTGAACTGCACCGCGCGGCCGGTCCGGCCTTTGAGCACCCCTCGCGGGAGCTTTACACGCCGCTATAGATGGACACGCCATTACGATGATTTATTGCATTCTTACGTGTAAATACCGGAAATCCGTTTGCGGGTTTACTCGGTGCTGCTTCGGCTGGCGTGGCTGCTCATAAAAATTCGCCAATGTCGGGTTAAGAGAAACTACACATACGAACATCGTGGAAACTTAGTAACGTATTTTTCTTCAGCAGTTCGCGTAAATGCAACAGTTTCTTCCTGCCCCCCTCCCCCCTCCCTACACGACCACCCATCTGTATAGATAGGACGGATGCGATTAGGATAATGATTTCCAGCGCTGAATCGAGAACTCGAATAGGTAGCGGTGTCGCACCAGCAGCGCTGACTGATCAACAAAGGGTATTAGTCATTAAGGTGAAGCGATTTAGGTGGTCAAGGCAGATTTACACGATTGCAAAAACGAGCTCGAAATGAAGGCGAGCTCTCCGATACTGACGATTATTTTACGGCATCGAGTTTGCAGAACGGCTTTAACACAGCTTATTTCGAGCCCACAGCTAGGAGAGTTGAACGAGACTTCTGGGTTTCAGTCACTTTTCATGACAGATTAGACAAGGATGCGATGCTCATTTGAAAATTTCTAAAGAAATAAGCTAGAACACGTCTACCGATTCATCGCTTCAGTTGAGGGCTTCGGGCATTCTCGCAGAAAGTCGGAGCAGACACCGGGCCCGTAGCGAGACCACTTGCAACGGGGGGCAACATATTTTCTAGACGGGGCAGCTTGGCCAAAATTTCAAACTTCGCGCCCGAACGTCCAAAAAGAGGCAAAGAAAAAGGTCTCGGCCTTTTGCATCACTAGGGTAGTTTTTGTTTATTTTGTGCGAGTAGTTATCAGTGTACAATGTTATGTGTTGAATGGTTTAAACTATATACACTGATACATCTTCGCAAATGGTAAACAAAAACCAAAATGGCGGCCATCGATTATCAGACAAAATGAGGCACACTGTTGGCCCAGGGAGACCGTCCCATTCTGATGCAACGGACCTGGGAGACACGTTACTTTCGAATTATTGAGATTGGCTACCAAACTGATAAGTCAGTTGAGGATACGATGATTTGAAATCATCTCTACCGCCGGTTCATCACTTCAGGCGAGAAAATAATGGCACCAGGGGTCCTCAACGTTAAAACAGATGCACGATCTTTGAATTTGTGAGATAGCTTGCCCAATCGTTACGCTGCGTAAGAATACAATTTAAAACTGTTTAACGGGGTAAGCTGAATAATTTTCATCGCCGGATCAACCCGCCCCCACCCCTATAAAGCACCTACAACATCCCACTTACTATTAAACCCCTTCTTAGCCTAGTTTCATTTCGCGATTCTGACTGAAGTATATCTCGTCAGACGAGACAATTAGAAAGGATTAGAAAGGTGGCCTTATACAATCCTGGCGATGATACGATGCCACCCCCTTGCCGTTTTCGTAATTTTAAATGACCACAAGCTTCGAACGCTCGGTCTGCGTAACCCGAATTCTGATCACGTTTTTCATGCGTCCCTCGGGTGTGAGACGGGATCTGCATCGTCCACACATCTACCGCGTTACGCTACAGGCGACCAAAATTTTTTTTTTACAAAGAGCGACCCAAAGGATGCATAAACATGTACAGTAAACTGGATATCTAGGTATATCTATGCCGAAAGGCAGTACGCACTTTTGCACTTCTCGTTTTATAATACGTACGCAGCATGTGAACCAAGTCGAGCGTAATTCACGAATGGCTACGCAGGTCGACCTGTCAACTCATCTAAATACTTTTCGACCGAAACAGTTGTAGGATATATTGTGCGCAAGAAGGTACACAGGTAGCGAAACAGCGAAATCTCGGCTTGAAGGACTCACGAAGCGGAGAATCTTGAGAAGTTTGCGACGGTATCATTTCAACTTATAGGCTTTCATAATCGACACTGGACATAGCATATTGGCTCATTTGGAAAAAGTGACACACCGGACTCTCGATTATCTTGCACCTTTCTAAATAGCCACTGAGATTTCCATGCCCACTTAAAAATTGCAGCTCGCCATTTTAAAGGCACGGAAAACCGTCCCACCGATTATTATTACCATAGAAGGTTGGCCAGATGTGTAAGGTGCAAAGACGAAAATGACTTCACTGTAGTGCAAATCATACAGACCGCTTACGGGAATGCAGTTTTTTTCGACGTTTACTCATAATTGATGCCCTTCATATATTTTTATATTATTTTTACGGCATAAAATATTCAATTGGTTACCATTTAAAATAATAAGACCCCTCCACAACAAAAATTCAATTTTTCCATTATTTTCTTATGAAGTGAATTCTGGCACGGTGAGACGGGCAGAATTGTTGCGGGTTGCCTACCCGGTCTGGCCAACTTTCTCTAGTTATAATAATCTTCCCCCACCTCCAAGGTCAGAAAATTCTCTTGAGGCTCATATTGAGCAGAAATAGTTGTTCGATTCCTGTAGGGATCGGCAGCAAAATACGATCAACGGTTCAAAACCAGTCATACAATTTCGCCATGACTCCTTATGTACGGGGAAAGATCGTACTATTCTGGTAGGGTCCTCCAAAAATGGTCAAATGGTTTAGTAAGGTCCTCTATGTGGTGATAATTGAGGGGGGGGGCGAGTGTTAATAGTGTTAATCCAAACTGTACAGATCTGAATATTTTTTGACGTGGGGTGTTCTAGCCGTGGAGCACCCAGGAAGGCTTATATATGTACAGAGCGCAATCAGCAATGTTTGCTGACCGGTAAAATCCACCACTGACAGCAGAATCTCCGCGTATCGATTGTGAAGAATTGAAAAAGAACGAATCTGCGATCTTGGCTTCCGGCTCGGATGTTCTTCAAGACGGTAGTTAGATGTTCTCAATGTTCCCATATTCTTGACCATACATAGTCGAAATTGCTCCTTAAATTATCTATGCGCCAAAAATAAAATTTTCGAGATAACAGGAAAAAGAAACATCGCTGTTACGTTTTGAAAATTGCCTAAAAATCGAGTATACTTGGGTGTCCATCACAGACTACGAATACGGTCCACAATTTTGGCAACATTGCTATTTGAATTATAAGATTTTACAGTACAAACTGTTTTTCCAAATCATTCGATTTGTTTCCAAGTACTTGCCATTCAAGAGAGCGTTAAGGTAGATCTTCTAGAACCAATGAACAGATATCAGTGTTGTCGACCAAAGTTACTGTTCTCAGAGGTGCCACTAGGGTGATTCTGTAATTCAGGGGACTTCAAGTAACGAGGAAATCCAAAATCTTCGATACAGACTACAAGTGCGAGAGGTCGGCAGAATCTTCTTAATTTTCTTTATATGCTCGCATCAGCGTCCACGTCGTAACCGAGAAAAATTCTTAATCGCGGAATATTCCATCTCTACCTGCGCTGTATCATTCCTCTCGTGAACCCGGACTGCTGAAATATACGAAGAAAGAAAAAAAGAAATACGAAGGAAAAAAAGAAGAAGAATAAAGGAAACTAGCCAACACGGGCATATGGCCAAGAAGTTTCAGTCGTCTATGTCATCCTACAACGTGTTACAACCGTTCGGAATTCAGAATTTCTGTCTTCCCACTAATTAAACTCCGGCCAGCGGCGTCTGCAGCGATGCTCATTACTGAGAGACGTCCAAGACGAGGGTGCACTTTCCCAACACCCAAGCCCACTGATCCACTTGGTTGCCCGTTCGAAACAACCACCAATCGAGTTGAAATGTTGTAAATCGGTTCCAGTGGCGTCGGAAGATTTTGGAGGAAGGGGCAGGGGTACAAAACTCAGGAATTCAGATCGACAAGCAAAAATTGAATGTAATGAGCAAATGTTGAAATCCTCCAGAAACTTCGTTAATCACTTCCCCTAAAATCTTTCTAAAGGTGTCTTTTCCTCAACCTACTGAAATTTTTGTGTGTGTGTATGTGTGCTGGAAGGGGTACAAATGAAACTCTGTACAATTTTTCATGGGGGAGGGGGAGACTACAATTTACTTCTGTACCCCTTCCCCCGTTCCGACGCCGCTGCCACGGTAACGCCGATCGAAAATTTGAGCCGGTTACAATTAGGCAAAGGTCGTGTACACCAAGCTTTTCACCAATTTCTGCGCCCATACGTACATATTACGGCTTATCCGAGTGAAACCGGATTTGGGGATGAATGAAAAAAAAAAACACAACATTCTACATAATTGCATGCACCTCTTAAGACACGATTACAGAAAAGTTATCGCCCGTCGCCAGCTGCCTCACCAGTTTTTATTATTTTTTCCCCGATTTCCCATTATACGCGTTATATCAACATGCGCGCTTCTTCAACCCTTCTTAACTTTTATCCGCTCTTTTTTTTTTGGATTGAAATCGAAAATAGGGAGAGGCCGACTTATTACATAGGTAGGATACGGACACGGGGCCGGCGGCATCGCGGGGTGAAAGAAGACAATCGACGGGGTTTTCCCTAAAATTGGAAAACGGTAACCGAATGGGTTATAACAAATTTCTATAAAACCCTTTTTACGCAATCCCGCGTGCCGCCGCCCCTGTAACCGTTTTTCAAGGTTCTCCGAGATTCGATTGTTATATAGTTGAGCAACTGTTATAATATATACACTGCGATAATATTCTTTTATGTAATATTACTCGGCTGTGTTCGCGATGTACGTGCTCCAGCATCTGCTGAGGACACTCGGGCGTGCGATATATTAATAAAATTTTCGACGCCGCATTTCACCCGCCGCGAATGCATAATCCACGAATTACGAAGGGAGGTCCAGGGCACGCGTTACCACCGCGGTACCGCAGCATCCCAGCGTCACAGATGCGAGATTTACCCCTTTCGAGTTCCGACGAAAGGTACATATAATATATATATTGGCTGGAGCCAACATCGAATTTGGATGCAGTTGATTGATCGACTCGAAAAGGCGTGAGGTGATCAGGTCAGGCTGACTGATGAGATTGTTATGCGCGACATTCGAGAAAATGATGTGGTCGATGTACTTCCGAGAACGAAGTAATTGGCTCGCAACAACTACAAGGTCATGGAAATGTGGAACCTTATGCGCTGTCGCAGCATAGGTATTCTGATGTAACGACAAATGCCAGCCGAATTTAGCCTGGGAAAGTTGCTTTGTCACTGGTAGGGTTTCAAAAGGTTCGGAGTGATTTAGACTCATTTAGGGCTCATTAGGATTCAGTGGGACTTTCTCGGAACCAATTAAGACTCACTATTCAATGTAATGGGTAAGTTACACGTTTAACAAATGTTGACACAATTCTGAACTCTGCCAAACTTGGCTGAAATTGATTCGGCTGCATTTCGACTGTTCCAGGATTCCATAGCTCATTTCGAATCTCTTACAACAGATTGAAATACACTTACAGTCTCTTAAAACTTATTCAGATCACTACGATTCATTTGGCAGTCCTTAGGATTTATTCAGAAACATCAACTCAGCTGCCCTCAGGAGTCGTGAAAATACTAGATAAGGCTCATTCCAGCAACCTAACAAGTCATTAAAGCACATCCAAACGCTCCTAAAATAAATTCAGATTTGGGTAAGACTCTTTCGGCAGTTTTTAAGACTAGATGAAACGCATTCACATTCCTTCAAGGTTAATTCAAATACATTCTGATTATTGAACCCGATTCTCACTCTGCTAAGACTCATTCGGCTGCTCTCTGAACTCGTCAAGACTCATTTAGACGTCCATGGAACTCATCGCGACACATTAAGACTATCTGTAAACATATTCAAAGTCTGTTACCACTATCGTTATGACTCACTCAGACGATCTTCAAGTTCAAAATTTGCTAGGATTCATTCAGTGGCCTTCTCAGGAATCATTAGACCTTTCGAAACTCATGTAAACGCTCGTCAAAGTTTTTTAAGTGTATTCAAACTCTGCTAGGTTTCATTCGGCGGCCATGAATAATTCTCAAGAATAATCAGTCCTTTTGAAACTCACTTCAATACTCTTCAAGATTTTTTAGTCATTCTACGAGGGCTCTCGAACACTCACTTAGATTCCTTCAGAACTAATTCATAACAATCCTTTAGAACTCATTTATAACAAATCATCTAGGCTCAGGGGCGGAAACAGAGCGAAAACTTTGAGGGGGGGGGGGCCTGAAGCCCCAGCGCCTAAAATAACTTTATAAAAATCCAAAAATCATAGTCCATCCCCCAAAAAACAGTAAAAATAGATTTTTTCTCGGTAATACTTCATTTGTACGGGGAAAAAAAGAAAAAAAAAGTCTTACTATATTAGAATAAATTTTAAAATAAAATTTAGGTGGGCTAATGCTTAAACCGGGGAGCATAGCCCCTTAGCCCCCTCCCATTTCTGTCCTTGTCTAGGCTCCCTCAGAAATAACACCAATCATGGTGCTTTGATGTCTACAAGAATTTAAGATGACTTCAGATGACCTTCATCCAAATTGTTAGCAGCCACAAAATAATTTTTGCTCCAGAGTGACCACTTGAAATTTCGAAAAAAATGGAAAAATGACCTCAATAAATTTGAAAAATGACCAGAGTTAGAGAACATTTGCAATTTTTTGTACTTTTCTTTTTACACACTATTCATCAAATTTTTTCACCCCCCCGCCGGTCTCTTTAACTGACTAGCTATAGCTGAGTTGGAAGTTTTTGCAGCAATCTGTTGGAAAATTGAATTTCAATCTTATTTACACTGCACAGCGAAAATACGAAATAAGGGGGAAAAATTTTCTTCATAATCAGCAGAATTTTCAGAATTTGAATTAGATACTTCCTCAGAAATACTTCACTGACTTTTTAGGGGGGAAACGACCAAAAATGACCTCAAACAACTTAAAATGAAAAAATGACCAAATGGTCACCCTGCTGCTCGCTACGACTGTGGCTTTCCTACATCATGTTGTATTTCAAACATCACTCTTATCCATTCTTTCTATTTCATTCATACTCGTTGACTATTTACCCATTAGCTGATGTCTGTACAACAAACTTAGGTCATGTTGGCAGTTTTTTCCAAACATGACTTAAAAAAGACCTCTCTTCAAAATAGATGACCGGGGGACACCTTGCCAATTCAGACTCCATAAGGCCTTCTAAATACTCATTCAAACTCCACTAGGAAGACTCGTCTTCTCTTGAAATGCAATCACTTTCACATTCGGACTCAGATCAGTCCTAGGCTCCCCGATGTCCCTGAGGTAATGCTCGAAGGGACGGTTCCAGGGCTCGGGTGAGCGCAAACGAAAAGATAGTCCTACTAAACTGCGTAAAAGGTTTCAAGGCTTCGATAAGACTTCAATAACCGTTCAGACTTTCTTTTTGACCCTGTTTAATGCAGCGCATACTTTGTCCATATCTACACAAATGCTCCCAGAACCTATATTTTAGTTTCGGACTTCAATTTTGTTCACTGATGGCGAAGGAGGGAGTAAACGGCAGGTTCCTAGTATACAGCAAAAGACTCCTGTCAAGTCTTTGAGCATATTTTTACTTCGACTACTGAAAGAGATATGAAAATTTTGGCTCTTGAATCCTGTATCTTAGCCTAGGATCGCGTTTCCTGCAGTAGATAGAGGCGACGGACGAATCATATCTACGGCTTCGTTAATTTTCCCCATCGCACTCGCTTTATAGAGAAAATGGGGATAAGGGAGCAAATCGCCCGTGGTTAACCAGGCTTTGTCGGCGAGTTCTCTGGGAGCTACATCTTGGTTTCTTATCAGTTACTGTAATGTCCCCACAGAGGTACTGCGGATCTGCTACGCTTAGCCCAGCTGGATTCTGCACACTGAACAGGACTCCTACGACCGGAGGCCATCCCAAGTAACCATATTCTGGTTTTCCGGTTCGTGCGACTCGAGTGAATACAATCCCAACCAAACCAAGCAAGCGTCTCCGTCAATCTCGAATCTTACATCAACCGTCCCGATGCCCCATCACTCGCCACATCCCTCTGTAACCGAAGCCGGAGCAATTACAAAAGCTAATCGCGCACCGATTACACGTCCACACTTACGCAACCGCACTTATTCGACATTCTGTCTGAGTAAGTGCGAAACACAGACACAAGCACTCGTATAGACGAGTTCGCATCACACACCATTACGTCAGCGAGCGGTCCGACTGCAACCAAATTCACTGACGAAAAAATTTCCTGCATAACCGCGTACGTAAACTCGAAAACTATAGATACCTATAAGTACACGATACATTATATGTTTCAAGATTAGCAGACTGTTTCTTAGAAACGGATGGAAGATTAATAAGTTGAAAAAGAAGAAGAGGAGGAAAAAAAAAAGAAATGCAAGAAGAAATCGCTCAAATAATCGTTTTACGTCATCCACTGCGCAAGGCACAACGTCGGATTAGCATCTAGCCGGTCACCGGTTTCCTCTGCGTATGCGCATAATACAGGAACAAAAAAATGGGCATAACCAGTTTTCCTTTGTCTATGTATGCGCGGCCGAGCATCAGGCATTAGTGGTTTTGAAGCCAGACTGTCTGCCCATGACGGAAGACAGAAAAATGTGTACATTATACGAAGATCATCGTGTGTAATGGCTGCGAATACTTTTTCAACTCATCGGCTGGGCTGGATCGGTGAACCAATTTCGATTCGGGTAATTAAGGAAGCTGGTACTTAACGATTTCGAAGGGTCAGTCGAGCGGTCACGTCGGCGAGAGCTGCGAGCTGCGAACTTCGCAGCCACACACGCTTGAGGAAGTTCGGGCAGAGACGCGCACGTGCGGCGGGTAGCCGAGTGCAGATATTTGGCAACGAGCAGATTTTTTCCTGGAAAAATGAGTGGTACACAAAATCGGCAGCCGAGCCACCGAGAGAGGAAGGAGCAGGTCAGTCCGGCCAGATGAAACTGGTCTCGCTCGAGATGGCGGAAATGGCGAACCAGTGAATGCGGTTGGGTGTTGAATGCCAAAGCCGTCGTACGAAGTCGTTTTAGGTTGCTTTTTTTCAGTTTCATTTTTTTTTTTTTTTGTTTCGTGTATTATACAAGTACGTGACGTAATGTGTCCATCGAGGCGGAAGTTATTCACGAATCGAGCTTCAACTTTTCTTTTTTTTTATGCATGTCCAGTCTGACCGACAGTCGACTCGATTTGTATTGTTCATAGTCTGCACGTGTTCTTTTTTTGCCTTTTGTTTTTGTCTTCCGGCGAACAGGAAGAAGAGTAATTGGAGTAGGTTTTACCTGGTTGCACTTCAACTTCTTACATACACATTCGAGTCTACGAATCGGTATTCGATGCAGCCTGGAGTAATTCCCCATTTCTTCGAGCTGTCTGCATTTCAAATCGTCGCACTGAGGAGAGCCTCGCTCAACATCAACAGCGCATCGGGGAATTCGTCTGGAGCGGTCCTGGGGTGGTATTATTCAAATCTTCTGATCAGTGACCCCGAAAATACCGCGTGAAAGAGAACGACATTTCTCCGGATGATTATTTAAAATAAAATGGCCTGATCCGTCGACGCCTATTAATAACCTCAACTACGTTTAGACATGACGGTTGCACTGGCTGGATGGTGGAAAGGTCAGAGTCCGCAATGTATTGTCTTGTGGACATTGGAACACCAAACACTGTGCCTGCAGGAGGAATAACATACATGCATAACTGAGAGCATAAAAGTTGGTTGAATGGTAGAAAGGTCGAGGCTGTAATGACAACGTATTATCTCGTGGACATTCGAACATCAAATAAAACCGTAAAGAGGAATATCCGACATGTACATATGTATAACCGAAAGAAGAAAAAAAGGAAGCAGCATACTGAACGAATGAAACTGAATCGATGTCTGGCTCCGACAGACAAAAAAAAAGGAGAAAGAATGTAAAAAGGAAAGAAAGAAAAAGAATAATAACGGTCATTTGGTAACAAAAGGCGATCAGGAGGTTGATGAGAGAACAGGACAGGTGAAAGAAAATTCGCTAAGACGAATGAATTTTTCTAGGAAAAAACAAGACTATCACATTATTTACATATACGTGAATCGCAGGAGACGCAGCACTCGCCATGAAATGACCGAATTGTTAAGGACAAAGCATTCCTGTTTGAGGTCGCGACCGATTATCTTGCCTATTCCTCCTCCAGCAGAAGAAACAATACAAAATACAAAACCTTGTGGCATTACCGGCTGTTTTCCGAAAGTAGAGAGTTTCCGCAAACACAATTTCTGTAAATTCACCCAAGTTAGAATCCGCCAAATCGTTCCGGCCAGTCTCAGACCGCGGAATCGTTGGACTGTTACTGAAATTTCCCGAGGCGGTGATTCGCAGCCAGTCACACTTTCGGAGGCTAGCCCAGGGCCTCCATCCTGTCTGCTTCAGTCACTCGATACACTTCCTAAAGATAGTGACCTGCTGAACTGAATGTTTTTAAGAGCGGTACTTGATCCTGATCCTTCTGTACTGTCAGTTGCATAATTCTGGAGTGGAGAGCTGTTGGACTGTTACTGACATTTCTCGAAACGCTAGCCTACAGTCAGTAATACTCTGAAGACGTTCACCTCAGCGTTTTAGTCTGAGCATTTCAGTCCCAGTCACTCGCAACACTTGTTAAACGACAATGGCACGCTTAAAACCGAATATATTTTTGAAAAAAGCGAACCCTGATTTTGATCTTCCTGTGTTGTCAATTATACAGCGTTGAACTGAAGAACTTTTGACGGTAATAGTTTCCCAAGGACTAGCTCAGAGTTCCAGTCGGTCTACGCATTCCAGTCAGATCTCCAATCGCTCACTACGCTTCTAAAACGACTATTATAGGTTGAACCAAATACTTCCCCAGTGATCTCAATAGCACATCAGTAATCCCTGCTTTGTTACTCCCCTTTCTCCTAAAAAGCTTTTGAGGATAATTCCACCAGAACAATACCTTTCTAGTCCGTGTTACTCTGCCTCTCCACCATTCTTTCCTCTAACTAATCCAATGGGCCGGAGTTTCGCTACGATCTCCACATGTTTTCTCGCCTCCTCTCTGCCTCTCCACCATTCTTTCCTCTAACTAATCCGATGGCCCGGAGTTTTGCTACGATCTTCACATGCTTTCTCGCATCCTCGGCGTCCGAATGATTCTCCCATTTTGCCCCCTCTCTGTCTCCAAGGTCCGTACCAGTAGATCTGGAGTTCACCACATGTTCGCTAGGAAAGCAATCGCATTTCACGTTTCGGTTGCAGGGTCAAAGCGCAATGTGTCTTCTCGGAAATGCCTCGACGTCCGGCCACTTCACGCACCAAGTGAAGGCCTCTACCCCCTGCACCTTTTCGACCCTTCCCCCTTTCGTCAATTGTATTCGCTCTTGCATTCGTCAAACTGTACACATCGGTGTACACGTTGCTCGCGTGATTAATGATCGGTAATTTTCGACAGCCGGGAAAGAAAAAATAAGGAGAGCTTCTTGTGTAACCAGTTTTCGTCTTTATCGGTTCGCTGGCTCGTTTGGGTTCCCCTTCGCGGACGGCCGAATTGGTCGTCATCGTCGCCGTTGCTCTCGCTTACTAATGACCCACGCGGACCAAATGTGCGAGTAATTTTTCAAGGCTTAATTAGGCCTCGAACTGTGCTCCGGACACTGCTGCAAGACCCGAGACGATTCCGACGATGGTCGGGGATGCGAGGTTTTATAATCTTCATAAACGACGCCGTGACGCACAGAGATTCACATGAGGCGGGAAACTGAGACAGGTAGAGCACAGATTGGGAAAGATAAGATTTTTTTTTTGTCATTTCGCAACCCGTCTACACTTTCACCGCTTCGAAAATCCATTTTGGACAGTCGCGGTCTCGGTTTTTGAAGGAGATGGGTGGCACACCTCATCATCGGTACCGGATACGATACGGCGGTGGCGGTGTACCCATTCGAGTGTGCACACGAACGTCGGAACACAAAGAGCCGCAGATGCAGCGCATAATTCCTCGTAAAAAGGGATTAATATTTGTTCGATTTCGGCGAAAAAAGGATAAAATTTTCAATTTCCAAAACAGGGAGGAAGAAATAAAATCAATCAAAAGGAAGGGGGGAAAAAAAGGTCATTTATACCTAGAAATTACATAACGCGTGTCCGCGCGGCCAATATTACGTCGATTTTTGTATTTTTATAATAATGAAAAATATCATACAAGCACCTGGTGCCAGAGACGCGCACGCTCGTCGTAAACAAACGGCATCGAACCCTTTTACTCTTTTCGATTTGCAACGAAACCCTTTATTCTGTCACAAAAATCAGCCAGCCACAGTTATAAATCCGTACCCCTTTTAGCCCTTTTTCCAGTAAAATGGAAAAAATTAACGCGGTCCGCGGTAGGGTTAATTTCGCGGCGGAAACACGCGTTCTGGCGTGGTACGTGTTCCATCATCGGGCGCCCCCTTTCATGGGCCAGCATTATGTCATAGTGGCGAATCCGGTGACGCGCATTTTAACGCCACAATTCTGTTGGGAGCTGACTGACGTGACAGGTCGTCGACGGGGACACGGCGGATTAGAACAATCGAGAAGTCTCGATTGACGCTGAAATGCTTTTCTCATTGTTATAAGTTATTACATTTATAATAGGTTCTGAGAAAACGAAAACTTCATTGTTTCAGGTTTCGACGATTAGGGTTGGTGAACCATAATAAGTACACAGTATTGGTTGAGAGATGAGACGTCACTTGTCAGTATGGGTGGTAGTGACATTCATCTGAACATCGTTATGAGAGGTCCAAAAGCCAAGATGAGAGCTCGAAGAACCGACTACCACGTGGGTCAATCGATTTTAATAAGAAAAATACGTCTCATCAGATTTCTGCCGAATCATGAATCGTATACTGGACTGGTCCCACCTTAAAAATTGACTGCTAAAATGATAAGTGTATGACCGACGACCAACTGAAGTGACTTTGTTGGAGTAGGAGGGGGGGGGGTTCCATTTTCCCAACTACAAAATGTAAATTTGGGTAATTGTTTTTGATCGACAAGCAGGGAGGCGGGCGGTCTACCAGTCTTAAAGTTTCTATACGAGAAAAACTTCTATTTTGCTACTACGGACAATTTCAAAAATTTTTAGGACAGGTTCCCCACTACGATATTGCTAGGGTGATGAACATTAAATTGGAAAAAAGAATGTTCTCGGGTGTAAAAAGCTCAGAAATCAGAAATATTATCCAGCCAAATTACCGAAAATATTTCAAAAATAATAATAACTAATCATGTACATTCGTCATGAACTATTGGTTATGCGATCAAGAATATTCTTGAGCAAACAATGTAATAGAACATTTTCTTCTGTATTGGGGCGTTCGATAGACAGGGTTGGAACAGAAAATAACGATTTATTCGGAGCATAATAAAAAATAGTCTGGCGTAAGCAAAAATATTCTCAACATATTCCAGAATTTTCTTGATTATCGTTCACGAAGTTCCTTGAGAATTTATTTTTGAGAAAATTGCAGCGTAAACCGCCGTGGATCCGGAAATTCATCATAGAAAGGACAAGAAGTGAGGTCGCCAAATTTCAAATTCTTACAGAATAAAGTGAAAAGCAACGAGAACTTTTTCAAATTAAAGTAGAAAAAACTTAGTCTGTCTGCATCAAACTTGAAAACCCGAAACGGAAAACCGTTTCGAGAATCACGAACGACTAAATTTTTGACTCCGAAAACCGTTTTTCAGTTTGGCTAGGCGGATTTTTTCATTAGTACACGAGAAAGTTGCAAGTGTTTACATGTAATTTTGAAAAATACTCCATTTCCGGGTGACTTTTAACGGAAATGAAACCTCTTCCTTTAAATTGGGGAAGGGTACACCACACTGTATGTAATACGTCTGAACGAAATTCCGAATTCCGACCGAAAAACTTCAAGCTACATTAAGGGTTCATAGTTACACGAGGGTACAATCAATCCGCTATTTTGTTTGCGGAAAGCAATTCCAAGACGCTGAAGAACATCCAACTGTTTGAAAATTGTGAGTGAAATTTTGGATTTTAGGTTCCAGTCCAGACACAGGGTGTCCACAAAAACTGAAAAGTAAAAATGAAGTATGAAATACTTTTTCAGGACCAACATGGATGGAAAAGTGCCGAGTTCCTTCAGAATAGACAGTGTTCGATCATCAAGCCCTACAGTTCGGACATGAGTCCGCCTGATTTTCATGTGTTCGGCCCTCGTAAGATACAGCTTGCTAGGAAAATGTCCGTAAATGAAAAAGTGTAAAATTGGAAGTCAGACAATGGCTAGCTCAAGTTGGCGCAAATTTCGTTAACGATGCATTTTTCAATTTGGTATCCCGCTGGGACAAATGCATCAATAAAGGTGGCGCCTACGTAAAACTATAGTGGTTTTGATGTACTCTTCGAATATTTGTTTTCAAGAATAAATTTCGTTCATTCGATCTCGAGTTTTCCGATGCGAACCTTACTGATAAGTAATTTACTATTTTCAGTCTACCGAGCGCAAATTCTTTATCCGACAGCCCTCTAAACCATTCAAGACGAAAAATTGCTCAAATTGGCACCGTTACTCGCTAACGCATTTACGACGTGCCCTAGTACCATTGCGAAGCATAGTAATTCCTCATTAGGTCACCTGCAAGTTTCCCCATTTCCTCGAACTTGAAAATAAAACGCTGCCTCCGCGGTCAAAATAATCTTCGGGTTACATCACGAGCACCTACGTTTCAAAGTACGTACGCAATTTCTGAACGCCGTTTTACGACATACTCAACAAATACCGCCATTCGAGATGTATATTTTCGGAATAATCCTATAAAATGAGATTTAGGCTCGCGGACTCTTATAATTTGACAGAGCCGGTAGCTCCGCTAGCTATTTCAGGGTGTCTACTGGCCTGAAAAGTCATGATTTCAAAAAACTGTCACGAAAGTCATGATATTTCATTACCAAAAAAAAACAACAAAAAATCAGTTTTATTCGTTTAACGAGAAAAATATATTGAGTGAATATTTATTATGGAAGTTTAGCGTGCTCTGTATTGATGAGAAGTATTTTATAATTTCTTCCGAAAATATTTTCCGAAGTTGTTTCTTTCAAGCCTATTATTGCTTATATTCTTCAGATATTTGTTGATAAAATAAGTGATTAATGATTTTTCCTAAATCAATACACAATGAATCTAATATTTGTTAGCCTTTTATTTTTCCTGTCAGATGCGGAACACATTTGCCACCAATTTCATACAAATGGAATGTTGCCTGATTTTCTGTATGCTTTAATAAATGCGGAAGATTTCATGTTCAAACCACCCACAAATTTGGGCAAAACTATGGGCGTTTTTCAACTGTCCATAGGCGCCGACTTATGGGAAAATATTAGGGGGGGGGGGCAGAATCAGTCGGAGCGCGGTTTTTTCTTTGATTATTTTATTGAGACGCGTCTGATATTTCGGTATTATCGATGTTATTCTTATTCGTTTTCTCTTTAATTTCTTTTTTGTTAAATTTAAACATTGATGGTAAAATTTGTTAAACTTTTCCATTTTCGAATTAAAAATATTAGGGAGGCAAAGCCCCCCAAAAAGTGCCAAGTCGGCGCCTATGCAACAGTCTTAAGACTATCTCATTCATATTACAATCCACATTACTGTAATACCGTTAAAGGGAAAATGTTGAAGTATGCAATAAGTATAATTCTGCGGTGATTCTTTAAAAAAAAATCCAAGCTTTGTGCCTTGCCATGAGAGTTGAAAAGTAGGATATACTTGTACTTTCAAAATATTCTCGTATTTCAAGTATTCCCCTTTTGAAAAATCAGGTGTAGAATGTAAGTTCCGCAGTACTGTTTTGATTTCTCTGAAAATTTATCAAAAGGGGGTGGTAGAGGGGGCGAGTTTGCCCCACCCCTTCCACTAGCTTTTTATATCCCCCATGATAGTCATGGAAAGTTATGATACTTTGTTTCCCAAATCCAGTAGACACCATGTATTTACAGATTTTGAAAATATTCGCGTATTTCGGGGTTGAGAAACGATTTGCTCAGCCGGCGAACACTGCGGTCAAACCCGGCCGCACCTCGCCGACGGTTTGTCGCAGATTTGACTTCTCACGCAGTCCAGTTGGAAACCAGCGAGAATTCGAGAATTGATTCCGAGTTGCCAAACTGGACACGATTAGTTTTTGTTATTTCTTTCTTTCATTTGGGGGCCCAAGATCTGCACCCTTCTCGACCGCGCTGGTCAGTATATGGTCAGTGCGGCGGTGCTCGTATAAATACGAAAATTCGTTATATCCAACGTCCGAAATTGAACTCCCATATACGAATAATCGGCCAAACAGGAAAATGAGAACGAACGTTATTACGAAATACGTATTATATACACGCGCACACACAGACACGCTGGACACCCTCGGAAAAATTACCAGATTATTCTCTAACGGGTTCGAAAAGGGAAAAATTAATTGTTCGTATAAATAATGCGTGGCCGTAAACAAGAGCGAGAAAGAGAGGAGAAAAAAGAAAAGAAAAAAAGGAGTAATAATGAAAATAAAAAAGAGGTGCCGACGATGTCCGTCACAATGTGGGGTGCGATCCGCCAGAACCAGATTAGTCGAGTCTTGGCTGGACACTGTCCACTTCGGCGGGCATTGTTTCGCACATACTGACGTACACGGCCGTGCAACCCCTACTGGTCAGCGAGTGGTCACTCCAGACTCTGTATACCGATGATGACCTTTACGTTCGACGAGATCGTGGGACTCATCCTTTAATTACGTGTACGTGTACGGCCGGACATTTCGATAAACTGGTATTTGCGATATATTAATTCCGTATACGGTTTTTATTATTCATCCGATGACCATCTGGGAAATTACCGTATTATTCTAGTCGTTTCTCTTTCTTTTTCTAATTCTTAAATATATGTCGCAGACTACGAAGAGAGAGAGAGAGAGAGAGAGAGAGAGAGATGGAAAAATATAGTAAAAAACAGAAGAACAGGGAAAAAATAGAAGGGTACGCGAGTGTACGTATATAGCCGTGTAATAAACGAGGCGTAAATTTTTGACTACGGAATTTTCGACCGTGAGAACGGCGGCCCGCCATCCATCGGCGCGGCGGATGGTCGGAGAAAATTTCCGGAATATCGAAACGTTCGTCGGTTGTACTAATCTGGCCGACGAACGTCAACCTACACGGCGGTGCCGCCGTTTACGTAACTTCCTCTCCGCCCGCCGGTAAACGAGTTTGGACGGAACTGAACGCAACGCGGAATAGCAGTAAGCCCGTGCTCGGTGCACGTATCTAGACGGAGAGCAATCGAACCTTACATCATAATAGGAACGATAATATAGGCCATGGTCGACCAATTCGTTTGTTGGCCGGCCGTGGTGGTGTCCTGCTGCCTGGTGCTCGTGTTCGTTCGTTGGAAATGCCCAATTCCGCCATTTTTTCTGTCTGTGTGTGTGTGTGTCTCTCTCTCTCTCTTCCTACTCGTATAGCTAATGTCTGCTGAAGCGAGAATGCAACGTACACCGAAATATAATTGGAATCCGGGAAATGTTAAAACCACTTGAATCTTTGAACTTCTGCAGGAGACACGTAAAACGTTTCACAGCCGTCTTAATCGAAGTTTAGTTTTGGTATAGCTTTCGGAAATGTAGTCCAGGGTAGCGATTTTCTGGAAAACCAGGAAAAGTCACGGAATTCTATCAAGCTGCAAAAAACTGGGACTTGCTATAATATTGGTCAAAAGCAGGGAACTTTTTGGGAATAATGAGAATTAAAGAGTACACACCATTCTCAAGTCAGTGAGCATCAGATTTGATCTTCAACATAAGGCTTTTCATCGGCGGGTTTGTTTACATGATTTCTTATCTCGATGTAGAATTATCATCAATGAGGTATGTGACTGGACACAAGAAAAGGGCCTCAATTGTAATAAGACACTGAGGCTCTTTTCTGTGCCACATCGTATTATGATTCTTTTGACACATTTCACTACGAATGTCAGATTTTTTAAGTAGAGCACTGAAAGAAAAAGATAATGTGATGTGGCACAGAAAAGGGCCTCAGTGTCTGATTACTTTTGAGGCCCTTTTCATGTAACACTTCATACAGCTCCTTGGTGATAATTCTGCAGCGAGATAAGAAATCATGTAAACAAACCCGACGATGAAAAGCCCTGTAAGTACTTATTCTCAAATAATAATAACCTGAACCGAGGCGACATCGCAGTCGAACCTCAACTCCATCGTTGGGCATAAGCCTCCACCATCCACTTCCACTCCTTCCTATTCTGCGCCTTGCTTCCCCAGCTCCGACGTATTTCTTTAATTTCGTCTAACCATCGCACAGCGGGTCGCCTTCTCGTTTTCTGTTATATGGCAGCCATATAGTCGATCTTAGCATTCCATCTTTCAATTTTGATCCTCTTGCCATATGTCCACAGTAATCAATTTTCAATTTTTCAATTTTATACCGAATGTAGCTCGAATTTGTTATTGTGTACATGTCGTGAATTCTAATTTTGTCTTTCAGTTTATAGCCTAGAATAGATCTCAGCATTGAGTTCTGAGTTTTCGTGAATTCATTTAAATTTTTGCCTGTTAGGGCCCAAGTTTGTGCAGCATATATTAGGACTGGGAGTACGCAGGTTTCCAATATTTCGACGTTAATACTAATCTTCATTTTGCTTTTGAAAATATGTTCCAAGTTCCAGAACGCCTTCCAACCCTGCCATGTTCTAGCTTAAATTTCCTCGTATTTTCCACTAAACGAAATGCTTTGTCCGAGATACTTGTGTTCTTCTACCTGTTCCACTTAATATTTTCTCCTTCCGTCACCAAAATTTTTTGTAAGAACTTCTGCTTTTGACATATTAATCTCCAGTCCCACTTTCCCACCGTTAATTCTCATATCCATTTCCGATTATCGGATAATGTTCGATATCTATCGATATTCTCATAGGAAGAGCGATATTTCAATATTTTGAAAACCTCCAATACAGTGTGGCCAATTAAGTTACTTTGCTCCTTCCCTGTCGCCAGATCGGTTGTCTGGAAACGACAAAATTCCTCAAAATTCGCCAGTTTCGCCCTTTCGCCAGACAGTGTTGATGCAAAATTTTCCTAGTAATACATTTTTCCCTTTTCAAGTTCCCTCGTACCTTATTTAGGACAAAAGCCTTCAAGTAACAGATTTTTAGGTCTTTTTCCTGGGACGATTCACTGATGATGATATAAGTACATACGTACTAAAATAGCCTGTAAGTTCTATTTATAAAATCTTTTTTGATCAAATTTCAGTTTTTCATTGTTTTTTCCTATTATTGAGCCAAAAATGTATGAAGAAAGGGAACTTAGAAAATAATTAGTAAAATATAGTGGACAAGTATTACAGAAAACACTGTTTGAAAAAATGATGAAACCATGCAGGTTAACTTGGTCTAAATATTTCCGATCAAAATATCAAAAATATCGATATTTATAAAGCACAATATCGATATTTCTAACCATCGTGATAATAACAATATTAGCGTATCGATATTGATTTTCTCAATATCTTGCATCAATAGAGTGTGACCAACATCGCACAGCATGTGCATAAGCGGAATATAGATATAAGAAGCGCGACGTGGAAGAAGGACCTCCGTCTTATAGGAAATACATTGATCGAAGGTCCTTTTTCTACGCAGCTATCACCTATCGATGTTGGTCACAGGATTTTGTAAACATTATCGGTCTATCATTCCTGTACGGTCTAAGCTCAGGTCTCGAAAAGTTTGTTCCAAGACTACATTAAATGGGTTTGGAGACAGCTGGTCTCCCTGCTTCACCCCTCCTGAAATTCCATTCCAGCCTGCTCAAGCCTAATATATGATGTCCCGTTTTCATATGCATTTCCTAGGACTTTTATTCTCTTTATAAGGATAAGTATTCTCAAAGCTGCGTTCAATACTAGCTGAAAAAATGCGCAGGAAAATCTGGAAGATTGGTCTGGAAATCCGGGAAAAGTCAGGGAAAATCATTCGAAAAAAAGTGGCTACGCTATAGCCTATCTTGCCTCCTTCAAGCGCCCAGACTTCAATCATTTTGCTGTGGTAAATGCATCTTGGTACGCTGAATTGATTGAAGCAAAGAAACGATTATCAGAAAATGGTGACTTGAGTGATTTTGCCAATGACCCAGAATTGGAAAGACCTTGGAAGTCAATCCTTTGGATCCGGCCAAAACTGGTAAACAGAAGGGATGCCATCGACTCACACTCTCCCATTTTATCTTCGCAAACATGACGAGTGCTCCTTTGCCGTGATTCTTTGCGAAATTTTCAACCAATTTTCCGGCAATCGTGCAGCAAGTAATGCGACGTGAATCGTCGACTTGAGCGATTTCGGAAACCTACATCAACTAGTAACATTGTAGCAAAGAAGTTTCCAGCACACCTCCCCCCCCCCATGATACTCCCAGGGCACCATATATTCGAATCTGTCGAACTGGCTAACTCAATGTCGGCGTCAGAAGGACCACACAAATTTGAGAAAGAATCGAAAATATTACACGAACTAGGAATGCACGAGTTTTGTGCAGTTCATTACGTTACTGGTTTAGAGCCACCGGGCAACGAAATTGGAAGTATTTCAGAACTATTTTGTAAACGTTTATTTTTAAAGCATTCAGACCGAGCACTGAAAAAAAAAAAATGGTATGCCAAGATATGCAGTTTATGCAGCAGGTCGCTTCTATCATTTATAACTGAGATGATGGAATTTTACAACTCACGCAGTTAATCCAATATTAGAGCAATTTCGTGATTAACAATCCTCGCCAGATTTTCGAAAGCTTATTCATGTTCACTCGAAGCCCCGATCCATATGGGCGGATTGGCCATATTTACCAAGTTTCCCGGTGGGCTCCCGTTTAGAACATTGGGATCGGTGCACTTGGAAGCTTTGGACTTCGGTAGTGGCTGGAAAGGGTTGATAAAAGTGAAAAGGTGGACCGGTGCGATACTTTCCCGTAGGTAGCTTATTAGGTCACAATCCGCCCCTAACGACCGTGCCTCGATTCCAAATAATACGGGAGTGATTTCGGATTTGCAGCGAATGAACAGAGGCAAGGCTACAGGAAAGGGGTCGGTGCAAATATCGTATCGGAGGCATGTGAAGTACACTTGGTGGAGCGTATGACGATGCACGCATGCCGAACTAGCTCCCCAGACACTGCACCCCTGGTCCCGAAAACCACCCTTCCGAGTATAGACGTTTTGAGGCTAGCACGGGCCCCCATTTCATCTCTCCTTGATGCGGAACTATTTGGAGTAACGTAGCCAGGAACGATTTATAGATGACGGTGACCTTTCAAGAAATGAGGATGAACGCCATCTAAAGGAACATTCTGAATTTCAAAGCAGGCATAACTTTCAGGAACTCATTACATCCGGACCGATCGGTACTATCACTTTTCTTCTCCTGGATCTCAGCTCTTCAACTACACGGTCTCATTCGGTACACTTTCCACCATTGCTGCGCCGGATGCATCTTCAATTTTTCCAAAATGTATACATTAAAAGTGAGACGGAGGCAGTACAGCGACTCTAAAGACTGTTAAGTTGCCGGACCCCTACAAACTATATGATTGGATTCCGTGAAGAATGAATAACGATTTTCAATTACCTGTGGTAGTGGTGGCGGTGGTAGTGCCATAAGCTAGAAGAGCAGCCGCCATGTGACTACTGTGGTGCTGTTGAGTGAGAATACTGTGCAGCATGGCTTTTTGTTGTTCCTCGGTACTTCTCGGTTCTTGCTTGATATAGAGCGGCGCCGATACCGTGGACGAGGAATTTGACACCGATGGATGGTGGTCGGCAGGAGATCCTGCGACGAGCGATGACGGAACATTGGTGTCTACTGTAAGGCAACAAAAAACAATACACGAGCCATCAGTACACGCGTACAGATATAAATATCCACAAAATGCACACACATGTGTCATGACAGTTGCGTAACTCGCAACCGTTTTTCGACACGCACTAATCCACGTCTACATCATTTATTTATTATTATTGATAGTGGTATCGATTTAACCCACATTAACCAAGTTCAGCCGATTATCGCGGCTCTGTACATATTGTAATTTCCATCGGCCGGTGTTTTTTCCTGTTTCTGGTCGCGCGCGCGATAAATAGAGCGCGACGGAAAGGCGTCTCAACTTTTTTTTCCTACCATTCGCGATACACTTTCGATCGATTTATCGCGTAGAGGCGCATTTCTTACACACACACACACACACACACACACGTATATATGTAGAGCGAAGACGATACCGCGCCTGGAATTTGGCGAACCGATTGTAAACGTCGGCCCTGCCGCCGCAGTTAATTATATTCGGAAATGCGCCGGCACTTTCACGGAAGGCCGGCAGCGTGTCGGGCGCAGGAGAAAGGTACAGCGAGACCGGCACGTTATATACACCTAGTACATACACGGTGTATGTACTGGTGCACACATTCGACATAGGTATTCGTATATCCGGTAAAGATTATCGTGTTCGAAACTTTAAACCGAATAACCGAGAACCGGATGCGAACGTGGAACGTCGGAAGTTGACCACAATGACCGAACGTGTCGAACCCAGTTTCGGGCAACGCCGTCTGTCGCCGTCCTCTCGCGATGGATGCCCTCCCATACCTAAGTGCGCGTTAATTGGCGTACACGCGTTCGTGAGCTCAGGGTGGAACGCAGAAGGTCGACGAAACGACGGTATAATTATCATATTTTCATGCGAACGCTCGAAAACGCCTAAGACGGGTTGGTACGTCGTCCGATGGTAGATGAGGCGTACCGACATCCAAGTTTCAAGACGAATCTGACTCCAACTTACGCAGATCGGAGAACCAAGACCGACAGCATGCAAGATCGCTGAGCATAATTTTCCACCCACTACCACCTCCCAATAGCACGAGAGATCGCTGACCGTTGCCACAGCAAACTATACCTCTTCGCTGTGGCGTAGCCAAGGGAGTTTGGATCCCCTTTGCGATGCTGTGGCATGGTGGTTTTTCTACACATCCCCTTCAACACCTCCCGTTCCAAATTTTTGTAAGACCAGACCTCCCCTCCTAGCTGGCTATGCTGCCCGGCACAGGATAGCCAAACATGACCGACAGTATCACTCATCGAGCTATCTAAACCAAAAACAAAATGCAGAAGCACACGTTCTCAGCTCTCAGATCTTTCGGGTGCTGGTAATCCATCGGATACCTCCATCAACTGAACTTCAAATAATGAATCCAGTTCATCGATGACCATCCAAAAACGCGAAACCAAGCAAACGCCGACAAGTTACCAATCGAGCACGTCATCGACTCCCAACCTACCGCATCGATATTGCAAAACGATGTCTACTCGATTGCGATTCGCGAATTCGCCTAAAAAATACTCCCGAGACTTTGTACAAATCACGTCAACCGGTTACCGACGAAATATCGAGCACCTTGACGAGTGGGTCTCGGATGAAACCGGTCGTGCGATTCAACTACATTCTTTTTCTCGCAAATTCGATCGCTCGTTTCATCTTTTCGAGCAGAGCAATTAAAACGATTACCAATTTGGAGAATGTTTCTCAATCGAGTTCTGTGTGCCAGTACCGCTAATGAGTGGGCATTCCAACCCGGACGGAGGGTGTCTAGTCGAGCGAAAGAGTTCACCGGCGAACCTTAATCGGTCAACTGTGGCTGAAGCTCGAAAAACCTCTCGCTTAACGAATACGGTTAACACTGAAATATACGGTGGTACATCTGCCCTCGATCCAGTCAGGCACAATATGTTCTATCGGCTATCCAGCCAGTCACTTGGCCGGGCAGATGAACAGGCCGAGGATAGTCAACTTGACGAACAGGGAGAAAAGACAGGTAGCTAAACAAGAAACCAGACAGAGATAAACAGACTGGCAGCTGAGCAGGCAAACAGCCCCCCCCCCTTGCCGGGGAAGAACGAAACCGAAAGTAAGAATCCGCGATCTGGGATGAAAAACAGGCTGGTAGGTGAGCAGGCAGACAACCCCCTCACCGGAGGAAAAACGAAGTCGAAAGTCAAGATCCACGATCTGGGATGAGAATCATCGAGAAAGAAAAGAGGCACTCAAGACTTGCAAGTTGTAAGGTTTTTTTGCGCCAAGTTCAACTTGAACTTCCGATTGTTAGAAATATCAGATCCCTATCTCCTCAATAAACTGCAAGTTTCTGAGTTGCATCACTTTGGAGTCATTCTTCAGCCCAAACAGAACGAGTAAATCGACCTCGGGACACCGGGAACACGGTGTCTTATGATACAGCAAGCCCCCTTCTCTCGTCAGACTAGTTACCCAAGTTTGTTGCTTACACCCCCTCCTCCAAAAAAACTACTGCTTCCGAGATTCCCATGACATTCCCGCCATTCCGTGGAACAATTTACGACTGCTCGTAGTATACTTGAACCAATACACAACATACGAAAGTAGATGACAGCACTGACCTCCACCCCAACCCTTCGACTACTCGTCGCGCAAGTCGAGCTTCTACCGGCACTTTCGCATGGGGAAAATGGCGCGGACGTGGACGAGCCCCGCTCTAGAAACCTTATACATCGTTAATTACCTCCCAACCGACCGATTACACGTATCGAAAACAATTTTATCGATTACAAAATGACCTTCGTGAAACCGTGTTATTGTTATACACACATATATACACACATAGCGACGTTTCACCGTTTCGTTTGTTTACGGAAATCAATCCATAAAACGCGAAAATATAAAGTGAAAATAACTAAAAGTAGTAAGTGCCGGTACACGAAATTACGCGCACGTGTTCCGGACATGACTCTCTCCATTTCCAACTTTTTTCCTTCTTCCTTCAACGTGCACGTTCGTTTCCGAACTTGCAACAAGAACCAGAAAGGACGTTTTCACCTCATTAATTACAGCCACACTCGATCTACACTCCCTCTACACTACCCTCGCCTCGCTCAGGCATCCTCAACCTTCGAAAACGTGAACGTATTTCCGGGCAACCGGCGCGCAGCGGCGTGCTCGCCGAACCGGATGGACATTTCTTTCGGGGAATGGCCACGCCTACGTCACATGTACACAAAAAAGATAACGTACCACTACAAATATCACACACATACATACACACACAAGTCCGTGCACACCAGTACACGTATGTACAGTACTCAAGTATGCTCAAGAAATAAACCGCACAATCGGCGATTGTTGTCCATTGTCCAGTCTTGGAGTGCGGACTGATAACAGAGAAAATCGATTTATTTATACCGTTCGCTGCTGGCTTCTTGATATGCAGGTATACCGGACGGACGGACACGGAATACCTCACTAATTAACCGAAGTCACCGGTTACGAAATATAATGTAGACAACGACCAACGAGGTTATTCGGAAACGAGCAAACGAGTCGAGCTCCACAAGGAGAGAATTTCACGTCGTTAAGGCGGAAAAATCCGCCGCATCGCCGGCTCCGTGAACGTTTGAAGGACTGTGAAAGAGTGAGCAAAAGAAAGAGACAGACCGAGAGATTTCACCAGCGGTTGTCGGTTTATTGCTTCGAATAGCCGCACCAATTCTTATACACACACAGGAAGAGCGAATTAAGCCGGCCACAACAGCCCATCCTTACTCGAGATTCATCGGCCACAAAATGACCCGCCCTAACTTAGAAACACTACATCATACTCGAAAGAGTTAAGCCTCCTTGTATCCGGACTACCGAGACATCCAAGTGTGGCGGAAGCCAAGTTCGGTCTTCTGACATACAACAGGAACCAAGTGTATACGGCGCAGGCACTGCTGGGAACTCCTATCCGTTAGTCTGTAGTTTCTGATGATACGCAAATCCGATGTCGCAGAATCGAAACTCATCGTAAACAAGTGTGGCTGAAGCTAGTTCAGTCTTCGGACATGTAACGTGAATCAGGATGGCGTAAACACTGCAGTGCTATCCACTAATCCGTAGTTTCTGATGATATGCAAACCCGATATCACAGAATCGAAACCTATCATGAACAGCTTTATGATAATCTGTTGACCAATCTTAGACCTCACAACGTAACTTGAACATAATGAAGAATAATAGCAGGCAGATGACTTCAGAGGAATACCACGTACCAACACTTTTAAGCTGTCAATTTGGCACCCACATTCCTACAACGATGCTGCAACCCTCACTGCGGGTACGACGACTTCAAACTGTTGTTACACCTCTAGCACTTTGCTCAACTCTTAAGAATACTATAAAATTACCGACAACACAAGGAAATCTGGTTCTCCTTCAAATACACAGTCTTTTGCTCTTAACGGCCGCAGCCATCGGATGAATTTGCTTTATCTGCAACCTCCCCCGATATTGCGCTTAAACAGCCTCCCGTAGTTATTGCAACTCAGCAATTTGTTCAAGTTTTGAAGCCACTGTAGAACTACTAACAGCAATATATGGAGATCTGTTTCGTTTCCAAGTACCCGTATCTTCCCTCGTATTTTTCCACCAGCTGAGTCTACCAGAGGACCTCCCTTTACATTTAAATTGTAAAACATGATTGTAAGCAGTCAGCGACGCCTCAATAACGATCAAGTGCACCACTGAAGTGGTGGCAGTAGAACAGAAAGAAATAAAGACAACTGAAAAAACATGTACGGTAGATGGATTTCACCTTCAGGCATGGGGATGGAAGCACTGCTTCCTGAGCCGCGGTCTGTCTTCCCCCGAGAGAAAGGCCAACACTCTTTTCGGACATAAAACTAGCAATTTTGCCCCCTCTACACGTAATCACGCTACGAACTCGCTTCAACTTACAAAATGTGAGCCTGCACTACCCCCGAAAGTGCTTTCGGCAGCACTGCATTCTGCTCACAAATGAAACCTCCGAGTATGTACATTCAATTCACAGCTGTCTGCCAAAGCAAGCAGCTTGGCGACATCACACCAGATCTGCGCTTCCGTGAAACATCAAGCCTACGACTACACTCTCGAACACGTCAGAGCTGATTTCAGTCACCCGCAAGAAACATGTCACCTAACACCTCTCCTCCCCATCGCTGGAAAAACGGTCATGCCACGAAATGGGCGCTGCTTACAGACGTAACCTTGCACCACCTCTTAAAAGTGCTTTGTAGTTCACACACAGGACCTTAAAGTACATACATTCAGCTTTTATTGACATTCGCTCTCGATGGCGCTCTCTACGGCAGCAAGCAGCTCAAAGACACAGCAGTTCCGTACGTGCGATCGACTTTGTTTCCGCATCACGGTCTTCGGCTACACTCTACAACAGAGCTGATTTCAGTCATCGGTGCGAGACCCGCTGCCCGCCACCCTATTACCGGCCCTCCGTGGATGATCAACTTCTCAATAGTGCGTCGGGCGCCACTGCATTCGGTTCACAAATGGGACCTTAAAGTGCACTCGGCGTTCGCTCACGAAGACGCTGGCTGCTGAAGCAGGCAGGCGTCTCGGAGACAGCACACCAGATCTGCGACCGTCCGATGAATATCGAACCTGTTTCTAGATCGTAGTCCATGTCCACACTCTCTACCGCACGTCAGACCTGATTCGTGTCACCCACACGAGACACGCCACCCAATTACCGCGCCAATTAACACCAACGTGCGCGAAACCTCAGCCGGCGAGCGGGTACACACAAAACCCACTTACAGTGTTTTCGGCTTCGATTTCGAAAGAAAGCCTTTTCGAAATTCACGATCGTTCGAACGACTACGATTGACAACGTCGGGCAGAAGGTGAGCCAGAGCATGGTACGAGGAAAGACTGCATAACGACAATCTCCATTACACACAGACATATGCACACATACGTAAGTACGCGCGCACATGAGGTGTATTCATGCACACGTACCCACATATTACGTATTTTACTTTATTTACTCCTGTATTATGGATAGAATAGATACTCAACTATACACTTCTATACAGTATTATTTATGCTACCTCTACGACGTGTTCGAACAAACAATAACAACAACCAAGGGTTACAGACTTGTCCGGAAGGGAAAGTGGGTCGACGGCGACGTTGCCGCTACCGCAACTACCGATTGCCCGACGAAATGCTCAATGGTATCCAGTGCGGCAACGGCTTTAAAAATTATTACCTCCTTGACCTAGTTTACAACAGACAGTCTTACAACACACGCATCCCGCGTACGCACGGACGCATTACAACAAGTACGGGACGTATGCACGCTGCATAATTGACACAAGTGCAATACACGCCATCTTTTATACGTTGCGGAAGAAAGGGAGACCAAAAAAATTGAAGAGAACTTTAGGCACTTTCGAGGAAACGTTTTTCCGTCTTATCGGTGTAAATGCACCATTCGTTTTAAGGAATGAAATAATGCAAACGTACAACTAGGCCAATGATTTTTATTATGTGAAGGAATTCGAATCGATAATTCCTCGACTCCATTTAATGGCGGGGCATTGTTCGACGTGTAAATCAAGTTGTGTTTTTATCTTTCTTTTTCAGCCATTCGGGGTCGTTCGGCGGCGTGGAAACAATATACGAGAAGCTCACACTGGTGCATGTGTCCAGACGACGGTGATCTCGAGGTCCGATTGACACGTGCACACAAAGAAACGACCGCAGACAGACCACTCAACACCGGCGCAATGGTGGAAAGCTAGCCGAGGAAAAGCAGCTTTCCGAACAAGGAAGTTCTCGCTGATACGAAAAATATTGTA
Organism: Acanthococcus lagerstroemiae; assembly: GCA_031841125.1. Lineage (NCBI taxonomy): Eukaryota > Metazoa > Arthropoda > Insecta > Hemiptera > Eriococcidae > Acanthococcus > Acanthococcus lagerstroemiae. The sequence continues at coordinate 57,060,261 of CM063108.1, read as the reverse complement.
TAATGGGCTCTCGATTGAGCAAAAAAAAAAAAGAAGCAATGTGGAGATAACGCAACTTGAGTGCTACGTAGATACGTTATCAGATTTTCGACACGCTCGCTGTACAGCACTTCAAACGTCTTCATCAAAATCCTGTGCACTCTGTAAGCACGGCGAGTTATTTCTGATTTGTGGCACTTGTCTTTGGGCAGGAAAAAAACACCTCTGTCACACTTCACCGCCGCTATCGGTTATGACATCAGGATACTCTGCAAAGCAGTCTTTGTTCACTGTCCAGAGTTGGCAAGGTTACTTAAACCAAGCTAGTTTGGATTTGCTGCATCAATTTCACATGTCCTCACTGCATATAGGCGCCACCAGTTGACAAATATCATGAGGGACGGGAGATATGCACTTCTGAGACTGCTGATGGAAGGAAAGATAGCAGGAAAACGTTCCATTGGTACACAGAACTCGTGGATGAAAGACTTGCGGCGCTGGTTCAATTGTTCATCAGTGGAGCTCTTCCAGTCGGCCGTCGACCATCTCAAGAGTTCGCAGTGCATTGTAGTGCATTGTAGATCACCAACCTTCGTCGCGGAGACGGTGTTTGAAGAAGAAGAAGAAGATAAATGTGTTTCTCTTTTAGGAAATGTGTTTTCCAGGGGCTAAGCACACTAGGAGGAAATTCCTCTCGAACCAATATGCCTACCCACTCTTTTCTTGCATTCACGCGAGTTGCACTTCTACTGCCACTGTATGAACCCTCAACTGTACACGCCCCGACTCATTAGATTGGCAGGAAACTCCTCGTGAACCAATATATGCAGTCGAATCTGCCTATCCACTCTTTTTTTCATATTTCACGCGTGAGCTATACTCTACTGTCACTAAGTCTCAACTCCCGATTGCAGGTATTAATGGATTAGGCAGACCCGATGCACTAGAAACAATAATATCAGCCCACACATGTCCCCCACATGTCAGGCTGCAGTCTTCGTTGAACACATTCTACAACATAAAGAAAAGCTGTAGCTGGTACACGAATCAACTTTCCTATACCAGTCCTCACTGACTAGACTAGGAGGAAATTCCTCTCGATCCACGTACGAGTCGAATCTGCCTAACCACTCTTTTCTTTCTTCATATTTCACGTGTGCGCTATGATCTACCGTTACTATCCCATCTCTCGACTGTAGGTATTACTCACTCTACTTGAACCAATACTGGTGGCTGAAGCTGCACACGTTCCCCACACTTTAGGTCGCAGTCTAGTTTGTCGAATATATTCTGCGAAAACACGCGCAGAAACTGCAGCTACACAAACAAAAGAAACTTTCGAAGCAGTGGCCATACCTTGAGATATGACTAGGAACACCCGCATAGCAGAATTTTTCAACATGAATGCGCACAGCATCGGCATTATGCGTTTGTCAAATCGCAGGGAGCACTTAGCAGCTCTCACCCAACTGAACAGCATTGCCAGTGATCTCAGTGAACGAAGTCTACCACTGAAAAACGCGATTTGGTAACTAGTATACTTATGTCCCTTCACCACATGTGTCAACGGGCAGAACCCTCAGCAGATTACCAGTATTCCTGGCCTAATATAACCTACCAACTGGGATATAAATTAGAGTTACAAATGTTGGCACGACTGCGTCTCATCAGTGGTATGAATGGGTGATATCGTGGAAATTTTTCTATTGAAAAGTACACATGATCACCCTTTCATTTTCCCCCACTAACACCCGCACAGGCGATTTTACGGCGCACTCTAGTGAGGTTTATATCCCAATAAGGCAACCGTATTGCACCGCATGCAGGGGAACAACCCAAAAGAGCTCGAACACTATCCAAAGCTCTCCAGATCACAGGAACGGAGTTAGGTTCCATCAGCAACTTCTACCCAGAATTCATCATTTAAACTTTCCTTGCCAATGGCAGGTTACTGTGGAAGAGTACGAGATTCTGCTACCAGCTATACTAATACATAATGGCACAAGGGGGGCACTGTATGCAAGGATGGCCTGCGCCGTACAGTCGAAAAACAAAACCAACAGACAACTCGAGAGACAACTCGCAAGATACTCCGCACAGACGCATCCGACCATTCCACACAGAAACCGACGCCAGCCTCAGCACAGGACTGCAGGCAGGTTTTGTCGCAGACATCGCGCCAATGTGTCCGCATATGCGGTTACCGTGTACCCGGATGATAAATATACGTGTAAGTACACGCGAGCGTACCCAACCTCTAAATTTATACGATGCGATCGTATCGGATGCAATCACGATTCAGCGACCAGCATAAGAACGTTCGAGTACCTACAACGTTTTGTTAATGTAATCCGGATTTCGGAGAGACATCGATGGCCGAGGCCGGGAGTTCGAACTCCATTTGCATGAATACACAAATAAGCAGCAACAAATGCAGTTTTTTTTTGTCGTTGTCAGGTCAGCGGGTGTTCAGGACCAGACTAGGATGATATAAGAGAGCATCGCAGACTGTCTGGATAGGTTGTACCAATATTTCCGGAATTTTCAGCTTCCAGGAAGCAATCCTTTGGTACATTCATCTTTTTAATGTTAGCAACGGCGACCGAGAGATGATCAGAACTCGAAGGTGCGAAGTTGTACATGCGAAGGTAGTACGTGTCACGATCTTTCCCTACTTTCAATTCCCCAACTTCCTAGCCCTACTCATCCTCTTCCGTATTTCGTTTACATAAATCAAATGACTTTTTGGGACCGACGCATACTCATCATTCCATCCTGGGACTAGCCCCACTAAACAGCTTACATTTCCTACTTTTTTTTTTTTTCAAACTCAGATACAAAACCGTCTGACACCAACCAGTTCTACTGTAATTCCAAAGTACTCTCTTCCACCAAGACTACGCGTCAATTTAGCAATTCGCATTGGATACGACGTTCGTCCATGTGTAACCAACTATTCCACAAACATGGACAGCCGATCGCGTATAATCAAATTTGTGCACGTGTGTACAGCACTTCCCACTCAGTCCCTGTCCATTTCCTTTTTTCTTTTTCTTTTTACTGCCAGCGTACCTATACATATACAGCTATCCGGTGTCATAATATAACTGACCCACTTAGCAATGGTTAACACATCGCAATGACAATATACAGGTACACACAAGGTAAGGTAATCAGATTAAACGTATTAATTATAAATATATATAAAGAGTGCAATCGTCGCGGCGGTGTTACTGGCTCAACCGTGTGCGGTGGGAGAGAGAAGCAGAGAATGAGACTGAAGAGAGGCGCAGAGATTTTATGCAATTCGCACCATCGTCGTCGTCGTCGTGCCTTCGTGCACTGGGAATTGAAAAATTACGCCAATTCCGAGTTTACACACGGCGAAAGGTCGACCGTACTTTCGTGATCGCCGATCGTGCGAATTCACGCCGCAGCGGAGACGCGGCCAGCAGCAGCGACTGGCGCGAAGACTAAATTTCAGCCGAGCGAGCGAAGCAGAAAACCTTGAAGACGAAACGGCGAACGTGTTTGACATCGCCGGGATGAGCCAACGCAATGGCACAATTTCTGTACGGCTGCGTTCAGTACGCGGCACATGGCACAGGTAGGCAGGCAGGTAGACAGGCAGACAGAGAGACAAATAGTGGCGCCGAGAAGGGGGGAAAGGAGGAACTTCCCCAGGGCCCGAACTGAGGGTCCTTCAAATACGTGATACAGAGCTACATGTGTACATAATGAATAAACACAGATGTAAAGGATTAGAGGCCCCTACAACAATTTACCCCGAGGCCCGAAATGGCTCCCGGCGACGCTGGAGACAAACGGTCTGCATTTGCAGTAGAGTTCCGTGAGTACCTCATGACCAAAAAAACACTAAGCACCATGCTGGCTGACAAGAAACTAATCTTCGACAGCTACGACATCTACAGACAAGAATCATCTAGACCAACAGACAACGGATGACTCCTCGAACTCTACCAAGAATTTGGCGATAAGCAGAAAAGAATCTCTGGATGTGCCACTGGCACGCACTCTCGCTACAGACTTCGAAGGGCAAAAAATTTTTACGTCAACTCGAATACATTTAAAGCGAATCAGTATTTACAATTACCACAAGCCAGTAAATCTGACAACTTATCAAAATAGCCAGCCTTTCATTTTAGTCGGCTGTCAGAAATACATCTTGAGAGTTCCCGTAGGAAATTATTTTTGAAGGAAAGCTTGGAGACTGCATCAATCTACTAAGAGCAAGAATAGTACAATCCAAACAATCTAGTTTTCAAGGACTACAGATCATACCGAGTTATTATTTATTTATTCAAGTCCCCTCCCCTCTCACCACCAGCCACAGGGCCAATTACCACAGTGGACCGGATGAAGAAGAGCAGAAACGAGGAAAAAAGAACCCCAAGAGACTAGAAGGTGCCCCCAGCCCCCGAAACCGAGACCTAGCCTCCACCGAAATGTACAGCACCTCTGCACAGTTAAAATGAACCGCCAGAACTCAGATTCACTGCAAAATCCTACTACATCAATTTCCTCATAAAAACTTTCAAGTCTGCTGTAAAGTACATAACACGATCATGCGGAGCATTCATTTTAGTGGTGATCTATGAGGGCATGTCTTAGTCGAACGTCTCTTTTAATGGGTTCAGCCACAAATGGGCCACTTCATGCACCTTACCATCCATCTGGTGTGGACTACATCCTTTCTTGAAGCTCGACTAATCATATTCGCTCACACTTTCTTCGTCTCAAACGTTTTGTTACACTGCTGAGATTGGTTTATGCGATCCCAAAGGCGAAAAGAAATCTCAACGGGAGGAAAAGCTGCAGAACTCCATAAGATAAGTTTATAGCTCCGATAAGTAAATTCAACAATCTGATTCTCAGGCAGTCAGTAAGCCAGATTCGAGACATGTACACAGAAATCAGAACGACAATCATTGGAGACGGAAATGAGCTCAAGATTTCTGAGGTGAAAAGGGAGCCACAGTATTCTGCCAATTTATTCTTAAATGCGTAAACAAATCCGTGGAATGTGTGGCTGTTCCAGAGGAAGGACTTGGAGCAGGATGAAATTCTGAGAGGAGCTTCAGGAGATCTACAGAAAATTGAGAACCATGTGGCTCCCTTTATCTCTGCTTCAGACATTATTGATTCGTTATATCGCAAAATCATCCCCGTAGTCAGAGTTTATGGGTGGGTGGGGCTCTATGAACATGAACCTTTTCGGGGGCCGAGGCCGACATTTTTTAACAAGCGAACAGAAAAGTGTACATAGGTTTTATATTTTATTTCAATAATGTATCGCGAGTGTACGCGGCTGCTCGGGTCTCGGGTGTCTCGCCTGATTGTCTAAACAGGCTCGGGTAACTTAGCGAGAGTGTACTGGTGCCATTACATAAAAATCTGATTCCCAATCCAAAACAGAGTTCCAAATCAGTTAATCAAGTCTTTGTTCTAAATTTTAAAATGTTTCTTTGATATTAATTCTCTTCATCTTTTCTCTCTTTCTCGTTCAACGTAATTATGATTGTTTTTAAATGGTTGTATCTTTGCCTGGGGGGGGGGGCTTTACGACATCTTTGGAGAGGACTCAGACCCAGCTTGCTCCCATGGCTACGGGGCTGCGCAAAATAGGCATATAAATGCGGGTTTGACAGCCCCCTCACCATTATTATAAATAAAGCTGCTTTGATCCTATATGGTAAAGCAAGGCCAAACAGAGACTTTGTGTTCAAAAGAAACAAAAACTGAATAAACTAGATCAGGGTGTCTACCTATTTTCCAATTTTGGAAGGACTTTTTTCAACGCATTGGAAAATTCATCATTTTTATTTAACAAAAAACTGAGACTGGCAGACACTCAGAGTAAGGAATACCAGCTACTTACAGGTTTAAAAATATTTAAACACATTATTCTGAAACAACCTGTAGATAAACAGCCAGGGAGCTCTAAACTTGCCGAATTTATTCTCCCGGTGGACGGCTTTAAACAATCTGGGTGCCTACAGACTCTTCAAATTTTCATTTCCTTGACTTTTTCCTGACCTTCTTTTGTACGTAAATAATCCATAAATAGAAGTCTTCGGATTATTTTCAAATTTCAAATACACACCTATGAGTATAAATTTATAGACTCGATAATGAATTTAATTGTGGTAATTATCACAATTCTCACATCATATTGCTTTCCTACGGAATCTTTCATTGGATGGTAATTTATCAATTTTTTTCTGACCTTTCAATCCTCGTGAATTTTCTGATATTTTCCTGACTTCTTGACCTACTTTCAAAAACCCAACTTTTCCTGACTTCCTGACCATGTACACACCCTGGCAATGAAAAATGTCTTCAAGCAACATTGTAATATGGCAGAAAGCAGATTAGAGTCGGAGTCATTTCTAGAGTTTATCCTATTTGGAGATGAAGGTGGAGGAGTCAGTAAATTTTAACTGCACGGAGTCAGAATCGGAGCCATGGGCTAGTTCCCAATATTTTCAATTTTTTCCCCGATATTACTCATATTTTCCCAATAATATCGATTTTTTTCTCGATATTTCTGATACGCAGATAATCAAGGATGTCAAATGTAAGTGTTATTACGAAAGGAAAGAACTCGCACAAGATAAGGAGAAATGGAGAGCTGCATCAAATCGGTCGTAAGACTCATGATCTATGTATCATCATCACCATTTCTGCAGGTTGAGAAGTCAGAGCTAGTGAAAATTTACCAAACTCTGACCCCGTGGAATCGGAATAATGAACTACTTCGGAGTCATTTTCCTCTTCGATATTATCAATGTTTCACCGGTATTATCGATATTTTTGATTTTTTCGTCGATATTATCGGTACAACTGCAATAATAACAAGTAACTTCTCGATTTCTCCCCAATATAATCGATTTTTCCGATGCTTCAGAATCAGACCTTTCCCTCCCCCCATTCTTTCCACCAATATGCAGACCAATGACCGGACACCGGGTCTTCCGATTCGAAGATACTCCCATTAAAATCGGCCCATATTTGTTCGAATAGCCGTAAAATCTCACGCCGCATCAGCCCGCGCGCCTTACATTCGACTGGACGCGCTCATCAATCCGGTTCCCAACCGATGCCGCGCGAGCATCTCCGCAACCCAACAACCGAATAAACGCATCCACTCGACGCGAAACGCGCGTAAACAAAATAATAATTATTTCAAGGCAGGTTATTGACATTGAAAACGTATGGACCAGTTTACCGAGTGTAGAAAGCGTCAAGTGTAACGAGAAAACAATGAAAGTGCCTCTCGGAAGAAAGTAAAAAAATGAAAAAGAAAAAAAAAATGGAAATGGCGAAGAAAGAGAAATCTCTCGTACGGAAGAAGTCAACAAACTCCAAACGAGTTGAAGCTTCGCGACGCGAATTACTAATACAGGGAAGACACGACGACCAAGTGGAAAAGGAAAAGTTGAAGAAAGATAGGAAGAAAGAGAGTGGAGAAAGAGAAAGAGAGTGAGAAAGACAGTAGGTACATATTCGCGTACATGGATGACGAACGATCTCCGTCAGATTTGTCCTATTTACCCACATCAGTGCGAGGAAGGCGCGAGCGGCTCACAGGAGGGGGGTGGGAGCGATAAAAGACGAAATATAAAAGGGAAGATAGGGAAATTGGAGCACTAGGAACTCGGCGAGGTTTTAATCGCCGCGCCGCGGCTACGCGTTATATTATTAGCGCGCGAAAATGATAAACATTACGAAAGTGAAAACGAGACCGACGATGGTAATAACATCGCGAGCCGGTAAAAAAAAAAAGGAAGCACCGATGCGGAGTGTGAGGAAGAGTATCAGAGTGAGTAAGACGAAAGAAGACGGAAACGAAAAAATATACTGGGGGAAACGATAATAGGCGAAACGTGTACGCGCAGGACAGCAGACCGGAGTGATAAGGAGACAGAAAAAATAATATACGCCGATAAGACGAACAACACCTGATTGGCGTCAAAATATGAGCATAAATTGAACAAGGACAGCTAGGAAAAGGAAAGAAGGAAGAGAGAGGGAAGTGTTAATAAATATGATATCGACACCGGTAGTCGGTGGTGCTCATGCTCCCGTCTTACTGCAGTTGACATTTTGGGTAATAATGTCCTGGACTTTGACGGGTCCGGGAAACGGGAAAGGGTTATACGACCGAGTTTCACATGCTGGTGTTACGACTGAAAAAAACCATTATATCGAGTTGAGACACGTAATGAGCTGAAGCACATCAACGAATATCAACCCCAAAGATATACCACCCATAGGTCACGAGGCTCCCTTTCGAAGTCCACCGAGAAATTCGTCCACCAGTGTTCGTACAGGCTTCAAAGTTACTCAAGCAGACCTGTGCGCAGGTACTTAAAGAGTCTAAACAGGTTAATCATCAGTCCAAAGTCGCACACTGGGCTTAGGAACATCAACCCTTGAAACCTCACATATTGCACATCCATCGATTTGTTTACCAGCGAATACTCAATTTTCGATGATAACTCTGTCTTAAGAATTTCACATCAGACTGATCCATATCAGAAATTCTCTCTGCTATGACACTAACAGTACATAAGAAAAAGTGTTGGGGGAGAAGGAGTCGAGGAATGCTGACTTTCACAAAAATTGTCTTCGAGAACTCAAACAAGTTACGTAAAACTTCAAGAAGGCGCACGAGTCGAATCGAAACCAGTACCAAGTTCAAACAATCAACCATCATCACAGATTGGCACAATTAGCCATAATACAAGAAAACATGATGCACAGCTGAATCTGGCTCAGAAGGTCAGACGACAGTACTGATCAACACACTAAAGTCCGCCTGCAATCTGAGTGTCCCAAAGCCCTTCACAAGGGTGAAAAATACCACAAAACTGAACTTTCGGCAGAAGTCGAGAAAAATTTATTTCATCGAAAAAAGGGGCAATTTTACGTCAGAAAGGTGCTATTCAATTTTTTCCCAAATGCCACACGAATGTCGGGAAAAGAGGTTCAAAATTATACACGGTCACTGATGAAGTCGGCATGTACATACGAACACTGTTTCCAGATTTTACCTAATGAGGTTCCGGCAACACTCAGAGCAGGCGAAAGTTCAGTTGCACTGGAGCACGTTCACCAGGCCAGATTTTCCACTGTGCATTGCAACACGTGAAAAAATCCGCATTCTTTTAAAAATCAAATTTTCAGAACTTATCGGTGCTTATTGGATGTTTTTTTATTTCAATCTTCTTGGGGGGAGGGGGTGTTTCACGATTCCTTGTTTAAAAGTTTTGTATTCGCACTAGAAGAGAAAATGAAAGATCGCCTGTCCTCGCCACACTGCTCATTTATCAGTTTTCTTTAAGCCAAATATCAGTATTGAAAACGACTTCGATCACCCTTTCAACCTATGGAACGACATCCACATTGTATTTTATAAACAATTAGACCCCCTCCCCCTCTCCTTTCCCATAATTTCCGAATCAGGTACGAAGTAAAATTGAAAAAGAATCCGACGGCCCTCGAAATCTAGAGAACAATGTTCGTATTGCACACGCTAATTTTTCGCTCCTCCCCCTCCACAGCGGCCACAATTTGTTGATTAGCATCAAATCGTTATCGAAGATAAATTCAACGACCCTTTACACCTATGAAATAACACATCCATATTGCGCTACATGGAGTCTTCAATTTGGAACCCTCTCCCTCGACTACGTAAACAATATTTTACAAATTGAGGTCGAGTTGGCAAAGGCTTTGGAAATTCATAAAATGATACCTACACCGCATTTCTCAAAATATTGTATTCAAGCACCCGTCCCCTTCTAACTGGCATAATTTGCAAACTAAGGTATAAATCTTTATCACAAACTAATGGGTAATCAGGAGGCTGGGCGGATTCAAAATTAGCCCCCTAAATTTTATTTTTTAAATTAATATTAACACAGTAAGACTTCCTTTCTTCTTCTTTTTTGTTTTTTCTTACAAAAGAAGCACTACAGAAAAAAATATCTTTATAGTTTTTCTTTTTTTTGGGGAGGGGGGCGGCTATGATTTTTGGACTTCTATAAAGTCTTTTAGGTATCGGGGCTTCAACCCCCCAAGTTTTCGCCCTCCTTCACCCCTGCCTGTCCCCTCTCACGGACCATGATTTTGAATTTACAGACAAACCGATACGAAAACACACACACACACATATACACCAGTAACTCAATTCGATGACTGGTCAGACTAAAAGTTTGAAAAGTTGTAATAACAAAGTCATTTAAATACTGGAACAGAAAACAGAATTTTTCAAGTATGGTATCGAAGGATAGGAAAGAGGGAGAATAATATTTCAGTGATAGGCAGATGGGAATACAGATGAGAAACAGGCCCAGGAGTGATTTGAATTCCTTTGCTTCGCTGAAGAACTAAACGTCAAAACATCTGTGCTTTCTCCCATAAAGCCTGCTGTGTTAATACGGTGTAGCGTGTAAGGTGATTTTGATTCCCCACCCCAACGACATACCTGGGGCAGTTGGGGTAAAAATGAACAGAAACTTTCTAATCTAAACGCACCACTATTTTCTGTAACTTTTTTCGATAAAATAAATATTTCTCGGTTTACTGCCGAAAGTTCAATTTTGTGGTGCTTCGAAGCCCCTTCCTGGCGACTTCGGCTTTAGATTTCAGAGGACTTCTTACGTTAATCAGTATACTGTTATATGATCCTTCGTCTCAGAAGTCAGGTTCTTATCAATTTTCTCATCTACTCTCCGTTCCTCAGACTAACTGTACTGGTCTACTTCAAAACCTGACTGATTCCGTATCAATCTGTTCACACTGATCTCCAGGAGAGGCTGTACTGATCTCCTGGCTAGAGCGAGAAAGATGAGTTTGATCCTAGGTGTCAGTATTGTTCAAGCCTATGATCTCTTGACTAAAGCGAGAAAGGTAATGAATTTGATCCCGGCTGCCAGTACTGTCCTAGCCTGATGTCTAGATGGAGGAGGCAAACTGAGTGTTCGAAGGAACATTTAACCCACACCGGTTGCTACACCTGCGCTGTTACAGCTTCACGAAAATGCGAATAAATTCAGAACGAGAGAAATGCAATCACTTGGAAAATTGCTAATATTCATCATCCGCTCTTCTTGTAACCACGGGCTGACTCATGGACTCACCGTTCAGTGCACGTTAGCTACGAAAATCTGAACACTACACCAGTTCTCACAAATCGATCGCCGAACTCCAATCATGATTCGATTCGACGTATGACTCATTCACTCATTGTTCTACTGATTCTTTTTTCGGTAATTGCGATGAAGGCCCATGGTGCCGCCGCCTCGTCTCGGTCGCGCTCACTTTCTATAACGTTTGTTTACATAATCCGTGTTATTTTCACCCCTTCTTCCCTCTTTTCTTATCCTTACACTCATCCGAGTATTAAAATTTGGTAATATGATTTTTAATCCGTCGAGAAAAAAAGAAGCCAAATAAAAATAACTATTTGGCTAGCGTTCTGCGTTGTCCGGCGGTAGCGTAATGACATACACACGTTCGCGAAATATATCATTCGTGTGTTCGCCCCTGACCCATTTATAAGACAAGTGACTTTTACTCATCCCAATATTCTGGGAAGTTTTATTTTATTTTTTCATGCCACTTGTGTATTTTGATGTGGAACGAACGGTGTGCATGTCCTCGTTCGGAAATCTTATCCGTGCAAACGTCGGATATTATGAAATGATGGCGATTCAGACGAAAAAAAATTATCATCGACCTATACAGTGCCAAAAGTGAGGCGCGAATTAACGGGCGTGTTTCTGCATTACGAGACAAAAATGCGTTTTCAAAAGTACAAGTACGGCATGAGGTGTTTCATCTCCTCAAGACAGTTTCTAAAATCACGCGTGAGTGCGCTGTGTAGTTTGTACAAGTGCACCATGATGAGCGCGAAACGATGCCACAGGCTGCCACAAGAGAAATTCGGACTCGGGCAAAATAAAAGCCACCCTTGGGCACCTATCAGGGTGTCTGGGTAGCAACTCCCCAATCTTGTTTCATACTGCGAGGAGACGCTAAAACTTTCTAGTTCTTTGTAAATGGGTTAAAGGTACGAACGGAATATTCCGAACTACTGCCTCCATCCCATCGGACTAAATTACGTGAAGTCCATCGTTTCTGTCAAGTCCCCTTGTACTACAAAGTCAAGATACTGAAACCCTAATGGTGAAAACAACCACAGTCAATTTTGATTTTTCGATTTAAATGGCAGACTGAGCATTGTCCACAGCCATTTATGCAAAAACATTGCAGCTCGTTTTATCAAGTTATCATCTGACAATGAAAACAAGCCGACAGATCATCAATCTGAGCAGTGGATTTAGTACAGTCTGTTATTTAAGTCACAAAATTAAAATTAACTATGAAAATAACCGTAGCCAGTTTTGATTTTGTGACTGAAATGACAGACTGAGGTATATCCGCAGCCATTATGCAAAAACATTGCAGCTCATTTCATCAACTCATCAACTGAGAATATGAAAACAAGCAGGCAGATCATCCATGTAAGCAGTGGATATAGCTGAATCTGTCATTCAAGTTAAAAATCTCAAAACTGATTATAGTCGTTTTCACAATTAGGGTTTCATATTCGTCGTCGAGTACAGCATACCTCAATTCTGAACGACGGTGTGTAAGGATCCTACAAGTACTCTTCTAGATTCGAGAGAAACGGAAACCTTCGAGTCCACATACAGCACATCCTGGAAACTGAAGGGGCTACAAGACTGAAGTTGGACAATATTAAATGTCGCTGAAAATTCAATCCTTCAAGGACGCCAAATTATAAACACGGAAGGGGTACACGAGTTTGGAAACTGAATTCAGAAAATTCGAGTGAAACACGAAACCAGGTGAATTTAGACTCTAACAGCCCTTGCGAAACTGAAGGAGGGGCAATAAATAACGTCAATTTCCTAAGTACTGCCCACAGCTTCCATCTGACAAATGCTACAAATAAGTTAAAACTAGTGAAATTTCAAGAAATATTCATCAGAATTCCAAAATTTTAAAGTAAAATTCCATCGAGCACACTGAATTTTGCTGAATTAAGGCTGGATTCGAATAGCGTATTTAAATTGAACCAGTAAAAGTCAACATTACCTCCAGTCTTGAAGGGGCTACCAAAGTCTTCATTTATGTCACTTAGATTTTCACTTGACTCAAATTTTCAAACTCACATCTTTCAATATTGCAAATGAACAACTCGTTACATAGGTTTTCGTTGGATCTCGCTATTCTATCTTTTCCCGCCTTTGGAAAATCTTCTAAATAAGAAATTCACGTTTTTCCAACCGTGGAGTTTCATAGTCTCTTCAATCAGGGGAGCACGAGCGCCTGGCTAAATTTTTCACATTATTTCTTAAATTCAATTTTTCAAAACTTTTAAGTATTTATTAGATGTTTTATGTTTCGGTTTTCTTGAAGGGGGGGGGGGGGGGTCCAGAGTTCCTTATTTAGAAGTTTAATATTTGCACCAGACGAGAAAATGAATGATCACCGGCCCTGCCTTCAATACTGAAAATACGCCTGATGAGTACACTAAGTCCTTTGTTCCTCTCGACGTGTACTCTCAACAGCCTTCCAGGACGTCTTCCAAAACTGGGACACTTCGTATACTTACACATTTTTTTCTTTTCTATTCCTGCTAACTGTTCTTCAAATGCTTTTTCCTGAATCCTGCGTCAATTTTGACGTATACATGTACCGCAAATTTCAGAAGATATTCGAAACAAGCAGCGTAGTTTCTCTTTTTTCAAAAAAAAAAAAAAAAATGCATTGTGTATTTTTGCGTACCGCCACGCTAAAGGACGATTCAAATTAGAAAAAAAAAAAAAAAAAAAAGCGGATCAACCCCTGGTGAAAGCGTACCAAATGCGTTCGACTTTCACGATTTAAAAGTATACATATATATTTTGAAATTGCATTGCGACGAAAACCTGCCGGTATAAATAAAACCCAGCCGAATAATACAATCGACAAAGAGGAAAGAAAAAATTGAACAAAAACATCCCTACGAAGAAGTTAAATGGCCTTCCTATTCGTTAATGTATGTACAAAAAACGCGAGGAAAAAACAAGCATCCGAGAGGAAATACGATATAAGGGTCAGTAGAACGATCCGGTCTGTAGGGGATGGTAAAAAGAGAAAGCCACGTCTGCGTCTGAATGCACTTTTTCCCCTTATTGACCTATTTCTTACTCGGAATTTTCCCTTTTTATAACCCTTGTTGCGCACCATTCAAGGACAACGGTTTGGTGTCAGCGCAACAATAAAGCCCCGGACAAAAAACAACAACAGAATGGACAATAATTCGAAAATATTTACATTTACACAAGGCTGGTGTGCGTACAATGTACACCCTGCGTGAAATTGACGTTCGATTAAACGGTGTGCGTGTTCATTGAAGGCAGACAGCTCGATGCTGTAAATCACATCATCGGTGTCGGAGAGGAAAAAAAAAAAAAAAAAAGCTAGCAGCGTACAAAGGAGGTGACGATGCAATTCGAAAAAAATGTGATGTAATCGGGGGCATCGAAATGTAAAAACATATATCGGCGATTAAAATTAGGGCAGACGGAACATACAACGAGAACGATGCTCTTCGCCAACGAAAACAAAAATACGTATACCGTATACATATACGCGTTTCAACGTTATAACGTCGTTCTTGTAAAAAATTTATGTATTTGCATAAATGTAGGTCAGAAATATTAGAAGAAGACTTAAATATAATTCTGAAATCAGGACACGCAACCCCCGTTCTGACCGTAACCGTTTGTTTTATGGACAAGACAAACGTAGGTGGAACGATTACACGTACGTGCGCGAGTGTTAAAGGTTAAACGTTACTGCGCTGACCGTGCAAACAATATGCAGAAAAAAAAAAAAAAATAGTCGCAAATTTGCTCGTCACTTAGACAGTCTTTTAATTGGTGATTGACTAAAACGAACACTATCACTGGTAATTCGATTACACGCACGAAAATGGGTCGAAGGAATGCGAAGGATCCAACGACGTGGAGTGTTGGCAATTTGAGACTCGAGTCATCAACGAACTTGAGCAAGACCGGCACCAGAATTCTACGCGGTGGATATCGCCGTGTACCTTTGCAAAATCATGAAAAATACTCATTCGCAAGCGAAGCAAGCAAGATTTCATCAATTTGTAGGAATTGTATTTCGGGTGGTTATATGAGGGGGGAGAGGTGATTCCACCTAGAATCCTTCCTTTAAAACTGGGCCATGAAGCACAAACTTGGAAAATTCCTCAAATTGCACACCTTACACGTACACCGATCGCAGATATCGTGAAATTCGCCACGTATTTCGTGTGATGTCAGCGTGAGCGCTGAAAAGCCGACAGAACGACAGAACAGCAAGTTTGTGCTTCAGCTTGAACACGCAAGTAGAGGGAACTCGTTTTTCGAATATTAACTTACATCGACATCTTCACAGTCTGAGGTCGGCTACTTTGCGTGTTCGTCATACGCCTATATACGCTTATAGGAAGACACCAAGAAGCTGAGTTTCGGATGTTGATAAACCCGAACTCTAAGAATCCTAGTTAGGTCGTGTATTCCTCTCTGTAGAGAAGCTAATCTTCATCCCCAATAACCGTAGCGGGTGAGAAATGTTGATGGAGAAAGGAGAAGCCCGGTGCACCTCGGGCTGTGAGCGTTATCTCCCGTCCCGAGGAGCGTCGCTGGTAGGAGACCTTGGAACCTGATACTTGACTCATCTGCTCGACCCATTTTGAGGAAGCGACAAAGAACTTGAGGCTGAAGTCTTGTGGTAACCGGTTGCCCATGGAGGCGGCTCCCTCTACTTGGAGCGACCCTCCTGTCTTAGGTGTGCTGCCGAAGTGGCGGACGGGGAAGGAAGATGAAAGCCGATGGAGAAGTGTCGTGAAATCAAAGGTGATAAAAGACAACCCAACGCATACTTCGATATTAACTGACCGACAGTAGCCTAGCTTCCAAGATAGTAAATATTATATCACTGTACATATATACGCAAACTTGTGTAAGTTTAACAAATCATAATCGATGCAGTGAAATACTGAATCGACTCAAAAAGTCGAGAGCCTCCTAGGTATGCAGTACATCTGTCTGCTTTTGGAATGATAATCGGCATTATATATTCCAGCTTTTATCAGTTGGTGTGCGCTCAACTATCTGCGAGTATCTCTGCAACACCAACGATCAAGATATTCAACAAAATGAATATCTTACATCTCCCTTCCTCAATAGAGGAACTGGGGGTGAAACGCTTCCTTACGGTCTATGCGAATTTGCGACTTGCGGTCTAAGCATATTAGCTTTCCCGATTTAGTCTTTCGCTTTCCTGTCTACAGTCTATGCGTCTCCCACAGGACTACTCAGTTATTTTGAGCCGATTTGTAAACTTATGAGTATCTTCGCAACACCAAGGACCAAGGTATTCGGCAGAACGAATTTCTTGCATATTTTGCATGCATTATGTAGTTCTAAAAATGTGAGCCTCCTCCCCTGCCCCGCGCTAAACCTACTCGAAAGTATGTAAGGCAGTGGAGGGGTGACAAGATGAATTTTTTATTTCTATGTACATAGTCAAATACACGGAGCCGCCGGAGAAAGTTCCAAACTGGCCCCCGGCGTGGGGCCTTGGCCCCTCGCCGAGAGGGGAAAAATGTTAGCTTCCACCCACCCTTCTAAAAAATTCAAGAAATTTTACGAACGGCGACTTCGTCAAACAGTGGTTTTCCAACGTCAGCACCGCTCTGGCATTTCAACCCCTTTGATCAAAACCAGACGCCCTGTAACACTGAGCTGGCAACGCCACTGGTACGAGCAGATCGAGTACACCAAGATTTTTAGCCATTTCTAAGGATTTCATTCTTACAGGCATGACCCAAAACGCCTACCTCAATTAAATGTTTCAAACTTCATCCCACTTGAGGGTCGAAATAATAATGTTCGATGACCTTGAAATTTGACTTTCTATTTCGTGGTACAGCACAATGCTCGCAGCTGCCGCAAACAGATTCGTACCTACCAAAATAAGGGCTACTCTAGAACTCGTGAACTTGAGCTATTCGCCATGGGTTGGTCATCTCCGAGAAAGCCCGCAGACTCGCGTTTACTCACCTTAAACTTGAGAAATGGGACGCTCGTTGGAGCAGCTCACGTGACCTGAGAATTCAAGTTTACGACTTCCGAGTCCGACTGACTTTCACTCCTCGCCGCCGTTCTTTCACATTCGTCCTAATCCCATTGTTTGTACCTGATCTCCCGTATGAGATTCTCATCAACTAGCCGAGTCCCCACCGTCACACGTACAAGGTACCTCAAACCCATACCAAGTGCCTCTCCTTCTTTCTCATCTGGAACTAATAACCACCCCCTTTGTAAACCTTACTCTACTTTCCATGAATGATCCTTCCCACAGACCAGACTGCTGCTGACTAGTACGCCAAAAATGACGAACGCACTTCTGCAGCGTAAACAGCTAAACACACCTCATCCCTCAAAAGATCACGGGGGGCGAGGGTTGAAATTAGGGCTCGTACCTCAAATATATCGACAATGGAGTTTGAGTTCATTTTTGAGATCATTGCATTGGTATTCGTTACACGTCAACGTCCAGGAGGCCGGGTACCTATCGCAGAGATTCCGCTGGCCGTCGCATCGAGTCGCACTTCGAGCTGATCGCTGACACTGCGCAAACCGACGACCAAGTCACCAAAAACCGAACCAACCGACAGACAGACGGACTGACGATCACATCGCGGCAAAACCGGAAATCGTTTCGCCGCGCATTTTTACTTTCGCACGAAACAAGTGAAAACGATCGCCGTTCCGCGCCACCCAGCCGCGGCTGCTCTTCGCTGCTCCCTCCCCGCCACAGCCATAGGCCCGTACACACGCAAAGTGTTCGCGTTTGTTTCGGTCTTTACGCATTCTTTATGACCCAGTTTCACGGACCGCCAAATTAAATGCAGTTCTCATTTACTCGGCCACAGCCGTCACCGCCGCCGACGTGCACACATGCAAGACCAGCCATCAATCAGGTTCCCTCACTTCCAGCCAATCCACTTTCGATGGATTCTTTTTTTTTCTCTTTTTTTTTTTTTTGCTTCTTACACCGCCCGAGAGATAATACGTGTACGTGCGCATTTATAGGTGTACACGGCCATCGTGCGTACTTAACGATGTACAGCCGCCAAGTGCACGCGCACACGTACACACTCGAGCACACACAGAGAGCCAACCAACCATCGTAATTAACGAGAACGCGATCGGAAGACGCGTCAACGAGTTCTCGTAATTAAGAAGTAAAACCGAAACCACTCGTTCGAGGATGAACGAGCGAGACCAACGGAGGGGCAGCACATACACAAAGAAAAAAAGCGAAATAAAAACACGACTCCGAGCACCAGATAGAAACTCTGAAAAATGATACGAGCACTCGAAATACAGAGGCGACACCAAAGTTCGCCTTCTTCCTTATTAAAGATGAGCGAGAGAGCGTCGGCAGCGGCAGCAGCGGCGGCCGCATGTCAAGAGCCCCGCGCCGCGACCAGCAAAAAAATCCTGCACACTTATCCGTCGCAAACTGCAAATGAAACGCCAGCACGACGCGGCGGCGGATCCAATTAGCAGAACGCCGAACGGCATCATCAGCGTGCCGTCGCAGTGCATAAGAGAGCACGCCGCGAAAAAGCCGGTGGCTAAAAGCGAGAGTCGCGACGCGACGCGGGGTGCGAGGCAGAGTCGTCTAGTACGCGTCTCGGCGGCGACGGCAACGACGACGACGCCCGGCTAGAAGTGCCAGCGGCGGCGGCGGCGGCAGCGACAGCACCACCACCCTCCTAAAATAATTGGGGGTAGTAGAACCATTCCAACTTTTACTTTTATCGGGTAGGCATTGGGCCACGCGAGGATCGCGGGACGACGCGGCGCGGCACGCGGGTCCCGACGCCGGAACAGCGCAACCGGAGAAACCTAGTACAGGCTTCGCTTTTTGGGCGCGCGGGCAACTCGCACATCGCCGGGCGCTTTATACCCGAAACGCGTGATCGCCGTGTGACGTCAGCGGCACGAGCGTCGCGTCGCGGCTTTACGAACACCCGCTCCAGAGCCCGTTTCCGACTCGGGGACCGAGGAGGCGCCGAAATCGATGCGAGCTTCGCTGGGCGCATGCACTCGCGCTCCGCAAAAGCTCACTCTGTCTTCCCCGCCGAATAACTCTGTCTCTCTTCCTCCTTCATTACGCGATTGTGCCGCGTCGCCACCGCCGCCAGTCCATCGTGCGTTACAGCCTTCACTTTCTTCCTTCTTTTTTTCCTATATACTCTTTTCGGTGGGCATTTATGGCCGACGTTGTGTTACCGGGTGCCCACCCGGGTGGTGGTGTATCGAACAGAAAACGCGGTACTGCACTTCGCAAATGCCGCGGCATGCCGGCACAATGAGGACTCTGCCATTGGTGCTGCCGCTGTCGGTATCAATCGATCTGCTGTAACCGCGAATGGGCCGGCGGGTGAGTCCACGATGCGACGCCGCCGACACGAACCATCATATTTCCCCCCCCCCTTTCCATTTCCTATATGTACGTTCATTTCAGGGTCGAAAGTGGAATCCGGAATCGCGCGGCACGTGAATGAAATTTACAGTTTCGCGGCTCTCGCACCAGGTCCTGGCGTCTGCGTAGAGGGGCTAGCACGTATCTAGGGAGTCTAGCCTCTGAGAGAGCTAGCGTTTATCTAGAGGGCCTAGGGTCTATCTGGAGAGTCTAGCGTCTGTCTAGAAGGGTTGAACGTCTGTCTAGAAAGTCTATCATCTGTCTAGATGAGTCGAGGGTGTATCTGGAGAGTCAAGCTTTTGTCCAGAGAGTTTGGTGTCCGTCCACAAAGTCTAACGTCTATCTAGAGGAGTCTAGGGTCCATCTAGAGAATTTAACGTCTGGCTAGAAAGGTTGAGCGTCTTAGCATCTCCATCTAGATGAGTTTGGGTTGTATCTGGAGAGTCCAGCGTAGTCTAGAAGGGTTGAACGTCTGTCTAGATGAGTTTAGGGTGTATCTGGAGAGTCTAGCGTTTGTCTAGAAGGGTTGAGCGTCTGTCTAGGAAATCTAGCATCTCTGTCTACATGAGTTAGGGTGTATTTGGAGAGTCAAGCGTTTGTCCAGAGGGTTTGGTGTCTGTCCACAAAGTCCAACGTCTATCTAAAGGAGTCTAGAGTCTATCTAGAGAATCTAGCACTCATCTAGAGGGTTTAGCGTCTGCCTACAAAATCTAACATCTGTCTAGAGGGGTCTAGGGTCTATCCAGAGAGTAGCGTCCATCTAAAAAGTGTAACATCTGTCCAAGGAGTCTATGTAAAAAGTCTAGCGTCAGTCTAGTCTGCTGCGTGGCGCGGCGATAACGAGCACGAGGGGCCCGGCACCGACAGTTCCAGCGCGACCAGATACGGTGGACAGCGGCCGTGTTTCCCAAGGAAAATATGCCAAGT
Organism: Acanthococcus lagerstroemiae; assembly: GCA_031841125.1. Lineage (NCBI taxonomy): Eukaryota > Metazoa > Arthropoda > Insecta > Hemiptera > Eriococcidae > Acanthococcus > Acanthococcus lagerstroemiae. The sequence goes on along the minus strand of CM063108.1, from coordinate 57,039,741 downwards.
TTGACAAGACTACGACCAACCCGGGCCACGGAGGAAATGCGGCGACACTGGAAACCGCCGTGAATGCGGTCAATAGCCGAGGATGCGGAAAATCGGCCGCATGGTGGTCCTTATCGTTGAGACAACTCGAGAGGTGCACATAAAACCTTCATATCACGTCATCGCTTATCGCGCAAGTGGCGGTGATATGGAAATCCCAAGGAAAAAAGAATTTCTCGACGCGCTTACGTGTTCGTTGGCGCGTCCATAAAACGGGACCACAAACTGATCGAACTTAGAGTTCCTTTTCGTAAACACGCGCTCTCCACCAGACCCGCTTTTCACGTACAAATTATCGATTGTACAACAGACTGCCGTAGACAACAATGGCATAAAATGGAGTATGTCAAATAACATCTGTTTTTTCTTTTTTCGTTATTTATCGTACTTAAAGTGAATTTCAAGATAGCTGCAGGCACTGAGACAAGTCAGCCATATAGGCGACGAAACGGTCCACTTGTTTCTCGCTGACGATTTTCAGTGTAATTTAGTTCTGGAAAAGGAACTTAATCGGACTTCAGGCTCCCTTTAATATCACGTTTCTAAGTATTAGGATTAATATATCTTTTTCTTTCTATAATACAGCTTTATTATATTATTATTATTTGAAATTGAGTGACGGTACAGCTTCATTAATGCTTGAAACTGGTACATTGAGTTTTCTTCAGTCATGTCACTGCACAGGTGTGCCAACCCCAAAGTCAAGTCGTCCACGGCCGGACATAAGCCGCCTCAGCTAGCTGGCAGTTCTCGTTCAAAGCCTCCCTATCCTCTTAACAGTACAAAGCAAAGTATCGGTGATTTAAATTCTGAATTCTTGGCTTCAGATTTGCTCATTCGAATTCACGTTTCTAGATAATTCATGCCCCCCCCCCAATCACATTACCGGGGCAAATTCTAATTTAGGAAAATATACTAAAAAATGATTGAACTTGAGATTTCTTCTTACGGATACTACTGGTGTAGAAGAGAAAGCTTAATGAGGTACGTTTTTTGAGTTCTACTTTCTATTTACAAGGAATGTGACCCCCCCCCCCCCCAGTAGGAAAAGGTCGGGCGGTATTCCTATATGCATTATAATCCAAAACACAGCTGGACGAGACAAAGGTAGCCAGTAAATTACCAAGCCTACAAGATATATGGACAGAGAAACGACGGGGCAGATTGGGACACAAGCTACCGGAAACAGGTTATAGCATCAGCCCAATTTTTCCCTCTCATTACCCGTAACCATGTCTCATTTTCTTCCTCTCTTTCTTTCAAACACGGCAGCAGTCCAAAACTTCCAGGCTCACCGGGAAATTTCTCGGCCTACTTGTAAGGCCAATCCGCTCCTAAAGGCAGGCATGTCACTCAACAAGCCAAACAAATAGGAATGCTACTGATGTGACTCTACCTCTCTCTCACTGCCTCTCTATTTCAGACATCGTCTTATTTTCACACCAAACGAGCGGGAACCTTACGGTCGTACTCAGAGACGTCCTCGCAATGCTTCGAGGCAGCACCCGAGCTTCCTCAAACGATCCTTTTTCCAAAAAGAACGTCTACTAGTATTGTAGTTAGCTTCCCACCATCACCTTCCATTTTTTTCACGTTCTTCTAGAGTACAGAAAACAGTTCAAACCTTCGGGAGCCTTGATAAGGAAAGCGACGTATCCTCAACGCACACCCGAGTTCTTATTCACAACTGCAAGGTTCGCCATGTCGAGTTCGGTCGATGCAGAGTCGTGATGTCACGAAGCATCCAAGTCACTGTCTCACTCCTCCGCGACAGATAACACCACAGGCGAAGGCGCCACTGAGCACACTGGCATTACTCCACTCACACACACACACACACACGTGCACACATGCATGCCTACATGCATATATACTATTCAAATACGAGCACGCACAACCTTGATAATGACCCAAATGGGAACCCTGTGCATACTCCAGGCGAATGAATAATTTTCGCCGCGCCGCGCGCGTGTCTTTCTCGACGCTTGGCTCGGCGGTGCCCCGATCGCTCGGAAAGCGCTGTCTCTCGCTGTTTTGCTTCCATATTGTCTTGCACTAGAAATTGTGTGTACGGCCGTACAGTAGTCGTAGAAAATACGTCACGACCCTCTTTCCACACAAATGTTTACGTCCACCGGGAGCTCACCGATGTACGCAAATCCATACAATCGAGCACAAACGGCTACGTAAATTGAAATTTCCGGAAACAATAGTCGGATTACGTTTTGTTTATCTAATAATACAAAATTATAATATGTCTGTTCGCTTTACATATTATATGTAAACGTGTACATCAATACGTGTACAGGCGAAGGCGAGTTTTGCATCATCGTTGAAAAAGAAAAAAAAAAATAGATCGATAAAAAGCACTTACGCAAGGCTTGCGCCCGTTCGCCTAATTGGCGTTCAAGGAAGGCGAATTTTTACAAAAAAAAAAAAAAAAAAAAAAATTTAATTACGAACAGCCAACGCGGTGGCGGGTAACATGGGCTCAAAAAGAACCCTATTATCCACCAGAGTCGTTTTTCAATTTTCGCCGCCGCTATTATACTCCATTATATTATTACTTCGTTGATAAAAGTGCCGTTGCCGTGTGTTTGCCATCCGAGTACACTTTTTCAAGTGGACATCGTCAACCAAGGCCGACTGTTCATTTCGAAGTAGGAGTGGGGATACAATACGGCGAAAAATTAAAATTTTCGTTTCATAAAACGAGCAAATTTTCCGATTTGACTATACATCCCGAACACGGCTGAAGTTTCGCGGCGGAGCGCCTTGGAAATTTTAGTCATCACTATGAAGCTCGTCTCAACCTCGGTATGACATACGTCATCACCAAGTCTTTCCGTGCCGATAATTCCAAATTCACTACACGGAACGTTCCGCGTATCTAACTGTGAAATGGTGGACGCCAAAAAGACTAAATATAACGTATGTCCATACCCGGGTATTTCTAGAAACCCCAGAATAAGTGGCGTCAAGTATCCTCGTTGGTATGCAGCTTCTTCCTCAAGGGAAGGGGGTCGAACATAGATCTACACCCCAATGAGATGAAAAGCCAAACGAAGAACACATTAATTTAGTTTGGTACTCCACCCGATACCTTCTGTCTCCTAGAACATAGATAGATCTGCTCGTAACAGACGATTCAATTCTGGAGGACTTCCGCACACTACAGAGTCTATAACACATCTCAAGCATCAACATTCAATAAAAATTTCACTTGACCAAAAAGTGGAACCTACAGATCTTCTGCCAGTAGTTCTATTATCATTCGCATTTACACCTTTGGACCCCCGACCGTTGATACAACCCCCCCCCCCCAAAAAAAAAGGGGGGAACAAACCAAACTGATTATAATCACTAGTAGATTCTGAAGGCCGCACCATTTCTGAATGTCCATTCTGATAACGATAAAAACAGTCCCGCGTAACTACATAGCGATAATCAAAGCTGATACATGGCGACATTCTCATCATGTTTGCACGATGCTCTACATTAATTTCCGGACACATCCCACGTTATGACCAGAGAGAATCCGCCAGACGATCACACTATCAGTATAATCGGACACGGAAATCGCATCACTCGTCAAAACCCTATTCGTAAATCGAAACCGGAAGACCGAAAGTACACTAATTACTTCCTCATAGTTGCTTTGCATACTGCAGACTGTGTAACCGAGAACCTTCCGTTGAAAAAAAATTCAGGAGAAATGCAAGTTTTTGCAAGTTTAAATTTCGAACTCCGTTGGTATTCTGCGAGATGATCTGTTCTCAAATGTTTGCCTTCCGCGAAACTGATCACACCTGGCTAGCCTCTACACCCCCACTCACTTCCTTCGCGTATCAACTGACTGTTTAGAGCTGCTTGCCACGCATTTTCTGTCTGTCAGCCTGTCTGCTAGATAGGCTGTCGGTTTGTCTATCATCGTGTCTGCTAACATGTTTCCCTGCCTGTATAACTGGCAAGATAGCCAACTACTCTCAGTCACTCAGTCCGACTGATGAGCCCCGGGGGTAACGGATCGGTGCCCCGAAATTTCTCATGTAAGCATTTCGCCCAACTTCCTCCTCCAAGTGATATACTGGGTTACAGGGCAAGGAGAATTGCACTTCACTTGAACATCCACACTTTGATCAACTTGAAAAACTTCATGGCCTCGCATCCAACACATAGATAATGTTTGGTGGAGCGTATGGCGATGCACACATGCCAAATTGGCTCCCCAGATACCGCACCACAGGGTCCCAATGCTACCCGTTCGAGTATCGCATCACTGACCAGAGAGATAGCCAACACAGATACAATGGAACCTTAACAAGCTTTAAACAAGATACTAAGGGCAATACACACACACCCACACACACACACACACACGCGCGCGCGCGAGTACTACTGAAAAAATGTTGACAGAATAAGGTCTTACTGAGTCTTGACATGATCTGAGCTAATCACAGTGAGCCTTACAATAGCCTAAATGATAAGAAAGTCTCAACGAATCCCAAGGATCCCAACTAGTCTACAACGTGCGAAGGGATTTCAATATCAGGGTTTCTACCAAGTTTGAATTTCGAAAATATATGACATCATATGAACCGAAATTGGGACGAAGGCTGTTACTACAAAGGACCTGTTCCTCACTTTCTTGGCCGTAGCCTACCCCCTCGAAGTGGCAGTTATTTTATAATGTTGCACCTCCCTCCATTCGCAGAAGATATTTTAAACCATACTTGTATTCCATACGTGCTGCGGCGTACATAAGAGAATGGAAAATTACCGTTATTTTGAAAAATAAAAGTCGGTAACTCACCGAATCGTTTACGATAAGTTAAGCTCAATACTCAAGCTGATCGTTTTGAATTTTTGCAAACATGTTTACAAGTAAATTACCACAAAGTTGATAATTTTATTTTCGAGTCCTGAATTTAATGGCTTTCGGTGATAAAAAAAACCATGTTAAATGTACCCCCCTCCCCCCAAAGTAAGGCTTACGAGTTTGTCAGCCAATATTTTGGCCCAGACCCAGGGACCTTTTTGTAATACACCTTTTTGCTTCCCAAATTCCAAGGGAGTAGATAAAGGGGGAGGAGGGCCTTGGGGGTCTGAACCTATTAGTATGTAAGGCAAATCATAGGGACGGAGATACAGAGCCAGGCAGGACAGAGAAAAAAATATTTAGCCCCCCCCCCATAACAGCTATCTACATCGTTGTTGAAAAATTAAAAATGTTAGAAGATATTTAATTTTTTGCTGCGGGGTGAAATTATTCAATTCCCCACCATTTGGTCTCCGCAACTTTTCCAACCCCCACTCCACCAGGAGACTATCGCCGAATCCATACCTCACCGATCACCTCTAACAGATACATTCTATATGCGCGCTTTGTACCACCATCATCATCATCACCACCACCGTCGATATCCTGCAAGCACGCTTCTCGACCTACAGAGCAACAGTTCACCTAATTTCAAAACAAACGCTTCGACCTCGCGATCACCCTCACACAATCGGCCGCACACGTTCCCCGGAATTTTTTCAGCAATCCACTCGGCCCCTCCGTCCGAATCGTTCGAATCGTTCACCTACATTCGTCCCGATCCGATACACTCACATACGCGTACCCTCTCATCAACCGGACACATACACACACTTAATGAAGATCGCATGTGTTTTTCATTTTCGATACGCAAAAAAAAGAAAGAACGAAAAAAAAAGTTCTTTAAATTACAGTTCGACGCGCGAACGAGTTCGTTAACACATCGCGAAGGTCACCTTTTGCCGCGTGTTACATAAATAGAAGAAGATGAAGCAAAAAAAAAAAGAAAGAAAAGAAGGAAAACAACAAGAACAAAAAAGACTTTCGCCGAACATTTCCTTCAAACGTGAAGAAAAATGTTACATTTTTGTACGTGCAATTTCGATACAAAGAAAAAAGCTACATAGCTTATTGTCGGGCAGACCGAGACGATTTCCTTTAATCTTCTTACCACGGGAGGGGGAGGGGGCTTTATGCACGAACCTACAACGAGAATACGCCAAAGTTACACGCGGATTTCGAAAAAATCGACAGCCGAGAGCGAACAGAATAAAAAAGTTTGCAATAGCGTTGGCGGTGAATGAGAATTTATCAAAAAAAAAAAAAAAAAAATCGGTGACGGGAAGAGAAGAGACAGACGCCGAAGACGAGACAGGACGAGCGAGCGAGAGAGAACGAGTAACGGGGTGAGGCGGAGCGGAGTGCAGGCGCAGCTACGTCACCAGCTCGGAATACAGAAACGCGATAAAAGCTTTGCCACGTGTACGCGATGGAACGCGGAGGGTGGGTTGCGGCGCGAAATCGCTAATGCGCCGGCACGCGCGAGGACCATCAACAGCTGTTCGTTAAGTTCAAGGTCACATAGTCGCCAATTTATAGTCTCCGAGCCGTAACTTCCGTCTTTAATTTATTGCACACCAATACACGGCCGCCGCTGCCACCACCGCCGCCGCTGCCATCGCTTCGGTACACATACACACTCGTAAATGGCGGACAGGCACACACACACATTTGCCGTATACTGTGTACATACGTTGCAGACACATTCGCACACGTACGCCGAGCGAAAACGAATATAAAAAAAAATTTCAACTACACGCTCGTTTTTCGCGAGTACATACGACGGCCGTTTTGAGGGTCGAACGTTGCGACCGCACATCGGCATCCGTATCTGCGAAATTCGCGATAGGAAAACGCGAGTTTTCGAAATTTTTCAAGTTGTTCTCTTCTGTTTTCTCTGTCACTCAGCCCCTGTCCCTCTGCCACGTTCTTTCTTCTTCTTTTTTTCTCTCTTTCGACAATCGAGTCGACGCCTCTTATCTGTCGTTCGGGTTCTTCTTTTTATCTATTTGTATGTACATATTACATCACGAGTACCACACGCCCGATGTCGGTGTCAATGTCAATGTCACGCGACACACTACACACATCCTGAAACGACCGACCGAGTGCGCTTCGCGAATTCACGGAAATGAGATACACCGTTCACGTCGGATACCTCTGCGTACCACTCCCCCTCCCCCGCCAATTATTATTTTTCGCTTTGACACGCCGTGCACGCGGACGCGTTTTACATACGCGGACAAAAAGCCATAAATCAGTGCCAAAAATAAATTTAAAAAAATCCGCGAGGAAGTGTCCCACTGTGCCGGAAAAGTATACACAGTCGTAAAAAGTCATCTTTTCGGATACTACGTGGTTTAAAAAATGTACAAGCGAACGCGTCGAGAAACGCCGTCCAGGTGATTTTTGATAACGGCGTACCACCTACCAATTATAAATAAATAGAGTAATTTGCGCTGTGACAGCTCCAGATATTTACAAACAGGTCAAGAACGTCGGGTGCGAAATTTTATTAATACGTATACTTCGCCTTCCAGAGGGCAATGTACTGAACTGATTTTCGTATACGCCAGTCCAGATTTGAGCAAAATTCATAAACCTCCAACATGCTTAAGATCAGTCCAGAAAGTAATGAACTCATTCATCTCGTACCAGTTCAGAACACCATTCGTTCAGTATGCTCCGTTTACGTTCAGTTATTTATAAAATCTGAAATCACGATACGGATTTCGTCGGCCGCGGATTCCGAATATTGCATTACATTTTTGATCTGAGTACAAAAATTGCAACGAACGACTCTTAATGCTGTTTTGTCCCTCCGCCATCCCGGGTGTTCCTATCTATCTTTATACACCCACATCATCTCCCAGTGCCGCAGTGCCCTTTTCAACGGCTATCTTTTTAGGCTCCAACCACAGCGACGGTACCGGACTTTTAAAATCAGACCCAGATTGTTTTAGAATTTTGCGGCCGCCCTGATCTCTGACCTTTACGCATCTTTTTGTTCAGTTCACTTCAACTCGCCGTTCGTTTCAGCAAAAAAGAACGCGTTCATTCGATCATTCGTTCAGCTGGCTGAAAAACGGAACTTCAAACAACTGAACGCCATTCGTGAACTTGCTCAAGTCTGCTGGCGTTTCTTCGTCAATGGGAATTATTTCGTGCTCCCGAGGTCCTGTACAGGGATGTGCCGATCTCTTTTTGTTTTACTGGCATGAATTAGAAAAAGTGGTTCAAAAGTCAAACTACTCAACTGAAGGTCAGCGGTTTTCAAAACGAAGCCACTTATCAAAATGTTTTCTTTGATGAGGGAGGTTCCCTTCTCCAATATGCCTCTTGTTAAATAACTTTCTCAAAAAAATTCCCAGAAGGCCAAAAAAGTGGACTTAAATAGTTCGACACGGGTTGAGAAAGATTTTGAGTTCATGATTCAAGCTTCGTGCTCTTTTGCGTGTTTCCTCAGTGACTAATGGTTTAGTATGAATTTACGTGGTTAAACTTATAAACTACCTATATTATATGTATCTCAATTTGAGTGTATACTTAATAATTAATAAACCATTTTAAACTTCGCCGGCCGGAGTCATTGGGAGTTTTTATTTCATATTCAAATCCACTTTCTTCCCCTTCATTTTTTTTTCTAGAAAGTTATTTAACACCCCTCCCTACCTATTTCTTCATCGACATTATTCGTCACACGACTTCTAAATTTTACAGCCAGATATAAGCTACAAAACATTAGCCTCCACATTTTAAAAGTTTTTGAATCAGATCTTTTTGTGCCATGTTACTCCCGACCCAAAACGGGGTCCTACTCACCCCCCCCCCCAAAGACATCTTTCGGAAACCCTGACCCGGCCATTGTTAGATTCTCGAAAAAAAACATTACTACCGAGTTATTCCATATGTAGTTCTATTCATACTCCGTAGTACAATACAGAACAACTTAGTAGAAGACTCTTTAAATTAATCAGAAGTTGCGGGGTCAGAATTATAGATTTTAGTCCACCATGAATGAACAAGCACGACTATACCCAATGTCACCTCATTCAGCGCACTACGGCACAATATCCCATCAATATTCGGCCTACTGAAAATACATAGAAATCAAGCAGCTTATTCCACTCATTCACTAAAGACTATCAACTGTTAGTTTTGACTCCTCATGGCCTTTTGTTCGTTGATCTAAAACTGACAAAAAAGTGAAGCTACGCTTCTTTCTCTACAAAATGGCGTCCTTCCTGAGTGTCGACTCCAGGTCGGTCATTTCACCAATTTCGTTCAATTCTATTTCAAATTTGGGAATACTCGGACAGCTCTAACATTTCGCCACTTTGCAATTTAATCGCACCATGGAGCGTGAAGGACAGCGGTCATTTCATTCTCGGTTATTGACTTTTCGAGCACTACTCTCTTTCTCTCTACGTAGGCTATCAACGCGGGCTCAAAACCGGTATAGAAAAATAGAGAATAATTATGGTCTCTTACTTCGGGCTCCTCCGTCAATAGTTAAACCTGGAACATAACGATGGATATATCAGTGCCAGATCACCATGAAAGGAACGGTTCAATTATTTTCAACAACGTAATTCACGCGAAAATGTTCAAGGATACTCGTTATTGGATAAGCGACATGTCGATACATAAAGTCACAGGCTGATGGACATGCAAACAGCTAAAAGGACATAGAGTTGAAGGGGTAAGGGTTACAGGATAGGTACTCGAAGTAGTGGTGCGAGTTTACTTACAGTACAAAGTTGAAACCGAGATTGGAAAGGCAGCAAGAAACGGGGGTCACGGTACTTGTTAGTTTCAGGAAGACAAGGAGGATACCCAAGGGATCATGGACTTATTCCATGAGGAAAAACTTTGCCGAATAATATGCTATCAAATGTAAGGGGTTAAAGCTCGCATTTACTCCTACTAGCTAATACCTAATAGGCAGCATTTTTAAACACTTCGTACACCAAACGCGGTAGAACTCTCATACTAGGGCCAGTATGACCCCCCCCCCCAGTTGAAAATTTTTAACACAATAACAAGAAAAAGAACAAAAATGCTGAATTGTATTCGTCATTACGTATGCCACATTGGATAAACTATTTTCTCAGGAGCACCCCCGCCATACAACCAACAGCTAATCAACATGCATCGCCGCTACTGTGCCCCCATTTCCTTTTTCTAAATCTGCGCCTGATTAGGGCTAACCGCTATTCTAGAATCTCCGAGCAATCTTGGTCCCTTTCAGAAAGTACAGAAAGAATACTATTTGCAGCATTATAAAAGATAAGGGCACAATCTAGCAGAGAGTCATTTGTCGAGCTCCTCGGATCTCACAATCCAAAAAGAAAAATTCAAGCACACAAATTTCCATTTTGCCTCCTTCTTTCTGAAAAACAGTTCCGTCGCAACAAAACGAAGACTGCTTTCTATTCGGGAGCACAACTACTCGCAAGAATCATCATCACTCGCTGTCCTGAGCGATGGCAGTCTGTACATCAGTTTCACAAAGAATCTGGACAGCTACAAGTCTACTCGTCCACCAACAATGCCCGCCAAGTCACGGAGAAAGCTCGTATCCGGAGCGCATGTATCATGTAATCAGTAATTAAGATAAAAACTTCAAAGTTCTTTTTCAAATGTTTCGGGAAGTTTTCCAAAAGCAGCTACGCATTCCAAACGTAATATCATTTCGTTCATTTCGTTATTTGAGCCCACGTATCACACAGATCATCGTTAACGAGTCTCGAGTTCTCGTCGCTGTACCCTTCAGACACACACGGGAATTCCCGCAGGATTAATTACGATTTTCGTTTCACGAACGAAAGTCCGTGCTGTCCAATCGTTCTTATCGTATCACAGAACTCGCCACAATTTCTTTCATAACCTGACCTACACGAGTCCCGGATCACTGAAATAACAACGGAGCTTCATAACTGAACCTGCACTTCCCAGTTCCAGTCCTGAATCATCTCGAGCTCGAGATACAACTCGTACTTCTAGGGTGTCAATTACAGCCCGGCTTTGAGCGGGGATTGGAGGAGGGAGGGGAAACTCGCCTCTTGGAAATAGTAATCAGTACGAGGCGGCTAAACCGACGTATCGAGGAAAACTGGCCACCGTATTTCAAAACCGAAGTCCATCTACTATAGCGTTGCTAAAGGAATGGGTAAGCTGCTGTGCCCACGGATACTGAAGTGAAGCAGGAACTGTTGGTTGCATGTCAGGTTCGTTGGCGTTGACATTGGCAAATTCGAGGGGTTTTCAAGCCCATATTAAATAATGCTAGCTGTGACTGCAGGGGGCGAGCAACCAGCCTTAGCAAGATTCATCTGCATTTTCGAATAGATCTGCTCAATAGTGTAGTCGAGTGTTCGAGGGGGTTTGAGGGGGTGCTGAAATTGGAAAAACCGCTAATTGACGAAGTCGCAAAAGGAGTGTCCAGACCCCCCGACCCCTCCCCCAGCTTCTGATCAAAACTATTCAGCCCCAACGGTAAAATTCACTCACCTTCGCAGGAACTCGTTGAGACTGCAGAGGTCAGCCAACCGATAGGAAGAGTCATTTGCATTCTCGAATGCGCTGCTGCGACTTCTGCGACAGAGTCTAACCAGCCCCGATGCCTATGTTTATCCACTCTCGCATGAGGTCGCTACGACTGCAGAGGTAGATCAACCAGCCTCAATTCAAGACTCATCCGCATTCCCAAACACGTTAATGTCATCTCTGAGTAACACTCGAACCAGCCTCAACGTTCAAGTTCGTCCATTCTCACATAAGCTCGCTGCGGCTACACAAGTAGGTCAACCACTCTCAATACTACGATTCATTCACCAAAGCCTCCCTAACCAGCGTAGGATATCCCAATTCGTCCACTCGCGTAAGTTCGCCAACTATCCCCGACGTCCAGCTCCATCCACCCTCACGTACGAGAACACTCAACCGGCCTCAAATTCATCGACATGCTCTTTCCAGCGTTCAGTTTTCCACACACCGGAGCCTCCTCGTCCGTTTCTTCTCTCAGTCCTCTTCACGTGACAGTGACACAGCGCCGACGACCTTATCAACATTTTAGCCTATATACCCGCTCCCCACGTCCGCTCGGTCCACGCCGCAATCAGTGCGCGTCCTCCAGTTCGCGGTATCACTTTCCGCGCGGAATCTCGCCTCTCCTCCCGCCGTTCATCACCAGCAAGCTGGATCGTTTTACTTTCGCGTTTCGAACGTAATTACCGACGACGGTGACGGCGACGTTCGTAAAATAATATTCTCACTTCGCGAGCCGATGATTTACGACCTTGTAATTATGTCCTCGGGCGGATTCGTTTTCGATAAGTACGTACGTACACTTACACACATATATCCGCGGACAAGCCTCACGATCGACGATTACGCTTCGCGCGGAAGAAAGCGAACGTATCGACGGCACCGGCAGCGGCGGCGCCGACGCCGCCTGCATCGCCGCGACGGCCGTCACCGTGCCGCGCGCGGGGTTAATAACCCACTTTTTCTTCACCAAACCAAAACAAGCTTTCTGCTGCCGCCGTAAAAAGTGTGCATATAAATATACGTGTGCAAGGTCTTCGCACGCACATATGCCCTATTTTTTTATTATTATTATTCTTTCTTTCTCATTTTGTTTTTTTGTGATTTCTTCTTCTTTCTTACACAGAGCGATTCTACCTACACGTAAAGCCGTCCGTGTAAGCCGAAGAAGAAAAAATGAGAAAGATATGGCCGCCGTGAAATCTGGCCATCGGGATGTATATAGCATTTCTCTTTCTTTTTAAAGTAAATCTGCCTAGGTAAGCTTTCACGAAGCCAGTTTTCGCGTGCCGTTTACGTACGTACACACACACACACACACACATCCCACATCGGGCGTCAATGTACGGATAACAAGAAGTGAGTACACACATACGCACGAAAAATGTAATTACGTCAGTCGGGAAGAGGAGCGTGTTCTCAATAATATAATTGTGAAAGTTCACGGTCAACTAAATAAACACGGCCGCCAAATTGAGATTACATTTTTTCTCTTTCCTTCTTGCTGTTGTTTCTTTCTCTCAGTCATTATAAAAATTTTTCGCGGCTTTGGATATCGAAGATAGCGCGGCGACATTTTAGGCAGCTCTGTACGAGAATGGCGCGAGCGCCGGTATACGTGCAGAACACCACGACGCAAAGTGGGCAACGTTTCCGGAATCAAGGTTCGTACGCTCGGTATCGAGAGTGAAAGGTCAGTCAGCTGGGCACCGCCGAGGATACTCGTGTTTACAAGCAACAATCGCGGGGTCTTCGCGTGATAACTGTATGAGCACGTACTTGGTGCTGTAGTACCTCAGGAACTGAAACTACATCCTGTACACGTTTCCATCTGCAACGTACACTTGGAACTGATGGCCAAAACGCTGCAACTGACCCTCTTGGGAAACACTTTGACTTAGTCAGCGCGTGAAAAGGTCAAACACAGACACGGACTTGGCATACCGTCTTTTGAATCCATCGCGTGCAGCAAGCACCCGCTTAGAACTTCATACTTCGACGGAGCGTTAAGGGAGAGTAGAAGAGTTCACGTCCATAATAGCGAATGAATACACAAGTTCATAGTATTATACCTACTTGGTCAACGGGCACACCACAAGGAAGTTCCGCTCCTAAGAAGCAATGGACAACCAGAAGATAGAAGAACCTCCGTGACCCCTCCCCTTAACATTACCCATGAATGCCAGGGCATCTGCCTGTTAGAGCCGGTTTTAGTGTCACCAACTTCAGTTACTGACGTTTGGACACTCCTGTAGGTGCGCTAGTATCGTGGACGAAAAGATGATCAGAAGATATTTTTCCAAAAAAAGGTAATAAAAGCTACTACAGAAATTCCTTCTGGCTTCCTCAGTTGAAAATTTTAATCTCTTCGGAAACTACATTGCTGAAAGTATGTTTACCATGATTACATCGAACAAGATCCAGTTTTCGCAGTGTTTGGTATTTCTGAAGGAAAAAAAATGTCTACAATAATTGCTGAGTGAGTAAAATAGGTATCGATTATTTTGATTTTGCAACAGCAAAATAAGATTCCATGGTTCATGGATCCGAATCCACAAATCCACTCCATTTATTCGAATCCGATTCGAATCACAGTAAACGTAAACCATTCTCGAATCATATTCGAATCCAAAAAAAGGTAACGATTCGTGGATTCGAATTCGAATCCAATTTTAGTGGATTCGTTTTCAACCTCGATCTTTCCCATAAAAACATGTACGGAACGAGCTCTAGTATCTTCAATATTGTTTTTTTATGGAAAACTGAAGCGAATTCAATGGTCAGCTCACATAATTAGATAATTTCCTTTCAGATGAGCCCAACTTCAGTTTTGTTTAGAACATTTTTGTCACTGATCATCTTTTCCTACAAAATACACCATTCTAGAGAGCGACTCTTCAGCGTCCAAACGCGAATACTCAGATTAAGTTAATATCCGATTCAAGTTAAACTTCAGTGAACTCTTCAAGAGTGGCCAGTCATACTGAGCGCCGTTAAAACAAAGTTTTTGTTGGTAAAACTCATTTCCTGGCCTAATCCTAGTTTAAACGTTTAACCGAAGTTTAGATTCAAACTCGGATTACCTAATTTGGTAAAACCGGCCCTTAGGGCACCAACCCGACTATCAGTCAGTCTGACTTGTCTGTGTTCCTCTTTCTGTTTGCCTGTCGGTCCGTCTATCTCTGACCGAGTGACAGAGAAAACAAAAAAATGCCCGACAGAAATAACAAATGAACTGCAAAAGAAATCCAAAATGATTAAAATGACAGAAGATTTAGATGAATGAAAGACAGGCCGGAAGGAGGAACCATTGCTCTTAGTTCTGTGTCTCGTTAACAGACAGAGAGACAAAGACATACATTTAGACTGATGACAGACTCACAGAACTGAAGAGGTTTTTGCTTTTAATTCGGGATCTAGTTGACATACAAGGGGCCAAGGCACATTAGATTGGCGAGACATTCACAGAACCCAACATGTCTTTGTTTTTATTTCCCCATCTGGTTGACACCGACAAAGACAGAGAAACAAAGACACATTTAAAATATGATACAGAAAGCTGCTGAGGTCTTGATTACTACCGGATCCAATGTGAGGTCCTGGTTTCCGGCCTCGTTTGTTCCTGGTAAGGAGGGTATGCCGGGGCAGTCCGTCTCAATATTTTTCTTGAGGGTAATTGATTTGAAGACAGGGAGGAGCAAGATTATAGGATCTTCAGATCGAAAATGATCAACAATCACCAAGTGATCTGAATGATCGTAATATTTTTCAAATTTCGAATATAACCTAAGATCAAGAGATCACAGGATCATTTTACTATAAGTCATCATTACATTTGTAATCTTAGTGACTGCGATCTTTTTCCAATTTCTAAAATTATCTAAGATCAAAGAGATCCAACGATTGTGACATTTTTCAATATTTGAAACAATCCACCAATCATGATTTCAGATCATCATGATCTCGCTCGTTCGTGTTTTCAGTTGGACAAGCCACCTCGTGTGGAAAACGGGCAAGCGGAGGCCAAATTTCTAGTACATGAGATCGTCCAGCTGTTCCTCAGGGAACAGGACAGGTTAAGTACAGTCGAAATCACATGAACGAGAGCCACATACTTATAGTTTCAGAATCAGAAGTTTGTAAGCTGGAAAAATTACATTTTTCAAAACCAGCATTGGGGTTAGTGATTTATAATAGAACGATCGATTCATACGACAATTAGGAACGACAATGGATGACTAGAGACTTCGACATAAATATCACTATCAATAAAGGGCCGTGATCAGGCACTTCTAACAAAAGGGCCAAACAGATTTTTGAGGATCAACTTTGGACAGAGGAGGGTAATAACTGATTTTCTGTTGAGCTAGGGTGAGCAAACCAAATGCTAGGGAAGGCAAACCTCTCCTTCGCCTCCTGGTTACATCCTTTACAATAGTTCCAAAGGTAGTTCTCAAAATTCATGTTATTCAAATTCTCAAAGCACCTAATGTAAACGAATTAAAGACTAGTAGCAATCGGAAGCTGAACTGAGGAGGAAACACAGAGTTGTCGACAAAGTAAAAATTCAAACAATGACTTCATGAATAAAATTAACACAAATTAATTACTACACGCTCATAATTCCTCTAAGTTGGTAATGTCAAATAATTACAAAATACGAATTTTTTGAATCCAGCCTCGTAGCCACGGGGTGGCAAGGGGGGCTGAGCCCCCTCTAAACGTATCTTGAGCCCTCCTAGGCAAGATCACTTTTCTATTCGCTTGTCAAAAAATGTCGGCCTCGGCCCCCCAAAAGGTTCATAGAGCCCCACCCACACATGAACTCTGGCTACGGGGCTGTTAGAATCTCAAGTTGAGTAGCAATGTTCATCATAAGACCCGCGTTAACCTTTCTGATTGTTCTCTTAAGAACACGAGGCAATCACGAGACTAAAGTTCGAAAATACTGAACTATCCAACCTAGGGATGATCCACTGGCCCTAGAACTACCGAGCACTGGGCTCACGTGAATAGCACACACATTGAAGTCTTTGAGCTGCGAAAAATGGAAACTCTCCCTCGAAAATCTCCACAAGTGATTACATGTACAAAAAAGTAAAGTTTGATTCTGTTATCGCTCATCAAGATTATCCAGCTGGCATAACAAAAAACCTTAGTTGGAAAAAAATTAGACTCCCCTGTCGGATCGAGATACTGTAGTCCAAAAGCTATACACAACTTTCTACGAAAGCTCTCCACTTTCTGGCTAACTTAATATCTTACTGCCCACTAGCCCACTTCGATAGACAAATTCCCAATGAACGGCTTCACTGAACTGAGATTTCCTTGGTCGGTTTCAACATCCGACTCACCATGCACATTCACGTTGTACCCGTCAACGCATCTGAGAGTGTTTTGTCTCGTTTCTTTCGGTCTCACTCTCGGCGGAAAAATTGTGTCACGGTCTGAACGAACAACGAGAAAAATGCGCCAGAATGGAAAGAAGAAAAAAAAAACCGGGGCACGTTCGCTTTCGGTTAAATTATTGTCCACAGCAGTCGAGCAACAGCATTCACTCGTAACCACTTTCATCCGCCGAGATGTAATTAATCCTTTTCCAAATACGAGTACGCTCACCTTGCTTTACCTTGCCTGGTAACACAATTATTATTACTGCACAAATATTATTATCGTTTTTTTCCCTTTTCCTTTCCATACAAACACATACAAAGTGCTCCTACTCTTTTCGATCTCGTTTGTTTACTCGAGAGAACCACCACGTGGATCTGGGTCTGAAATTAATGGCCGATTTGAGAGACTTCACGAACAACTTCCCTGACACGCGGTTCGCCATACCTTTGTGGAGAACTTCGTCCTCCTGACCTTCAAAGACACATCCGCAGTTCATCTACCTTTTTGCACGCTCCGTCACCAACTATCACCATGCACGAATAACTTAGCCTAGTCTTACACTTGAGCTAGTCAATGTAGTCGATAAACCTTTCAATCATAATCGATCTATACCAACCAGCAAATGCAGGGGTTTCTTTGCTGACTGCTAGGTTGAAACTCGATTGGGTGACAGTTTGCGGTCTTGGATAGTTGGACCCAGTCCTAACCTGGCCTGGGCCAGTGAAGCCGGATAATCTTCCAACAACAATCTACCCAGCACCCAGCAAAAGCCAGGTCATTTGCTTGACTGGTTGATAGAGCTCGCTGAGTTAGCTAATCGCTTAGCTGTGTAATTGCCGATCTCTCAATCTCTCCAGTATCTTCCAACTTACTCCACTTTTTCGGGCCTCCTCACCCTTCCTTTCACTCGAGATCACGAATTCCAACCAACCTCAGCTTGCCAACATTGCCGATACTGATATCCCAGCAAGGCTGGATCTCGCGACCGACTCGCATTTTTTAATTCATGCAAATCGTGATCGGCGTCTGCCTGGTATTCTGTAATCGGCGCAACGATTAAACCAGAGAGCTAATATTCCGTAATCGATGTACGAACAATCGCCGAGATATGGTCGTGATAAAAATATTGTAACGAACGCGTGGGCACACGGTGTGAGAACTTGGAAACCTATTTTTTCAAAATACGTACAAAATACGACCGTCCCTGAAACGATTTCATCGGTCTCGTTAACGATTCCATTCGGCTCTGGAAGAATGGCACCGCATGGCATTCGAAATCCTTTCCTTTCCCTCGGTTGGCCCGAAAACCGAGAAGCGGTCAGAAGCGAGGGTATTATAAATTTGAAATACATTTATATTTTTATAATACATCCGCTATTATACGCAGTGTATCTGAGAAGTCTACAAACACTTGTGAAACACACTTCATATACAGATGATATCAAGCCTGCCGAGGGGGAAGTTTAAACACCCGATTTCCTTTTCACCGTTCTTATACCTGATGCATCCTTTCTTCTCTATATGTTTCCACTGACCTATTTCCTGTTTGAACAACCCATCTCTGGCATCAGGTAGAACCGATTTCGCAAAAACCCTTTTCGCGCGGGTGTGCAACACAACTCTCAGACAGACCTTTTCTCCTATCCTTTCTTCCTCTTTTTTTTTTTTTTTGCGATTTCATCTCTTTCCAATATGCGTCAAAAAAACCTGTTAAGTGGTAGGTATGCCCGAGGAGGAAGCCTATACATATTCTCTCCGACCGGGTTGTAAAAGGATTTCATCTTTGTGTTCGACGCTTTGTCGGCACATTTTCATTTTCGGATTTCTATTTTTATTACGGGGTAGAGAAAAAGAAAACACTCCTAGTACTGGCATTGTGTTTGCTGGCTGTATACACACACATACACAGGCCCGTAGAAAGCGGAAGAGTGCACCGATTTCGACGACTGTTTTTTGTCTAGAGAAAGTCTCTCCGGCGACAAGGTTGTAAATCCGTTGGGTGACAGGTCTATTCCACCCTATACACATATATACACGTATGTCAAGAACAAAATGATACATTCCAAAGGGCAGAGGAGATTTTTTCGAACAAAGTAAAGCGCAAGCAAAAAAAAGGCACAGGTACATTAAAACCGCCTCTTGTATAACCGTCTAGACGGAGATATTATTGAAAATAAACGATTTATCAGCTCTTTGTGCACCTATGGTGAAAAACTACAGCCAGTTTGAGAAAATAGGAAATTCGGAGAGCCGTAATTCGGTCAGCCTTTTTAGCCATTAGCCCCAGAAGTCACAACAGCTTAACATGTCGCTTTTTAGGTATAATCTTTAGAGTTCAAAAAACACAAAAGTTTGTAGAAGTCACAACAGCTATTACATGTCGCTTTTTAGGTAAATCTTTAGAGTTCAAACAACACAAAAAGTTTGTAACAATCAAGACTGGTCATTTATAGAATCAGATCGACTGGGCATACGTTTTTAAAAGTGGATTCTTACTTTTCGATTTTCCGATTCAATAGAGAAACGTCAATAATGGGTTTGATTAATGGTTAAACAAAAACTGTTATCTTCACAGGTACATCGTCGGACCTTGAATTTACACATGCCTCTTTCTTGTTCACGCTAAAAGAAAGGAAAAATAGCATTTCTTCTCCGCATCGAACCCACACCTCTGTCATTAGGTCAAAGTCCGCACACATTCTTCGGCTGCAAATGCACACTCTTGTCGCAGGGTAGTTCGGTGCTCTCACACACAGTCTATCTGGTTACTGCTTTTCTATCGGTGCCAACCTTGAACAGACAATGCTACTTAATCATAAATTTCGAAGACACCCTTATTTTCACACAGATGACTAAAATACCGGCAGGACACGAAGACGCTGGGCTGACTCTCCCCGGCACATTTTTTCATTCCCTACTCATCAACGCACATCCACATCCGCGTGTACATAAAACCCTTCAATTTGCCGATTTTTAGTGCTTTGTATCACAATAACACCGACCGTCTAGTCTTCCTGATGGCGTACACGACACCAGCATCCTTTTTTTTTACCTATGTTTTCTTTTTCTAAACCAGGATACGCGACCGTAACCAGTTTTAATCAACGAACAATATTCGAATCCCTTCGCACCATCGCAACTTCATTCAGACGCGGTATTAAATTTCCGAAAAAATGGAAACTATACACAACTTATAATACGCGGCCAGATTATACGAGAGGAATATTTCACCCGATTCCCACGTTTTTTCCTTCAAACTGCCTGACTGCGATTTTAACCCGTACGAAGAAGAGAAGGGTAACACACAGCAAACAGCGGTCGTTACACACGTTTCATGTTTTTCACCCCGAAATGAAATATAAGCGAGACTTAAGTACTCTTTTTTTTTTTCATTTTCCAATATAACGGCTCGAAGAGAGAGCGAGAGACGTTCTGTAACAGGAACTGTATCTATTGTATAGATAGCTCTCCAAAGATGGGGTAGGCTATAAAGTCGGACCGGAGGGATGAAGTTGAAAAGAATTCCGACCTCGTCCTACGCCTTCGGCATGGCGTGTACCTGTTTTAAAACACGAAATCGAGGAGATGTACGTATATACAAGGGTTTGTGAAGGAACAAACAAAAGAAAAGAAAGCAGCCACATCGACTAAAAAGGAAAGAGATTGGAAAACTGTAAAAGGTGCACTGAGTGATGATCTCCAGTAGGGTAGATCCTTTCCATAACTGACCGAAACAGGGGAACAAGAAAACTGTCATTAGATGAATCGTTTTAGAACAGCCAAACACAACTCTTTTATAAATTAATTAATTACGGATCAGTTGGTACAAAAAAGCCACACAGTCTGATTGGGAAGCATTTGCGGGTAAAGCCAGGCGGATTTCAACTCTCGGCATAGTTGTGTCCCCGAAGGTGGTACTGGTCATTACTGGAAGCTGTGTACATCTCGGAAGTTCAAAAGTAACCAAACGTTATCTAAATGGGAAAGAAAGGATACAGCGCCTCGAAAACACACTGAAGATAAAATATCGTGAAGTTTTATTTCAGATTGAACGAAATCCTGCTGAGACTCGTAAATATTCTGTTAGGGATGATCAAAACTCCAAGAATCGTATAAGGCCTTTGAACTTATTAAGACGTCAGAATTTTCGACTCAACACTAGGTCTCGTAGCATAACTGAGTCTTGTAAGACTTCACAAATACTCATCAAGTTGCAATTGTCAAACTTCTTAATACTAGGTTAACATGTACTCGACTCGTTCGATTCATGACACACGCAGACTGCTCACAGCTCGGGTGAGATTCCTGAATAATTGGTGAAGCCTCAGTTTGGGTGAGCTGGCGTGAAGACTCTGAAGTCCCAAGTTAAAATTTGTCATAAAATTGGCAAGACCCATTTCAACTCTGCAAAGCCTTTCGGATTCCTTCAAAACTAACAGAGACTGCTGAGACTGATTGCGACTCTTCGAGATTTCTCAGTGTTGATGCTGTTTTAAATTTCTCAGTGTTGATGCTGTTTTAAAGAATCGCTACTCGTTAGAACCTTGTTAAAATTAATTTGTACGATAAAACGCTTGAAATGCTGCCCAATATCGTATAAAGACTCATCAAGATTCGTCAGGCTCTGTCACGACTCAGTAAGACTCTGTCAATATTCATTATAAGACTCACTCCTCTATCAAGAATAGTTTCAAAGCTCAAGATTAGTCCGGCTCTGTCACCGACTCTGTAAGACTTTGTCAACATTCCTCACAAGACTCACTCCTCTATCAAGTATTGTTGAAACTCTGTTTTCGTCAGCCAAGACTTCTTATATTCGTTTAGATTCTGTTAAGAATTTCCAAAGATTGACTCATCGAGACCAATTAAGGAGGCTCATCAAGACTCATTTAAACTGATTAAAACCTGTTTAGAACTCATTCACACTCAAGAGTGCACTCCATACAAGTTTCATTATTATAAAAACCCGTTAAGACTCTGCGAAGACTCTTTTAAACTACAGTCTACAATGTTCAGCCTAAGCCTGTTCAAGGCCCTTCACAACTTCCCAACACTCAATTTTTCAAGAAAACAACTGTTAAGGTACTTGAGGTTCATTCAAAAATGAGACCGAAAACCCAGACCTATAGTTAGGTCGATTTTGTAGAACCGGGAAGATTGCATTAAACCCCTCCCCCGCACTTTCAACAGCTCATGAACATATGGACGTAGTGGTGGATGAAGACTTTCACTCTGAATCCAAACTTCGTGCAAAAATGAGGAAGATAATCGTAACTTAAGAAACATAGTCGACAAAACGTCAGGACTTTTCGAAGGGGAGAGAGTCACCGTCTTCAGATTTTAGTCGACAAATGCATCAGAAAACACAATTTTTCGACTTGAAAAAACCCTTCCTCTGTTAGAAACTTGCAGGAAATTCTGCTTTTATGTCGAATACCATGGTAGATAGTACAAGTATGATCCCTCTGGAGAGGGAACTGAAGTACATAGCCCCTCCTCCTAGTAGGATGATCATTTCCAGTCCAGAAAGGTCTGAATGGCTCTAGCAAAACTCATCAAGACCTTGAACATTCTTCAGATTCATTATGATCGACCAGGACATAACAGACTCGAAGACCGTTTGTGGTTTTACGATTGTCAGGTTTACATAACTAGGACTTGTGGATGACGTCTGCAAACCTTGCAATACGACAGCTCCCAGAGATGCATACAGCAACGATCAAAAGCTCGAACACCCACCTCCTGGCTGGAAAAACCCGGACTGGTTTCTTTTCGGTTTCAAAGTTTTCAACTCTGTAACCACGAAATCCCGCAAAGTTCTAGCAACAGTCTCTCGAACTGCGTATACGTGCCGTGCATCTCGCTGCATCTCTCCAGCACTACCTCAGTCACGAGATAAACCGAAATTACCGACACGACATTTCTCCACTCGCTTCCCAGTCACTGCACCTACTCACTCCAGGTCAACGCGGCGAGATGAGATCGCGGGGAACGCCAGTCAGCTACACACGTACAGAATGAATCCTTCAACTCACTCCAAGAGAGTTTCCTCGAAAACCATCTCGCATCTATCGGTTTATCGTCGACATCATCGTTTTCACCACATTCGTCTCACGATTTCAAAATGGTCGACTGATTTACATATTTCGGCCGGGCGGCCGCCGAGCGCTGCATTTCTTTGCGGCTACAACCAGGACGAAGGTTAAGAAAAAAAAAAGTATCTAGGCACTCGGCGTTCACTAATCTACTCGAGCCTATCCGTCGGGATAGTGGTCGGCCAACGGTTTAGAACTTCTGAGCGGTTTCCACCACCGCGCCACAACACACCGGCCGCAGTACCAAGTATAGAATAGAAGCGAACCAGCACAACCCTTATAAAATAACCCGGTTACTTGCACTTTCACCCAGATTAAGAAGAAGGAACGAAAAAAGAAGACCTGCGTACGAGAACGAAGAAAAGGAAAAAAAAAAAGGCACGGAAAGGTATTCTGTTCTCCACACCCTCGAAACATTCACCATCTGATACCCTTTTCAAGAACGCACACTGCTGACCCATTTCCCACGGCCGCACTCTCTTACTCTCGAGTACCTACAAGAGAAAAATATTGAAAAAAGGTGGCCCACATATTCTTTCCTTTACGACCCCTTAATTAATACGTCGCTTTCACACGCATTTCATGAAGTCTCACACATGTTTCCTCGATATTGAAAAAAGATAATTTTTTCTCGATTTAGGCGAGTTTACAATAATTTTCTCGATTGTCGAAAAGGTGTCCTGGCCTGATCGATCCTGCTCTGGTCTCCCAGATGCCTCGTCCGTCGATTCGAGTCGACCAAATTATCGCGCACCCGAAAGCAGAGAGAGCACTCGGAAAGGCGGCAATAATTGTTAAATAAGATTGTTTACGGCTTTATGGTTTATTTAGCGTTGATAAGCGTAATTTAAAAGCGCGATAAAGGACGTTCGCGGATTCCGTTGGCAACGCTGACATTGCGCGGCTATTAAATGCAGCCTGTGGCCTGCGCATGAACTGCCGTATTCGCGTCTTTAGTATTTCCGACCCCCAGTATATCAACGAAGTTCACGTCCAGACCGACGGAGCTGCGAACCCTACGATCATCACTGAACACTGGGTCCGAAAGCCAAAGATAATAAAAAACTAATCGCATTGAACAATCCTTCTCCCAAATATTTTCGATTTCGGGTTACATCCGGCCCCCAAAGGGCCATGTTAACGCAGCTGCAATAAGCTTGGGATAGCTCAAACACATAACGTGGTCCTCTGGGCCAGATTGCATTTTTTCAGAAAAGTTACTCTCAAGCTTATTTTCGCTTACGTGTTATATCCGACCCGGAGGACCATATCTTAGCACAGCTGCGATATTCTTCAATCATAGATTGGTTCTCCGAGCCGAACAGTTCAGTAAGTGAAAGAAAAATATCGTTCTTAAAGAATACAGTAACGATGGAGAGCTCATTGCTACCTCATTAGTATTGCAGTTAGCATCATCTAAATGGGGGTACTATTTCTGCTTAAAACAGCCACATTTCTACATAGAACTCTGCGGAGAAGCAGGACAGGCGTGCTCTCTCATATTTCTTCGCATCACGCTACTTCAAAAGGCGGTCTGTTTTCAAGCTGAAGCAGGGCTCTTTTCCCATCTCGATCACGTGAACTACAAACCAACGAGTTCACATTATTACATCCTCTGAGCATTCTTATTTAAGAATTTCCCACATCGCTTTCAGACTACACTCGGCCTTGAAGGCTAATATCGAGGCATGGTTCTCTACACGCCCATTCCCAACCAAGAGTCTTTCATCCAGATCTTCTCATTTTCAAAAACATCCGGCCCGGAGGACCATGTGATATCGGCACTGCTGTAGAAGCAAAATCGCGAATCGGGTACATTTATACTTACTTTGGGAATACAAAGAGTCTCTTAGTGACGTTATTACGCGAAATTAGCTTGGAATTCTCATGCGGTCGCCAGTCGATTACATTTCCTGTGTGTTTTGTGTCTAGGAGGGACAGTATACTATGTTTACATATTACCTCAAACAAACGATTACCTAACAACGTTCCGATTACGATGACCATTTTCTTTATTTAGTTAACCGATTATAAACTTCCGGTATTTCAATAAGCACCGAGGAAAGCACATCGTATCGACCTGTTGGCTAACTTGGTAATAAAATTTCGGGTAAGCCGCATAACACGACTTCTAACGATCTAAGAATTAGTCATTTTCCAATTCCCGAGTCTTTAATGATGTTTTCAAAATTCCCGAAGATTTTTCATACGCTTCTTGGGGTTTTGAAGTAGCCACAAGATACTTTCATCCTAATGCTTGCCCAAGTGCATCGTGCAGAATTTTAGCCAAGTTTCTCATTCTAACCTTTAAACGTACTACAGATGCACAAAGAAGGAAAAAAATCTGAATTACATCCACTTCAAGCTCTCAGTACTCCACTTACATTTTACAAAGATGTTAAGATCGCAATAAATTTTTTTTTTGGTAATTCAAACACGTGTAAGCTCCTACACACACACAGTTATAGGAGAGGAAACAGGTACTCGTAGAAGTACATACAAAGACTAACGAGTTATCACTTTAGCATTACTCATCGAATATTTCTCAATTTTCTGCAAATTTTAAGGAACACGTATAATCGTTAACATACGACACTGTTCTTAATTTCGTACATGTTTCCGAAACTTTTAAAAAGCAATGAATCAATGCCGAGGGGTGCATGGGATGCCACATTCGTTACAAGTCCCAGCCCCACCACAAACCTCCAATGCAATTACATAGCCAGGGCAAACACATATTTTGAAGTCGTTTTCTTACTATTCCTCACACTTTTGTGCACGTCATTTCACTTTCTAAACTGATTATAAACCAAAAGACTGTACTCTTTGGAAGGGGAGGGGTCGGAGATTCTTTCGAACATCAGTAGGAAAAATTGAAAGTAAAATCGTTTGAATCCAAACATTAATGGGCAACGTTCAAAAAGATAGAATTTTTCTTCCGATGGATTATAAGATCTTTGTAGTTGGGGATACTGACACCCTGCATGCCTCAAGAATCACACCAATATCCTATATTATAAGCGAGGATCTTACTCCTTCGAACATACTGAAAGTCTTGAGGGAGGGAGCTATCACCTTATTTTGAAAAAGAACAGTTTTCTAAGGCGGGGGGGGGGGCAAAAAGTCATGAAATACAAAGAGTATATTTCAGGCTTGAGAAGTTGCCGAACCCGGTCCTATTACTGACCAGACCACTGACCCAAATAGCTGATCAATTTTTAAAACTCACTACTTTTGAACTTCGTTTTGTACTGCTCTTTCGCGATCTTTACTCAAATTTCGAAACAATCACACGGTTTGGTTCGCTTTCGATTCCAATAAACTTGTGACCACTGTCAGAATGTATTCTAAGGGTGAGGAAAGGAGAGGATTTCACTCCAGTCGGTAAGCATTGCGAATACAGTTGCAAGGGCCGACTTCAATTTTCAACAATTTCTCAATGCAAGGCCTTCATAGAAAAATTAATAGCGTGTTCTGAAACTTGGAGCATGTGCTGAAATAAAATACCAAACCCAGCTCAAAAATGGAAACTTAACGTTAGCACAAATAACCTGGCTGTTACGCGATCGCGGATTCACTTCGACCAAAAAATACAACCGGTTTCGAGTACCTACTTCAAAATTCGAAACAACTGCTCCAAAACTGACTAAACACGTAAAGAAACGAGCAGAAGGAATGAAAACCTTGGTAAACAAAATCCGCAAACTTGGATTTCATAGCGCGTATACGTACACACAACCCCCTTACAAGGCCATAAATCAGAATTCGAGTAGTCAAAACTTAAGACCAAAAAAAAACAGGTCATAAACTGTTTAAGCAGCTACTCGAAAGACGAGAAACAAATACCGAAAACCAAAAAAAATATTGAAGACCAGGGAGGAATACCTGTACAATAAGGGAAAAGCCACCAAAACGTAAGCCATTTTTAATACCAATTCCACGGCTATAAAACCATCGCCACAACACTGGTGAACTCCACCGGTCAACTCGAAAGTCAGAGTCGATTTCATATTCATGACTTATGCAACTTCAAATCTCCGGTATCATTTGTCATCAGTTAAAAGCATTGAAATTCAAAACAGTTTGTCAAACACCTTCTCCCTCTAAAAGGCAAGTTCAATGCCGATGTTTGTTTACGAATTTAGAAACAGGTGAATTTTCCCCGGGAAAACAGAGTCGTTTTCCTACGCCACTGTAAATTCAATTATCACCTCGGTGTTTCTGCGGTAACATCGTAATTAGCTCCAAATATCTAACGAAGCCGAGACGATGTCACAAAGTTCAGACAGATCAATCAAGTGTTCAACGATTCCATATACCACTCGCCAAAATCGCCCGCCAAAAATCGAAACAGTCTAACGACAGAATTTCCAGCCCGGCTAAACCTGTTACTCATTTCCAAAATCTAACCAACATATGCCCAGAGTAGAGGCGATTTCTAGATTCGACAACTGTTTTCCTCAAGCCCTGAGTACTCGATCCTCAACTGCCTGTTCTAGTCATACTAAAACACTACGCATGAAGCCACGACCGGTCCGTACTCGAGAAACGAAAAAATCAACTTACGGTATCGTTGCATAAGCTCTCTCTTGTACTTGGTTGACTTCAAATCTTCCGGCTTTTCGGCATCTTCCAATTCCACATTCTGATCAGAGTTGTATTCGCTGGACTCATCTTCTGACACGTAATTCTCGAACTTGCATTTTGAGTTTAAACTCAAATCCAAAGGAACGCAATCCACATCAGCCGTCATTATTACGAACTCGCAAAAATTATTCGAAAAAAAAATTAAAACTACAGGGTCTATCGACCAAAAAAATCACAAATTCTCGCCACGAAAACTATTTTACAAAAATTCGGGATCGAGTTTCGAAAACATGATGATTGTTTTTTTTTTTTTTTGTTTTTTACTCAATACTGTTTCAAGAAAAGACGAACGCCGGGCAACGAAAAATCGACAAGTAAAAAGAAAAACCAGATAAACAGATCGTGTCGCTATCGCCGAAAATTCGCGCTTTGATACGATTCGCTAAAATTCGCGAAAAATTACGATGAAAATTCGAAATATAAATAAGTAAACTATCTCCAAAAACAAATACGAAAGGAAAACTCTCGAAAAAGTAGGAAAAAAAGATTTCGCTCGAAAATACACCAAAAAATACAAACACCGAGTTATACGCGACGAACGTACATCAACGGAATACAAGCTGCCGGATCGACTGATAAACACACGAAGATTTGCGGTTCGCGGTTCCTGGCCCACTGACTCAGTGTGTTCGGGCGTGTTCGACTACGCTCGGGTCGACTCGAGCGCGTCGAGAAAACCGTCTGAAAATGTCCGCGCGCCATCCGCACCTGCTGCTGCCCGCGCCGCGACCGCCCAATCACAATCCGCGGTGCCGGTGCCTTCCGTTAACTAGTTAATGCACGCCGGTGCTTGATGGCGCGGCGCGGTGCGGTGCGATGCCGCCGCTCACGATGGCTCAACGAGAGGAAAATCTTGGAAAAACTTTGGCGCTTCTTCGCCCTCTTCGCGCCCGTTTCGTTCGCCTCGTTCTCTCCACGCGCGTATACGGTCGCTTCTTTCTCGCTTCTGAATCTTTTTTTCTCTCTTTCTTTTTCAGGGTTGCCAATGTCAATTATTACTAATTAGCGAGAACGCTCTCGCTGCTACGCGAAAACGATCCGTGCCGAAAGAAAGAAAAAACGCACCAACGAAAACAAATTACCAGCGATTTAAATTTCCTCATTTTTCCTGAACGCCGAAGCCGAACGACAAAATTGGGTGTAGAAGACGCACCGAGAAGACATGTAGGTGACATGATGTGATTGACAATTACTGCGTACAGTAAAATCGAGATCACTTGAACGAGCCATTTATAAAGGAATACTTTCGATTGCGCAGAACTTTATCTCACCGGTATAGCAAACAACCACGGTTGACATTTATGCCCTTTGTTCAGGTTATCTATTCCTTGAGAATGGGAGCAAACATAACAACACATAACCCACCTGGGGAGTAATAATGTGTGGCTCAAGGGAAGTAGGGCTATCAGAATTTTGGAGGCTTTCAGAGAATTTTGAGGGCTGCCCCAAAACCCCTGTTTGCACCTGTAAAATGGAGTAGCCAGATGTCCTGGAAATCCGGGATCCCGATTTTCAGATGCCAAACACGTGTCCTGGAAAATGTATCCGGATGGGCAATCAGGGCCGGATTAAGGTCGTGAGCGCCCTCCACGTCCCCCTCTCGGAGCCGTTGCTAAAATAATTACTTGCCCTGGCCTTCCATTTGGATTTTCTAAAAGTTTCGCGTGTATTGGTTCTGAACTTGGGAGTTGCGAGTTGGGAATACATTTTTGTACATTATACTCAAAAATGTTCCGGCACTCAAAAATGTTCCGCCCTGGGCATGAACCCCCGTGGCGCGTGCATTAATCCAGGCCTGTGGGCAATCATTCCGGATTTCACAGATACAGAATATTAAGTTTAAATTGTTAAATTGACGCAAAAAAATTTTTTAAATAATAAAATTATACGATCTCAGTTGCTCTAACTTGTAATAGCGTTTATTAAATTTATTGGTTTGTCATTTTGTATCCGTTGATTAGTTCGATTTTCAGCGATACGATATCAAAAAAATAACAAGGAACTTCAGTAAATAGGTTTTTTGCCTGACAACTAAAATTAATATTTTATTTTCAAAATATGGACATGGGGGGGGATCGAGTCTTTAGTTAAACACATAAGAAAAGTATGGACATTTTTCTTCTTTCATAGAAAATTGATGAACTTGCAACCTCGTCTACCCGCCACCCAAAAATTTAGATTATCAGGTTCTTAGCAGGTAGAATTCGAGCAAATCTTTTTTTATGTTAGTTAATTCTGGAAATTCTCTTTCTAGTCCATTAAGCTTTCGTAAATCCATTTCATTTTTTATCTAATAGAATTAGAATGTCGGTTCCTTTCGATAAAGAATGCCAGTAGCATCGATTCCTAATCCTAAGATAGCAGAGTTGAAAAGGAAATAAAAACCTTTTTCTCACAATATTTCATTTAAAAATTGTCTAATCTTGAAAACTTTTTACATAGTTTCTCCTCAATTTTTTTCTAGTTCATTCCAACATTTTTCTAATTAATGAAATTATAATTTTCACATCTTTGCCGGAAAATGCTTGCAGCACAGAATCTTAATCCTAAGCTGGCAGAACTGAAGGAAATAAGACCTTTCTTTTGTTCTAGTCGATATAAAAGTTTCCTCAAAGGGAAATATTCAAATCCTCAGTTGGCATCATTGGAGGTGATTACATGTTCCTTTTCCTCTTCTGCTCTTCGATCTCAAAATTTTCCCAGTAGTAAAATTATAATATTCATTCCTCTTGGCAACGCACTCGATGGCAGCAAAATAATAGGCACGTACCGATAGAGGAGTAGGGAACAACTCCCCCCCCCCTTGTAGGAATTTTTTACTCAGCAGTTGGGAAAATTTACCATTTCAGTCAGGCGTAGTTGGGAAAATCCAAAGGAAAGTGAAAAGATTTCGCTTGTTTTTTTTTTTTTTTTTTTGCTTCGATACTTGAGAATTGAGTTGAGAAGGTAAAAAAATCCAACAAGTCACACGGTTTTTTTTGCTTAGATACTTGGGAATTTTGAGTTGAGTCAATTGGGACTTTCACAGCCCCCCCCCCCAGGAAACTCTTCGGTACGTCCCTGAAAAATACTTTCTGCACCTATTATAATTTTTAAATCTAATCTTTAAGTCAAAAACACTGAACTTGTGGAATCGAAATGTCCAAACTTCTTTTATCCTCATATGCCTTTTGCCTGTATGGGTGGGTGGGTGTCCCAGGGGGGGGGGGTCTTTAATCATCATCAAATGTCAGTTTCAGCAACAATCAGGATCTCGGCTGGCAGAATGGAGACGCG
Organism: Acanthococcus lagerstroemiae; assembly: GCA_031841125.1. Taxonomy (NCBI): domain Eukaryota; kingdom Metazoa; phylum Arthropoda; class Insecta; order Hemiptera; family Eriococcidae; genus Acanthococcus; species Acanthococcus lagerstroemiae. The sequence goes on along the minus strand of CM063108.1, from coordinate 57,008,862 downwards.
AAGACGTAGTTCTGGCTATCTGGCAGCAAAGTCGTAGCAACGGAAGCGGGACCTTTTTATACTACATATTTTCATTTTCTGAGGTAACTGACATTTTTATATTTTAGTCAAAATTTCGGCTATCTACAGCCCATACCCCTCCCCCTCCCCCCTAGAAAAATTGCCAGTCAAGGTTTGGCCGTTAGATGTCATTTAAATATTTTTGTAATTGACTATATTAGCGCTTGAATTTGGCGGGATCAAACAATAGATTCTCTTCACCCAAAGACGCCATCGAATTCTAAGTTTGGTAATGAAAAACTAAGAAAACGTTTTTAGTGGGCAAAATCAGATCTTCGACAGAACCGATAAGCAGATTATAACTCTTTTCTAAACATCAAATTCGAAAATTTCTTTCAGTCGACTAAATCGAGACCTCCGTTGGAGTAATTAGGTCAGGAAGTGCGAATTCATTTTTACTTGTCGATAAATTGGCATTTTGTAATTCTCAAAATTGAGCCCTATTCCTTTTTACGACAGAAAAGAACCCCAAACAGTTCAGTTTGTATTCTTGTGATCATTCTGCAAAAAATTCAAAACTTTTTCTGGTTTTGAAATAGTCTGTCAGAGATTGTTGTAAATATGTTTACAAGGAGATAACCCTTTTTCCCATTCTTAAATTTTTTTGTTGAAGTACGAGTATACAGTTTTTTATTTTTCATATCAAAATCACAGCCACGTGTTTTTTATTATGCAAGTAATTTTTTGGCAAAGCCATCGCTACCAATCGGAATCGTACACAGGTCCGGAGCGTGACCACTTTACCAATGAGTAGAGAGGCAAGTGGGGCAAAGTTGCATTTCGCGCCAAGAATGCAAACAAAAAAGGAAAATAGAAGCACAAAAATAACCTTGACCAATCTGTCATAGAGAGTAGAGGGATGCCTCGAGTTCCCCTGTGTCCTACATAAGGAAGAGGCATTAATGGGAAATTTTTTTTAAATAATGAATAATAATATAGAGATCGACTGTTTACATATAATATACTAAAAGTCTGACTGAGGAAAACGTGCATCCCTTTCGCAGGGTTCTGAGGTAATAAAAGTTCAACTAGGGGGAAATGGAATACAAACCAAACAAACAGAAACAGAACAAATATCTAAGGATAAAACTACGACGTAGTACAACTACAAAAGTATTTGTTCATCCATTTTTCTCAGCTCAAAGAGAAGAGAGGATTCAACCAGAAACAGATTTTGGGGTTCTGAAATTCTAAATCAAGTTTTGCAACTAGCTGATAAAGTTTGAATTATTATATATTCGTTTTGTCGGTATCAAATAAACTGGTTCGAATACGATCACGATCAGCTTTCTGTCTGAGCTACCGTAAATGAACTTTGCGGGGGAGGGGCCAAGCCTTCCAGAAACTTGATTAAGCCTCCCCAGAAACTGTAAATCGATTAAAAATCTATTATTGAGGGAGGGGTTAAAACTGACTTTTTACACAGGATAACCTCCCCAACCTATAGACCTTCCACCGATGTGTTCTCTACCTCTTCACGAATTGCTATTCATTCTTCTATCAGTGTGAGCGCAACACGTGATATTATTGAATTTTCTCACGTTATTTACAAGGACACTGAGAAAGGATGGCGATAATATACGTGATAAATCGAAGACCGAAAAATTAAACCACTATCCAATATACATGCAGAAACGCAGTAAACATCTAAAACCAAGACGCAGGATTCGTGAATTTCACGTCATGATTTTCGATCTGAGAATATCCTCTCGCGTCATACACGTCACTTATTCTACGTATACAACAATTTTGCAGTAATTGTACATAACCGACAACCGGAAACCCAGCTCTGCAGTCCGAAATATGTAATGCGAGCGCCACCTCGGCTGCCAAATTTAGCTATTCAGATAATAATAATTACTAAAACACAGACGGAAGTAACGTAAAAACAGGAAAAATTATCGCGATAAAATGGCATATTTATCCGTTGACAACTACAAGCGTGACCTTCGTGACACATCATGGTCATCACCGATATCAATAGTACGTTCCCATTGAGCACAGAAAAGCACGTTCCGATGGAGTTCAAAAATATAATTTTGATTTTCAGTAGAGAAAGCGGCGCGGCGCCTTCTATTCAAACGCGCATATTCAAGTCGAGGAGAATTGCAGGCATATTTTAGGAATATTTCGCAGTTATGAGCAAATAAAATTTTCAAGAACAAATGACGTACCACTACTTCCTGCACAATATCTACGGGAAACTCAGATATCAGTGGCATTTTAGAAAAGTAAATGCTCGCAGTCGCGGTCTATGAGACTAGCCAACCGCTGGCTGTAGGTGTAATAGGCCTTCTGACTAGCTCACTAGCTATTTGGCTAACACTCACTGGGTGACTGGATACAGTCTTTGTAACTGACTAGCATAGTCTTCCTGAAACAGTGAAGGGGCAACCATTTCTCTAAATAGAAAGGAGGCCCTCTGACTAGCTGGCAATCTCTATATTTGCTCGCCAGCTGTTTGGCTAATAATTACTCTCACTGGGTTACTTGCAGTCTCTTTAAAACTCTTTTTGCGGTACGAATACGAATAATAAACTTTTGCAGTAGCCATCTCTACGACAGACCAACAGGGCCGTACCCAGGATTTAAGTGGGGGGGGCTCAGTCACAGATCCGCCCTCCTCTCCGTCTCAACCCATTGTTTTTTCGTTTCCTTCCCCTCCGTCGGAGTGGCCTTGCAGACCAACTGTCTCTTTGAAGGGATAGTAGGCACTCTGACTAGCTGACAGTCTCTATAACTAACTTACTAGCTATCTAACAATCTCTCTTCCTGGGTGACTGGATGCAGTCTCTTTAAGTGAACTAGTATAGTCTTTTTGTGGCAAGAACAATAAATGCTTGCAGTCGCAATCTCTATGACTTGCTAACTGTCTCTTTGAAGGGATAGTAGGACCTCTACTAGCTGTAACTTGCTCGCTTGCTGCCTGGCTAGTAATCTTTCTCACTGAGTTACTGGAAGCAGTCTCTTAAACTGACTAGTAAAGCTGTAATAATCTCTATAACAGGCCAACTGTCTCTTAGGAAGAGCAGGCTATCTGATTAGTTGACAGGCTGTGTAACTAGCTCGCTAGCTATCTGGCTAACAATCTGTTTTACTGGGTAACTGAATACAGTCTTTAACTGAGTGATATAGTCTTTCTGTTGTAAGAACGGTAAGTGCTTGCTGTTGCAATCTCTACAACCTGCTAGTCGTCTCTGAAGAGACAGCACGCAGGAAGTCTCTGTAACTAGCAGCTGTTTGGCTAATAGTCTCTCACTCAGTGACTGGATGCAGTACCATTAACTAAAGAGTCTTTCTGAGGTCGACTAACAATATCAGTTTCTCCAATTGACTAGAACTTGCTCTTTCTAGCAGTCTAACAGTTCCCCTAACTGGCCAGAAGTCATCTGCCTCTCTTCGACACTTTACGAAGAATTTGAAGAGCCGGGTTCTTCGTACCCCACTTCGTTCGTGGAAGACTCGACTCGACTCTCCATTGCTAAGCCGCAGAACTTGTGACGTCACAAATTCAGTTAGTCAATTTGAAATAATACAGTGGGAAGTGAAAACGTCTAATCGAAGGTCGCCGATAGACGTTAGACTCCTACGTCGATCTCTGTAATCTCTCTGGAGTTAAAATTCGAATGTAATAAATACCAAAACTAATGCACAATTCGGGCACTGTAATTCAGCATTCTGTCGACGAACTACACCGCGGTGTATAGAAAATAAGAAAGCGGGGAAAAATCGAAGAAAGAAAAATGTTTCAACAACCCGGCCGAGAAAATGCTTTAACCTCGCTCGTCCACAAATTAAGCGAATTTTTTTTTGTTTTTGTTCTATTAATTTTATCGCTTCCACGTGACAGAAAGGCACACCGAATGAACGAGCGAGCTACAACATGCGTGCCAATTTTTCGGTCAATATTTCCAACCAGGGTGTTCCAAAATGAAACCTCGCCGCCAATTTTTTTCCCCCCACCTGAAATGGAAATAAAAAGTAAGAGGAATAAGTCCCGTTTAAAACACGTAAATATGCAAACTATGCAAACGAGGTGAATAAATCTATTTTTTTTTTTTTTTTTTTTTTTTTGGTTTCTTTACTGATTTTCCCTCTTTGCTCTTAATATCCGGTATTATGTAAGCGGCGGCGCGAGTTATCACCGTATAATGAATCATTACACTAATTATTGTTAAAAGTTATTCCGAATCGTGAACATCCGCCTTATAAATGCAGGTTGTACAGTAGTTCGGAACGAACAGACAGTCAAACACATTAACTATTAGCTGACGCCTTTCCCCTGAGAGAAAAACTAGTTCAAGAACAATATTATATTGATTTTGAAATAACTTCGGAATTGCAGCTCGGAGCAGATCATATTCCAGGGAAGCTAAAAAAATAATTTTCTGGAGCCACTGTCGACGGTGAATTCAAATTTGATCTCCAGTTCTGATTCCGGATCCGGATCCGTGGTCCTCGCCGGCGACCCACCTTGTTAAGACAAGACGCAAGAAAAGGAGGCGGTCACCGGTGTTTCGACACAGGGTTACCAGATTGGGCGACTTCGGAGACCCGTTTGCGACGAAAAATCTACTCAGGCCACTAGTCGCAAATTGGGGAAACTTTTTTTCTTGCGCACATACACAGAATAAATTATATTTTTCCCCAAAAATGTACGTTTTTTCGATTCGAACTCCATTTTTTAAATGTTAACAGTCAGTGTTGCACACTTTCGCGGTAAATAAAAATGGGAAATCGAGCACGCTTTATGGCAACACTTTCTGCTGTATATTGATATGTGGCAGCACCAACTGATAAGTTTGTGCGATTATATTGAATCAATACGATCTCTTCTGTTCTTCGTTTACATCACATTAAGCCACGAGGGAAACTCTTGGGCGACTTTGGGCAACACTGCGTGTTGAAAATGGCGACTTCACTTTACCAGCATCTGGTCACCCTGTTTCGACACGATGGTGATAACGCCGGGCCCCACGTGCGCATACTGTGATCGAGGGGCGGAAGACAACCGCTGTTCGAGTGTGAGGCCTGGGAGCAGGAGAGGCGTGAGACGGCAACAGCGGCAACACGAGCGATAGCGACGGGCACCTTGATTCCGGAAATGTTGAAGACTGGAAGCGGATGGAACCGGGTGTCGGCCTTTGTCTCGGCCATAATTGACAAGAAGATGCAGACAGAGTGGTTAAGGCAGAGGGCCGACGGACAAAGCTCGGCCCACACCGGACACGACGACTCTGTACCATCCTAGGGCTGCTGGAGCTGCTGCGGATCCCCCGACAAGGCTCACCCCGCCGTCACCACCCCTTTTTGCATCGCCACACGTACCAAGACGAGGAGGGAGGGGTGAAGGAAGGTAGCGCGTCCGTCTGTGGTACACCCGAATTCCAAATTCATACTAGGTGGGCGTTGCTTCGGTTAGTAAGGTGCCCCATAGTGGCCCTGACAGGACAGTGCAAACCCGAAGCGGAGAGGCGAGAACAGAGCTCGGGTCAGCCTCAGTCCCTCTGGTCATTGATGCGATACTCGAAAAGGTCGTTTCCGGAGCCAGGGGGACGGTGTCTGGGAGCCACTCGGCATCGCTATACGCTCCACCAAGTGAAGAAAAGGATATCCATCCGCGAATTCGAACCTGCTGTACGCGGATTATTTCAAATTACGTCAAACGAAAATGACGCTTACTCGTAATAATCGCAAGATAATTCTGTTATCAGCTCGCGCTACAAAGAGTAAGTACAAAATGTCGTTCGAATTACGTTGTACATGCCTCTTGTTCTGTACATTCTGCAAAAACGTGTCCTCAGTCGAGATTGACAAGTAAGAGAAGGCAGGTCGAATACGCCATCCACTTGTATTATTGCGTCAACTTAATTTTGCTTACTTGCACAAAAAACTAATCTGCTGGGTTGGTCCAACGCTCCCCGGCTCACTCGAACGCGATATCGATCAAATTTCGCACACGGGTATACTTTTAATCACGTCAAACATCCGAATAACAATTTTGATTTTTTTTCTTTTTCTTTTTCAATTCTATGGATTAAAATACGATTTTACCGTCAGGTTCAACGAGGTCCGAATTCTTCGTTATCTCAGTTTTCTTACCTAAAACACACATAAAAAAATTATTAGAACTACTTCAACGCAGAAATTGAGTACATAGTAAGCAAACGCACGAATGCATTTGTAATCGAATACTGCATAGAAGGGGTCAGTGGACAACCCAGAGAATTCTTGAGAAATAAGAGCCAGCATACACCCTACAAGCTAGAGGACTGAACCACCCCATTATCCGTCCATATTTTCAAGTGGCTCTCTTTTCTTTTCCTCCTCTTTTGACTGGAGCCACTCTTTCAGAACCACCTTGACCACCATCAGCCAAAGAGGCAAGTTTTTCAGACCTCGACATTTTCAAGGTGCATGGAAAAAACGACCCTAGTCAGTTTTGAAATCTCGACTTGGCCGACAGATAGCGCTGTATCCACAGTCATTATGCTCCAACATAATAATGCATTTGAACAAGGCAACATCTGCGGGCAAATTCGCACTGACAGTTCGCCTAGTTGAAGAGAATTTATAGCGCTACCTATCGGCAAAGTCGAAATTTCGAAAGGAACAAGGGTCGTTTTTCCCATATAACCTTCAATTTTTTATCATTGGATTTGCAAGTGTGTTGTTCATCGCACACACTAGAAACTCGACTAGACCCATAACTACTTTCTTCGTATCAGGACAGGCAAATTTGGAAGGGTTTCATCGGGTGAGTTGCTACGAGGCATATCCTCGTTCACACCCCTCCCTCATAACATGCCTCAATCGAACCAACGTTCAATTTCCCATCAATATTCGCATACCAAATTACCACACCTCGACAGAACTGTAATCATACCTAAGTACATACTTATAAAATCCTTTCGCATTTGAAAGTTCATTTCAGGTGATTGAAACCAACGCGAACTTGAAGGTCAAACTTCTGTATACGGATGCCTTATTGGACTGATATCTACACGCCGACGTACATACACGAATACTCGAAATAGATGTTTTGAAAATAATGATAAGATTTTTTTTTTAAATAAAACGATATAGGTACTTATAATATTTCGTTTGATAATATAACACTTATTCTTCAATTCACTGATTACAGATTTATCGAAGTACCACAGATACCGAAATATTTCGCGTTTTGGTTTTCAAATTAACCGCAGGTGGAAGTTCGCACGATTACGAAACGAAAAACAAAGGAGAAAAATTTGAAGGAGAAATAACTTTGAACTCGCAATTAGCTTCGCCGTCGCATTGACCCATACGCGTCTGAGCTATCTGTTGCTGGCGTTTAGGCATACCGAATAGTCGAAATTAAAAGAAAGCTCACGTGAAGCTGTTTTTGATAATCTTCCCTTCCCCCTAATCGTATCTAGTTTTTGGGAATTCATCTAATATTCTGTAGAAAGTTGTATTCCGGTCCTCTGTGTAACATAATTGTGAGAAACTGGCTCAAATTGTCATATCTGTGAGGAACCTAATGGCAGAAGGAGGTTGCTATTAGTTGCCTTTGCATTGACTTATGTTACTTTCTCGACCTACTGTCAGCTTTTCAATAAACATCGGAAGAGGGCTCGCATGCAGCTCTCTCTCTCTCTCTCTCTCTCTCGTAGTTCGTTGAGATTTGCCTAACACTTTGTGAAGAGTGTCCCGTTTACAGTCATCTAATCCAACTGCAGGAAATTGCCAGAAAACTAACTTAAAAATATAGACCATTGGAGTACCTAACACCTATCAACGGACATTAATTCATTTCCAATGTCTCAATTTCATACAGAGCTATCAATGTCTTGACTCGGATCTCCACCTCGAACGGCCTTTCTCCAAGACAAACACTTCCATACATTGAATTTCAGCGGCTACAGTCCTATTATCTTTCAACGCTCCCAGCTTTTTGCTATACAGATGCGTTACATTCCTCGTGCACTTCTCACATCATCTCAGAATTAGTGGGTACAACTGATCTCAAAATCGAAACTACATAGACACTTCAATCCAGAAGTCAGCAACGAAGCTTTGCCCCGGTCCTCACCCCACAAAACACTGAAAGGATTCACTGATTATATTTGATTATATCCAGTTTGTTTGCTATTCGGGGTTCTTTGTCATTCATCATTTCTTTCTTCTTTGGAAAAGGATCTGTATTCTATACTCATATGTGAATCATTACAATGAGATATGAACAACACTAAGAACGGCACATTCTCATTCGTACGATGATCAGCATTCTATATTTTCTACCCGCGAACTGAAAAATATTAACACAAACATCGTCCATTTCCTGTTCCTTTCCCAGTGCTTGCTTCAAAATGCATATGCTTATTCAAATTGTGGACTGTAGACGAAAAACCAAAGACTAATCCCAAAATTAAAGTTCGTCCACGTAAATATACCTACAGAACGGTGTGTTCCTGTTTCATTTGTCAAAACTAGAGTTTGTAGCTGTTACAGTAAACATAACTGTAACCGCATCAACCGAAACGTTTTTGACCGTCAGTGGTAGCTGATGACAGTCGAATTATTTTATCGACCATTGCAACCGCATCAACAGTTAAACAAATGAAATATTAGGGAGTTTATGTACGTCTCCGATAACGGATACCATTTTCTGTTAACTACCTTCTGCCCTAATGAGGTGTCTCTGTTTAACAAACAACGGAATGCGGTATACGTCAGCGAGACAGCGCAAAAACGTGCAATTGCCACTCTGAAGTAACGAGAATGAAATGATTCTGTTATTACCTACGTTGTCGTTTGTTATAGTGTCTCATAAATTTCCAGTACCTATAATACATTTTGTAATCGCCAAAGTTTAACCAATACCGACTGTTGAAATATACTCAACTGATAATGGGTAACAGCAAACCGCAACCCAACGATAGGTATGGTGCTGTATAATGTAGAGTGATAATCGAATCAATTCTGCAACAGCAACCAACGGAACAAATCGCTTCAACTATCACAAGCAGTTATAACCAAAAATCAGATCAATTGTTTCTGTTACAAGCCCGCGAGTCAAAATAAACGATCGCATTCATTTCTATGATCACTTGCCAAGTCTGACCATGAACCACGAGAAATGTAAAAGGCATGAAAGTTCGTTATTAAATCTCTGCAGCTCATCTGTTTCCCTTCCTTGCTTCCTAAATCTTAATTTTTGCATTCCTCAAAAACATCTATCGCGGACATAGTGGGTTTTCGCTGAGTGGTAGGAATTTTGTCATTTTGTAAATCGTTTTGTCTAACAACACTGGCCGGTCCCTCTATTCCCAAGAGTGGTTGTTAAAACTGATTTTTTAGCATCTGGACTACCACCTGAGTTCGATTCCCGCCGCTGGCAAACCAGACAACAGAATTGAGTTTTTCAACTTCCATTAGGGACACATTAGAAAACAAATTATATGGTACTTCCAAAATACTATTGTATAGATTACGCAAAATTCAAGGGCCAACCGGCCTATGTTTTTCTTTGATTAGTATACTTTAAAAAAAAAAAAAAAAACCACACACACTAATTCAGGTGAATAGATTGATGATCAACTGACTGACAGGGCGTTCTAAAGTCCTTTGTTAGTTTTTAACACAGGGCATTATATTTGAAGAGCAGAACACTACTACCTGTACCTGAAAGATTGTTATTGCAGCCGCATCCTCACAATAGTCGGTCAGCAGCTACATCCGGTTGGACGTCTTAGCCCAGCGGTTTTCCTCTGGTATTCGCCGCCATTTATCCGATCAAGGCGACAAGGCTGCTCGGCTGCTCGACTAGGGTTCTCTTTTTCTAATTTGCTCTCCACCCGAGTCCTGGAATCCGCTCTTCCGAGCGTTACCTCAGAGACACCAACTGGTTTGCTTTTTTGAGGCCAAGTTAGCGGTTTGCCAGAGTGAAGCAGGAGTTTGCTACTTTCCGAATTTCATTTAAGTTCTGTACCAATGAGTTCTTCTTAGGAGGAGAGCGGGGTAAAAATTGTGAATGTCCCAACTGACTGAACTCAGAATTCCCAAGTATCAAAGCAAAAAAAAAAAAAAAAAATTGACCTGCTGGATTTTTTCAACTGACTCAACTCAAAATTCCCAAGTATCAATGCAAAAGAAGAAAAACCGTTTGACTTTGTTGGATTTTCCCAACTTCTCAACTCAATTCCCAAATTCCAAAGTATCAAAGCAAAACAAAAACCTGCCCCCCTATCGGTACGTCCCTGAAGTTATAAATAAATAAGTAATACTGTACGAATATGATTGAAGAATCAACCCGATATCAGTCAGCAAATTATTATTTTATTTTATCATCCCCAATTTATTATTATTTGGCGTCCAGACTTCTTTATTTCATATACTGCAACACCGATTGAGTAATTATGACTTCCGTTGACGGAGACACGTCGGTGACTGGCAACTGCGATTGCACTATGTCTGCACCCTTCAGCATAAGCCTTGTTCCACCTGTGTTTCACCTGGTTGTTGTCTGCGTTCTGTGGAACACTGTGGACAGTGTCAGTCTGCTTTCTCAGATTCAGTTTGTGATTATTACTCTCTATTAACTGTTGATAGTCAGCTCTAGTTGAGTTCTGGACTCCGAGTCCGACTGACTTTAATTTAAAACATGATTGCGAGGAACAAGCAAAGCGAGCTCCGAGTCCGCTCACTCGAGTTTGATTTTTCAAGAAAAAATTTGCTATTTTCCTGAGGGAAGTTTGCTTTTTTGAAAAACAGAGTTGGTAACCCTATGCTCAGCTCCAGACATCTTCCGGCTTATTATCCAAGTTGAGAAAATTGAATCGCTTGAATAAGTCGCTCGGTCAAAAAATCAGCCGACCAGCCGGTAGTGTGGACCCGGCTTTAAATGCGCCTTGTGGAGAGATTATTCAATGTTGTCGGATACATGGCTATTCAAGATTCGCGGACGCACACCTGTTCACTGGCACACAGAAAAACTACTTGGATTCACATGCTGAAAAGTGGTTTGTTGTGACAGCTTAGAAGTAGGCAGTCACATAAAAAGTGATGAGGGCGAGTGATGGTAGTGAGTTGTTGATGGTGATGCGTATAGCCAAACCATCACTAGTGCAATACATACATCAATATGCAATGTTTGACTGTTTCCATTTTGCCCAATTGAGCAGCAGTGTAGTTAGCATTTTTACGCTGGCATACTGAACCAATAGGTTTATTACATTACGTATACCTACAACATAGTATGTACCAAATTGGTAGGTGTCAAACCAAAACGACAGCAACTAGCAACTAGAAAATATGGACGCTGTTAAACGTAACAGAACCAACCAACCATTGGTTAACAAAATGAGTTATTAGTATCGTTGGAAAGAGCGTAAAAAGTAGAATTTCTCAAAATTAGGCCCCGATTCAAAAATGTGTGCGCACGTTGGAAAAAAATTATCAGTAAACTCTATATCATATAGTTTACATGGCTCTTGAACTTCAAATCACACATTATTTTAAAAAAACAGATTTTGTCAGTTGGTTCTGTTACGCGTAACAGCGTCCATATATTCATGAGCGACATCTCCAAGCGATATCACGCTTGAAAGTGCGCACACCAGAGCAACATGACTTGTGATGAATAAATAAGATTGTACAAAAATTACGGCCATTTATCACTAGGCGACTTCACCCGGTGATATCTTGGCAACTCAGCTACTCGTGATATTGCGTTGCTTGTGCACAATTTTATTAACTGGCACTAATTTCCTTGGACGGGATATCGCGAGTGATATACATATTGCTAGTTGCTTCGGCCTGACACCCCACTAAGTGGGATCGCACACTGAAGCAATATAGCCTATTGCTATATCACCTAGCAATAAAGCAATATTATCACTCATGAACAAAACAGATTTATATGTACAGGATATTGCACACTGGACCAACGCGATATCAAATGTTGTCATAGCACGGCAATATTATCACCAAGCGATATGTTCTGCAATTGCTTGGTGATATATTGCCGTCGATAAACGTGATTTTTGCGGTCAGCTGATCGAGTACATGCATTATCACCGGCAACATATTGCTCCAGTATGCTCACTTTCCTAAGCAATATTGCCGAGTGATATCGCCATCACTTTATTACAAGTTGCTTTATTGCTTATGCGTGCAATCCCACTATGCGATAAACTAAGCAGGGTGTCAGGCCAAAGTAACTAGCAATATATCACTTGCGATATCACGTCAAAGGAAAACCAGTGCAAGTTAGCACAATTGTGCACACTAGAGCAACGCAATATCACGAGTAGCTGAGTTGCCGTGATAATATCACCAGGTGATATGACCTGCGAGTGACCAAGTGCTGCAATTTCTGTGCGATCTTATCTATTCATCACGAATCATGTTGCTCTGGTGTGCGCATTTTTAGGCGTGATATCGCTTGACGTTGTCGCTCATGAACACTGCGCTAGTTGCTAGTTGCTTTGGTTTGACACCCGCCTAAAGGGAAGGCAAAAGCAAACTACCAGAGCACTGCGCCTAAGGCCGCAGCACGTGGTTGGCAAGATACAATGCGACGGTTGAATCGCCAGCGTCTGGTTGTCGCCAGTGGCGGATCCAGGATTACACTTGGGGGGGAGGGGGGAGGGGGGCTAAATGTTGGAGAAAAAAAGAGCAAACAAAATTTTAAGCATGAATGCATGATTGTTAATAAGTGATAATGTTGATTCATTGATAACGCGATATGTATTCACGAACTGTGCTGTATGAGCGCTACTGTCATTAAAAACATCGGTGGCTAAAATAAGTGGAAAAGCGAGTGAAAATTTTTTTTTAGGGGGGCTATAGCCCCTTTAGCCCCCCCCCCCTTGGATCCGCCACTGGTTGTCGCATCTGGTCAGGGATAAAAGCTACGAATAGAAGACAATTCGTTCTTCATTCCGCCATGCAGATACCATACATCAAACTGCACACATCTATTCCCCGGACTTCAAAGATCAACAATAGGTCAGTCTAGTCGGTGAGCTGAAATACTCTTTCCTCCAGGACCGCAACAGGTAATGACCTTGAACGTTGTGTGACCGCATCTTGCCAATCTTTCGCAAAAAGAAAATGGTTCTAACGATTTGACATTCTCGCCACTTCGCATATCGCAATAATCACTCGACGGTATTGTTCCCATTTCGTGCGAGCACAGCGTTGGTCGTATTGTACATCCACATACATCCACAGACATGGGACGGTGTGTATTACAACAGGATGGTTCAACTGGTTACTCGTTACGTTAGTGTACGTACATGAAAAACTAACGTACACACAAAGAGAATAAAAATAAAAACAGGAAGCATTTAATCTAATCTTAGAGTATGTACGCGTAATTACAGGCCAGACTCGGTTAACTCTCTCACTCTCTCTCTCCCTGCCTCTTCGCCTCGCCGCCAAACTTGAATTAGCCGTCTCATTTTTTTATAGCCCTCGTGCCGCCGCGGATCGCGCATCCTCAATAATTTTACGAGTCTAGGTTTCCTATATAATATATTAGTACCCCTCGAGATCGTTTTGATTTAATCTAAGTAAGCATGTAGAATGCTGTGTACAAGCGTGTACACGTACGTACTATTCGCACGTCTTCGTTGATTTTTCGCGAATTTGTCCAGGGTTTCTCAAAATGTCATCGCGTCGAGAAAGAACGTTGGAAACAATTTACGCTACATTGCGTACATCGAGAGTACAGACTATCGTCGTTATTGCTAAACCATCAAAAATGGAATAATATAATAATGATTTAAAAAAAAAAAAGTAAAAATAATGAAATACGCAGATGGGTCGCTATTTCCTGTATACGAAATGCCGGATGTGACTGCGTTTTTTCGGTGGGCGTTTATTTCCACCGTACCTGAGTTCCCAAGACATATAACGAAGGAAATAACAATAGAACAGACACAACCAGTTGATAATTACGTTTTTAACGTACAGGTAACGTCGTTATTATTCACCATATCGTAAACGATACGGAGATTCTTTATTTTCTTCTTCTACATAGATAATATATACTTCTTCCTCCTTCAACAAACGGCCATCTAGTTGGTGTTCATCTATTAATGACGGTGGGGGGGGGGATGATGGATAATGACATAACCGTTAGCGTGATTCTCTTGCTGCACGCGCGTGTAAATAGAAAAAAAAAAAATAAAGCGGGGAGGGTGACACAAGCGGGTAACGATGGTCCCGATTTGTACAGTGCTTGATAGCGCCACGCGGAAAACAAAAAGGAACAAGCGCCAATATGCTCTGATAGTGCACCTCCTGATTCTTAACCAAATGGCTATCTGTACTTTTGATACTGCTTGTCTGAACAGATCCAACAATGTGCAGCCTAGCCAACGACACAAGTCCTTTTAATCAGGAATTCTGACGCCTGCCAATTGATCTCCGTCCATGATTCTGCCTTCCACGATCAGACGTGGTAGCTCGTATTTTTCACCTCTCAATACATGGCCTAGATATTGCAGTTTTCTACTCTCAGTGGCGCTTAGGAATTCAGCTTCCTTCCGCATTCTGTCAAACACTTTGGTCCATAAAATCTTCAAGTATTCTACGACAAAAATATATCTCCACCGCCTATATATTCTTTTCTATATACACTCTTTCTAAGAGTATTATACTCTTCTGAACCTCGAAGCTCCTAGAAAGAGTATTTCCTCTTGTGCTCCAAAAGGCTCAAGGAATACTCTTTCTTTTAGCATCAGCCAAATTGATAACATCAATCTTGGGCTCGGCATCAATTTCAAATCAACTGAACTGATAATATTATCACTGATGACCAAATTTCAAGTATTTCTGAAAAGTTGTGGCACTATGACTCATATTTTTTTACAATACATGATCAGAAAGACAATGTTTACTTTAGTATTTTGTAAATGGAAAGCAGCGTTTTTCATTGAGAAATCAGATACAAGCACATAGGCGCCGATTTGGCACTTTGGGAGGGGGCGACTTTGCCCCCCAATGAAAACTTTGGAGGGGCAACGCCGCCCCCCTCAATATTTTCAACTCAAAAATGAAAAAGTACAAAAAATTTTACCATCAATGTTTAAATTCAACAAAAAATTAAAAAAAAAAGAAAAAACGAATAAGAAAAAATCGATAATACCGGAATATCAGACGCGTTTCAATAAAATGATTTAAAAAAACCGGGCTCCGACTGATATTCTGCCCCCCCCCTAATATTTTCCATAAGTCAGCGCCTATGTACAAGCATAACCTCGATGTAAAGTAAACGTGCCTCAATGTAAAAACATGAGTCACATTTTTACATGTAGGCACGTTTACCAATGACACGATGGAACAACATTAAGAATGCCAACAGATGCCGAGAATGGTCGACGAATGCCGAGGATGTTACATTACGACGTTACCATTGCAAATTGTAGCTTTTTGATATTATTTGCTGTCTGAACTATAGGTTTCCTTTCAGTTGGGAAAATGCACAAGCTGAATTTTTTGGTGTTGCTTTCTTGAGAAAGCTGTTAATGTTTTCCCTTTCTGATCATGTATTGTAAAAAATATCTAACAGAACAAAAGATCGATCCGAAAGTGAGTTTACATGACCTGGGAATTGTTTATACTCGCTACACTTGTTCGCAAACTTTCCCTCGCATGTAAACACTCACTTTCGACTCTTGGTGCGTAATATACTATTGAATAAAGTTTTCTATTTTCTTCTAATGCACGTAATTTCTTAAATAAGTGGGCATCAGTTATTTAGCATAGAGGGTAAATTTTGATGATGAAATGAATTTCTCAAGATTGGTGGTTAATTTGTGAATGGTGTGAATGGGGAACAAGTTTGTAGGGGAGGCAGCGGGAAATACGATCAGCTGCCAAAAGAAAAGTCCTCATCAGAAGGGGTGGAGGCAGTGTTTCTGAAGGGAGTGGGCTGAGAAATTTTCTGTATACTTTTCTCCAAAAAATGTCTGGTCACCCTGTTTCTATACTTAGATTCATGGTCCAGCTTTTGTAGCCGTATATGAGAATCGAGATGATGAGGCAAAATATGGAGTCCGTTAGTTCAATATTAGTCGAATTGTACTCTGAAAACAAATACAGACGATATCTAAAGGAAATTAAGGCGCTGAAATTCGCTAGGGGTTTTGACCACTGGCTGCTTCGCGACCAAATTCTTTTTCCAGCACTCGCTTCGACCACATCATCCCTTTTCTTCAGCCTGTACGCCGCATTTTTGTCGCTCTTTTCCTGACTTCGTCCATCAGCCTCATTCTAAATCAAACTGCCCAGCTGACTGATGACTGACTAGCTGGCTGGTTGACTAACTACCTGACTAACTTATTATTCATCTGACCGTCTATCTCGTAGTTTTTCCGGACTAAGTCAAAGACAGAAAGCAGGTTTTCATCATACTAAAAGATTACACATTTGGAAACTTTTAGAGAGTCCTTTTAGTACAACGTTCAGACAGAGACAGAAAGGCAGACAAAGACGAGGTAGGCAGATGAAAGGATTCTTCTTAAAGTGCCGATCTATCCGATCATGAAGCTATACCCGCAGAGCTGCGACATAATTTCTCCATTTTCCGCGGTCCTCTGCTTTTCTTGCGACAACATGGGCTGGCTCTCCACATGTGTCCCGAATTTGGTCTGTCCACCTCATTGGGTAGCGACCACGTAACCTGCCTCTCTGGATTATTGTTCTTCCGAATATTTCAACATGGACGCGTACATACAGAGCTTATCCGTTCAAGGTTTCCTATCTCATCCACAAAGAACACATTGGTTCGCTTTGCAGTCTATGGCACACACAGCCTCCTCCTCCAGATCAAAAGTTCCACCCTGTCCAGTTTATTTCGGTCGACTTTCCATAACGTCTAATTTCAACTCCATAAAGCACAATGGTGAAGGTTATAGTGTCTGTACCATTTTGATCTTTGTGTCTTTCCTGATATCATGATGACTCTTCCAAATACAGCTTAGTTTTACAACAGCCTTTCGAGCAAGTCGAGCTCTTCTTCTTATATCAACCTCGCTCTGCCTCGTAACCCAATATGTGCGTGTCTGTGAGATCAATTTTTCCTCCTCGAGATTAAAGACTTGATATACAGATATACAATATTCTTTTTAGCAAGGGATAAGGCTTGGTCTATGTGTCCTGTCAATTTCCTTGTTAGCTTGACTGCCCGGCTTTCAGGATATCTGACTGGCTGCCTATTTCTCTATTCGTCTGTCTGTCTATCATCTATCTCGCTAGTTGGCTAGCTGGAACTCAAAATAACAGATATGTCCTACATTTTTCAGGTATCAGACAGGTATCCAAACGTCTCTTCAACGAGAGAGGAGTGCAGGTTTCTAGTAGATACAGCTGCTTTAGATTATTTTGCTTTCGAGACAAAATTGCTGCACTGGTGCACTCAGCAGGGACGTATCGAACAAACATTTTTGGCCGGAGGGAGGGTGTGATTTCAGTCCATAAATGCGAAAAAAATTACCGCGCTCAAATTAGTTATCTAGACAAAATTCAGGTAGTAAATAACACAAGAAATTAATTTTGCTCCCCGACAAACATTCCACAGTGAAAAGAGGAGAAGAGACAGAGGAATCGAACATGGAAAATTTCTAAAACAGAGATGTTTTTTTTTCATTTCATTTTTCTTTGTTCTCTTCTCTGTTATCGCGCAATAATTGGGGAAAAGAAAAGATAAATCAGACTTTCTTTTTGATTTTTTCGGTTAGTTGATTTGCCGATCAAAATTAATACAAGCAGAGATCAGAGTGAAATTTTGTTCCTATATCTCACAGGGATTGACGCTTAGGCCCACTTCAAACATGTACATTTCTTCCCTTTCATTCGATTTACGAATCAAAAGTTCAAGGAAAATCTGAACGAAAGACAAATTTACTTCCGTTTTCTTTTGGTTACTTGTTTTTCGTCCTTTCTTTTCATCAATTTGTCAAGGAGATTCGAAAATTCCGCGCAAAATCCTGTTATTTATTACCGCGAACCAGAATCGTATTTAAATCAAAAATTGGAAAAAAAGAAATGTCAAATAACATTTCTTTTTTACAGCTACGTAAATCAAAGTTGAACAAACTTCTGAATGAAAGCTTTCTTCTTTCTTTGCTTCGATTCTCCGGATTTATTTATGTTTTTCCCTCAATTAAATTGGGAAATAATTTAGAATGAGAAAACTGATTTTTGGCTGAACCAAATTTAGAATTTAAGGAAACAGGTGGTACGATAGAATCGAGAGATTTTCACCTAATCTCAACCGGAGATGTCTTGCTTCTTGTGATTTTCTGGCCAAGTTCGACGAGGGCAAAATGTTAGGGGGTGTAGAAGATGAAGATACTGACTTACATTCCTAAATATTTTATTGAGAAAATAGTCCTCATATTTCTAATTTTGCCGACTAACTATTGCATTTTTTCGAAGAAAATATACGGAAAATGCTGACTCGGCATATTCGAAGGCTTGCTATTCCCCCCATCAACAACGCCCCTGTTTCTGGCTTCGACACTAAAATATCCAGAAGCGGCAGCGAGTACTCGAAATCGAACAGGTTATGAAGTAGAAGAGCTCACGAAAGGTAATCAATCCACCCCCAAATGCCCTTATCTCAACTCAGAAGTATGCAGAACAGAGGTCTTCTGTTTCTGTAGAGTAAAAACAATGCAAAAGTCGATGACTGGTAGGTGTAACCTCGTTTAACTTTTTCATAATTTTTCTTGCTGTATTCTGTATTATTGTTTTCATTTCGATGGTAATGAACTCCGGAATTTTCTTCGAAAAACAGAAAGTCAGTCACGGCAGAAATGCGCTATATTGACGTTTCAAAATGTAAGCTACATTATTGTGAAAATTGTTTAACAACAAAAATAGTTTTAACTGAAATTACGCAATTTTCGCAATCTTTATTAGGAAATGGGTATATACAGTCAGTGATCTTTGAAAAACTAATGATTTCGTTTTCGTATAGTAATTGTTCGATGTCTCAACGTTCGTAACAAATATTCTTCTAAACCATAATATATACTTCGACCTCAGAGCCTCTCAGAACAGGATAAGGTATGTCACTGGGGCAAGCTGCGATTTGCGGACATTTGGTTTCTAGATACGAAGAAAGCACAACAAACCATTTTAATGAAATCCGGTTTAGGATCAAGTTTATTCTTAAACACTCTTTACATTATGCAATTATACATGAGACTTTGGAAAAAATCGGGTTTTCTAGTCTTGTGGTGCGAGAGGTCAGACCCTTACGGAAATTCAACGGACGGAGGTCGAGATAGGACTTGTCGTATGTTAGCGAGAATATCCTATCAATACCTTTCCGCAAAGTTCTGCAGGTTTCCCTTTTCAAATTATTGTAATTTTGCCCACGCAGAAAGACTTGAACAGGTAGTTTTAGTCCCACACCGGTCATACCGAAGTGATTTTCTAATGGAAAGGAAGGGGGAGTTCTCCAATTACAAAATATTAATTTTTCAAACAGAGAGAATTTTGAGGTCAATAAGCAAGAGAAAAAAAGGAAAGGTTTCTGATTTTTTTACACTTTGAAAAAGCTGAGAACCTAATTCATCCAACTGAGGGCGATTTCGCCAACAGATAGAAAATTTCGCGGGAATATTCCCTACATCTTCAGGGCGTTCCTTTTCGTTAAAGCCGTTTTTACATTTTTTTATTTATTTTTTTTTAAAATATTGGTTTAGGAACGATGTACAACGAAACTGGGTCAGAACGCTCAATGTAAATTTGTGTGTTTCTACATCTCAATGTGGATAGATACGCTTAAGGGCAGCAAATTGAGTAAATTTCATCGTTTTGAAAGAAAATTAAACCTGGAAACACACTCGTAGGCTGTACCAGTCGGCAACATATTGTATTTCAGCCTACACGAATGCATGCCTCAATGATTTTCCGGTGTGAATATTCGTTATTTATATTATGCTTTAGTGTTATTTCCAGATAGGCAACTTTCCGTCAGATTTCCGCTTCGCATTTTAGTTTTACATTACAGTCGAGATCTTCCTTTGTTCGTAATTTAAGTGGGGCAAAACACCGAGCGAGCAGCCTGCGTAAGACAAACAAGCGGGTTCACTGACTTTTTGAGTTTTCCGTTTGACTTCGTCGTTTCCGAATTTTACGAAATTTCATTTCGACGCGCTTTGCCTACCGGCATGAGGATTCTTTGTGTAAATTTACAAGCATTTTTTGACTCGAACCAAGAATTTGCGAGGGTCGTGCGAACGGTAAGGCGTGTTCAAGAGGCAACGAGATACCGCCGATGTAATTTCAGAAATTGAGCGGCAGATGTGGATAAATTTTCAACCTTGTAATGCGCACACAGCTTTCAGTTTCTGCCACCCAAAAAATGATGCCACATTGCCCCGTGATTCTTTACGTCAGATTTGATGAATTCCAAGACACAGATTGATTTTTTTGGGAACTGATGGCATGCGGTTGCCGGTGGCTGAATGACATTTGCTGTAAACGGGTCTTCTGACACAATGCCCCACAGAAAAGTTCCACTTTGCACTAGCTTTAGAACTTCCACTTTCTGAGCACGACTGATCTTACAAGATGAGCATAACAGACCGGCATTTAGAATTTGCGAGTAGGGGCTACTGGCAAATTTTGCGCAATTTAAAGTTATTTCATACATGATATACTATTTATACCATAAAATATTGGGAAGAGCAATTTCGCTACTATCTAAAAAAAGTTTGTTCTCAGGCGGCGTTTATCTGTCTCCTTTCCTCAAAAACCGATCATACGATACAGCACCATTAGCACTTTGAAATGTAAGAAAAACTGCGTTGTCTTTCTAAATGAAACAAAGATTAAAAGTATTCACCAGCATGAATCATAATACAGAATAATTGAAGAAGCATTCGCCTTCCCCTCCAGTGACGCTCATATTGACTCCTCAATATTGGTGGCAGACAAGGGGATTGAAATAAGGCACTTTGAGAGTTTTAAGAGACAAAATTTATAAGAATTTTGGAGATTCACAAAATCTACTTTCAAGAGATAGTTTTTTTTGCTTGTCGACTTGAATTTTCTATTTTTGCCTCCCCCCTCACTCCCAGAAAAACTTCTGACATACGTTGCTAGGTAGTGGGTACAACTGCAACTGCCTCGTTATTCCATTAAACACAGTAAGAAAACAACTCAGGCGCATTTACATCGTTGTTCCTCTACAACACGAGAGAAGATAGTCTATGTAAGCTCAGTTGTGTTACTGTTCCACTAGAAACAATATGAAAACTCAGTTGATTTGAGTGCAGCCGCATCCACTGCTTTTCTAGAACCAGTATAAAAACTGTCTTCATGGACAGACTGTTACAATATGTCAGATCACATTACAATTCTTGAAAAAGAAGTATGAAAAAAAAATCTACAGGAAATAACGGCTATTGCTGTTTGATTTAATTTGGAGAGTATCTATGCTCCGGTTTGTAGTATTGTGTCTTTTCCTTTCCCCACATGCCACCTTATTCGCAACTGTTTTCGGCATTCTTATTTGGGACAGACTATAAAACCGGTTTGGATGGACTATCGCAGATGGGAAGTTATCTATTCGTTATCACATCGTACTTCCACCATCCTAACCCATCTCCTCGTATTAAACCTTATAACACTTATCAAATTATCTTAGAATTGATATATAATTATCCAAAAATCCGGGTATCCCCTCTCCGCATCACGTGAACAAACTGATAACACAGCTTAAATGGACGTTGATATCACAAACATTTACCCATATAGGAGGTAATGACTATAATAATAACCTAAAACACAGATGTCATTGTTCCTCCAGAACAAAGTACAAAAACAGTGGACTCAGGAGCAGTTACTTTTATGCCACTGTTTTGCAAGTACAGTATGAAAACCGTCAACTCAGGGACAGTTATGTCCTTGTTCTGCAAGTTATAGTATGTAAACATCAAATACCTGTGCAGTTACATTGTTTTCCCGCAAGGTTCATTCAAGACAAATTATGTTGTGTTCCACTAGACATATTAAAAACAAACAAACAGTGAACTTAAGTAAAGTTGCATTGTTGCAGAGTTAGGATACCTAGTTTACCAAACAAAATCAGAGCACCAGTTACAGAGTTACATCAGTATCTACCTTCAAGTAGCAGCGCAGCAGAATATCAAAGACATTACTGCTGATATGGCCTCTTTTTACCGATTAAGTTTGCAGTTACATGGCTATTCCGCAGCTTCATTAGACAGGTCCATAACCAGCTTTATGCGCCATGAGGGGAGAGGGCAGCCAATTACGTTGGTGCAGCAAAGTAGGCAATGATAAATGTTTTAGCAAAGGGAGGAGAACAAATTTTCTCAGGGAGGGACATGCCCTCATTTGTCCCTCCCTCGTTACAAGCCTGGGTTGAGTTAAGCAGAAGTAAAAATTATAGGCCAATTGTCGTGCGCGTTAAAATACCCATTCAACGGATTCAAGGTGGTGCAAGAGGGGAGAAAAAGTCTCCGATCCAAAAAATTTCGCCAACTGAAAAAATTGAAAAATAAAACTTTCTCAAACGAAATTCCATTGGAATTTCGAGAGGCTCCGGGCAGTTATAATAACACGTAAAAATATATTGTTTCCACAAGATTTGAAACTATGGATTCTTACTTCATACTGTACAATTATAAACGACGGGAAATCATTAAGAATCATAATACAGTTTTCCAAACATCATTAACAGAAAATGAAGGTTACTTTTCTCTAGCATCTCAAAAGGGGGTAACAAGCTGGGAACATTTTTAGGCTCTTGATTAGGTCTTCTATGTTCGCGGCGAGGCTTGGTGTTTAAACTTCGAAATGGAAAAATAAGTTCACAACTGGGAATGGTTGACAACCCGAAATATTAGATATGATTTCGATCAACTTTTCTTTCTGTTTTCAGTAGCTAGTTTTGCTGTTACGAACAAATGGTATTCTTCGTTGTCAGAAATATCCTATACGGTGACGAATCCGGTACGGATAAATTAAATTATGTCTATACTTAGAAACAGCAGACCCAATCTTCGGGTTAAATATTCATACCTGTCGATGACGTACACAGGTACCGTCAAGTTTATCGTTCCAGATGTGCATACGTCACACTGACCGGACTTCCGAGTCTCTGAACCAAAACAGTATTATTCGTCCGGTATACTCTCTTCAAACCCTGCCTCTATGCCTCGATTCCTTTAGTTGTAGACATGTCAGTTTCTGTTGTTGAAAAATTTTGTTTACTTTTCAAAGAAAGTATAATTAAAATAAAGGTAACCAAATCCATAAAATGCCTATATAATAACGGCTCTAGTTTTCCAGTTCGCAGTTGAACTAATTTTACCCACAATATCGCAAATCCATAAAATTCATTATCGACGCCGAATGAAGTTTCACTTTTACTGAACAGGAATACATACGCGCAGTTCTGACAGACCTCGTTTTATTCGATGATATGATTTGCAGAATTATTCAGGTCCAATGACTCGTCTTCTACAACAGCCTATCGTTTTATTTTTATTCTCAGTAGCTTCGCAAACTATGTATGCGTATGAAGAGGAACAGTGAGTGAGTAGTTCAATAAAATTTCGTAAAAATGTGTACCCTTTTAGCAGTGAACACTGATCACCCTCAAATAGATTACAGCTGACATTCTCCCAGTTATGGACACCTTCCCAGCGGCGAACGCCCTTACAGGAAAATGTCCTTTATCAAGAGGTGCTCGCTGTTGGGAAATCTTATGAGGGAGGAGAGAGGGGTATAGAAAACAATGAAACTGAAAATAAATCATTCCAAATTGAAAAAAAAATGTATGTTTGCGTGTATAGAAATCACATAATCTCTTACAGATGCATACTTTCTTCTAGAATCGGTATTCACATTATTTGTATACGGGTAGTAACACACTTTGTTTTGTAATACGGCTGGACACTAAAGACCTCGAAGTCGGGCGTCGTTAAATAACAAATAAATGATGATAATGAACTTGGCAAGATCAGGTAGGCATCTTTTGTATCTTCCAGTATTCTATTCTACGGAAATCCTCGTGTACGCATCCGTGCTCCAAAGTATGCGTAAGAACAAGCAAACTGTATAGTATGGCGATCAGATTTGCATGAAATATGAGGAACATGTCAAATAAGAAGACAAGAGAAGTCCATTTCTCATGGAAATCGTATTTTAGCATGGTTCAATCTATAATTTATTATCTCATGCACATATTCTTAGTTACTGAGAAGTCCACTAGTCACCAGACACCTCGCCTTGCAACTGAGACCGCAGAGAACTACGAGACTCTGTATCCCCGTAAAGTCGAAAGTGCATTTTCCACACTTCCTCGAAAATCCAGAAAAATAGACTTACTTTAACTTTCCTCATGCAAGACCGAAGATATACAGAACCCTGCAACTCCCATCTACTTCGCGTAGTGTTCAACCTATGGATACCACGTGTATAAGATCTATGTAAATTAACACATTTTAGGTGTACACATTATGATGTAAGTCACGGGCGCGGTATCTCCCCACTGGTCAACAGGACGCAAATTCGATCATCTACTTTTCACTCGCATCCTACTAAGGACCAGCTCTGCAACCTTGGCCGCATCATCGTGACTCCTCAAATCCGCCGACGCTATTACTTTTCGTGGAGGAGACGTGTTCATTGTTCATTAGAAAATCCGAGGTCCCACTAGCAGGAAGGTATACTGCATCGAAGATACATATGAGTTTCGAGAAACGAATGAATCACGGCAATATTAGGACAAAAGCAGAGAAACCAAAAGGCGAAGCAACAAAGAGATTACTGGGCAGAGTGTGCAATTCGCACCATCACCAATCCAACTCGCAGTCAGTTGAGGAAGAAATGTCTGGAAGTCCTCGTTGTCGCCGTGTCGCGTTTTCTATAACAAAAGATTGCGTGCACCCGTGCACCGCTTTTTTTTTTTCAACTTGCTTCTTAGATTCTGCAGGATCCCTTAAATTCTTACAGGGGCATTGGCCGGCGAGTTAGTCCTTATTGGCTTCCCTTGTATCTTTCCTTGTACTGCCAGAATGAATATCCCCGGTTTCTCGTATTTTGTGAGCACTGTTTGATGTCTTCTACGAGTACTTTTCCTTTTTCTTCTATTTTTGCCAGTACTGTAGCATTTGTAATGTGTTCGGTCCATGATATCTTTGATAATCTACGGTAGCACCACATTTCAAACGCGACTAGTTTTTTCTCACAGTCCGCATTTATGGTCCACGTTTTTCGCATGAGTATTTAAGTACTGTCTGTACGTTGCACCGCATTATTCTTTTCCGTAGACAGTTCAGACTCATTTTTCTATTTTCGAGCACTTTGTTCAGGTTATTGAAGGCGTTTTTCGCTATTCCAATGCGTGATTTTATCTCCTTAAGATCTCGACCATCGTCATTTGTCAAAACACCAAGGTATCGAAATGCGGTCACATTTTCGATGTTTTGTCCTCCAACTTGTATATCAACCTCTTTACCTTCACTTCTTATAAACTTCATTACATTGGTCTTGCCGGCGTTGATTTTCATACCGTATTTCATCCCTGAGTGTTTATGTTGTTGATCATTTTCTGTAGTTGGGTCTGAGAATCTGCTATTACAACTTTACCGCCCGCGTAGCTTATTTGATTTATTCTGTGACCGTTTATCCAGATTCCCATATTTTCGATTTTCGCTTTGTTCATCGTCTCCTCTACATACGTGTTGAATAGTCTTGGAGATAGAGGGCTGCCTTGTCGAACTCCTTTTTGTATGCAGCGCTTGTCACTCGAGTATTCGCCACCGATCTTCATATTTGCGCGCTGATTCCAATACAGGTTCATTATTATCTTCAGGTCCTTGTCATCGATATTGCGCTTCTTTAGGATTTCCACATTCGTGATTTACACGATCAAATGCCTTCTCGTAGATGATGAAACACGTAACGATCACTCTATTTGCATTTAGAGCTCTTTGAACAACAACTTTGAGCAGTGAAATCGCATCTCTGGTTCCTTTCTTTGCTACAAATCCGCACTGTGTTTCGCTTAGGGTTTCGTCCAGCTTTCGTTCGATTCTAGCGTTTGAAGTAAAGGGGATAAATGAAAGAATACGTGTTCTGAAACTGGCAATTGGGGCAAAACTAAAATTAGCTTTGGTGCTTATGCAAACCTCCAGGGTGTATAGTTTCTCAGAAAAAAGACTACTACACAATAATGATGGGGGATTTTAATGCAAAAATAGGTTTAAAAATCCCCACGGAAACGTGCATGGGCGACTGGGGCATAGAAGATAGAAACGAAACGGGCCCAAAATTAGCAGAGTTGGCAAATCAAATGAACACGAAAACTGCCAACACGCTTTTCAAAAAAAAAAAGGAGAGAGAAAAATGGACCTGGGTATCCCCGAACCAAAAAACTATAAACATGATTGACCACTGCCTAGTAAATGAGATGTCAATTGTGAAGGACGTAACAATACTTAGCAGATTCGAATTCGCCTCCGACCATAGGGTCCGGTGCACTTTCAACATTCCAACACGAATAAGATACAATAACTTCAGTAATAAAAAAAGTAAGATACCTAGGGCAATAATTCCTCTCTGGAGATATGAGGAAGCTAGAAATTTTCTGGAGAAGATGTTGCTCGAAAACAAAAATAAATGGCAGGGCACGAATGTATAAGAACGATTGTCTGATGGAAGTAGAGAAAGAAACGGTAGAAAAGTTTGGTAAGTATAAGGAGGGAGAGAACACGGTCGATAAATTATCTCTAAAAACAAAAAAAAAAATTCGCACTAAAAACGAGAAGAAATGAGGAAAATTGAGAAGATGTCTAAACAACAAAAGGTAAAGTGGTCAGAGCTGCAAAAGTTAGTGAGGAGGGAAATCAAATGGGACTTCAGAAAGTAGGAAGCAAGGAGGGTGGAAGAAATAATTGAGGGAACATGGTCTTCAAAGAAAATGAGGAAAGAGCTTTATAAAGACAAAAAACTAACAATAGGTCTGAGGAATTCCAAAGGAACATAGTAACGGATAGAGTAAAAATTGTAAAAATTGCAACAGACTTCTACAGTAACCTTTATCCCCCCCCCCAACGAGATGCAGCCGGGAAGGGAGAAATAGGAAAGAGAGAACAGAGATGTGGAGGGGATGGATGAAGATGAATTTCCCCCATCCTGGGAAGAGAAGTCGAAAACACGCTGAAAAGACAGAAAAGGGGCAAAGCCCCCATCCAGATAAAGTTAACAACTATACACTAAATATTTTCGCGGAAATACTAGCAGGCCCACTTGCACTTATCTTCAACCAAACGATAAATCAAGGCATAGCACTAAAACAGTGGAAGATCTTACTACACAAGAAAGGGGACAAGACCCAATTGAACAACGTCAGACACATCAGTCTATCCTCCAACATAGGCAAGGCCTTCATGAAAATTATTAAAAACAGAATATACTAGACGAAAATCAACTCCCAGAGTAGGTAGGATTTAGGAGGGGAATGTCCACAATAGATCATATACACACTTTAAACCAGTTATTAGAGAAAGCGGACGAGTACCAAATGGAAGTGCACCTGGTATACGTGGACATCCAAAAGGCGTTCGACACAATAAGTCACACATACCTATGGGACACCCTGACAAAACAATAAAAACGCTCAAGCTTATATCAACCTGGATAAAAAAAGGGGATACAGTTGTGGTACACAGACGAGTAAAACAGGGGGATCCCTTGTCACCCAACTTACTCACAGCACTACTCGAGGGAGTTATTAGAAAAATAAATTGGGAAAGTTACGGAATAAAAGTGGATGGCAAATTTTTGAATCCCTTGAGATTTGCGAATGACATAATGTTAATAAGCGAGCGGAAGGAGGAAGTTAAAAAAATGGTGGATGATCTGATGGTGGAGAGTGCCAAACGGGTCTGGAAATAAATTAGAGCAAGCACGAAATATATGAGTAATAAAGAAGAAGGAAAAACTTTCATTGGTAAGCGCAGCTAAGAAAAACAGGAAGACTTCATGTACTTGGGATAGATCATCACATTGAAAAATAAAAAGGGTAAAGAACTGGAAGTTAAACGCGAGCGGTCTGGAGGGGGTATGGGGCGCTAAGATCCATCTTTAAGGGCAAAATGAAAACAAAATCTAAAATAAGGATGCTAGAATCCTGTATTTATCCGATACTACTATACGGGGCACAAACATGGACGACGACTGCGGCGGAAGCCAAAAAACTACTATCAACGCAAAACAACATGTTAAGAAGTATAATGGGACTTAAACTAATGGAGAAAACCAAAGTCAAAGATTTAAGAAACAGAGCAAAAACGAGAGACATCATATACTTAGCTATAAAACTAAAAATAGGCTACGTCGACCACTTAACCCGAGATACCAGAGAGAGTTGGAGCCAAAAAATCACTCTACGGACTCCCTATGGATGTAAAAGGAGAAGGGGGAGGCCGGCACCAAAGTGAAGGGACAAAATTGTGAACAAAGCGGGAACCCTCCGGGGCAGAGCAGCCCAAAACTGTAACAGCTGGAACAGAATCGGGGAAGCCTTTGCTCGCGAATGGGGGCACAGTGGTTGAGGTGCACATGGCGAAGGACGCGACAAACAAAAGCGAATTAGCGGACGTGGAAGATTGCTTTCTACTGTACTCTGTAGGGTATCAGGTGGGGATGAGCGTGGTAGAACATTTGATTAAGTTTGCTATGGAACGCTTCGCACGCATCTGTGGTTCTGATACTCTCAGCGTCGTACGCCGCCCACATTGTGGGAAGAAAGATACCCGCCACATACGTATCGTACATGTAATCAGCTAACTCAAGGATTCGGGAATCGGTTGACAAGTTCGGGTGGAAATCCATAAGGAGGCAGTCCTCTACTTCTTCCGGTTTCAGAAAAGGTAGGTCGAAGAAGGACCTTCAGAACGCTCATCCGTCACGGGTACACTCGCTGAAGACCTAAAGACTGAATGTGACGGTACCACGACTGTCCCAAATGGAATCGACATCCAAGAAGAGTACTTTGTGGCCAAACTTTGTGAATCAATTAGGGCGCAATGAACACCGGACGGAACTCGTACATGTCAAACAAGTTCGTGCCGGACGGAATCGACACATCTTTTCGATTTACACTCGGACGCAATGCATACATCTAAATTTTGCCGGGGACGCAACTGGCCACCAACCTAAAATATACCTATAAGGCCAAATCTAAATTCAATTGTTAATTTTCATTCATCTTATTTCAGGCCAAGATATTCGTTTAGCTAGTTATTTGATACCAGTTTAGGTTGTGTATCATCTTTTGCATTCTATCTCATGGCATTCTTCGTATGTAACGCTCGAACACTCAAAATAAAGGCTTATTGATTGACTGACTGATTGCTGCACATGTTTTTAGTTACTGAGAAGACCACTAGTCACTAGAAACCTCGCAAGAGAAGTACGAGATTCCGCATCCCCGTAAATTCGAAAATGAGTTTTACACATTTCCTAGAACATCCAGAAAAATAGACTTACGTTGACCTCTCTCATTCAAAACGGAAGATAAACAGAACCTCGCCACTCCCATCGACTTCGCATTGTGTTCAACCTATGGATACGTGTAGAAGATCTATGTAAATTAACAAATTTTACGTGTACACATTGTGACGTAAGTCACGTGCGCGGTATCTCCCCACTGGTTAACAGGACGCAAATTCGATCATCTAGTTTTCACCCGCGTCCTACTAAGGACCAGCTCTGCAACCTTGGCCGCATCATCGTGATTCCTCAAATCCGCCGACGCTATTACTTTTTGCGTTTTTTTTTTTTTCTTGTTTTATTTTTAATTACTCGGCGCGTTCGAATTAGGCAATATTTACTCGGGCCAGTTTCGCTATTTCGCTTATTTTTTCCATTGCTCGTTTTCCCTCTCGTCGTAACCGTTTCGATCTCGTTGGCCCGCGAATCGGTTCCACTTAGCACGTCTAATTTGTCGCTGCACCAGTTTTCGTTGTACGTATACGAACACTTTTCGTCTCAGAAGAAAGGGAAATGTCTGCTCGGAAGAAAAAGACAAAAAAAAAAGAGAAAAAAAGGAGTAGAAAAAAAGAGTAAAATACGAGCGAATGGTGGAAGTGCAATGTGTAAACTATGTGTACGGTGAACAGAGAGCGAATTACCGCCAATTTGCCGATATCTAGATAAGTAGGCTAGTTTAAATGTGCAGAGAAGACTATTGTGAAAAGCGTGAATTAGAGTGGAAAACTACTTTGGCAGAAAAAAAAACACCGCGCCGGTACCGCCGAGCTGATTTTAGCGCGGCTGTTGACGAGCTCTCTCACGCGTTTTCCGCAGCCAGTAGCAGTGGGTCGCAAAATTCGTCGCACTACGCCACACGGTTCCGTGTCAATGGCCGCAAGTGAATCACAGACGTAAAAAACACGAACGAAGTTCACCACACTGTACAGGGAAGTTCGTCGAGAGTGGCTGGTCTGAGGGTCTGAAAGATCCCCGAGACTTGAGATCATTGTCTGATGCCAACAATCAGCAGAGACCTGCTAGTAAACTGCTATTCTGAGTGGATGTCAAAAACTGGAGAAGGGCAAAGGATTTCCAGGAGGAGATACAAGTTATATCTGTGCTAGCCACATCACAGATATGGCTACGACTTCTTACTTCAACAAGTAATCAGAAACCTAGCGGGCAAGCAGTTCTGAATTCATCGCCGGAGTCAACAATACTCAACTTTAGCCAAGTTTTGAAGTTATCACTATTACGGTGTCGCCGTCCAAATTCAGTACCTGATAGTACACATTCAGAGGTTCCGAATTCAATGTCAGAGAAACTAATTTACGCATCAACAACTTCTGCCAAGTTACAAAGCTATCAACCGGGTGTCGACCTCTTCTCACTCTAACACCCGGTGGGTAGCATTTAGTAGTTCACGACTGGGTCGCCAATTCATGAATCAACTTCTGCCAAGTTACAAAGCTATCAACCGGGGGGGGGGTGTCGACCTCTTCCTTTCAGTACCCGGGGTATACATTCAGAGGTTCTGAATTCATCGTCGAAGTTACTCTTTCACGCATTAAGAACTTCTACCCAGTTATATAGCTGTCATCATTCAAATGTTGATCTCTTCTTACCTTAACACCAGGCAATGAACATCTACAATGGTCAGGTCCGTGCGTACGATTTACTAAGGGTCGGGGGAAGGGAGGGTCATCAAGTTTCCTTTAAAAAAATAGGGGGAAAAAACTCGTCTACAAAGAACAACTGGTGTACATGAAATACAATATACTGCATCTACACAGTCTTCAAGCACCAAACACTTAAGTCAAGTAAAAACGAACAGTAAAGCGCCTAAAGTCGTTGAGTGAAACAAAGCAGAGAGGGAGAGCGCTATAAAATTGAAAATTTTCCCCTTATCATAAAGTTCAGGATGTTTTTAAAATTATAGCTCAAAACCCTTCCAGGGACGTACCGAAGAGTTTCTCCTGAGGGGGGAGGGAGGAGGAGTGAAACTCCCAACTGATTCAACTCGAAATTCCCAAGTATAAAAGCAAAAAAAAAACTTTTAGCTTGTAGGATTTTTCCCAATTTCTGAAATTAAAATTCCCAACTGTTGAATTTTTTTAACTTCTGAATTAAAAATTCCCAAGTATTGAAACAAAACAAAAATGCTCTTACTACTGGGTATACTTGAGCGAAAACCCGTAACTAAAACCCATAAAGAAAAGTCGCTCAGTCGGTTGGTTGGTCGGTCTCAGTCAGTCTCAGTCAGACCTGCGAGCACTACATTCTGCTAGTGCATCATCTTGCAGACTAGTCTGCAACCACGGAAGAGCATTTTCATATCATTGCTTCGTGGACTACACCGACATGAGAATGTCATCGTGTCTGTCTGTTCGTCTGTCCTGTCAGTTCAGTCAGCCCAGTCAGTTCAGTCAGTAAGTCATTATTATTATTATTATTACTTTCGTAACGCTCCAATGTAACGCTGTTTTCCGTCGTGTACCAAAGTAAAAACACAGAAATGTCAAAAAAAAAGAAGCTTTTTGACTTGTTTGATTTTCCGAACTTTACCAAAATTTCCCAGCTCCGCCTGACTGAAATTGTATATTTTCCCAACTGCTGAGTAAAAAATTTCCACGGGGGGAGCTCCCTCTCCCTATCGGTACGTCCCTGAACCCTTCTGAGGGTCAACCCCCTTACGCACGGCCCTGACAATGGTCCCGAATTCGTCGCCGCAATCACCAATTCACGCATCATTCCTGTCATACTACGAAGTTATTCAGGTGTTGACCTTTCTTATTTTAATATTCGGCAGTGAATATCTGTGGTTCTGAATTCATTGCCAGAGTCGCCAATTCATTTATCCACACCTGCCAAGTTAGCTATAATTATCCGGGTAGCGACCTCGTTTCATCTCGAGAACCAGTCAGAATCCTGGTGGTACACATTTCGTAGTTTTGGATTCATCCCCAGGATCATCAATTTACTCAAGCATCAACAATCATTCCTGCCATATTCTTCTTTCTCACATCGACAATTAAGAAACTTGTAATTCTGAATTTGCTGTCAGAAAGGAGTTTCTTACGAGAAACTAAAATTTTCCAATGTGGAAGCCAACAAACGAAAAATTTGGATGGTTCAATGTCGCAAAAGCAGACAGGACATCTAATCTGAGTTTCCAACACTTTCCAACTGAAGCCAATTGTTAGTGAGCTCCCCAACCCTCGTATACTGTTCGACAACTGATCAGAAATCTAGGGGTGCGCGTATATGGCTTTGAATTCATTGCCCAAATCTTCCACCTATGCATCCAAGTCCAACTTCCAGCATACAGTCAGTTATATGACAGACAGTGAGA
Source organism: Acanthococcus lagerstroemiae (assembly GCA_031841125.1). Classification (NCBI taxonomy): domain Eukaryota; kingdom Metazoa; phylum Arthropoda; class Insecta; order Hemiptera; family Eriococcidae; genus Acanthococcus; species Acanthococcus lagerstroemiae. The sequence continues at coordinate 56,975,927 of CM063108.1, read as the reverse complement.
GCAGCCATGAGCGCCACTGCAATCAAAAGACAAGAGTACATAAGCTACTCGGATTGCTACATCGACGTTCATGACTATCATCTAACCGACGATTACCAGTTATCGTGATCACGGTTAGTAAGGCAACCACGACCAAGATCACTATCTAGCGTTTCCATCAGTATCTGCTGTCCTAACTAATCCACTCCCAATTGGACAGCTTGCCCTTCCCAGTGTTCACCTCTCACCGTCTTCAGCTCTCGTTACACATCCACTTTCCACACCTCGACTTCCGAATCGCCGCCGTCCTCAATCCTACATAAGGCTCGCAATCGTGCGCACACTGGACACCACTGAGCTCATCCAACGAACATCGCTTTCCATTTTCCCCTCCAGCGGCGATCATTTTTCCAAGCTCAAACGATGACGCACGTTCACCAGCGTGTCTTGCGATAATCGAGAGACAGCGGCGCCGCGCGATTCCCACTCTCGCTATCGACGTCGACCTCCGTAGCGGCATCGTAATCGACGGCGGCACAACTTCTGCTCGGCCTGGCCGCATCTTCGCATCTTCACGCGTTCGCAAAGTCTTGCGTTGCCGCGCGCGGCTCCGCGGCGGCTTCGCTTGGCTTGGTCGTTTTTACAACCGATTCATCCTTCGATCTCCTTGGCCGCGTATCGTCGCCCATTTCTCGACTTGCGACATTCCGCGTCGTTTCGCATTTACGCTCACCTACTTTCGTCGACGACGTTGTTGTCGTCGTCGTCATCATCGCGTCGTCCCGGGCCCCGCTCGGCGTTGGATGCGAGGAGGGAACGAACGCGATCGAACGCTGACGAGATTCTACGAGATCGCGAGCGATTGCGATACACATCGCGAAAGCTGCGAAATCGTGACGACAATTCGTGGGCGCCGGAAATGAACCGAAGGACTGGAGGGAACGCGAAAAGCGCGCACGGAATGAGCTGCGGTCGCCGCGGTCAGAAGCCGCTCGCGAGATCCGGCGCTGCTCGACCAGTTTCGTCTCTGTCCAGCTCCCCAAGGTTACATTTTACATGGCTTACCGCGTATAAACATCTATTTTCGAAAATGCTCCGGTAAAACTTCGAAAGTACAAATATGTAGATGGTGAGTGCACCGCGAGTGAGAAAAAGACACGTACAAACACGGGTCCTCCGTTTCTAGGTCGTAGCACCGGGGAGGGGGGAGAGAGGGTAATCTCAAAATACAGTTTTCGGACGCTGACACCTGACAGGCACAATGGGTTGTATAACACATGAGCTGTGTTATGGAGTAAAAAAGTTTCGTTGGACGTGTGCCCTACCTAGCAATAAGCCCAGGAGTCACTAAAGAGGGAGTAAAAGTTGAAAATTGTTTCAAACTGCCTAATCTAAGAATCATTCTGCTATGCAAAAGAATAGCACAGTAGAACTTTGATCACTCGGACTGATTTGGAAATAAGAGGATTGTATGGTTGTGAGAACTCTTTCTAAAGGGTATTTTTCCAATTCCAACTAACAACACGATTAGGGCATTAAGCGTGTCTACTGAAATTGAAATACGAGTATTAAATACAAGACTTCTCCACGGGTTAATTTATAATTTTTTCAGATTTTGTAGGGGGGAGAGGGGTAGCTTGCTTTACACCAGCAAAAATACACTTTGCCAACCCAAACTTGCTGAAACCTCAAACAATCTACCCTTCGGTGCTGTGAACATTGACGGCAACTTTTATTTTTCTCAAGTGATGCTCGACTTGGTTGACTCTCCTCCACTTGTCAGTCTTTTCAGATACCTCGACCCTCCCGGTCCACCTTTAACTTTCCCACGTATTGCTAGAAAACGCTCGTCAGGTGCTCGAGCCTCTGAGCATCGCTGAAGTTGCCGCTCATGGCTGTCGAACTCTTCCCACAAACAAATCCAAATTGAACATGAGAATCCTCAACTAAAGCCATAAGCTAGCGCATCATTGGAAAATTCTTTCTGTTTCAATACTTCAAACTGCTTCCGCTTGTGGATACCGCGTATGAAGGTCTCAGTCTTTCGGGGGGGGGGGGGGGGTCGCTACAGCACATAACCGCTGTAATTAATGCGCTAAAATACGTTCTAAAATGCTCTTTGTAACAGTGCGGGAGAAGGAGATTCTAACACTCCTCCCCGTTCCTACATCAGTGCTCGTAGATCACGGTCGGGTGCGGAATCGAGAGTGCGTATAACGTTTTTGTAGGAGGTCATTTTTTCGGTATTTTGATGTAAGCAAAATATTTAACTTCAGAAGTTCGGTGGCACAGATTAATGTGAACCTAGTAAGCTGAAATTTTGAATGGTGCCTTTGAACATAAGAGGGAGAAAATTGGAAGCAAGTCTCGAAGACGCTCCAAAAAACTTTGCAGAATAAGGGGCATTCTACCACATCTACACCGTTCTACAGAGAAAACTGGAGGGGGGGAGGGGGTCACAGAGTCCGTCCAAGAAACTTTACAGAATAGGGGACACTCTACTACACTACACCTTTTTACTTTCCAAAACTGAATCAGAAGAATTCGCTGTTTTTCAGCTGTAAGTACACCGACCACGTGATCACTGATCGGTATACTATAGCTGAAAACCCAACGAATTCTGTTGATTCAAATTTGGAGAGTACGAAGGGTAGTCAAAAAGTAACTTTCCCAATTTTCTATCTCGATAAATACTTTATTAAGAAACTGGACAAAATTACAGAATATATTTCAAACTGCAATCTACATTTCCACATAGTTACCCGTCTTGTTACAAAGATCCTATACCGTTCGGGCAATTTGAAAATTCCGGTTTCCAAGAACACGAGAAATTTCCGGAGGCAATGTTCAAATCATTCAAGCGGGAACTGGAAAGCTCTGCCTCATTCACTCGTTTTGTCGCCATATGATTTCAAGGTTTTGGTCTTCTAAAACATTCAGCGGGAACGCGGTTCGCAAATAACGCAGAAGTAGAAGTTGCGGTTAACGACTCTTTCGCGCACGTTGAACGGCAATTCTTTCAAAGACGAGATTTTCAAATTTCCGGAAGGGTAAGGTCTTTGTATTAACTGAGCGGATGACTGTACACAGAGATTTAGATTGTAGTTCGAAATATATTCCATAATCTTCTCTAATTTTTTAATGCAGTATTTCTCAAGATAAGAAAGTTACGTTTTGACTATGCATTGTATTTTTCAGCGTGTAGTGGCGTAGCCAAGGGAGAGAGGTCTAGACCCCGCCTTGCGGTTTCATCAAATACTGGGTTTTATAATTTTAGCGTCCTCTCCTACATCCCTCCCCCTTTGGTGAAGACAAGATCCTCCTTCGAACACTAGACTGGCTACACCACTGACAGTATGAGATCAACTCTGCCTCACTCACTTAATTTTCGACTGGACGACAATTTTATAAGACTTGTTAACGTTCATCAATTCTTTCAGAGAATCGGGGGGAAACTTTGGGTGTATAGTTAAAACTCTTTGAACTAGTTTACAAATTTTGTAGACGCGTCCAGACTTGTTTAAGACTTTTGTAAGTTAAGACTACTGACCATTGAAAACCAGTTTAAAGCTCTGTATAACTGTTTCAGTCTTGATTAAGGCTCTTTGAGACATAATATAGATTTTTAACATTTCCGTATACCTGTTTACAACTAAGATTAGTATATAACTCTACGATATCTTAGAACTAGCTAAGATTCTTATGTGCTCATTCAAGACTCTCTGAGACTCTTAGAATAGTTCAAACCTCCTTAAAATTGTTGTTCAGGATTACTGGCTGTTCAAGTATTAATACTTTTTACGATTTCCCCAAACCTGTTTGAAGTCTTCTAGGACTCTTTACACTGGTTTAAATCTTTCAAAACCAGTGGCGGATTCAAGAAAGATGCGTCCCGAAGCCATAGTATTTCAAAGCACATCCTCCCACTCGGAAGAAGTTTGTTTAGAGAAAAACGAGCTAGTAATATTCCATATTTCTCTCATTCCTTTTTTTCTCTCTTTCACATTTGACCAGCCAAGGTAAAAAGCATTTTACGGGTTCTTAAATGAAAGTCAGAAGGTTGCGGTAATAGTGAGCGTTGCTCTTAATTTCTTATTTTTCTTGTTTCCAACCAGGAGGCCGTTTTTCTTAAAATTTCTTACCTCTTCCTTTATCTCTCTTTTGTACCATCTCGACTAATGAAACAAATAGGATTATCCACGGTCGAAAAATACAAACATAATATTAACCTGGAATACGTATACGGTGTCCGCTGAATAGTCTGCTCTAATACTCCACCAGGTACCCACATACGTAAAAAGTGACAGATAAAGGATTTTTTCAAAAATAACATCCGCATCCAGGAGTCGGCACGGGCTTTTTTCCGATATTTTCTCAGAAATTTAGTTAAATATTCGCATTGTGCGCTAACAATAGGGTTGCAAAGACTGTCAGTCACTCGATCATGCGCGATTCTGAAGCATATAAAAAGGCTTTTGGGTACTCTGTATCCTTCCAGCTACCTGCTGGTGGTGTCAGCGCCGTTTCGATGAAAGCTGTGAACCTATGTATTTCGCATCATTGCTTTCCTGGTTAACAAGGAAGAAAAGGCTTTCTTTAAATTTTCGATAATGGTGAATCGATGCCTGGTGTGTGTCGTGTAGGTATGAATTATATACAGCCATAACTCGATCAACAAAAGGACTGCCTGCAGGATTCAACTTGCGCACGAACATGCTGCTGTTTGGGCCAAAGCCTCCCCCAAAAATGTACAACGCCGGTTGGCTGCCGCAGAATGCACAACTCTGCGCAGATTCGCCCAGCTAAATGAAATTAGTTTGACGACGCCGGTTTGTCAGGAAAAAACACAATTTTTTGTATCGTTTTTCCTCTGTTTACTTGTGTAATTTAATAAAATATGGGTCAAATAGTTGGTATTAAGCGGAGCGTATAAACTTATATAATCGTCGACTAACTGGGCCACTTGTATTGTTTTAATTTTTTATCGGCGGGCGCGCGCGTCGCGCCGCGTTTACGATGCCGGCACCGGGTACCGAGAGAACGATTGTAACCGAAGTTCTGTGAAATTGTTGCTGGAAACGTCTCACTGGACCGTATTAACAACCTAGAGTACGGAAAAAAATACAAGTGATCGATTGGGGAAAAAAAAAATTGGAAAAAATGCATTTTGATCGACTGTTCCATTCAGCTGGATCTGCGAACGCCGAGTGATGTAATCTATAGTTTTTGGGCCAAAGCCTCGGGAAAGCAAGAATGGAACGGTCATCGATCTCGGGTTTTTCGGTTCAGATGCAGGGTACCGAAGTATACTTCAGATACACTGCAGGAGAAGGGACCTCAAGGTAATTAGCGAATTTCGATTCTGGTACCACTGATTGGCGAAGCACACATTATACAGAATTAAGAGTGCTGTCTCATGATAGCTCCGAGATCTGACTTATGTGTAAGAACACTGTAAATTTTGTGTGCTTTGCTAGGAGACAGGCCCGGTACCATATTCTTCTACAGGGTGGATTTCATGGTCTGACCCTCGAAAGTGATTAGAAAAACACCCACTCGCCAGTGGAGAGAGCAGAGATTATACCCCCTCACCTTTAAAACCGGTTATGTCAGAGGTACAGGAATCGCAAATTCAAAATTTCAAATCACTATAGGTCAGGGACGTACCAAAGAGTTTTCCGATGGGGGGGATAAAATTGTGAAAGTCCCAACTGACTCAACTCAGGATTCTTAAGTATCAAAGCAAAAGAAGAAAAACCTATAGACTTGTTGGGTTTTTCCAACTTCTCACCTCAGTTTCCAAGTATCAAAGCAAGAAGAAAGCCTTTTAACTTGTTGCATTTTCCCAACTCGCCTGACTGAAACGGTAAATTTTCCCAACTGCTGAGGGAAAAATTCCTACGAAGGGGGGGGGGGTTCGTAGCTGTAGCTACAGAGTGATTAAAGAGTCAAAAGAACTAAAAGTTTAGGGGAATTTATCAACACCTCAGCAACGATGTACGCAACTTGAGCAGCAAACAGAGCCGGAGTTCGACTCAGAGACATGGGGAAGCAAAATGAAACAACTATGCCCTCACAGAAAGAAAAATTTAAATTGAAAATGCTACCTGAAAGCCGGTAGCAAAAGTTGAATTTCGAATTTCAATAACTATACTTATTCTATTTTTACTAGATTCTCTGTTTGACCTAGAGCCTGAAATTTGAGAAAGTTGAACATTTTATTAAAATCTAAAACTTGAAAGCAAAAGACTTATTTTCCAAAGTCACAAGCTGAATCTGATAGCAAATGTTTTATTGTTTAATTTACGGGCTTTGGTCCTGGTGAATACAGGAGCGAAATTTAGTCTGGAACAAAAGTCAAAGCTCCGCATGTGTTTTTTCCAGAAGAATGAAAGGAAGCTTGTGGCACGGATTCCCCTAATCCGATCGACTTAAAACTTTCTAGATTTTTTTTTTTATTGATTTTATTGGAACCAATTTAGTAGACGAATCAGAGGACATTCAGAAAAAAAATCACCAAGAGTAAATAACGACCACCTTAATGTGTAAAGGAAGGTGTGTGTTCCTCTCAAGTATTCCTAACATCCTTCCAGCTTATCCTCCCAGACTAGGGTATGCTCATGTGCGCAGATGTGAGTGCTTCTGGTATAAGGTTCCAATCTGCATTTGCAGGGAAGAAACTATAGGGGAGCGAGTGAAACACCTCCAATAATTTGGCAGTTGGCAAATTTGGATTTTTTCAATCGAAAAATATTTTGATTGAAACATCTTTTTTATCGGCGAATTTTTAGTTTTCAAGTAATATTTGCCGGCAAATTTTCCTTCTCCCCCCCCCCCAACTGAAAACCAAGTTTCGCCTCTGGTACTATATAATTCTAACTAGGAGTAGGTGTGGGGATTAAACGTAATTATTGAAAAATTCATAAGACACTCAGCTGCAACCCGTCGTACATTAGGGTATGCTCATGTGCGAATATGTGAGTGTTTGGGATAAGGTTTCAATCTGCAATTGCAGGGACGAAACTATGGGGAGGGGGGGGGGTTGAAACACCCTTAATAATTTGGCGGTCGGCAAATTTAACAACTGATCATTTGAATTTTTCATTTTCTAAGAACGTTTGTTTGTTTGTTTGTTTATTTATTTTATTTTTTTCTATTAAACGATATTGTGATTAAAAAATCGGCAAACTTTCTAATTTTTAAAAAATTTTGTCGGCAAATTTACCTCCCCCCCTCCCCTAAAAAAACTGAAAATCAAGTTTCGCCTCGGCGAGTAACTTGATGAAATCAGCTCGGGAGCTGAAACCAACAATTTCAACATAGAATACCCGCATCACTTTCAAGTGCTCTTATCAAAGTTGTTGAATATTTCATTCGAAACTTCTACTTCAACTCGACTTCCTTTCACTGGTGACTTTGTGGACGTTAACTCAAAGGGCATTTTTCTACATTGTACTCAAGATGGGTTCGCGATGACGTCATCATCCATTAGACACTCCAAAGCCGTAGCTAGTTCTACAGTAAAAATGACTTCCTTCCAAAAACGCACGAACTCACTAATATAAGTAGTTCAATTGACAGACGTTTTCGGGTGTTGCCCCGTCATCAGTAGTGCAGACTCTAATGATGGGTCAACACCTGAAACTTTTGAAAGGAATGTGTAAAATCACGAAATACCTTGTCAAAGATACGGATTCAAAAGAAAACTGATGGCTAATTTCAGTTAAGATCTGTAGAAAGACGTCCTCACTTTTCTAGTTTTGCTGACTGGCTATCAGAGGATTTCTCGAGTGCCAACTTTGTCCAATATGACGGAGGGACGGGACCCCCATATGTCCTGTCGCTACAGTCCTGTATTACTTGCGGTGATGGTTGACGGCTATCCGGGTACAGCGTTACAGAATTCGTCTTAAATAGAGGCTGCACTATTTTACGAGTAAAAATTGAGGATGCTCAACACCGGCATCTTCGGAGTCGAGAGACGTCGTACGTCGCATTCCACATTCGTTTGTATCGAGCCGAAATTACATTCCGAATTTTCACGCGGTATACAATCGAACAAAAACCGGTGGGTGACTTTTAGACTGGATTCGTATTTATAACTGTTACGACCGAGAGGTAGGGAAGGAAGAAAGGTACAAATACCAAGGTATATTTATCGTCGTATCGTTTCCGGTGTAAAACGAAATAATTTACATTTTATTGCGATTTATAGGGTAGAGAAAATAAGAGAGAGAAAAAAAAACACAGAAAGAGAGATAACACCGAAGACATGAAAAGATTTTTAATCGTTTAAAACGTTAAATAAATCGACTTTTTAATGACGTATAGGTACTTCTAGTTTTTTTCCCATCCAGTCCTTCTGAATCGTTTGCGTGTGTGCGAATGTAATTTGCCAGTTACACGTTGAAGTTATGAAAAAGTAGAAGACGAGTGGCAGAGGGAAGGGAAAAATGGAGAAAACTGTCTTTATGGTCTTTGGCATTTGGCTGCGCCGGCTGTCGTTTAATCCGGATCGAAGGCAAACAAGCATTTGACTTATACAAGTCGAGTCGAACCCACAAAGCGGTTTCGAGTGAGCCAAATACTGGCGATGAGTTCGATGTTCTTCATAACGCGAACTGCGAATGAAGTCACATCTGAAGAAAAGATCACAGGTGTTCTTGGAACGAGGCGAAATTGAAGCTTCGAATGAATTTTTAAGACGCAGTCATCGATGGTAATCGTCATCGCACGTTTTCAGCAGCATCGCATATCCACTGCTCGCGCCGGAGCTGGAACGAGTTTTCGAAATATCCTTCCCTACCCAACAGAACAGTGCTCGCATGCGAGACTCCCTGGAGCCTATGCGTAGTTAAAAATATTACAGATAGACGGAGTTCCTTATCACTCATCCAGATCATAGGTACAAGGAAGTTCTAAAAGGAGGCGAGGAAAGGCTCAGCCATAAGATCTATAAGCGCAGTTAGTTTTAAGAGGAGAGGGGGGTACAACATTTTTTCACTAGCTTTGCTCGCAAATTGGTACAGCGTAGTTTCACCCCTTCCACCCTACGTATGTAATTTTCAAATTTTCTGGGGGCTTTCAGTACATTTGCCCTCCTTATTTATGCCTATGGGCTTATCACAAATGATTGAGTCAGTTCTGTCAACATTCAAACGAACATCAAAGGGAAATTTCCGTGCTTTTCAACGAACGAATACCGTGTATTCTGCCAACTACCACGTGCCTGCCGTTGGAGCACTGAGCAATGAATCTCTACTTGACAGCAGCGGACTATATACGACAGTGGCGGCGACATTCATATCCATGGTGTATGTGCTACAACCTGGCCGTCTACAGTGTAGCAGAAGTATCCATTTACTACACCTCATAAGAGGTAAAAGTACACAGTAAAATTCAAGGACATTTATCCGCGCCTTAGAAATCTTCCAAAGTAAATTTTTTTCTGAGAATCGTGGTATGGCGAGGGAGGAACGTTTTTCGGCATATGCGTGAAGCCATTTTTGACCTGGCATAGTAAACTAATGCTCTCTTCCAGCCTTGCTCAAGAGTTCCTGAAACTCTGATGGTCTTGTAAGCTTTTCGAAAGGGGTCTAGTTGGCCGAATGGATAGCGCGTTGGTCTCGGAATCCGGAGGTCCTGGGTTCGAGCCCACGCTGCAACTCGCTATATTTCAACCTAGGCCGGTTTTTCGGCAAGCAGAGAAGAGGGCTGGAAACAGCTCTCTCCCCGACGTCTCTGAAGCAATGCTAAGGGCGGATTCCAGGGCTCGGATTGAGAGCAAAATGAAAGAAGACTTGCGTAAGATGCTGCCAAACTTGATTAAAACGCTGTACAACTCTCCTGAGCTCACTGAAGTCTTGAAGCACTTCCAACATCTTCCAAGATTGCGTGAAACTCTTCAGAGCTCATTTAAACTCAATTAAAACGCTACTGAAAAGACTCCCAGAGTCGTTAAACACTATTTCAGACATTTCTAGCCTCATTCAAACTTGTTTAAGCCGCTTTTAGATTTAATTAGGACTCGATCAGATTTTTTTAAAAGTTAATTAACATGCTGTTAGACTTTTAGACTCGCTTAAAAAAGTCAATTGCGTGTAGTCTCATCAAAATTTAATACAAATGCTGTTAAAACTTCTAGACTGGTTAAATACTTGTAGCCTCATCCAGTTCGATTAGGACTCAATGAGACGCTTTCAAACGTAAGTTTTCTCCAGACTATTTAAAACCCTCTAATAGAGTTCCTTCCAAGACGCAAAAAACATGCAAGTTTCAGTTCTTTTAAAACGCTACAAGCCCCTTCGACCTTCTAGACTTGTTCAAAACTCTTTCTGAAACCTTCAGTTTGTTTTTAACTTGGCTGAGGCCTTCCAGACTGAACTAGGACTCAGTAAGCTCTTTAAAATTTTATTAAAACACCGTGAAATTCCTTTAGTAAAATTATCTAAGACATTTTCAGCGTCTTTCAAGACTCCGATAAACTCTGAACGATTCTCTAGTGCCTGTCCGTCCTATTTAAGACTCTTCAGACTTTCCAGAGGGAATCGTTGCGTCGTACTGAGCAGGTTGAAAATAAATTTTCTTTTCAATAAGTAGATACTTCTATGAAAGAGTTATGATGGGGCGAGACACGTATTTCTGTGTCTCTTCTAACCTAGGATGGTAAGCAAATGCTTAGCTTCCTCATGGTATAAATAGTAGGATACTTAGAATATAACCATCAGTAAATATATTCATCCCCCTTCTGAGATTACTTTATGATTCGACTGACGTGGGAGCGGGGACGGAGGGAGGGAGGGATTACACAGCATCAATCAAAATGCATTTTTTCACTTTATGAAAAGGGCATGGGAGGAAGCAAACATTACGTGCTACTCTCTGGAGAGGTCTAATCATCCTTGCCTTCATTATACTGTATCAGCAAGTAGAGCTGATCAGTCGCTGAGAAGCTAAATGGTAACGTGCCCGCTCTAATGATCAAACTCTCCAGCGAAATTTGTGAACTACAAAATGAAGCGCACAACTTACATCCACAACTGAAGATTCAGTTTACTGCGATACTCCTAACAGTCCAATCGCACTTACCTAGAACAAACAATGAATAAAAATACAATTAGCTAGGAAATAAATTTGCATTTGTAAATTCTTATTTCTATAAATTCAACTGAGAACAAAAGAACGGCCAACAAGGAGTAGCACCTCCCTGGAACAATCTTAATCATTAGTCGACCAGTCGCTGTATCGATAATGAAGATTATCGATTTTTGACAGGTCTAATTTTTGAGGAAAGGGACGGTGATAATCAATTTACCACTCAAAACGATTACATCATATTAACACTGAAGATGTCATGAGAATCCCCTCGGGTATCCCATTAGTTTTGAATCCAAAGTCACCATGTTGCCAGATTTTCAAATTTTATGGATTAGAAGAAACGTTCCAAGGTTTACCTGATTTCATGACGCGGGGGGTTGGTAGAAATTATCACATTATTGAAATGGTGTCAAATTGAAAGTCTTGTACCTCGGAGAAGCGTGCGATGTGCACCATTCAATTTTTGAATACATCCATTTGCATTACCACCCATTTTGAGCTACTTTATCATAATTTTGTATTATCAGTGATTAAATTTTCAACAAAGCAATAACGAGTGTTATTTGAAAAAAAAAAAAAAAAAAAAATACCAAAGGTTGCCTTATTATTCACCTGAGTTTCCAATGGCATTTTCTCATTTTATTTAAATAAATTTTTGAGATTTTCAAAATTTTCACAATTTTAACATTATACGTAAAGTGAAGCATATTTCTGGACCAATTTTATAAATCTATACTTCAAGTTTGAATACAAGATTTTTCCTTTCTTATTTTTCATAGCCGTCAGACTACCAAGTTCCCTTTGCCAGCAAAAAAATAAACACAGGGTTACTAGGCCTACTTTTCACGCCTATTCGAAACATGAACTTGAAACTAACCTGAAGAAGAAGAAGAGTTGATCAGGTTCACTTCATGAGAAGGGCATGGGAGGAAGAAACAAATTACGTGCTACACCCTGGAGAACTGATCAAATTCCAGTAACTAAATAACTTTTGGAAATGCAACCGGCAATCCATGTTCTTCCATGAATATTGTGAATATCTTCACATAGTTCCAGTCTCATTTAATGAACCATTCTGTTACTGCACATGTGCAGTTATCAGTTCACAAACATTTTCCTTAAAAAACGCAAGATATACGTGCCTATTAGGATTTGCTCGATAAAACTGTTCGAGAGCTCGTAAAAAATGAATTATACGCTGCGGGTAGGTATCTAATGGCTCAATAACGAAGAAGAAACGGTTTTCAACTACCGGATAGCCGCGGCCAGTTTTTATTCCGGTTCTAAGGTTTCATTATTTTTCATTAATAAAATAAACCAACTCGCTAGACGTTTTGTTCTAGTACGTGGATCGTAAAGCGTGCACGAGTCTGCTGATCGATGTCCAACCTGAACCTGGACACCACACGAGCGGGCACAAAATTTGACAATAATTTTGCGGTCGCTTTCGTCGCCGAGTTATCTAATAGCTCTCTCGAAAACAATACCCTGGACTCCAGATCGGAAGAGGCCGGCGTGGTTACGAGTTCCTCGTGAATTACGAACAGACAGACAGACGGACAGCGAATTTATAAGTCACACGAACCCGTTGCTCTCTCGGCGACTGAATACAGTTCTGGCGGAAAATGCCTTACCCGATGCGACGGCGTGTGCGAGACTGAAATAACAAAACGGCAACAGCCATCGGATCGGATTACGCAAGCCCAACGACTGCCGACTGACTGGTTTCAGAGTGAACCAAGTTCTTCGGAGTCGGGCGATAGGAGACAGAAATCGTGTTTGTGCCTCCCGACTCCTGCGGGCTATGATACCTAGTCGTTGATCAGGAGAGACATATAAACAGTCCGACAGACATTAATTGCGTCCTGCTGGTGTACAGGCGATACCAGCAATTTTTCTTTTTACAGTATTGGGGCGCAGATGCATTTCTCGCTTTGAAAAGCCTAGTTAGAAACTCGCGAAACGGAAGTGACTGCATTTTTCTCAGTCAGTCTAATAAACTAACGTCGTATACCAACAGTCAATGTAGGACTGAACTTCAGGCCATCAGCGAATCAGCCAAGCCATCAAGGGTCAATAACTGACAAGCAAATACTATTGAGATTGCCAGAAATGCTAAGCCTACTCAGTTTCAGCGATAAACTACTCAATTTAGTAGTTTTTCAGAAAATCACTAATGCTAGCATAAGAAATACTATTCACATTGAGGAAAATACAACTCAATTTCAGCAGTGAGCTATTCAATTTTTTCAGTAGGTACTTCACTATTGAAAGGCAGTGGTGAACTACTAGTGTCTGAAGTTGTTCCAGTAGATAATCAATTTGTAGCAATCCTGCTAAGTAGTAGCAGTAGTGAACTAACACAGCTCTTAGTCACAAATTTAGTGGTCAACTGCGGAACATTAAAGCCAGCACTTCACCAGAGTCATCAGAAGTCAAGTATTACAATTCTAAGTATAGTAACCACTATAAATGTTATAGAAGTAACTTCTGTGTCAACTACAGAACATTAGCGGTGCTCGCTTATAGATTCAAACTGGCAAATAGTTCACTACTGCCAGTTAGTAATGAACTACCTATTGCTCTTTAGCAGTGAGCTACTGCTAATCAGTAGTCAAGTGTTACATTTCTAAGTAGTAACCGCTAGATGTTATAGAAGTAACTTTAGTATAAGCTACAGAACATTAGCAGTGCTCGCTTAGATTCAAACTGATAAATAGTTCACTACTGCCGGTTAGTAATGAACTACCTATTACTACTACTGCTAATCAGTAGTAAAGTATTACAATTCTAAAAGTATAGTAAACAACTAGATGTTATATAGAAGTAACTTTAATATCAACTACAGAACATTAGCAGTGCTCTCTTACAGATTCAAAAAGGCAAATAGTTCATTACTGCCAGTTAGTAATGAACTACCTACTGCTCTTTATTAGCAGTGAGCAACTGATAATGGTTCAGTATAAACTGGCAAGCAGTGATGAACTACCGTCGGGCATTGAGAGTGTATTAGAGGCCACTTACTACCAAGTAGTTAATCTAAAGATGATTACATAAGATCGCACCCCGATGTTTAAAGTCGGGTGTGGCCAAAAGTTCACATAGTGGCTGGATTTTTTTGGCCACCAAAATTTTATTTGTCAAATTTGAAGCAAGCGTAAGAAATTAGTAATATTTCAAAAAACATTGTCCACGGTAAATGTGTAAAGTATTATCCTTTAATTATAATTTTATGTACTTTTAGTTTTGAGTTTTTTCGAAAACATTTCTGTACAAATTCTTTTCAGGATATAATATGTACTACAAAATATGGTCTTTCTTTTCTTCGTAGGAACTCTGTCACAGCTGGTTCGGGATCGTACATTGCTATTCAACGCTACATGTACGCATGCGACAGTTGATACTTATTGTTTCATCCAACGTAGACAGTCGATAATTTGACTCTACAGTATACTTCCAAGTATTTGACCTAATTTGGAACTAGCGTCCGTCAAATAATCGAAAAATCAAATATGTAATGCGGATTTTTTGCCTTTGATTTTTAGTGTGTAATCATGGTTTTGTTACCCTTCCATTACCTGTTCTGTATTATTTTGCATACGTAGTCACAACACGAGATTTTTTCTTAATTATTATAAATGAATATTGTATATTTGTTCAGCACAATACTGTATACAAAACTGTACATACATATGTAGGAGTTGGTACAGTACAACATACATTTATAGCGAGTGAAACGAACAAAAAATTTTTGAGCGCGGCGCAAATTTTTCATTAGCGTCAAGGCGCAAAATACCCTAAGTCCGTCTCTGACTCTCACCCATCTATTTTTCTATAACTAGACAGCCTCCTTGGTATACAGAGACAAACGTATATTAAAATTAATACTTCAACCAAAAACATTCAAAATAAAACCGCTTTGAACGAAAATTTTCTTACAGACCAGGTCTAATTTTTCAGCTGGAAAAATGACGCGATAGAATTTATAAAAGCCGTCTTGAGAACATATAACAAAGCTAGCTTCAGTAGAGCACCGCAGGAAACAACCGAGTATGGACATCTGCCATCTTGAGTCCAACCGCGCCCGTCGATACCGAAACCGACTATGCGGAGCGTACCGGGTAGTCAATTCGGCATCGATGGGCGCGGTTGGACTCAAGATGGCGGACGTCCATACTCGGTTTTTTCCAGGTACTCTACCTTCAGTCGCCTATTCGTTTATATTGGAGGCTACCAGGCACAGCAGCGAAACCTTCTTTTCATATTTTCGCTGCTCTGCATCCCACCTACACCCCCCCCCCCCGACCGCCTACATTTTAATGGGTTGCGATACGATACGCTGCTTACTCTGCAGTGTCGCTGCGGGGCCACTGTGCCCCGTTTCCTGCTCTTGAAACTACCTAACTGGTAGTGGATTGAAAGTTACCGACCATTTCCATGAACCGATTCGTACTATTGAAAGGAAAATCAATCTTCCGACATGCGAACATAAATCGAGAGTCATCAAACCGAGTAGTGAACCAGTTTTAATAAAGCCGGATTCGAGGACAGTTCGACGCTACAAAAAACGAAAGCACAAATTTGATTCCATACCCTATTTCAGATTTTCATGAACTGGTTCATCATGTCTCGAGTCGCAACTAAGTCCGAAGTGGTTTTATAAGAAGTCTCAGTGAAGCTTAATCACGAGATCTACGGAGATCTACATCGATTTCGAAAAACCGGCGAGAGCATGCCGCCAGTCGTCAATTTCTCTGACTTGCATTCTCATCTCGGCTCACTCCACTCATGTCGAACTCAGACAGCGATCTGAAATCGATTATCGGTTTTATCGTAACCTCTATTAATTTTAACACGATTTTGTCAACCGCATCCACATTTAATCGGCTAGGAACACAAGAAAGGCAACACAGGGAAAGAGCGAGAAAGAATGATACGGGGAAAATGAGGAGGCGAGGAGCTGACAAAGAGAGATAGGCAGACATATAACTATTCGCGCGAAACACGTATCCTGAACTCTACAATAAGGAAATGTAATTAAGCTTTTCATTTGTATTTTATTGCTTAAATTGCCATCGCACAAGAAATAACATTTTTCCACCGAATCGACGTAACCATTTCGTATTTCTTGTCATCTTTAATTCGCGCATCATAACGTCACGTTCCACGGCCCCGTTCTGTCATCATACGCAGACAGGCTCAGACTCGAGCAAAATGGATTCGACATTACATCACTCGGTAATTCGGTATCGCGAACTTTCAATAAGTAGCGAGTACCCGAAACACCAACTTTTCTTCGAAATTTCCGAATCATTTTTTAGCAGCTGAGAATCAGGCTCGTAGCCAACGCTAGGGCAGCAAGCACGCGACCCTGGCTAGCACATTCTCAAAAAAATAATAATACATAAAAACAGCGAAAAGTAAAAAAAAAATTGTGTTGTACCCTTATGGCTCATGTCCTGGCAGCCTGGCACGCACAAGCGGTTAGCTAAGGGCCTGGTGAGAATATAAAAATGTACAACTTTATTGAATATGAGATCGGTCCGAGAAGGAGGGAGAGGGGCGAAAGAAAAAAATTCGACCGAGTAGAAAAGAAAAACGGATTGTTGGTAAATACGATAAACGAACATGCGTCCGTATGAAGTATGTAGTGCGAAGCAATAACACCAACAGGAAATGAATTTTTAATTTTCGGCTAGTTATTGGAAACAGTAACCCGAGAGAGGGGTTACCATCTAACAACAAATCGGGCTGAAAATGCATTAGGCATTCCAGACATTTTATAAAAACCTCCTCCGGTCGAGTAGAGGAGCGTCCCAGTTTCAACGTGGAATTTCATGAATCCAAAATTCTGCGGCGCACAACGTCCGTGATCTGGAAGGTAGAAGATAAAACAGAAAATGACATAAGCCATTTAATGACGCCCTCAATCTTCCCGGCAGTGCTCGCATTTTCGATGTCTGGGACCATTATGCGTCTTACAATTGTTTCGTGCGACAGCCAGTACTTAGAACTGAATATTTCGAGAGGCCGGAATGGGAAAAGCGTGTGAGTATAATCGTCCGCTATTTTGACTCCAACCGCGCCCGTGGATGCCATAATCCGACTATGCGGAGCGTACCGCGTAGTCAATTCGGCATCCACGGGTAAAGTTGACGTCAAAATGGCGGACGATTGTACTCACACGAAGTTATAGAGCTCTAGCGTAACGTCTGTCCGTAGCGACGAGGGACAAATGGAGACAGCGCCCCTGAGCTGATGGCTTGTCCTCATGGAAGATTCAGTTTTGAAATTCGAGCGACGTAATCGAAGTGACGATTTTTTCGTTTCCGGTAATTTAGACGTTGAAATAGTTATCCTAAGCTTCTCCCGTTGGACGCCAAGCTACCTCCTCTGAAAAAGAGAGCACGTCAGGGGCTGGAGTACCATTATCTTATCGCATTCATTTCAATCCGAGCAATAATTTTACTTTCCTATATATCTTATAGCAACAGTATGCAATCATACTACCGAATTTCTTCAACTAATTAATGAACTTCATTTCTAGTAGTTACACTCCTCTATTCATTATCATCAAATATTTTTACACTGTTGTATCAACACTGCTAATTGTAAGAATGATATGATAAGATATAATGGCGTATCAAAAATGTATTCACGAGTATTTCAATCACGAGTGACGACGTCGATCACTGTGCAATGATGTAATAGATAACGGCGTGTAGCTGAATAGAAATTACGAACGAAGAGGGGGCAGGGGGGAAAATATCATTATTTTTTTCGTACGTGTAATTAGCCAGTACGCACAAAATTTAAAAGTTGTGACGTTTATGCTTCAGTTTATTGAGGAATAACACATTTCTTTCTCTAGAGTTTACAGTGAGGTACTGAGGAAAGCCCCCCTCCAGTTAATATTTAACCCAGCAATACCACACATATTTTGTCACGTAAATGCCACCCTTTATGAAATTCACTAAAATTATATTTTTAAGCATAAAGTGGACGGTATATTAACAGATTCTCTCCAAATTATTACTAGGTAATTGCTTAGTATCTCTTTACTCTCTTTAGAATACACCATGTTCATTGTTATTTCTCTAACAATTGTTAGGGACGTGCAACCGGCCGATAAAAAATTTAAAACTGCTAAATTATGATTTTCTTTTTTAAATTTTAATTGAATAAAAGAAATTGGAAACCCCTGAATTCTAATATTTAGCTAATTTTGATAGAAACTATAAAATTATGCGAGACTACTGGTCAAAATCAACCTCTTTACAACATAAAAAGTTACGCGGAACTGAATTACCAATTTTGACTACTATGCCCAAAATTCAGAAGCACGTAAAAATTTTTGTTTGAGCACCCTTGAGTTGGATGTACATGCCCAACGTATGGCGGTTCGAAAGCGTAACATTAGCGAGTGTTTTACGCCCCAACGTTCAGGGAGATACTGCTGCATATATTGTGCCAGTGAGGTTGCCTATCATGATTTTAGTGAATTTCAGTAAGAGTGGCGGATTAATTATGAAGCTGGGTTCTAACTCGGCAGAATTTTAGAGCAAGTATAAATCTTCATTTTTTTCCCCCTAATCGATTTTTAAAATTTTCATTAGCGAACAAAAAAATGTCACGCAGACTTGCTCTATCGCCAGATAAATGTAGTATGTGCACCAGTTTGCAACACCGTAAGAAATTTTTCAACTTCAGAAAAATGTATAAACCTCAGTAAAAAGACTGTTGTAAATGAAAATTGACTTTCTTATGCAAACTTGTGTGTAGAATCCGAAAATATCATTTAAATATAAGATTTGTTAACGCCGAAGATTGTATTGTACAGATTTACCACAAAAAACACGATGCACCAGTATACAACACTTACCACACCAGTTTGCAACGCATAGAGACAATAGAGTTATGAGTGTGGTAAGAACGTTTGTTTCATAATTTTCTGATTGTTGAAGTCACATACTTACCTACCATGGCCTTATTCTGCCGTGTTTAAATCTCAATACCTAATACTATCAAAAACTTTTGCCTGTTGCATACTGGTGGTAACATTTTTCACTCACAAGTACTAGTTTGCAACAAACGTTGCAAACTAGAGAATTGGTCACTGTCTATGTTCCAGTTCGCAACATCAATATTACAATGATTTCCTGTTTCCATTGATGTCTGAATATAATTTCAATCAACTCTAGAAGTACTCAACATTTCAAAAAACACAATTTCAGTTCACAATGTTCGGTAATATCAAATTCAACATGAATTAATAGGAGACTCACACAGGTATCATCTCTAATAACAGAAGCGCAAATAATGGAAAATGAGAACAACAGCTCGCTTTCATATTTTTTATCACGTTGCCCGTCATAGATCAAATCGTTGAGTTCTTACCATTTGATTCCTTTTGACGTCTTCTTTTGATCAAGATAACATATAGTTAAAATTAGGTAGAATGGAATTTTATCCTACGCATTTTGTTGGTTGAGTCTTGCCAACTGGTGAACCTACTATTCCTTTTTTGTACTATTACTGAGCATTTCCGAGAAACTCAGACTAGGAATAAGGCAGCGGCCCTAAACCTGAACTGTAGAACTGAATATCTATCTATTTTTTTAAGTAGATAATTGATGATGCGACAACCTTGAACCTGAGGAAAACTAAGCAAATCGATCAGAACCGACCATCGCCTCGCTTTGTATCCACTAAATGCACCGCCTTTTCTCTAACTTCGAAAAAAAAAAACCAGAAGAATATTACAACGGATACTTACGTATCTGTCGTCCACTTCCCCTGTCAATCCTTAGGCCCGTTTCACACGTACCCCACACGTCGGTCCGACATAAAATTGATACACACAAGGAAATAAGAGCTTTCACACGAAGTCGGACTGTGGCTTCATAGAACTTCCATCCTATAGACTACTGATAAGAATGGCATGGAATTGCGTTTTCAGCTTGCTCCAACATCTTAAGACGCTGGGTTCTGATGTCACATACTTTGTAGTACGTCTCACATAGACACACAGCTTCCCGATTAACATGCGATTGAGGATCCAGAGACTTAACATGTTGCGAAGCAGCGTTCTTATAAGAATCAGCGGTCTATAGGATGGAGGGTCTATGGTCGGCTTAATGTCGGACTGATGTCGAGAAATGTCGGCTACTGCCTCGACACGTATCCGACAAAATGACGGCTAGATGGCGCAGACCGACGTGTTCCATACGTATGAAACGGCCCTAACATTCAGACATTCAGTAATAGGACACTAAAAATCAAAAGCCAACCAAGCGACAAATTTTCAAAAAAAAAAAAAAAAAGGGAATAGTACTGCTCGAAAGGGCTTGTTGAACTCTTTCCAAAGGTACTAGTAACATTTTTTTCCCCCGAAATTTTGTCACTTGATCAGTTCTTGGTTATTAGTGTCCAGTTGTAGCCATTATGAATACTTAACGTTGCCTACATGGACAAGAAGGGACAAGAAATACTTCCACCATTTGGTCCACATAGTTGGGCATTTCCTCCATAAGACTGGCAACTTCTTGGCCCCCTCTCCCTCCCCCTCATACATGAAAATGAAGGAAACATACAACGTAATAATTAATAATATCGTCAAAAAAAGTTTTTTAATAATTCGGAAAAATGGTATCGTCTGGTGTAGTTGAAATTTCGCTCGTACCCGAAAATTTCACATTTTTGTATCAAAAATAAAGAAAAATTTCGAAAAGTTCAATCTTTTAGCTATTCGTAACTCATTATTTTTTATTCAAAAATTGGTAATTTTCAACAAAAAAATCATAACTTTTTCAGCGCTATACATTTGTTCCCTCACTTCCAGGGATTTTATTAAATTGAAATGGTACCAAATCTAAAATGATCTATTTCAGGGTGGGGTGAAGTCCCATGCAATTTCCAGCCGTAATATTCACTTTTGGTCACCACTTACTACAAAAACTTCAAGTAGCGGTATCTGAGAGGTATTCTTAAATTTTGTTTCGCAGTACCCTTAAAAATCGTCTTTCGCTGTCCCCTTTCACAGCCCTAAGCAATGTTTCTGACAAATTTCTGGTTTTTGTATAAATCAGTTTTTGCTTCTCATGAAACGAGTGATAAATGGACTTAATCCCTTTTGGAATTTTTTACAGGCCTTAATGCCGAAGTCGCCTATACCCTATTTACGAGTACTTAAATTTAGTATAATATGTTTAGATTAGTTGGTATAATTTTTTTTTAACGAGAAATTCAAGCCAAAATAGAAATTCTAACATTTTTCACCAACTTTTAAAAATTAAAATTTTAAATTGAAAATTTTCAAGGAAAAACAATTAATAAATCGTCCACAAGAAAGGGGACATAGTTGTCGGTATGGAGTTAAGCACAGTACGATAAACTAGAGAAAATTACCTTTCTAACAAGCCCTTGTCGAGTCTGTTAACCTGTTAGGTGAAAAACTCGACGGAGAAGAGGAATTCGAACGCTGAGTACTCAAAAAGCTTATTTTACGGAAATGAGGTTTAAAGTTTTCCAAAGCGAAAATGCAAATTTTGGGAACAATGAAGAGCTGAAATGAAACGGGAATACTTGGAATGGATGGTATCATTAAAAACGGGTGACCGCACTGAAATTAATCATCTTGATATCTCAGAACCCACGCAAAAATATAGAACAAAATCGACATCTATGTAACTTTACGAAAAATTCAGTTTATTTACATGAAAGTATAAAAACATCGGGAACGAATACTAATAACCAAAATGAACTGCCTACATAAATTACCTATACAAGGATTGCTGACTCTGAAATTTCAGTGCCATAAAATGTTACGACTTCCTTTATACCATATTAGGCTTCTGATTCTAAAATTTTTGGGCCAAAAAATTATTCCAAGTATCCAAGTTCTCATATTGATATAATAAATATAATTTCTGAATTCTAATCAACTTTTTTATGTTCCATCATTTAAAGTGGTGGCCGAGTGGATTCGAACGCTACCTCCTAAACCACGGAACGCGGGTTCGAATCCCAGTACGGACGATGCATTTTTAAGCTTAAAATATGATAAGAAAATAATACAAATACGAGAATATATGAAAAACTTTAATATCCGACCAAGCCACACCAATTGTAGCAAGAGCTGGAGTTAAATTTAATTGTTCCGCCGGAATTCAAAAAGACTACAATTTGGTTAGCCACACCCATGGACTACTAACACCCGACTAGTCTGGTATGCCATGCAGGTTGCATGCCCCTCATAGAGAAGGAAAACTCTTTCATAACCATTCCCCAGTAATGGCTCGTCGGGAATTAGACTATAGTCCTTGTATCAAAACAATTGATCAAAGAGGCCTATGTCGCATGTCCCAGTGGATGAACCATTTTCTAACTCCTTTCAGAAAAAAATCAGCTCTGTTTAAGCATTATTTGAAAGAAAATCCAGCTCTCTTTGGCACTTTTTTGAAAGAAATATAGCGCCAACAGAATTCGTGATCTGGTAACACTGGACTCGACATCTATGTCCCTTTTTCTCAAGACACTTTTCCGATCTCACGCGAGAACGGAGCTACATAGTACATACAGCGTTGCGACAAAAACCACAAAGAAGTACATACGTTTTCCTTTTAGAATCAGTCATAATCTCAAAATCGATTTTTTCACTATTTTTACAAAATTGGCTATAGCGCCAAAACTGCGATCGACAACTATGTCCCTTTTCTCGTGGACGTCCACAAATAATAATTCATAAATTTTATAAATTCCATAAATAAATCAAGTTTATCGGCTATCATTTATCAATCATCAATCGTGTTGTTTTTTCGCCATTTTACAATTTATATATTTCATTTTATTCTTTTACATTTTACACGTCATTTTAGTTCTTTACATTGCAAAATAAATCATTTTACATATAAAATGCCAACCCTGGAAAGAACTTCAGTTGAGGCAGGTAACAGGTAAAGGGATGAGTAATAAGAAAAGCGGCAATCGCAAAAACAGCAGTAGGACAGCTCAATCGAATCTGGAAATGATGTCACAAAACACACCAAGCTGAAAATAATCAAGTCCCTGATATGTCCAATTTTTTTATATGCAGCAGAGTGCTGGACAGTGGAAAACGGCGGATGTCTACCAGCAACATGACTGCAACTTTTATCCCTCTCCTTTTGCATCCACCCTAATTAGGACTGGATTTGAACCAAGTCTGAACTATGCCCCTTCCCCCTCAATGATTGCCAACTCAGTGGATCTGCTAGTACATAATATAAAATGGCCGAGCGCATTTATCTGAGCTTGTACCGTAAGTGTATGCCTGTAACCCACTATACGATTACATATACGGGTCTTCGAGTCTGTCGCGTCGCACCTTTCGCCAAATCGCTCGTTAATTTACCGGAAACCTGTTCCGTCGTCTCAGCTGTGGGTGGTGCCCGTTCATCCACCCAAAAGCCATGAACTGTTTACGCGTGCACGTAAGAAATTAAAAAAAAAATTACCGTATCTGAAATAAAGAAAGAAAAAAAAAAAAAAAAAAAAAGAAGAATCTAAAGAAACTGGAACAGACGACTAGGTAACATCATCCTTCTCAATTGGCTGCATGGTAACGACGAAATAAGCAAAACCTATTCAGCGAACATTGTAATTACATATTTACTATAAGTAAGAGTTACGAAATCTGCGACTCGACTCGGTTGCCTGCACACTAAAAGCGTAAACACTCGGCGGGAATATTAATCGGATCGCTGTGCTGGCGTGTAGATTGAACCGAAGCACGCTAGACTGAGGTTTCAGAGTTTTCCACTCTTCGGACTGGAGGTACCCAGACTGCAGACAGATCGAGAGCGAGAGAGATTTGTAGAGTGAAGGAAGAGTCGGCCTTACATAGTTCCTCTTGATTAATATTGCACGCCATTTCCTCTCGCTGCCGCTACTCGCTGATGAATTAATAAAACCGACACACGGCGAGAATTCGCCAACTAAAATACACGAAGTTGGCCGGGCAAACGTTACCAGGTCATCGAGGGGCAACGTAAGTCGGCCGATGAAATATTCAACAAGGTAACGAACAGCGCGGCGAGGTGTACGCGGTTTTTCGAAAAGTTTGACAACCTCCAATGACGACGACGAACGGATGGCAAATTTCAGGCCTGCTGCGGTTTGGCCGCAAGTATATGTACGCCTATGCCGCCTATACACGCTCAGGTACCGCCGTCGAACGTGACGGGAAAGTGAAAAAGAAAAATAAAGAAAATGGGGGAAAAGGGATGCGATTGGCTTCTCGTACGGAGCTATACAACTAAAAACTTGAAAGTCTTGTCGGTCAACGAACGCGGGCTTGAGCTTCACGCTTCCACGGATCCCGCGGAGGGAAGTCGAAAAAACGAGGGAGACCTACGAGGTGTACTCGCGAATTAAAATCACGTATAACGACTTTTCGGCTCGAAATTCGAAATAATTGATTTAGGAAAGGATTAAAAATACAATACCCGGGGCAAATCCGAGCGAGCTCCATTTCTGCGATAAGTTTTAGGCTCCCCTATTTTACGTAGTTCGGAAACTTGGAGAACCTATTACAGAATTTGGCATTAGCTCGAGGACACTGCGAGGGTTGCGGATGTGAACGAAATTCCATCGCTCTTCTTTCCAAAATTCGGCATCTCGAACTTCTGCTACTTAATGCTCGGGTACATGCAACGCAAATTGGCTAGTACCGGATTCAGAGAAGATGCAACATAAGGCTAATACTTGGAAACACTCACCTCCTTGCGAAAATGGATTTTAATAATTTCTTATACAGTAACCTATTTGGTCACTGAGTGACGCAAGTGGTAACGTGCCCGCTAGCTAGTGACATTCAAATACCCGCATCAACATCCTAACGAACACAGCGGACTATGGTATCAATCGAGGTGGGAACATAGCGCGTCTCATAACCACCGCCAGTTTACATGAACAAGACATAACAATCGCAGGGCGAGCTACCACCAGATCAGAAAGATTGGTACTGTGCGTGCGCCTGTCGTGGACAGCTTACTCAACATCGTGAAACACGCGGCTAATAAGCGAACTGCGGCCACACACTTTTCGGCATAGAGAAAGAAAATTCTAACGCAACAAAACCGTGGGAAAAGCAACGCAAGCTACCCCACTGAGGAGAGTCGCGCATCAGAAAAGGCGGCCATTAATGTCCGGCATCGGATATGGTGCCTGAAGAAAACAGTAAGCTGTAATCTTTGATAGGATTGTCAAAATAATCGATTATAATCAGTGCTGTTAGACAGAACGATTTTTTGTCATTTTGTCAGAGGAGCATCTCATCTTTTGTTATGTCATAAGTTTTTCATCTTCAAAGTTTCGTAATTTTGTTCCTCCTTTCTGTCATGTTACTTAGCATGGTATACTGTCAATGTACAATGTTGCTTAGCATAATCTGGCTCCAACTCTTTTCGTCCACAAGACACTTCGTCCACGAGACACTTCATCCAATGAGACAAATTAAGTCCAAAACCTTTGGTCTTAGGTTCGTCTAAAATCATTTTCAGCAGAAATATGTACATAAAATTTATTATAAGTGTATACGATGTACGAGAATCTTACATACATATAGGATAATGATACGTCACTCAAAAATGCTATTCTTCTTGGTCTGAGACCGCACTTGATTCTGGATACTGCACATTACGTAATTTCAAACAATAAGAAATAGCTCTAAGGTATACAAAAATCTCATTGTCGTTTTTATATTTGAACAATCACCTTAATACGTTCCTGATTGCTCACATATTTTTTTCGGAACAAGGTGCTGCTTGATCTTCGTGTGACTACCTAGCAACTGCAAAATTAGAGTTTCATTCATTTTTTTGGTCTTTCTGGACGCGCTCCAGGAATTTCCAAACGGATGTGTGGTGTACTCCCAGTAATTTTTGAAAGCGCATAATCCAACCCTCAACGACATTATTTGTTCGGGGTTCATCGCTTTCGTATACGTTCCACACACTCGGAGGATATCCTTTGCGACGACGTGAATAAAGCTCGAGTATGATGATTCAGGTTGCAGGTATCGACAGGCTTACACAGGCTTCACCTCTGTACAGAAAGTGTTTTCTTCTTTTCCGACTTGATAATTCGCAGTGGGAACAGAGACTGAACGAAATATCCCTTGGACGAAAAAAGTTGGACGAAGTGTCACTGGACAATATTTTTTGGACGAACTGTCGCCTGAACGAAATGGCTGTGGACGGAAGGTCCTGGAACCGCATAATCTATAATCAATTATTATGCCGTTTAGCATAGTTTATCATTTAATCGTTGACGAAGGGTCATAACGTAATTTATTTTGTTGTTTGGTTTTGTCATTGGATTCCTGTTTTCGTTATGTCACTGACGAAACGGTTCGGCCAAAAAACGATTCAAGATGTTGTCATACCTATGACAAAATTTTGAAAATTCAATCGTCAATTTGTCATTTTTTGTTTTGTTATGTCTAACAACACTGATTACAATCGATAACGAGCCTTCTTAACGATTAGTAAGACTTATTATATCGGTTTTTGGCAAAATCAAGAAAATAATGCTGCGATATAATTCAGCCATAAAGCAGTGCAGCTGCAACTCAGACTCTTGATTACTTGAAAAGTGAAGTTGAAATAGAACATTAATCATTCATGTTACAGAAAAATCTTATTTTTCTATTCTCTGGTGGGGAAATAAACATAGAAGATGTTTTAGTTGAGAGGATAATTAAGAAATTAGTGGGATTTATTTTTCGAGTTCTAAAATTTTCATGCCCTACCTACAAAGTTTTCCTTTATCGAGAAAAAATAACACCATAAATATTTGAATTTCAATTTTGATTCTAATTGACTGCAAATACAGTAGCAAAACATTCGTCCAGTGCAATCAAAAATTTGGAAAAACAAAAAATTACCAATTTTAATCAATTACAATCGATAACGCAACGACCTCAAAATCGATTACAATCAATAATGAAAATTATCGATTTTTTACAGGTCTAATTTTTGAGGTAAGGGGTGGTGATAATCAATTTACTTATACAGAAGATGTCACGAGAATCCCCTCGGGCATCCCATTAGTTTTGAATCCAAAGTCACCATGTTGCCAGATTTTCAAATTTTATGGATTAAATTGGCCCTTCAAAGAAACATTCCAAAGCTTACTTGATTTCATGACGCGGGTGGGGGGGTTGGTAGAAATTATTACATTAGTGAAATTGTGTCAAATTGAAAGCCTTGTATCTCGGAGAAGCATGCGATTTGCACCATTCAATTTTTTAATACATCTATTGGCATTATCACCCACTTTGAGCTACTTTATCATAATTTTGTATCATCAGTAGGGATGGGATTTTTATGTCATAAAAATCGTGTTATATGCGCATAACTTATGTTTTTCGCGGTCTGAAATGTCAAAAATATTCCTAAAAATCCGACAATATGCCAAAATATGTTCGATAAAAGAGAGGCAATATGGGTATCAAAATTCAGGGTTTTTGAAGAAGAACAATAATACGACAAGATCAAAACGAAAACTTCATTCATTTATTCGAAAAACGTTTAAAAAACTGTTTAAAACAGTCGCCGTCTAAAAGAATACTTGCAAATAAAAAAATCACAGAAAAAAATATCGATTTCTTCTCCCAGGAGCAGATTTTGACAAAAAGTCAATTTTCCAATTTTTTTCCCTGTATTTGAAAAAGTGGATTTTCAGTATTTTGCGAAAAATGTGAAAAATGGAAAAAGAGTAAAACATGCTCAAAATTAGTCTAAAAACGGGTAAAAACACCAGAAATAAGTAAATTTATGCTTTTTACAAAAAATATGTAAAAATATGCTTATACAAATATTCCTACCGGCAATCTACTCAAAAAAAATATGTAAAAACATAAAAATCCCATCCCCAATCATCAGTGATTGAATTTTCCAGAAAACAATAATGAGTGTTATTAATTTTTTTTTTAAATTACAAAAGGCTGCCTATTATTTACCTGAACAATTTATTGTATAAGTTTCCCAATGGCGTTTCCCCACCTTTTTTACATAAATTTTCAAAATTTTCAAAATTTTTACAATTTTAACATTATACGTAAAGTGAAACATATTTTTGGACCAAGTTTATGAATTTATCCTTCAAGTTTCAACACAAGATTTTTTTTATATAGCCGTCCAGTTGCCACGTTCCCTCTACCAGCATTGCACTGCGGCAGTCCTACGGCTCGAGGAATCGCTATTTTTCCTAGCCTACATAGCTTTTAAATCTCTGTACAGCTCAAATTTCACATAAAAAAAAAATAGAAGGAAACACATGGTTACTAGGCTTACTTTTCACGCCTATTCGAAACATGGATTTTGAAACTATGGTTAAAACTGTTTCAACCTTGAGAATAGCGTTTCAAAGGCCTATCCGAGGACATAGTCGTAAGACAATAAGTCTGCTTATTAAAAATAAAATTTAAAAATACGAAAATGCAAATCATTTAAAATGCCATTTTCGGGGAGAAGGTACAATCATAATTTCAAGTCCAAATTTCAAATCCGGAGATAAAGTAGAGCTATGGAGGTATATGTACATCTTTAGTTGTTTCAGAAGCATGCAATTTGAACTTTGAAAGTATTTCCAAATCTTCTCGGCCAAGTATGACACACGAATTCATCTACTCCGTCAACCGCAACCATTCCGCCCAACGTGCAACACACGACTTACCATCAAGCATATCACCGAATGCCCAACTTACAACCGACACTGACACCTACCTCCGGAACTTTTGTAAATAGTAAACATCAGACATTTAATTCAATACACATCAGCCACAGATTTAATTAACAAAATGAGAATCTTATCTGTATTATAAAGTCCTAATCTGGAAGGCAATAAGTATCTAATCAACTCGAACAAATCAAGAAGACCACTAAGTGAGGAAAGATTTACAGGTCTTGAAAATTTCAAAAATTCTAATTTTGAGAAAAAAGAAGAAAAACGCCATCGATTCGAATCATGAGCTAGTTTCCGCAACCGTTTCAGATTTTCATGCGTGGCATTTGTTCTGTAGGGTAATGCAGAAAATATGATCACTGATAAGATAAAATGCTGACAGAGAAGCTCTTGATGGATGATTCTGCAAGTAGGCGTAATAAAAATTTGAATGACGTAAATAGCATACGTCTATCTCAACTAGTTCCGGAGATATGAGGCTTCAAAATTGACAATACATATTTCAAAAATGTAAAAATTTCATCCAATCCCCTGTGCACCGCAAATTCATGTACGAGTGAATGGCATCAGCCTTTGAAAGTTTTAGTTAATAAGTAACTAGTAATCCATAGAATTAAAAAAAAACAAAAAAAAAACAACAACTGGGAACTAAGAACATTTGTTATGGAAGATCCCCACCTCCCCCACTGTTTTCCAATTGCGAAATCGGTTCCACGCGGGATTTCTAAGGGTTTACGTTTAGTTCATTTTTACGGCGAAAAATTTTACCCCACCAGAAAGGAGATTGGACGGTTCCATCAACTTTGAAATTTCAAATGAAAACATAGTACCCAAGGATTCGAATTTCAGGTAGATGGTTTTGAAAACTCACTCGGATCTTCGATCCAACTCAATTTGGGCGTCAAATTCAACTTATTTTGCTGAGAAAACTGAACAGAGTATCAAAACCCAGACTTCTAAGCTGCTGATTTCGAGAATCCTATAAAATATCTGATTCAACCTCAACTTGGGTTTTGAAATATACGAATTTCGTCCTTCCAACTGGGCAAAGTTAACCCGACTCGGAAAATCAAACCAAAAACTGGAATAGTTTTTTGTGAGTCGCAGACTCTAATTATCTGTCCCGAATCTGGGTCCGTTCTTGATCTTGACCACCGAAATTCAAACTGTACACTAGAGATGCAGCGAAATTGACCTAACTTGAAAATTTGAATAAATATCGAAATTTCTAGGTCACTCCATTCAGATATTTGAATCGGCCACGGGCTCGAAAATCCAAATTCCACTCTTATGGATAAAAATGACTAAATTTGAAATACTGAACCAATTGCTGACGGGAAGTGCTAGTCCAAAATGCAGTAAGAGCATTTTCCCTGTTTCTTTCTGAATCGGGTAATGGAACACCCCCAACTTATGAATATCTCTTTGTTGAATAGCATAAAAATCACACCCCTCTGTGTTATTATCACAATATTTGCTAGTAAAAAAACTCGTTTACAAAACGCACTAAGCTCACTGGCCATAAATATTCTAATTTCAAACTACTAAAACGCTGTAAGTACATTTTCGGGTAATATTTTCGCGGATATTTTAGTTTTGAAAATGAAATTTCTAGGTTTTGAAGTTATATTCTGTCAAAAATCAGAGAGAAAATAAATTGAGACGCGCGGATAGTTTTTTGTGCTTCCTGAACAATTTAGAAACATGCATTACTGCATCAAGACGGAGGAAGGTGGTCCTGGGCGTCTGGACCCCCTAGTAAAAAAAATCAACCATCAAGTTTTGGATACATCAGCAGTAAAAAAATACGAGTCTTTTCAGGAGTAATGTGTGGCAAATCATGGGGGAGGATGTAAAGGGCCAGGCAGGACAGAAAACATTTTTCAGAACGGAGTTATCACCGCCCTTGTATTGCGTTTCGGAAAAGCACTCCTCAAACATGAATGCTTCTTGAAGCGGCTTCGTTCGGATACCGCTCAAATTTCAGTCCTGATTTCAGTCATCAAAATCTAAATTTCACGTTTTATTGGTGGACTTCAGAGTTCAAACCCGTAGAAGTGGCAAACTTAAATTAGGATCGAACATGGTACGGGAAGCGGCCGCTAGTGTGCTCGATTTTTCAAAATCAGCAAAGAAACCTCCTACTGTGACGAGTCAATCGGCGCAGAACGACTATAGGAACCTAATGGACGTTAGAGATTACAATCCAAAAATCCTATTGTGATAAGCCATGATGAGGTCTCGTTTTCTAGGAAACAAAATTTCGCTTTCCGGCGACAATCGGGTATAAAAAACGGCTGGAAATATAATGGTATACACATATTAGGAAATAGGAACTACTAATACTCGTACCATGATGTGTTCTATTGTGATACTTTCTATGCTTCTTTTCCCTATAATTGCAATTGAGGAGCGATTTTCCAAAACGGCCTCTGTCCAGTTTTGTATTTTTTTCACGGGGAAGAAAAAACTTAGGGTATCCCTATATTACACCTACATGTCATGGTCGATAGTCGGGTTGCCTAGTAGAACACTTACATGAATTTATCTCTTTGAAATATTGAATCATTGAATGTACCTTGTGCAGGAGACGCGCATGACAGTCGCGAAGTGGGGGATCTCC
Source organism: Acanthococcus lagerstroemiae (assembly GCA_031841125.1). NCBI lineage: Eukaryota > Metazoa > Arthropoda > Insecta > Hemiptera > Eriococcidae > Acanthococcus > Acanthococcus lagerstroemiae. The sequence continues at coordinate 56,944,501 of CM063108.1, read as the reverse complement.
TGGATAGAGGCCGTTTTGGAACAACATTTTTGAATTATTAGTTTTGGTTTGGCACAAAATTAGACATACTAAGTCTTTCAGTAAATTCTAATTCATAAAATTCTCAAGATAATGTCGACTCCTCTATTGTGATAAAAATATGTGGTCAGAGGCCGTTTTAGAACAACTTTTTTCTTCTCTTTGCGAGTCTATTTGGCTTCTTACATGCGTCAGATTCACGATATCGTGATTTTTTTTCGGGCCAGAATATGTATTACTAGATTCCGCACCAGATGGCGCTATAAAACGATTTTTCCAAAAACATGGGCAGAGGCCGTTTTGGAATATCGCTCCTCAATTGATTCGGCGGCCCCTCACTTCTTTCGTTTTCACTTTTTCACTTTTTTACTTATTCCAGGAAGCCAGGAGTTCAAAGTCCAATGATGCTCACTTGGTGGACGGTCTTTTGTTTAGCATCAAAACGAATACCAAATGCTGCGGAGAGCACACGAATATTCGAATTTTGCCATTTTCTTTCGGTGTTACATGTACGAAGGAAAAGCTGCAGCAGTTGTACGTGCCCGATTGATTAATGCACTATAAACCAAATCATCTTTTGTATTCCTACCTGTAACAAACAAATAAGAAGAAACGTTTAGTTGGGATAAACAAAACTAAAACTATGTTGTGTTGCAGACACATTCGAAACACGGAGACCCTGCGCATTAAAAAAAAAAAACAATAAAAAGGGACTTAACGCAATCGAGGCAAAGGACACGTACGTGTTTTTTTTGTTTTTTTTTTTTTTTTGCACAATAACAACCTGTTGGCCGCATGCCGCAGTTTTGATTATAGTTTACGTGATTATGCCCCGAAATACGCGCGACGACCGCGAATATCATTCGAGTTTCAAAACTTCTACAACAATATATATTCTGCGGGTGTTAATTACTATTCTGCGCGTTCACTCCCCCCTTCCCCTCCATGGAGGTTTTTGGTCGCACAGAAATAGCGTCAACTTTCTGTATCAGGGGCAATGCCACGATAATTAGTTCGAAAATAAAGCGGCCGCACGACTCCGGCATTTTGAACCGTAGTGAGGTGGCGAGGGAGGCATAATAAGGAGCAATGAAAATGTGAAGCTGGTCCGGTACAGCGCCATTTTCTCGGTAACTTTTTGGGTGCCAACCTGCTCCTGCTTGCAGATTAATGTCACTGAGACGTCAGTTAAGAGGAAAACAAATCTGGTGTACGGGACATGCCATAGAAAATCGGATTATGCTATCTTAAGACCTTTTTTCTCTATTCCAATTTTGCTCTCAACCGGAGCCCTCCAATCCGTCCTTTCGAGCACTACCTCAGAGACATCGAGGAGGCTGTTAGGGCTGTCTTAGCCCTCTTCTCTTCTTGCCGAAAAACCGGCCTACGTTGAATAGCGAGTTGCTACGTGGGCTCGAACCCGAGACCTCCCGCATTCCGAGACCAGCGCGTTATCCACTCGGTCAACCAGACCCCATCCATCTCAAGGTTTGTGTTGAACACTCAGCATGGAAATGTTATTTTGAACTCCCAATTTGTTACATTTCTGGAGAAGGTACGAAAAAAGTACTAAGGACCATATTTTAATGAAGAATCTTGTGTAGAACAATTTCCTGTTGAAACATTTCTTTTATACCCACCCTGTAGTGTACAGTCCTCAACATTTTTGAAAAAAAAAACAATTTTGGATGTTTGACCCGCCCTAAAAAAATAGTGGTGGAACTTCTAGCATATTAGTTAGAACATGGGTTCCCAGCCAAAAAATTTCAAGGACCCCTGAACTTTCAAAGACCCATTATGTATATAATGCATTTAAATATACTTCAAATTTACTAAGACTGTCAATTTCCTGACGAACGAAACATTTTCGGATCAACTCGTGGACCCCTAAGTCATCCTCAGCGGACGCCCCGCGGACCACCTGTTGGGAACCACTGAGTCAGAATACTACCCTCAACCATTTTCAGCAAGCTGCCGTTTGTTACCACTTTCTTCCTCAGCTCCTTTTTTAGATCTAATTTTCCTACATCCCGAGTATTCCAGCTTTTCCATTTTGAAATCCCGAACCGAATGATTCAGACACCGGGCTTTTCTGCTAGATGCCGCTCAGGTCCACTCAGCGACGGTGCAAAGCAGAGAACGTGTCCAGACACAATTTTTTTTTCTTTTCAACTTCACCTTCTCAATGACGTATCGGATCGACGGCGTATACGAATAATTAAACGCGACGGAGGGCAATTTCAGTCGCATGCAATTCACCAGGAAACTTTCTATTATTTAATACGACGTTGACCGTGACTATGTGCCGACTACATCGAGTGCCGGCTGCACGACTACCATCGAAACCCAGCTGTAAAAAATTCGCCGCCGTTCTGGTTTCTGGTAGTGTTGGTCCTCTACCACTCAAATTATACACGAAGAATGCGAAAAACGACTACTTAATTAGGGATGCTGGTAATGCAGTGCGTCGACTTCGTCGGGACCTTGGATTGCAGCCGGAATAGATGAGATAATTTCCGTTCGAACTGCGGCCCGACCCAGGATAAATGTCACGGAAATGATTGGTCCGCGAAGGTCGAGGGTGTCCCCGGAAATCGATGCTTTCGGTTCGGCTGCGTAGGGTGAAGGACGAAATGGCAATGCGCGATCGGAGTATACAACATCGAAGAAAAAGCGCGAACTAGAGGAAAGGCGATGAGAAAACTCAGCCACCGGTGAAGTAAACACTGAAAAACGAAACTGACGGTCAATTTGTAGGTAGAATACGGCCGTAGAAACGAATACCGATGAGCCGACGTCATTCGACAAATTTAATCCGGCCCGTAGGACCGAAAAACCATTCGATAATGCGGAAGTGTACGTACGTATGTTTTTGATCAGAACAGGGCCTAATCTGTGTTGAACTGGGCTCAACTCGTTAACATACCTGGATACGTTAGTAACTTACCAAATGAACTGAAGAGTTACCAGCAGAAGCGCAAATAGGGCTCAGAACTGGGGGGGGGATAAGCTCCCTTATTATGAAGCAACACCACCCCCGCATCATTTTCTTTGGAAAATTTTCAGTGTTTGGGAAGGCTGAACCCCAAGTCCTTCTCCCCCCCTATTTGCACCTATGGTTACCAGTTCACTAAATGAGTTAATGAACGGAAACCAGTAGAAAATTCATTTCAACAATCAACTCATAAAAGAAGAACATTGAAACCTAATTCATTTCATTCTATTTCTGAAATGAGAGAACTCTTTGAAGTCTTGAGTTTTGTCATTTTGTCTTTCTGTTTGTCATATATCGCTTAGCGTAGTCCACTGTCAATTGCAATGTCGCTTAGCATATCCTGTCATTAATTATTAGGTCATTTAGCATAGTTTATCATTGGATTCATTTTCTTGTTATGTCATCGATGAAACGGTCCTGATAATTAACATGGAATAAGATGTCCATTAGGGGTCGTTCATTAATTACGTAAGGATTATTGGGAAGGGGGGGGATAAAAGCCATTCTTACGTAATATTTTATTACGTAAGTTTTAACGTAGCCACCACTCAGGCGACACATTTTTTGTCGTAGCCGCTGAGGATGAGTAAATAGACGTACAGTGAAACCTGTTTATAGTGGAAACCCAACGGACCACTTCAAAAGTTTCCATAGTGACAGGTTTTCCACAATAACCAGGTAAACCCCCCCCCCAAAAAAAAAAAGTCTATACAGTACTACGATTAGAAATCGATTCTCTCTTCGGTAATGTATATTTTTGGGCACAATATCGTTAAATTCATGGAAAAGTCTGACGTAAGAAGAGGGAGAGGGCTCAATTATTCGTATTCCTTACATGGGGCAGGGGGAGTCAAATGGCTAAAATCGTCCTTACGTACATAATGAATGACCCCTTAGGGTGGTCCTTATTTTCGACTTTTGATTTTATAATGGGCCACCCCCAGATTGGCTCCAAATTAAAATTCTGCAGAGTCTGAGCAAAATTGGAAAGAAGTTCTTACGAAAATTATTTTCCTTCTCAGATCGGTGTTCTGAAGGGTCGCTGAATTCATTTTAGGAGTTATTTCCTCCTTCCCTCGACCCTTCAAGCTCAACAGGGGTTAGTTTCCAGTCACTCCTATTTCTCTAATTTCGAAGTTCTTTACGTCTACTGTAGGGCTTTCTTGAGTCACTAAATCAGTTTCAGAGGTTCTTCCTCCCCTTCCCTCAACCCTTGAAGCTTCACTGTAATCTTCAACTACTCCAATTACCCCGATTTCTCAGTTCTTTACGTCCATAGCAGGGGTTTTTGAATCGCTGAATCCATTTCAGGGATTCTTTCTTCCCTCCCCTTAACCGTTGAGGTTCCATAGGGAGCTAATCTCCAACTACTCGAATTTCCCCAGATTTCAACTTATGTTATTAGGTACGTAAAAATTTTGGAAATTGGTGTAATTAAAGACTAGCCTCCTGTGGAGCCTCGAGAATTGAGAGGCGGGCGAAAGACCTCTGAAATAAATTCAGCGACCTAAAAACCCGTAATATCGAGGTAAAGAACTTGGAAATTGGGGATATTGGAGTATTGGAAATTAGCCTCCTGTGGAGCTTCAAGGGTGTTGGAGGAGGGGAGACAGAATTAATGAAATGGATTCAGCGAGCCAAAAAACCGTAATGTCGACTTGGAAATTGGGGGTATTGGAATAATTAGAGATTAGCCTCCTATGGAGCTTCAAGGGTTTTGGAGGAGGGGAGACAGAATTAGTGAAACAGATTCAGTGACTCAGAAAGCCGTACTATCGACGTAAAGAACTAGAAAATCAGGGACACTGGAGTAGTGGGAGATTAGCTCCTTCTGGAACCTTAAGGTTTTTGAAATGGATTCAGCAGTCTAGGAACCCTTAAGAAATTGAGAGAAATTGAAGTAACTGAAAATTAGCCCCCCTCGTGGAGCCTGGATAGTTTAAGAAATAGAGAAAATAACCCCAGAAATAATTTCAGCCACCCTTGAAACCTTCATATGGGAAAGAAAATAATTTTTAGACTCATATGGAGAGGCTTCCCCCGTGACTAAAGCTCGAATCTCAAAAATCAATGTTAATTCCCATAAGAACTTCCTCCTCTTGCGGCACGAGTTGACTATTTTCGATTTCGCTCGAACTTTGTAGTATTTTTTTTTTAAACATTGAGAACCCATCTGAAGGTTGGCTTGATCGGAAACATGACATATTTTTTGCCTGGATCAAGTAAGAACCACCCTAATGTCCATGCATATCCGGGTTCAAGGGCGGGAGCGGGGCTCTAAAAGATAGCTCACTCGCCCGAAAATTGCTCAAAATATAATTCACAAAAACTCTCCGGAAAACGGCGAAAATTTTGTTCGTTTCGCTCGCATATTATTTTTTATAATTTTTTAAGCATCAACACCATGAAATACACCACCATCGAAGAATTTTGGTACCAGACCTGCGTCCATGGTGATATCTGGAGGATACACTATGCTCGTTCAGAGGCTAGCTACCATGATCCCGAACAAGAAAAAGCTTCTCAACGTCAAAAACAACTTAGTTTCTCAGATACAGAGAAGAGAAACTTGGCATATCTCGTTTTCGATAAGGAAGGGGTCCTATTTGGGGCCTCTGTCCAACCTCAAACAACGAATTTTGGAGTTCCACATAATTATCGCGTGAAAGTACGTCTACGTATCCACCAGGATCTGCAAAAATACTGAATTCGATTTTTTGACACTAAGGAGCTTTTTCTTATCCGGGGTCATATATTGATTTCAGATAGGTAAATAATCAAAATGGGGAAAAAAGAAGAAATTATGAGAAAAGTAAAATAAAGTGCACTTAAAAAGGCTTTGAATAACTTGGGAATAAGCAGTTTTGTTGGCCTTTAAGTACACTAGACTCGCCATCGGTTTATCCGCCTCGAATTTATCAGCCTGCCTTTCTGGGCTTCCGCCTAACCAAGGGCGAATAATCCGAAATCTTACTGAAATCACACCCCTTTTCTTTACCACAGCTAATGATGATGATGATGAAGAACTGGAAGGAAGTGAATCTTGACAATGCTTTTTCAGCGCTGGAAAAGTCACTGGTGTTTAACCCTTAAACCACGCTCGTCAATTATAGTTTTTTATTTAAAAATTCTGTAATATTTCTAAATGGGGGAAACTAGCCTTTGTATGTTACTTCATTTACAGAAATACCAAAAATCTTCCCAAAAAGAATTGTCTATTCTCAAAATTGAAGGGGCCATATATTCATTTAAAAACTGATATTTTGGTGAATTGTCTACGCCTTCAATATTATAGGCAACACTATCTCAAAAGTATTTTGTTACAAATGGTATGAACAATAAAATACCATGTTTGAATTTTTAATTAAAAATGTTTGAAATTATTATCAGCATTCTAAAAGAAATAATAAAATTGAATTGCCCCTTCAAAATAAAAAGTATGTAACCAACTCTGCAGCGGACATTGTAGTTTTATTTCAGGCGCACCAACACCAAGCGTACATAGGCTGAGTTCTCACTAACACTCGCAGCATGTGAAGTTACAGTGCAGTGGGGGTAAGTTTCATCGAGTGTGTGATCTGAGGGTTTAAGAACAACAGCTAGCAACCCTTTTCGACTTTTTAGAGCCGAGCCAATCGGAATCACTTTTTTCCTCTTCTCTTCTCATCCGTTCAAGTTCAGTTCAGTTCAGTGGCGTGTTATTTCAGATGTGTTGATCTGAGCGGATCTGAGTCACAGTTCAGTTCAGTGGCGCTCAACTGTCGAGAACCTAATTAGTAGGAAAAAAAAATTATTATAAGCAACAATTTTGATTTTATTAGGGGCGGCAATGAGTCACTTGCAATAACTTTTTTTTTTCTTCGTTTTTTTCTTCTTCTTCAATAGTGTTCATTGATCTTGATCTTACTGCGGTTCTACTTCTATGTTCTACATAATACGTTATCAATCCGCATTCTACGACGCTAAGGTTTATTGTGTTCTTAATTGTCCAGTATTTTAGGTAACTATTTTGTAATTTGTGTGCGTTTTTGAATATTCCTTTCCGGATTCTGCTATACGGATTCTACAAATCATGTTTTACAATTCCAGCTTAGGTCTAGATCAAATGAAACATGTTCGTTGCGATTCCCGTAACTCATCTGTTTCGGCAGTACTCTTGCCCTTATCAGTATATTTTCAAAAGAACAATAGCATATGAATCATGTTTCCTAAACATAGTCAAGTATATTATGGTAGTTTTGATATTCTGTTTGAGGTGTCGAGGGATGAAGCCTTCTTGTAGCTGTTTGAAACTGCCTGCTCGTTAACATGTCTTGATAGCATTCGTGATGGCTATGTGTATTTAAATTATTATAAACTTAATTTCTATGAAAATTCGCCCTTTGTCTGTAGTGCAGGAAGAATAATAATTAAGATTTTCGGAAATTTCACACCACCTAAATTAAACGACTTAAAGAACTATAAAAATCTGTTTTTCGAAAACACGTGATTCAGAGTTCAAGAGCCCCATAGAAACCATATGACATAGCATTTAGTGGTAAACTTTTTTCAACGTGAATACGCATTTTTGTATCCGGAAGCTCAATTTTATAAAAATTTACTTTTAACGCTCTTTCCAAAGGTACTAATAACTCATTTTGTCAACAAATGTTGCTTGGTCGCCTTTTCTTTATTAGCGTTCAGTTGTGCAGACGTACAGAGTACCAGCCGAGAGCCGACCCTTTTCGAGATGCAGAGCTGCTTGTTTCTTTACAGTATTGTCTTTCTTCCCAATCATTAACCAAAAAACAATTCTTTTTTTTAGATTAAAGTGTTTTTTTTCCTGTATAAAATAACTTCCCACCTAACGTACCTGATTCAATAAAAGTTATTTTCCCCATTCCTCAATGTTTTTGGATCAAAATGGCATGTTTTCAGTCATCCGCACTTTTCGTTATCCGCCCTACCTTCAGCCCCAATTAGGGCGGATAATCGAGAGTCCACTGTATAAGTTTCAACGAATAGACCCACAAATAGGTGACTTTCTCTCAAAGCGATTGCTAAAAGACTGGGTTTGGGTTGTTATTTTGGTCACAGTGTCGGATTCTAAATGCTGTTTCGGTAGCTCCGGGTTGGAACATGTATCGAGTTATCTCGTAGCTTCATGGCAAGAGGCACCCGAGCAGCGCTGCGAAGCCACCTTTCTCACAGGCACTTCGCCTTTTGCGTAGTCACTGCACCTTTGACTGTTTCAGTTTTCCGCTGGTCTAACTCTGGCTCCGTCGCTTCGACTCCACAGCCCTGCACCCGGCTACTTGTTTCGCTTTCCAGCTTCGAGGATCATGTAGCCTGATGTCCTACCACTGCGATTTACGTTGGCCCCAATGTTCGAATTTTCCATTACTATCTCACAGGTCGGCGCCAAATGTAGAACCAGCTGAAGGGAGGGCATGCGCCTCAAGTGGGTTGAAGTCTAAACAGGGATCTTAGTAGGGCAAAGAGAACCACGCGCGAACGGAAAACGAGAAACAAAAGACAGGATGCGTCGGTGACTTTCCCAGTCTCGTCCTCGCTCCACGACTCCGAAGAGGAAAGCGTACTCGATATCCCTTCGCGCCTCTTTCTCCCCTTTCTCCTCATCGCCGCAGCCAGAGCGAGAGAGAGACGTACAGAAATTCGAGCGAAATGAGAAAAAAACGAAAACGATCTTTAATTACTCGACGCGCGGCCCCGGAGCGGCGCGGCAACGCGGCCGTTTCCCATGTAAACGCCATCGGCGAAGTAGGCCGCGTACGCGTCGAGCGATCTACATACACGTGATCGGGTCGCTTCTCCCGACCTCTAGACCCGGGTGAAGCGCGACGCAGATTAGCGCGACACGAAGACGAAGACTGCCCAGCGACGTATAGCGAATTCGCGCCTCCGGGAGTCGACGTCGAGCGCCGCGTCATCGTTCGCGGATCGCCGAAACCGCGAACCGCGTCGCGGAACCTGCTCGTTGGGCAAGAAGGTAAGAAAGAAAAAAAAAAAAAAAAGGAAAATGAAACAGGCCGACATATCGGAAGAACGAGTCGAGACTCGAGAGTCGCTTTAGCGTGAGAGTCGGGAAGTAAAAGTGGAACTGTGGATGCGGCGACGCAGACGGAGTGCTACCAGCAGCGACGATCGCAGGCGTACGTTACGTTTCTACTACACAGAGATGTTGAAAAAAACAACAACAACAACGCGATGGTAATGCAGGCTGATGCGATGCGGCGGCGGCAGGTTAGAGCGGCGGCAACGGAAAGCCGTTTCAAGACAAGACTTTAATTGTGCCAAGGTGAAATGGCTCTCGGTAATGGCGATGGCGGTGCAGCCGAGAAGAGTATACGCATGTAAGTTGGGCAAAGTGTACACACGTATTTACGTATACGTAGATACGTACACAATCGTTACCGCAGCCGTTTCGTTCCGTCCCGCCGCCGCGGCCCGTACGCGACCACGAATTCGGGTCACCCCTTACCACCTCTGCGCGCATATACATGTGTCCAGTTATATATTATTATTATTATTATTATTATAAAAGACCGCCAGCCATGTTATGTCATCCCGTCGAGTTCCCTTTCTGAAGCGCCGATGTCGATATATTTGGTATAGTCGAGTACGAGTGTGTGCACGAAAAGTGGATAGCCTTTACGGTCGCGCCGGAGACGTGTGCGGTATGCCCGATCGGATTTACTCCTGGCCGCTGTGGCCGCACAAACAACCGCCACTTGTAGTTGCCCCTTGTTTAGGAGAGAGAGAGAGACTGGAACGGACGCCGGCCAATTCCGTAATCGTACCTTCAAAAGTTCTTTTTTTTTTACCACATGACAGGTTACAACACTGGACCGTCACCGTTCGCTCTTGTTTTTTTTTTTCTTCTCCGCATATCGCAACGCTAATTCTCTTCTTTTTTGCGCCCCTCTCTTTTCGTTATCATTGACATTATGTTGCCTTGATTCGGCGTACATGTCGGAGCCGGACAAGATCCGAGAACGGACCGTTACTTTTACACCTGCATTCGCAACCGGATTGAGGTTTCTTTCTCTCGTATTCGGCTCTTTAGGCCCACAGGCCACAAACCGCCATGAAGCGCGAGTACGACTCCAGCACTGCACTGGCGCAAGCTCGAGCATCAATGATGCACTGGATACCGGTGTAATACGTCCCACAATCACATATGCGGCCATTGTGTGGTGGGGCTGAGTCTACCAGGCCAAATTCAGAGAGGAACTAGACCACCTGGAAAGGCTCGCGTGCGTGATGACAATGGGGGCAACGAAAACGGTGCCGACTAAGGCACTGGAAAGGCTCCTAAACTTGCCACCACTTCACACTGGGATAGAAGCGGCTGCAATAATGGGGGCTTATCGTCTGGGCCAAGCAAACCTTCAGGCCCAAAATACAGGCCACAGAAGGTGTTACGCTCGCATAGCTTGCGAACCCCTAATTTAAGAGAGGAAACCCGGCTCGTACGAGTCTCTCGGAGGGTTGTGTTTTACATCCTCCAGATTACGTCACGACTGGTGAAAGTGGCCACGGTCAAGCTATATAAACTCGAACGGCGACCGTTCGAAAATCACTTCTTCAGAGCGAGGCTTACTAGCAGGTCTATTTTGGCATACTCCCCTGCTTGCTGCATCCAGGAGTCTGGTACACCGTTAAGGATATCCAAACCGAGAACCTTCGATACGCTCCTGTCGCAGCATCCAGGTGTCTGGTACTCCGGCACGAACCGAAGACAGGTCGCACATTCTGCTTCAATATACTCCACTGTGTGCTGCATCCAGGTGTCTGGTGCACCGTTGCGGATATTCAAATCACGAATCTTCGATACTCTCCCGTCGCAGCATCCAGGTGTCTGGTGCTCCAGGACAGAACCGAAGGGGTCGCTTCCTGAGCCGACATACTCCACTACGTGCGCATCCAGCCTCTGGTGCCCGTCACGGATATTCGAACTGGGAATTTCCGGTACTCTTCCAGTCGCAGCATCCAGGTTGGGCTAGGTCGCTCCGGGTACCACATGGACTCGTGCCGTCAGGCGACTGGCCTACACATTAAGATCTCGCGACCTAAACGAGGGAAGTATTAAGCCTCACTGCAAAAGCCGTCCTCGTGCCTCTGTCGTTGTTCGTACATATTAGTTTAAGAGAACGTCATAATACAGTTACGATCTTTTAACCCTTGTTATCATTTCTCCGGCGCTGACGAACCTCACAACTCTCAACTTCATGGTCTCACAACCTCCGCTCGAGGAAATCAGACGTAACACCAAGAAGTTTGCCTAACGCAATCATTGCAACCTCCCCCCCCCCCGCGTAACAATTAACAATGGCCTCCACGCGAACTTCCTCCGGTGTAACAAATTGTGTGGTGGGTTCGGGTCCACCTGGCCAAAGTTAGAGAGGAAGTAGACCTGCAAAGGCTCGCGTGCGTGATGACAACGGGGGCAACGAGAACGGTGCGGAATAAGGCACTGGAAAGGCTCCTAAACTTGCCACCACTTCACACTGCGATAGAAGCAGCTGCAATAATGGCGGCTTATCGTCTGGGCCAACCACACCTTCAGGCCCAAAAAACAGGCCACAAAAGGACATTGGAGATGGCGGGGACGATGGACGAATACTTTGGAATGACGAAGAGTAGAATCTGGAACACTTCTTTGACAAGCTGTACCATGCGCTGATACCCATACGGGAGGCTTGGGAAAAGAGATGGCCAAGCATTATAGGAAAAGAGGAGAATGTGAGGTTCGCAGATACCTTTATGACCAAGGTGTAGGAATCGGAATCACGAATGCAAAAGACGCTGACAACTATTTAATGGCACTGGGCGAGGGCGTCACTATCCTCCAAGCAGAGGTAATGGCGATCACGGTGGCCATTGATAGAAGCCAGTAGAAGGGCCATGTTAATTCAATATCCTTTATTGGGAACCATTGTAACATAAGCATGTTATTTATGGTTACAGGCCTCACGCCCATCCCTGCCCATAGAGAGCAAAGGATTGGATGGCTATTCTTTGTTTTTATCTTTTATTGGGGTCCTTCGTCATTGGCCATTGTCGGCTGTGAAGGATCTCCCTCTCTTATAAATAAATAAAAATAATAATAAAAAATAAAAAATTCTGACTCTTGAGGAATCTATTCATATCATCCGCCCATCTTGTTTTTCGGTATCCCTGGTTTCTTTTGTGTTCGAAAGGTTGCCAAAAGATGGTAGAACACGTCCATCTTTCGCCTTTTAATCTTGAAATGTATCCTGTCCATCCTCATTTTAGCCTCCTTATTGTTCTCACTCCATCTTGATTATTTCCCAATTTCTTTTGATAAATTCTAATTTTGTGTGATCTTTTCTGTTTTTATACCTAAAATTGGTCGTTCCATTGCGTTCTGCGTAGTTTTTATTTTATTCAAAACTTTTTGATTTAGTGACCATGTTTGGCATCCATATATGTATATTAAAGTTGGGAGTACACACACATTGAAAATTTTACCCTTTCGCGAGGAGATGAAGGAGCCTTTAAAAATAGTTTTAAGAGACCAATACATTGACCACGCCTTTGTAATTCTTGCGTTTATTTCTTTCTCCGTGCGATTTTCAAAAGATATTGATTGCCCAAAGTATGTTGCTTCTTTCACTACTTCTATTTTGAGATTGTCCTTTATTACAATTTGTTGCAAGTCTTCTGAATTGGTCAAAATTTTCGTTTTTTCTATATTCACTGTCAATCCTGTTTCATTTTCGAATTCTTATATTTCGTTCATCATTTTTATCAATTCTTCTTTTGTGTTGGCAAAAAGGGCTACATCGTTTGTAAACCTCAGGTTTGACATGTATTTCCATTAGCATTTATTCCCTTTCCTTCCCAATTTATTTTCCTGAACATTCTTTTAAGAGCAGTATTGAATAAGATTAGAGATAATGGGTCCCTTTGTTTGATTCCTTTGCGTATATCGAAGTATTTTCCCCGGACGTCTGTTATTATCTTTGCTTTTAGCCCTTTGTACATTTCTTTCATTAACTATATGAAATTTCGAAGAATACCTTGGGTTTTCAATGCTGAGAACATGAAATGGTGCTTTAGGGAATTTCCGAAGGCTTTGTTATAATCAATTGTGAAATATATAGTTCAATTTTGTATTCTAAACTTTTTTCTATAGTTTGATTCATGGCGTGTACATGGTCCAGGGTTGAGAACGATTTCCTAAATCCTGCTTGATTTATATAGACTGTTGGTGTAATAAAATTCTTTTTTCTAATTTGCTCTCCACCCGAGTTCTAGAATTCGCACTCTTCTCTTCTGGCCGAAAAACCGGCCTAGGTCCAAAATTCTGGCGAGTTGCTACGTGGGCTCGAACCCGGGACTTCCCGATTCTGAGACCAACGCGCTATCCACTCGGCCAATCAGACCTCTCTGGTGTGATAAAATTACTCGGTTTCTCGTTTTCAGCAAATTCGAAAAAATGTTTGCTATCGTAGGACTTAAGGTTATGGAGCGGTAATTTTCGAGTAATTCCAATCTTTGGATATTTTTCCATTTTCCAAAATTATGTTAGAAAATTTCGTGAGTGTTCTGGTCATTTTTTTCTCCACCCAATTTTATATGTTCATTCTTTATTTCATCGTGTCCTGGGCTTTTGTTTGGTTTTAATTTATTGATTATTGCTATTACTTCTTCAACTAAGAATTTGGGTTCCTTCTCCATATTTTTTGTATCCTCGCTGTTTGTTTTTCCCTCATAATCACTTCTTCCCTTTTCTTCGTATAATTTCTTGTAAAATTTTGTGATTGTCTCGCTAATTCTTCTTCCTCTCGTGGATTTCCCCCTCCCCTCTTGGTTTACGAAGTATGTGGTCCACTGGGTTTCTATTTGCTCCTAACGGGGTTTGATACTACATTTAATTCAATTTTGTCCTTTTTTTCTTTTCTATTAATTTTCAGTAATGCAGCTCTTCTCATTTGTAATATTCTGATGTCTTTTTGCGAACGAGTTCTCGTTTTAAGTACTCATGGTTTCTCAATTCAATATTTGGACAAGATTTGGCAGATCCGTCGCCGTTTTACCAACAACATTTTTACCTCCTCCTGCCCCCCCCCCCCGAGAACATTGTGTTTACGCTACTGAGAACCGTTGCACACATGCGCGGTGCCGGCTCATATCGTCAGGAAACAGTGAGGGCACTGTCATCTCTGATCTGACGGTTTGTCCCCTCCAAGATTTTACTTTCCGAATTTGGTGACAAAAATCTACGTGAAAAAGTCGGGGCACTTCATCAGAAAAGGATATACTAAAAAATAAAGGGGAAATGAGAAATTAGAAGAAAAAAAAAGGACACAAAGAAAGAAAGGAGGAAAAAATAATCAGATTTATTCCATCCAAAGTATTTTTTAGGGGCAGGTGGGGCGGTTAGGTGTTTGCTTTCTGGTCAGGGTTTTCAAGATGTACTCATTTCAACGGTCTTGATATTAATTTTGTTTGAGGGGGGAGAGGGGTATCGATGCAAAAAATATTAATCTCATGCTTTGCGGATAGGGCGAAGGGATTGAGTAGCTTGGTATTTGATTCAAGTTATATTGGGTCCTACTTGGTAAGTTTTGGTCAGATTTTCCCAGATGTGGTTATTCTAACGCTTTTGATAGCTCATGTGACTTCGGAGAGGGTGTTAGATGCAAACCATATTGGACCAAAACTTCGGGCAGAGAAAAACGAAGTGTCACTGTATTTGGTTTAGACGGTTTCAGATTTTGCTTGATGTAGTCATTTCAACGGACCTAGTTCATTTCCTTTCCGGAGGGGTAGGGGGTAGATATTGGTAATGGTGTTCTTAATAATGAAGATTTCGACGAAAAACACTTCATTTTTCGAGAAAAAAGAAAGACTAAAGATTTCCTTCGGGAGCAACATTTTGACAGGAAAGGGCAACCCTCCTCCACACAATCACTAGAATCGCTATCAACAGGGTAATTTTTTGGACAAATTTGATCTTTTTAAATGCATTTCAGGAATTTTGGGTCCGACTTACTCGAATATATTCGCGTATTTTTCGACATTTCTTTTGCCCAGAATTGATAGCGTTCGGCATTCAGTAATTTTAATCTTTTTCAATCAATTTTAGTCAGAAGTGGTCCAATTTACTCGTTCCGTTTGATCTAATGATTTTTGACTGGGTTCATTTATTTCAGATTGTGTTTTTTGTCATCGGGTTATTTTGAGTCGAAATCCGTCACTTATGATCATATACTTGGTACAAATTAGATCTGTTCGGGCAGCGTACAGAAATTAATCTTGATTTTTTTCTGTAAGTTCTGTACAAACGTCTCTGTTCGTTTCTGTAAGTTTCTGAAAGTGCAGAAAAGTTGCCCGAACGCACTTTCTGTACATTTTGTCAATTTTGGTAGTTTCTGTATGCTGCCCGAACAGACCTAATGTATTTGGTTTTATACGGGATTTCTTGGTCAATCTGCTCGTACCTGCATAGATGTTGTCGTCTTTGGACGCTTTTGATTTCTTACGATCAATGTTTGTCCCATTCAATTATCTTTGGTCATTTCTGGCCAATTTGCGTATTTTTTATCATGTTTGTTTCAGGTTGTTCTCGATCCTTTCTGGTTAATTTCGGCCAACTTTGGTCAGATTTAATCGAATTGGGTCATTTACCTTTAATCATATTTAATTGAGTTTAGTCGGTCTTGATGCAGGGCTGGGGTTAATCTCATCTGAATCCAGACCTGAAAATATATATTAGGATGACTGTGTATTCAAAAATACTTTTCCCTTCGTTTTAGTTTTTCCTACACAAGCAGTCTACTAGGAGTGAACCGCAACTGGTATTTCACCTGCAGTTTTTCATAATTTTTCTACTCTGATAAGGCCGGGAAGGTAAGGTCGTTGACACCTGATAAAAGGCAGTGAGGCAGTGGAGTGCCTCCAAAGCCTTATGTAGTTCTTGAAATTTCAAGTTACGACAGTGGTAGATGGAAGGGTAGGTATTTTTTAGAAAAATGTTTATACTTCTAATACACCTTTCAAGAGTGTTCTTATACACTTTAAAATGACTATCGCTCTTGCATCGAAGGGAGAAAATGTTCTACTCGCATCAACAATCAGGCAGTCGAGGTTTAGAACTCCAAAAATGAACCTTCTCACTCAGTTGCAATCGAACAGTCGCACTCACCGTAGATCAAATCGTCACTGCCAATTATGAAGACGAAAATATATTTTTTCCGAATAATCAGAGCCACAGAAAGAGAGAGTGAGAGACCGATAGACAGGGAGATGGAGAGAAAAAGAAAACAGGATACGACTAAATGGCATTCAAAGGAAAATCCGAATAATAACTGCGAATACTTAAGCATCAAAGTTCAATCAGTATCGAAGAAAGAGAAAAATATTACGAAAAAAAGGGGAAAAATATACGTTCGAGGAGGATTTTCATTTCAAATTCGTCTGATGCGACGTAATTTAAGCCGTTAATTTATTTACTCGGTGGCACCGAGTGACTGAAGTCATTACCGCTGTATTTTCGCCGACTTCGAATTCGCCAAGCGGGGTCAATATTCTGACATTGCGTCGGCGAATAATGTACGCCGAAGAGCCGTCGTTTATCGCCAGCTTTTGACCTTTCATGTTGTTGAGACGTCGAATTCCGAGGAAAATATGAAAAAATTATCTCTCGTATCTGGTCCAGCAAATGTTCGATTGCGATTTCAAAACTACGACTTGGATAAACCAACCCCTTTTACCCGCAAGAAAACTATTCTGATTATTCCACTATTTGCCTCTGCAACCTTCAGCTATATGCTCAATACGTGCATTCTGGTGGGCGACACTTCAGAAACGATGTTCCTACACATATTTCCAAAGAATGCAGAAAAGCTTTCGTTGATCGAGAGTATAGTCTATAAAAGCAGTAAATTCAAAAAAACAACAACAAAAACTCTTTATGGTACATTAGGGAGTTTTGATGGTGTAGTGGCTCAAAAGAGAGACAGAGGAAGAATAGGAAACATGGTGAAGGTAGATGAAAATGAAAATTTGGGCCGATGCAATAGCATTCTTCTGGTAGATTTTTAGGTGCCAATCTGCCCTTGCCATGAAGACTCTACGATTAGGTAACTATTATTGAAATCTGACTAAACTGAGTGCACGGCAGACTATGCTAAACGACATGAAACGCTAATGTAATTACCTATTATTCCTTTTGTAGGGTGAGCCAATTCACTTTTCCTTCTTCTGTAGTCCAGAGCGCTTTCGGCTGTTACTCCACTGATGATGGGGCGTTGGGATTTAAACCTGCACTAGAGCGCGCTGCAAAATTACCTGCGCGGGTGTTAGCGGGTGAAAATGAGTGAGTGATCATGTGCACTTTCAAATAGAAACGCTGCTATCTTCAGTAGGGTAAAAAACCGAGTAAAAATTATTCTGCCAGTAGAACTGATTAGAATTAAATAGTTTGGTGATGATGCAGTCGAATTTAGGACAAATTTTCTTTGAAAGTGAATTTCTAATCGACTTAATGATATTATTTGAAGTTTGCTACACGCTTACGGTAAATCGTCCCTGATCACTCACATATATCGCAGGGCTGCCAACACTTGAAACTCTAAGTTTTTAATCCCAATACTGGACTACAGAAGAAATAAAAGTGAATTGGCACACCCTACAAAAGGAATACTCCTAGTTCATTCACACTCCGAAATGGACATTGAGTAATGGCTGGGAAATAACAGCCCAAGAAAAAGTTGTTTGAACGACAAAGAAGCACCAAAAAACGCTTTTATCAAAATAGTCGCTTATTTATACCGCCTATTGCATCCCCATAAGAGCTTGTTTTCCTTTTGTTCATCTATCTTCAGGTCTCGCTTTTGTATTTCACTTCTCCAAGTATCGTTGCCGGCCAAACGCCCCGCGCCTCTGTCGTTTCTAATTTAAATCACATTTGGTGAATTTAGTGGATTTGCTATTTGTCGTGTATTCATAATTCCTGGCCCATTTCCTCAAATCATGTGTCGACTTCCGAGAAGGTGCGGGAACAGAGCACCTATGTAGTTTCCCAAGAGGGGGCAGATCACCCATGTCAACCAAAATAAGAAAAAGGTACGCCTTCTTCATAACGTTCAAAACCAAACCAGCTAAGACTCGTACATCACTAGAGTTTACGAGTGATTTGATATATTTCAATATTTTGTGAATGATGACCATATTGAATACAAAGAATCCTTGGAATACAATCTTCCTACAGACTTTCTTGTTGCTCGTCGCAGTTGACATTGGAGGGGAGAGAAAAAATAGTTTTTCTTTATTTTTGATATCGGCTGCCGACTAGGTTAAGAGAATGATTTTTGGCATAAGTTTGAAGTTTAGGAACTGTCAGAAAACGATTATAATTTCTAACCATGGGCGTAGCTAGAACTTTTTACAGGGGAGGGGGGGGGGCAAAATTTGTGCAGGTGCAAGTCGCTGCTTTGCTACCAGCGTGGCGCCAGTAACACATTTTCGTTGTCTAATAGCGTCTAGGTCTTTAGGCACGTCCTATTTTCTGCGAATTTTATTCAGTTGGCTTTAAATATTCGAAAATAATCTTGTGAGCACTAGAATACAATTTTTTTCAAAATCCAGGGGTGGATGCAATTGCCACCTCGTCCCTCGCTGGCTACGCCCACGTTTCTAACGGGTTTCCCAACAGAAGCTTGAGATTTTGGGGTCAGCAAGTGAGATGAAAAAAATTTAATTCCTTGGTTAGAAGATGTAACTAAGGTTCCTAAGTTATTTTCGTGCTGATTTAAGGATTTCATGGGCACAGAATTCTGGTTTTATAACTAAGTTTATGTTATCATCTTACTCTTGATTTTTTTCTTGTATTCGTTTTTGCATTTCTATGATGAAATTTAATAGAATTCATTGCAAGTATTTTTTGCCTTTTTACTGAAAATAACTACAGTCTTTTCTGTTATGTTTGTTTGTTGAAGGGCAGGGGCTCAATTTTCAAAAGTGAGGTATGACACGGGGCCCAATATACGAGCATCGCCAGGGGCCTTAAAGAAAGCCAGTCCGACACTGGTACCGGTCTTTAGGCCAGAACTAACCAACCCACTACATTCCAGCTTCGCGAGAATTTCCGTGTTAATTGTCGGCCAGTTAAACTGGAACTAAATCGTCGGTCACTTCGTACAATAGACATAGGAGACGGCGTTAGGCCAGGATAAGATCCGACAATTACAAGCCGGAATAAAAAAATACTGATAACTGGAACTTTCTTGAGAAACTTGTCAGCACGAGAAAAATTCACTCCCTTAATCCGTCGCAATATTTACAAACATTGCTTGCGAGATTCAATACGCCGGTTCGTTCAAGGTAACCGCACGCACAGTTCGAGGAATATCTTTTTGTAGTCGAAATCGAGAATGAAGAAAAAATAATAAATTAAAAAAAAAAAAAAGTATCAATAAACCAGCGAACTCGTGTCAATTATGAAAATTCGCGAGGTTACGGCGGAAAGAAGAGAGAGAAAAATCACGAAGAAATGTTAAACATGGCGAGCCGGGGTATCGAGAGACACGCTCGTATAAATAAAACAACGAAAAACGGACGTGTTAATTCGTGTACATATTTTTCGATATTTCGCTTCACTTTTCATTTTTATTCGCCACTTCTTTCCAACTTCTTCTTCTTCTTTTGCATTTTGTATGTTAAGGACGATATAATTATCAAAATAAAACTGGTTCGAATGAGTTACATTAAACTTTCAAAATATGCAACCGAAAAACCAGGTTGTTTCGATGATGCAACTTCCACGAATGGTGAAAGGTATACACACTCGTACTCGGGTCGGTGCGAGTGCTGTGTGCGTGAATATCTACGTGTATATGTGTATGTGTGTGTGTGTGTGTGTAGAATATAATAAAACTGACAGGCTGAGGATAACGACGAGTATGTCGAAGTCGTACGCGATGTGTCAAGGTAAAGAATTTCGCAGGAAAACCGGTTGAGGAATACGTACGTACGTTAAAAACTATCGCGATGATGTGTTTTTTCCCTCTCATTTTCATTTTCATTTATTATTCTTCGTTTCGATCTTCCTTTCTCATTCTCGTCTTAGTTCACGCTCCTTCTCGGGGCTAAAACAAAAGAGGAAATGAACGGAAACCAAGCGAGAGCGCCTTCGAATGACGATTTACACTTTTACACGTTCGACGGAAACTTCCCGTCCGCGCTTGCGTCGGCTCGGCTACACTCGACGGCACATGCAGATTCCCGAATGGCGATGGCGGTACGCGCCGCCATTTTAAAATGCCTCCCGTCGGCGTACACGAGCGAGGTTGTGGTAACGAGGGGCTTGTTACGGGCACAGCTGACTTTACAAAAGCTCGGAAAAATGTACCGGGGGTAGGTTGTGCATATGCGATGCGATCTGCGAAAAAGTACACAAAGTCGATAAACATGAAATTCGAGATAGGGTACGAGGAAGCTGCGAATCGAATGAAAATTTAAAAAAAAAGAAGGCCAAAAGGTTATTAAAAATGGCCGAGTTACAGCACTTTAAAGTTGATTGTACAAAAAACGTAGTTTTGAGAAACACGGCTTTAAGGTTAGTGAACCTGTTTTTCGGGGAAAAAAGTTATTTGTAACGTCATAAGTGATAATATTTGCGGAAGAAGGGTTCTGTAAGCACGTGGGTCGTTCAAAAAAGGCGGTAACAATACTTATTGCGAGATCCGGAATCTACGTTCAATGTACATTCAGAATACACCGTTCCACTCATTTTTAGTATTAGTTTAGCCTATTTTCGAAGCGGTTGAAATGAGTGCCTCGATAAACAACCCGTCCAGGTGGGAACAGAGCGTGCGGTGATAAAATTTTTCCGTGCTGAAAATCAAACTCCAGCGGCAATTTCACGTTGATTAAAAGCTGTCCATGGTGACAATGCAATGTCCAGAGTTCATGTATGGAAATGGTGTACCAGATTTGAAAATGGACGAGTCAGTATTCACGATGAGGAGAAGAGCGGTCGTCCATCCGTGATTTCTGTAGAGCTTGTGGATTCGGTACGTGAAAAAATTTTTAAGTGATCGACAAGTGATTGATGATCTCTGCGATGAATATCCTGACATTTCAAGGGGTACACTATACGAAGTGGTACGTAACTGCCTTGGATTTAAAAAAAATTGTGCAAGACGGGTACCGAAAGAACTCACACCCATTCATTTGAAGACGCGCATGGCAGTCAGTTTGGAATTGCTGATTCGTTAGAGCATTCTCCTCATTCTTCGAACCTGTCGCCGTCAGATTTCCATCTCTTCCCTTTTCTAAAGCGTTACCTCGGCAGGACACGTTCCACTAACCATCAGGAGCTGATGGAAACCGTTCAAAATTGGTTTGACGAGTTGGGCGGCAGCTTCTATGAGGCCGGGCATCGAAAAGTTGATTACAAGATGGGACAAGTGCTTGAATCGGGAAGCTCGTATGTAGAAAACTAACTGATGAAGTATTTCATAAATTCTCCTAAAATCATCTATTCATATTTTGTTTAATCAAATTTTTCCTACCTTTGGTTAATTCTTTATAGCCGTTGTTACCTTTGTGGTCTATTTCACAGGGAAAAGCCTCTTTCTCCCATTTTTGACGGTGTTGCACGCGAACCACGCCGAGTTTCTATCTCATTTCCGACTTGAAAAAAATTTATTTCAAAATTAAATAGGATTTACAGCGTGTCTCCTTCTTTTAGGGGCCAAGAACGTAGGTCACCAACCTATTCCACTCACCGTAGGGCATATGTTTCCGTCACCCTTTTCCAGCCTTGCCTGTTGGCTGCTGCTCGTCTCCAGCATGGCCCGAGTGGGGAGAGGATCGGCCTCTATTTCTCCTGTGCTCCCTTGGAGTCCAAATCGTGGTCCTTATGCTCCATTTTTCTTGAGCTCCTCTTGACATACGGCCGGCGTATTTAAATTTTAGTTTTTAAATTTCATACCCAATATTTTTAACTCCAGTTTCTTCTCGGATTTTTGTTATTTTAATTTTATACCTTAGCCTGAATCATAATATACTCCTCAGTATTGCGTTTTGAGTATTAGCGAGACGCTGCATTTGTTTTTCCGTGAGGGACCACGTTTGGGCCCCATAAGTCAACACCGGCATCATACAACTTTCTAAAATTTTTGCTTTTAGTCCTATTCTCACATTACTTTTCAAAATAAGTTTATTTGCCCAGAAGGCTTGCCACGCACTGGAGATTCTCTCTCTTACTATTCCTTCCGTGTTAATTTTAAATCTCATAGTCTGTCCCAGATACCTGTATTCTTCTACTCTAGACAATTTTGCCCCATTCAACCAAAATTCATTCATTCCCTCCCTATTTGACATAAATGTTGTTTTCGACAAGTTCGTAGTTAGACCAAATTTTCCACTTTGCTGCATTAGATCATCCACCATTCCCTTAATTTGATTAAAATTTTTGCTATTAGGATAATATCTTGCGCAAATCTTAGATTTGTGAGATTTTTTCCAAAATTTTTGAGGCCTCTCAGTCTAATTTTCTGAAAATTTGTTCCCAGATCGGAGATAGTGGATCGCCTTGTTTCAATGTCTCTTTCAATAGGGAAGTGTTTGCCTTCAATCTCTGTCTTGATGTATGCTACCGAGTTATTATACGTGTATTCCAGGACAGCTATAATCTCCTCTTGTACTCCCTGTTCTGCCATGGACTGCCAGAGCTTATTATGGAATACGGAATCGAAGGCCTTGTTGAAATCCACAAATAATAGCCACACCTCGAAATTATATTCATTCGCCTTCTCAATGATTTGGCCGAGGGTTTGCATATTGTCTATTGTCATATAATTACGCCTAAGCCCCCCTGTTCGACCGGTTGCTATTGATTTAAAGGGTTATATATGCGAATTTTCAACACTTTCATCATAAGTTTTACTTGGGAACTCTCTCCCAAAATGATGCACTGGATATACCTATACTGGTGTAATACGTCCCAGAATCACATATGCGGCCATTGTGTGGTGGGGTCGGGTCCACCTGGCCAAAGTCAGAGAGTAAACTAGACCACCTGCAAAGGCTCGCGTGCGTGATGACAACGGGGGCAATGAGTATGGTGCCGACAAAGGTACTGGAAAGGCTCCTGAACTTGCCACCACTTCACACTGCTATAGAAGCAGCGGCGATAATGGGGGCTTATCGTCTGGGTCAACCAAACCTTCGGGCCCATAAGATAGGCCACGGAAGGATATGGGAGACGGCAAGGACGATAGACAAATGTTTTGGGATGCCAAAGGATAGAACTGCGATGGAACACTTCTTTGACAAGCCATACCGCGTGCTAATACCCACACGGGAGGCTTGGGAAAAGAAGTGGCCAAGCATTCTAGGAAAAGAGGAGAATGTGTGGTTTGCAGATGCCTCTAAGAATGACCAAAGTGTAGGAGTCAGAATCACGAATCCAAAAGGCGCTGACAACTGTTCAGTGGCACTGGGCGAGGGCGTCACTATCCTCCAAGCAGAGATAATGGCGATCACGGTGGCCATTGAAAGAAGCCAGCAGAAGGGCCTTGTTAATAAGCAGATCTCTATCTGTACAGACAGTCAATCGGCTATCAAAGTAATATCGTCACACCAAACTACATCCCTGGTAGTGGCGGAGTGTGTTAACAAACTATACACCCTTGCTCAGGAGAACCGGGTCACCATACTATGGACACCGGGACACTGCGGCATAAAAAGGAACATGATCGCTGGCAAGCTAGCGAAGGAGGGCACAAAAAAGGAACTGGCAACACCCAGGCCGTGTCCTCCTGTAGCATACAGCGTCATAAAATCCAAAGTAAAGGCCTGGATAAGTAAGCAGACGGAAATGCACTGGCGGTTGGCCAGTGGCATATGAACGTCAGCAGAACACTGATAGGGGACACCGCCAGTAAGTATGCCAAGTTCCTATTAGGGCTTGACAGGAAACATGCAAGGCTCATGGTCGGACTACTAACCGGTCATGGGGCCACAAAACACATGTGGCATAAAATAGGAGTGGTAAGAAGCGGCTCCTTAGGTATTGTGGAGAAGAGGAAGAAACCTCGATCCATATCATATGTCGGTGCCCAGCAATAGCCGGGTTAAGACGCGAAGCATTGGGGCTAGAATATCCAGCACCCAGTGAAGTCAAAGGGATAGAGCTAAGTAAAATTCTCACTTTGGCTATAAAAGTGAGGCTACTGAGCTGATCCTTAACAGCAGTTTGAAGAATAGTGCAACGGACTGCAAAGTCTGAGCGCTTGGGGCATATAGCGCCACCTCACACACAAATGTAATCATAAGTTTTTCTAAATTTGAGGATAGGCTAATGGGTCGGTATTTCCCTATTTCCGCCCTATCCCCCTTTTTATGTAGAAGGATCATTTCAGACTTATTCCACTGGGATGGGGTTTTCCCTTCTGCCACTACCTTGTTAAATAAGATCATTAGGGGTAGTTTGCATCCTTTCCGTTGTTAATTAAAGTTAGCAGGGCCTCAAAAATGTTTAAATTCTACGTTTTCGTCCATAGGGTCTAAGTAAATGTATGGGAAGAAAACGGTCAGATATTGCACCCTCAGGGACATACCGAAGGGTCTTACCTGGGGGGGGGGTAAACATTGTGAAAGTCCCAACTGACTCAACTCAGAATTCCCAAGTATAAAAGCAAAAAATAAAAACCTGTTGAATGTTAGATTTTTCTAACTGACTCAACTCATAATTCCCAAGTATTAATGCAAAAGAAGAAAAACCTTTTGACTTGTTCGATTTGTTGGATTTTCCCAATTCGCCTGACTGAAATGGTATATTTTCCCAACTGCTGAGTAAAACCTTCCTACAGGGGGGGGGGGGGGTAAGTTGTGCCCCCCTCCATTTTCAAGATTTCTAAGGCAGTTAGTTACAAACCGAATACAACCTGTCTTACTTAGAATCTCACCAGGAATAATTTTGGTCTGAAACAATATTTCTTAAATTCGACAGTTTTTGTTGTTTTCGCAAAAACCAATTTTAAAGGCTTGAACTGCCCACAAAAAGAAGCAAGCCAGGTAGGGACCGAGAATTTTTTGCGGTAATTAAGACGGCCAACATCAACCGTACTCCGGAAAGTTAATTTTAGCCATTTCGCGAGTGAACTTCGAATTTTGAAGTCCTAATAGGGGTTGAATCAAAAATCTAATTAGGTGTCCGAAATCAGCGATCCAAGACATCCCTATTTCGATGGTTTGTTTATTACGTTCTTCACTGAAAATCCCCAGCCTTCCTTTCGCGAATAGAAAATTTTTTCACTCAGAAGGTACTAGACATTTTAAATTCCAGATTCTGCTTTGTCGCACTTCGATTCGATGTCCCAGTCAAAAATAAAAAGGGGGCGCATTCCATTAGACACCCGGTATGCTTCACTTCCAGAGTGGTCTCAGTGAGTTGTTTTTAAATTTTGATCTCGAAAATGACACGACGTAATTTGTCAGATTTTGAAAACTTGGTTACTACACACTGACACAAACAGCTCGCTGCTAGAATGCTTATAGTCCAATCAATAAAGAAACAAATTCAGACAAAAATCATACAAATTCGATTTCGGCCAGAAATGTTCAGGTCCCGCCTTGATGACGGGGAAGAATCCCCGCCCCTCCGAATTGGATTTCTGGTACCCTGGTTTTTGGGTTTTGAGGTGCCCCTATCGCCCGAATGAGAAAAAGTTTCTAACAAAATTTACTCTGAGCTTGATTCTTTATAAAAGCGATCTTTTACCATTTTGTTCTATCTGCCACAAAAACGTTATGTGAGGGGAGGGGGGGGGGGTGAAAAAATCCATTACATTACCTTGCATTAACACAATCTTGGTTATGAGACAAGGTGTAGAATTTTCGATGGTTTATCGGTTTCAACGACTTATGAGGATAGAAAGGATGTAAATTACCCACTAACTCATATACTCACCAATGGGTATTTTCCCGCTCCCTTACCCCATCTCTGGCATACAGCACATATAAATTTATGTTTTCGGATATTTCAATGGTCTTAAAGAGGGTTTCTGGAAGAAATTTCTGGACTTCTCTTTTATGCAAATGACGCGGTACCGTTCAGGAAGGTTTCGAATTTGCTTAATTCATTTTTGATATCGGCTCGATCCTAAATCCAAAACTGCGGATCCAAGAGCGGGGGAAGGGGACAAATATGACGGTGAAATACAATATGGATATCGATTCGCATGTTTACATAACCCCAAATTCGAATTCGAAATTAATTTATCTGAAATTTCAAAATTGCAGTATTTATGGCGGGGGGATGGCAAAACTGAAAAATTCAACCATTACCTCGGAAGCCAAAGTTGAAGAAGTGGAGACTTTTATCCTTCACTGGGGAGAGAAGAGGGCTACCTGACATTTTCTCCAAAAATCAACTTTGTATAATTTTTATCCGGATTTTGATTCCTTTTTTACTTTAAATTAACGGGACTATTAGTTATTGCGGTCAACTTTTCACCATTTTTTTTTCGAAAGCAATGTTTTGTAATTAGGTCGCTTTGGAAGTGAGCTCCTCGTTCACATACGATTTTCATAATTCGCTTATTACGCTATTCCTGAGGCTATAAATCGACAGTACTCTCGATGTTTCTGAAAAAATACCGAAATCCGAACATAATCTACAACAGGATTCCAATTAAGCGCGAACTTTCGTTGGTTATCGAATTAAAAATCTGGAAAACGCCGTCATCGCGTTTCTCGCATTTCAAAACTACACTCGATGCCCGCCCCGTTTTCGCGTTTAATAACCCAATTCTGAACATTGGGAAGGCGAGCGTGCCCCGCACCCGAAACCTTTTCAAAAAAGTCGAAAATTTATTTCGACGACTGTCCTCGTAAATTTCGACTCGAAAGCACCGACCGAAGAATTCGCGCCACACGCGCGTCCATACTTCGCTGCGTCCGCGACGTCGACGTCCTTTTCTCGTTGTTTTCTTTATATTTCTAGTTTGTATTTTATTTTATTTTTCAAAATGACGACGTAATTTCAAAAAACGTATAACATACGCGTACACACGGTACACTATACTGTGTGTGCGTGTACGTATTTCTGCGTATGTGTGTTAGCATCTTCAGTGCCACCGTGTGGTGCGGGCGAAGCTGAAAGTTCGCGCCAACCACGTGTAACAATAAAAGGATTACGAGAGGGTAGTTACCCCGTTCAGGGAAAACGACAGGCTTAACAATTTATTTAGTCTGAATGGGCGAAGCCGGGGTACGGCGCAGCGACGAGAAGTACATTTGTATAATTTTCATGTACTGTACCGCCAGACCGTACTTCAGCGCTGAATACTTAATAACCTTCGTCGTTTCGGCGAGGATGCTGGAAAAAAGGAAAGAGAGAAAAAAAAGGCGCAAAAGCACGCCGCGTCTCTTGTAATTCCGTGCTCGTTCTCATGGTTTTACGTAATTTTGCCGGCCTATCCGCGCATTCGTGTTCTTTGAACATCGACGAGAATTTGCTCGCAGACAAAAGCCCTCGAAGCACTTTGATCCGAATTTCAGGTGAAACGCGAAACGTCAACGCAGAGCCGACTATTCTGTATAAACTTTGTAAAAATTTTATTCGCCACCCTTTATGATTCTGTAACGGCGTAATCCTCTGGAATAGATTTTTCGGCTTGCAAAGGTTTTCAGGATCAGCTCGAGTCGGTAGTGCCCACTTCTCCATCCTTCACGGGAGCTAGACGTTTTTTATTATTCAGTCATCTTTACTCAGCCCAGTAGCGTAGGACTTTGACGTACATGGAACCAGACATATCTCGGAAAAGGGACTTACACGTATATTCATTTTTGGTAACTTCTTCCACCATCTCAGAGGTTTTAAAAATTTGAACCATTCCACTGGATCCATATTCAGTTTAGCAAAGAAATTGCTATTTTTTCAAATTGGTATTATCACAAAGTGACAGTGTTGGATTAAGGAGCATAGATGCCCTAGGTCAAAAATGGTTTACCGCCCCTATGTTCCAAAAAAAAATTATTATATTTTCGAAAAACTTGCCGCTCGAAGCCACCACGGCTTCGTTGGCTTCAAGGGAAATACGGCGCTGCAATGTGCAGTTTTAAATTCGAGTTAGCAGAACTGTAATTAAGAGGGAGAGGATGCAAGTAGGGTCATTGATTCTTCTGGCCAGAGTAAGTTCATTGTTAACCCCTGCCCTTATTTACTTGATAGTGACTACAGCTCATTCAACTTGAGCTGGCGAATATAAAGCACCCCCCCCTTTTCCCATGTCGATGTCCACCTAACGAATATCACTTTGTTACATTTCATAACAACGTGTGTGCCGACCGACACACAGAATCATACCACTGGACTCAGCTCCATATTTAAGGACGAATTGAAACCCTAATAGTAGAAGTAACCATAATCGGTTTTGATATTTTGACTTAAATGACAGACTGAGCTATATCCGCTGCTCAGATGGATAAGCTGCCTGCTTGTTTTCATTCTCGGATGATGATAAATGAGTTGCAGTGTTCTTGCATAATGGCTGCAGATATTCATTAATACATTTGCGTGAAGTAGCGCTGTATGCGGCGAGTGGTCAGACTTTGTAGTCCATTACACCATTCCTCAGGATGTTCTTAAGAATCAGCTCAGTAGCCTCACTTTTATGGCCAAAGTAAGAATTTTACTGAGCTCTATGAAGCGGAGTGACCGGAAAATTCAGGATTGATAACGCAAAATTGCAAAAAATTATGACACCACGTTAAAACTTACAACCCTGAAACACGAATTGGAGGCCGCCACTTTTCACCTTGAATTCACTTTGGGGGGCTGGCGATATAGGTCTACATATTCCCCGAGAGAAAGATTATTCCTAAAAAAATAATAATGCAAGTAACTATAGGTGATTAACGACTCATTGTCATTTCCGAAGTGAATATACTACGAGCATGTAATATTTTAAATATAGGTTTAAAATCTGAGTAAATACGGTTTCGGATTTCATGTTTCTTCAGTTTCCTCTTCTTACTCTTATACTTTTGCTTACTGTCTTCCGAGCTCTGACAAAAACACCTTATTTATACGTTTTATTGGAACGAAATATGGTATCCAGTTTTTCGTCAGACAAGCTTCGTTTTTTTTTTTCGTCTCAGTTGAATTATCTTTGTTGTTCGCATTTCAGAAAAAAAAAAAGTGATTGAGAGGAGGAGAAAACGAGAAAAGGAACATAAGTTATTCCATGATCGGTGGACATTATTTACTCGGCGTATGTGTATAGTGAAGTAATGCGTGTATCGTAGACTGCTGTGCTGGATAAAGAAAATATTTTCGCGGCTTGAAAAATAAGAGAAAAATAATGATAGAATTGTAAATAAATAAGGAAAAAAAAATATATCTACGACCTATGGCGCAATAAATGCTCATATTGGAATATCATAAAGATCACGAGCTTCTGCTGGTTCTATAAATACACTCGTAATGCACGTTTTTTATCTAGATAGATTTAGAGAGAAAATATAACGAGGATCTACCGACATGCTCCGAGTTCATAAGTTGTCCTCGGACCGGCTGTATGAGGGAGAGAACCCATTCAGGAAAGGGTTGATCAATAACTACTGTATCAAAATTCCTTTAGAATAGCGTACAGCTAATCGATGAAAAATCTCACACTTGGCAGCATTAAATTCGGTGTAATGACTTTCAAAGGCACATTTTTAAAATGTAATTTTAAGATTGAAGTCACCTTTGTAGGTTCTCTGTGTCAGAAATGGGGGAAGGGTCGAAATGAGAGTTCATAACTACTCCGAACCATGATAAAGCGCCCCTCCTTCTCGCAGTCGTAAATTCCTAGACGGCTTTTTGTAAATAAATTGAATTATTTTATACCTTCACTTTTTTCGTCTCCCAGCTTTCCTTTCTTCATTTCTCAGTTTTATCTAAATTTTATGGACATTCTCGTTCATCAGACGCGCCCTAGAGCCACAGCCCCTCAGTTCCTCGAATGCAAAATCGGCTCTGACTTCGGAGACTTTCAGCAGGTTAATTCGTAGTAAACCAGTACAATTAACACCCCCCCCCCCCCCAACAAAAAAAAAGAGAGCATAGATGAAAAGATTGATGGGGGCTGAATTTTGGTACAAAGGGTCAGATGGCAGTTCCACAAACATTGGATTTTGGCAATAAGTCTGAAGAAATATTTATTATCGAATTCGAATGAAACATCCATTGGTGACTTTACATAAGGATGGTTCTGTTCAATTTTTTCCTCACTTTCCATAAATATCGGATAGGGGTGGGGTTTCAAGATTACCTAGCATTCTAAGACGCATTACCGCAGGCCTTGTGGGAGGAAACTGAAACTTTTCGACGTTTTTTTTAGTTTCACCGACTTCAGCGAACAGAAAAAGGATACAAATCACCGCTGGCCTGTTTCTCTACATCCACATTCACGTTCCTTTGAAATTTTTTCCTACTTCCCTCCTCCACCCTTTACCTCGATACAAACCTTAAAATTTGTACTTTTCTGTGTATTTGATCAGAAACGACACTTTTATAACATTTTCGAAATGAGATAACGAGTTTTCCCTTTGAAGGAGGTGAAATTCTTTCAGTTAAAAATTGAAGTTGAACTGAAAACCTTACACCCATATTTTGTTGAATTTCGATCCGACTTTGCAGTCTCGAGGTATTCAGATGGATGAATTTTGTGGATCACCCTGTACAACGATGTCCAGAAGTTGATCTCAGTTGAAACCCTGATTGTGAAAACAACAATAGTCAGTTTTGATATTTTGATTTAAATAACGGACTGAGTTATATCCGCAGCCCCCTGAGAAGGTTCCCACTACATGAAAACCGGCACGCATATAGGCAGATCAGTAGAGTCATCACTGCACTCGCTTGTTACGGCAATTGAGAGAGGGATGCCTGGCGCAGATAATGTCATGGCAACATTCATAGATAAACAGGTAGCGGTTGACGCGACCTCTCATGAATCAATAGAAACAGCCCTGAGGGAAAGGGAAGCGAAGGAAAGCTTAATAAATTAGATTGTATCTATGCTGAAAGGCAGGGAGATCCAGATAACATACCAACAAGAACGGATCCATGCTACGACCATCAGGGGCTGTCCACAGGGGGGCACTCTCTCCCCTACTGTGGAGCCTGGTGGGGGACAATTTGTTGGATGAATTAAATGGTCAGAAAATTTACACACAGGGCTACGCTGATGATTTGGTTGTGGTAGTAACCGGCAAATTTCCGGGAACCATCGCGGAATAAACGCAGTGGGGAGTCCGAGATTTGTAAGAAATGGGGTGCGAAAAAAGGGTTAACATAAGGCACACTGAAGTAAAATTTACCCCAGTACACATCTTTAGTATCGATACTTCCAAAATAGAGGAGCTCCAAGTTCGGGGTTAGGGGAACTTGTCCCTACATCATGAAAGTATGCAACACACAACATGTGATAAACAGGTGACCAAATGGGTGGAGTGATTTGGGGAGACATACGGTGGAGTTTATTCAAAAACCTAATAAGGCTCAGTCGGGTAAAATTTAACCCAATACATATCTTTTGCATGTATGGTTTTTCTAAGTTAAGAGGTTAATTTCCAAAGTCAAATTTCAACTCCCCCCTCACCAAAAGTATCAGAGGGGGTCCACAAAGTCCTCCAACTGAGCTCTAGACGCATGTTTATCAGTGTATATTAGCGTTTGGACGCTAAAGAGTCGCTCTCTAGCGGCCTAATGAAATGCAGCAGGCTGATTGGTGTCTTCAGACTAGTGATGTTAAAGTATCGATTTTTTTTGGTATCGATACGTATCGATACTTTGAGGATTGGTATCGATACTTCTTATAGCTACCGTTTCATTTTTTTTTCAACTTACATTGTTAAATTCAAGTAATTAAATATTGAAATGAAAAACTACAAGCACTCAGAGTCAGAACACGAACTTTTAATTGACCGAATTAACGAAAAGTTGCAAAATTGAACATTTTAGTTTATCGATATGGTATTCGATACTTTAAAAAAGGTATCGATACTATTAACATCACTACTTCAGACGAAAAGATGATCAGTGACAAAAATGTTTTTAGGGTACGCACTCTTACAGATCCATTTTTTGAGAGATTAAAAACGACATGTCTCCGAAAATTGCTAATTACCCTTTTACTATCCACTCAACAAAGCTGAAACTCAGATACGTATAAGGGTTCAAATTAGAATATATCTAATTACGAGATGTATTCAATGATTAGGGAAAAAGTTATGGCAACTTTTCCACGAGGTGCGCAGTCTTACAGATGTTTACCTTTATGCCTAGCTTTTGCGAAATCATTTTGAGTGTGAGCAGAATTCGGTATTAGTGGCTCAAAACTGCGCAAAATGATCGTGAAACTATGACGACATTTACAACCCTCAGATCCAATTACAGCATTGGCATATTTACAGCCCCCTAACCGTCATCTTTAAATACTTTAACATGAGGGTATTTTAATGGGGCAAAATTGGCGCGAAATTATCACGGAATTATGACACTGTCTTTGATCTCCAGATCCGCTTGCGGGGGGGGGGGGGGAATATTAAAAGCAGTAAAGGTTCCAAGGGCGGATGAGGAATTTACAGAATCACATATGTGAAGGTATACTCGTTCACCGAGACACCACCTGGGATTTTGGACTTAGTTTTACACCGAGCTTGAACTTTGCACCATTTCATCCACCTGACTACTGACTCGATTACCTCGCTCAAGAATTCCGGATCGAGTGTTCCACTCAGAATGCATTCACTTTCCTCCGTTTCGCACTCATTTTTTCGCAGTCTCTCGTATACATGACAGCTCAGCATAGTTTCCTAACCACGAGTAATTAATTATTTTGACATTAACTCGAGTATAATGTAGGTATGTTGTGTAAACACGAACTTGTACACGATGCACTCGCACACACATACACTCGTACGTGTATGTACGTCGTTTATTTTTAACTTTACCGGCATCGACTGTAATGTCACTTTCCATCGCAATCAACTCAACCTTAAAAGGGTAGGTCAGGTTTTCTCGAACATCTTGGAACACCGCTGTACAGAATTACACGAACTTGTTCGTTACAGTCGACCAGTGAACCGTATTTCGTTATACCGTTAGTGCCATTTTTCGTGACATCAAATCAACTTATGGACTGGTTTTCCTCTTCTGCGAGGGCCACAACCACCATTGGCCACGTGCTTTTAATTTCAGCGCTCCTTCGTACACTAGAC
This sequence comes from Acanthococcus lagerstroemiae, assembly GCA_031841125.1. Lineage (NCBI taxonomy): Eukaryota > Metazoa > Arthropoda > Insecta > Hemiptera > Eriococcidae > Acanthococcus > Acanthococcus lagerstroemiae. The sequence continues at coordinate 56,911,230 of CM063108.1, read as the reverse complement.
GCCTAGACGGTTGACGGTCTTGGGAGATAAGAAATGAATTTTTCATTATTTGTTTTCGGTTGCTTATGCGATCAATGATACCATGCGCACGCGACCGGAAATCGTCGATCAAAATGTTTCAATAAGGTTGTAAACAATACACGCATGCAGGAGCCGGTCTGGGAAGAATCAGTAGGCCAGTTGGAAACGAACAAGGCCTGCCACAGATTGTTTTCTTACCCATTAGACAGAGGCAAGCTTGAAGTGATTCGAGCCCAGATCTCCCGAGCTCTCCTAAAGGATCAAATTCCCCAAATTCCTCCCCCTTCCGGAAAAGCGAGCAAATGGTTTGCATACTCAAGAATAAAATACTGAAACTCTGGGGCTCGGGGTTGTGACCAGCCTATTGTACCAGGTGAGACAAAGAGAATCTTCGAAGACTGGGACGGGAGGGTGAAATGGATTTTATATTTTGTCGAGGAGTAATGTCCCCTATTTGTACTCCTTAGTCACGGCCCTGTTGGAGTTCAAACCCTTACCCAGATATGTCACTATCCGACCAAATGAAGTAATCCTGATGGTAACTACTTCACCAGAGATCAAAACATAACGAAAGACGATCTGACGAGTATGAACTACACACTAAAAAAATATAAGCTACACTGCAAATAAAATGGAAGGTTGAACGGACAATCCGAGAAAAGAAGTCCACTGATTCATTGCGTCCTGTAGTCTTTTCACGCATTGGTACATGACTGAAAAGTAGACACACATTAATCTGTACCATGTTAATCTAACTACCGTGATTAGCATGCAGAAAGGAATTTAATGACAAAGTGTAGCAACTTAAAGTAATCACATATAAGGTAAATCCCAAAATACAAGGTTAATTATAAACTCAGGGATAGTGCATTTCAAGTTTCTGAAAACAAAAATAATTACAACTTTTTTTTGGATTCAAAAAAACGAATGTGTGTAGAGGTAAAAAGGAATAAAAAAGACGAAAGATGAAAAAAAAAAGCGATTAAAATAAACTGCTATAATAAAATGAAAATATACTTTGTTGTTTTAATTTTTTTTCAAGTTTGTCGGGACTAACGTTAGATTACAGTATGCCGAACGAAAGTCACGTAGGGCCACAGTGATAACAAACGCCCCGACAGATACAAACCCGCCGCACATGATTATACACGTTCCTGCTACATTCTTCATACCGATCTCGTTCAATACCGTATGTGACATGCTAAGATCATAATTGTCAAAGTATCATTACACATATTGTGCAACCAACTTAAATGTTTTTCAACTAAATCCAAATTATAATCACTCATCCAGTGATACCTTCTCAGCGTGAAAGCTTAACAGTGAAGGTAAACAGTTGTAAAAGAATCTACAGTTCTAACGATTCTTCGACATGATCACAAAAAAATAGTCCAAGAAAATAAAAAATGAAAAATAAACATTAGCAAAGAATAATTTCAAATGAGCATTGCGTGACGGAGATCGAGCCGTTTGCAGTTTTCGACAAATTTCAGTGATTCGAAATTTTTGAGAATTTCGCTTTTGTCGAGGATATTCGCCTTGTTGTACGATTACGGCTTGTGCGTATGTGTTGTGACGTATGGCACGATGAAATGCCCATCAGCCCGCCCAGAACCTCAGCATGGTAACCGATTGTGCGTTACGCAGGTTACCCCTAAGTGTTAACAAGATCGGCGCCTGCCATGTGTTAACAAGAAATTATGGCTTCGATGTTTTTGGCAAAGCCATCTCGAACAGGTTGAACTAGTGCGGAGTTCTCTTGTTGAACCAAATGGAACCAGCGCGAGATTTTTTCAAATCTTGAACACATCACCATATTCGATTTGTGTGCCACTTCGGGACTATCAAGCTGACTCTTGTTCGGGATTTAAAGCCCGCTCCCAAATCATAACATATGGTTACCGGGGGGATTTAAAATCGCGTTATAGTCAACAGCGAATAACTGGTTCCTAACTAATATCGTAACAAACGAAATAGTCAAAATGCCGGCGACTAAACTGTGTTCTAAAAAAACTTACACCCTATTTGTTGAATTTCGATCCGACTTGCAGTTCGAGGTATTCAGATGGATGAATTTTGGGGATCACCCTGTACAACGATGCCCCAGAAGTTGATCTCATTTTGAAACCCTGATTGTGAAAACAACAATAGTCAGTTTTGATATTTTGTTTTTAAATAAGGGGACTGAGTTATATCCGCAGCCCCTGAGAAGGTTCCCACTACATGAAAACCGGCACGCATATAGGCAGATCAGTAGGATGTCATCACGGCACCCCGCTTGTTACGGCAATTGAGAGAGGGATGCCTGGCGCAGATAATGTCATGGCAACATTCATGAAAACAGGTAGCGGTTGACGCGACCTCTCATGAATCAATAGAAACAGCCCTGAGGGAAAGGGAAGCGAAGGAAAGCTTAATAAATTAGATTGTATCTATGCTGAAAGGCAGGGAGATCCAGATAACATACCAACAAGAACGGATCCATGCTACGACCATCAGGGGCTGTCCACAGGGGGGCACTCTCTCCCCTACTGTGGAGCCTGGTGGGGGACAATTTGTTGGATGAATTAAATGGTCAGAAAATTTACACACAGGGCTACGCTGATGATTTGGTTGTGGTAGTAACCGGCAAATTTCCGGGAACCATCGCGGAATAAACGCAGTGGGGAGTCCGAGATTTGTAAGAAATGGGGTGCGAAAAAAGGGTTAACATAAGGCACACTGAAGTAAAATTTACCCCAGTACACATCTTTAGTATCGATACTTCCAAAATAGAGGAGCTCCAAGTTCGGGGTTAGGGGAACTTGTCCCTACATCATGAAAGTATGCAACACACAACATGTGATAAACAGGTGACCAAATGGGTGGAGTGATTTGGGGAGACATACGGTGGAGTTTATTCAAAAACCTAATAAGGCTCAGTCGGGTAAAATTTAACCCAATACATATCTTTTGCATGTATGGTTTTTCTAAGTTAAGAGGTTAATTTCCAAAGTCAAATTTCAACTCCCCCCCCACCAAAAGTATCAGAGGGGGTCCACAAAGTCCTCCAACTGAGCTCTAGACGCATGTTTATCAGTGTATATTAGCGTTTGGACGCTAAAGAGTCGCTCTCTAGCGGCCTAATGAAATGCAGCAGGCTGATTGGTGTCTTCAGACTAGTGATGTTAAAGTATCGATTTTTTTTGGTATCGATACGTATCGATACTTTGAGGATTGGTATCGATACGTTATCTTATGTAGATACTTCTTATACTATTTTTTTTTCAACTTACATTGTTAAATTCAAGTAATTAAATATTGAAATGAAAAACTACAAGCACTCAGAGTCAGAACACGAACTTTTAATTGACCGAATTAACGAAAAGTTGCAAAATTGAACATTTTAGTTTATCGATATGGTATTCGATACTTTAAAAAAGGTATCGATACTATTAACATCACTACTTCAGACGAAAAGATGATCAGTGACAAAAATGTTTTTAGGGTACGCACTCTTACAGATCCATTTTTTGAGAGATTAAAAACGACATGTCTCCGAAAATTGCTAATTACCCTTTTACTATCCACTCAACAAAGCTGAAACTCAGATACGTATAAGGGTTCAAATTAGAATATATCTAATTACGAGATGTATTCAATGATTAGGGAAAAAGTTATGGCAACTTTTCCACGAGGTGCGCAGTCTTACAGATGTTTACCTTTATGCTCTAGCTTTTGCGAAATCATTTTGAGTGTGAGCAGAATTCGGTATTAGTGGCTCAAAACTGCGCAAAATGATCGTGAAACTATGACGACATTTACAACCCTCAGATCCAATTACAGCATTGGCATATTTACAGCCCCCTAACCGTCATCTTTAAATACTTTAACATGAGGGTATTTTAATGGGGCAAAATTGGCGCGAAATTATCACGGAATTATGACACTGTCTTTGATCTCCAGATCCGCTTGCGGGGGGGGGGGGGGAATATTAAAAGCAGTAAAGGTTCCAAGGGCGGATGAGGAATTTACAGAATCACATATGTGAAGGTATACTCGTTCACCGAGACACCACCTGGGATTTTGGACTTAGTTTTACACCGAGCTTGAACTTTGCACCATTTCATCCACCTGACTACTGACTCGATTACCTCGCTCAAGAATTCCGGATCGAGTGTTCCACTCAGAATGCATTCACTTTCCTCCGTTTCGCACTCATTTTTTCGCAGTCTCTCGTATACATGACAGCTCAGCATAGTTTCCTAACCACGAGTAATTAATTATTTTGACATTAACTCGAGTATAATGTAGGTATGTTGTGTAAACACGAACTTGTACACGATGCACTCGCACACACATACACTCGTACGTGTATGTACGTCGTTTATTTTTAACTTTACCGGCATCGACTGTAATGTCACTTTCCATCGCAATCAACTCAACCTTAAAAGGGTAGGTCAGGTTTTCTCGAACATCTTGGAACACCGCTGTACAGAATTACACGAACTTGTTCGTTACAGTCGACCAGTGAACCGTATTTCGTTATACCGTTAGTGCCATTTTTCGTGACATCAAATCAACTTATGGACTGGTTTTCCTCTTCTGCGAGGGCCACAACCACCATTGGCCACGTGCTTTTAATTTCAGCGCTCCTTCGTACACTAGACGCCTAGACGGTTGACGGTCTTGGGAGATAAGAAATGAATTTTTCATTATTTGTTTTCGGTTGCTTATGCGATCAATGATACCATGCGCACGCGACCGGAAATCGTCGATCAAAATGTTTCAATAAGGTTGTAAACAATACACGCATGCAGGAGCCGGTCTGGGAAGAATCAGTAGGCCAGTTGGAAACGAACAAGGCCTGCCACAGATTGTTTTCTTACCCATTAGACAGAGGCAAGCTTGAAGTGATTCGAGCCCAGATCTCCCGAGCTCTCCTAAAGGATCAAATTCCCCAAATTCCTCCCCCTTCCGGAAAAGCGAGCAAATGGTTTGCATACTCAAGAATAAAATACTGAAACTCTGGGGCTCGGGGTTGTGACCAGCCTATTGTACCAGGTGAGACAAAGAGAATCTTCGAAGACTGGGACGGGAGGGTGAAATGGATTTTATATTTTGTCGAGGAGTAATGTCCCCTATTTGTACTCCTTAGTCACGGCCCTGTTGGAGTTCAAACCCTTACCCAGATATGTCACTATCCGACCAAATGAAGTAATCCTGATGGTAACTACTTCACCAGAGATCAAAACATAACGAAAGACGATCTGACGAGTATGAACTACACACTAAAAAAATATAAGCTACACTGCAAATAAAATGGAAGGTTGAACGGACAATCCGAGAAAAGAGAGTCACACTGATTCATTGCGTCCTGTATTCTTTTCACGCATTTTTTGCGTACATGACGTCAGACTCACTATGTAGACACACAGTTAATCTAACGTACACGTTTTTAGCACTCAGCTGGATAGGGAGGATTTAATGAGAGAAGATCGTGAGCGAACTTCACAAGTATCCATATTATAAGGTAAGTCAGCAAGTAAATATGCGTTAATTCAAACACACAGGAGAGGTGTCCATTCGTTAAGTTCGCGGTGTCCATTTGTATTTACAAGTTTTTTTTGAAAATTCAAAAAAAAAACCACCAAATGCTGTGTCGGAGGTAGAAGTGGTAATGAGGGGAAAGACGAATACAAATGAAAAAAAAAACCGCAAAAAATGACACTTCTTTGGCTGATTAAGTAAAATGTAAAATATCAGACTCTTGTTCGAACTTTCTTTTTTTTTCAAGTTATGCTGGACTAACTAATGTTAGTGTTATACAGGGTGATGAACGAGAAGTCGCACCATAGGGCCAACATGTGATAAGGCGCAGCGGCGCCGACACGATAACACAACCTCCTCCGCTACATGCATTACGTACACGTTGCACGTTACTACATGTTTGCCTATGGTGCGACTTCTCGTTCATCACCCGGTAAGTGACATGGCATAAGATCAGAATAATGCCAAAGTATACATTTGCAGTATTTGTTTATATCCACACTTAAGTCGTGCAACCTAAAATTGCAAATTTATTCACAGCTACCTCCTCTCAGTGATACCTTGCCATGCGGTGAGGAGGCTTAAGAGTAAAAATAATAATACAGGGTTGGTCAAGAAAACCTGACACATTTCGAACGTGAATTTCTTCGGTTCTTGATGTCGCACCGAAATGGTCCAAGAAAACAACAAAAAGTAGAGAAAATAAGGTTTATTTCAAAAATATAACATTAGCCAAATGGAGGCCATTTTGCGTGACGCAGTCATCGAGCCGTTTCTGGAAATTTTCGAACACAGTTTTCAGTGTTGTACGAGAAATTTGACTAATTTCGTTTTTTGTGACGGATATTCGCCTTCAGTTGATCCAGATTACGCGGCTTGTTGACGTATACGCGCAGTTTTAAATATCCCCCCAGAAAGTAGTCAGTCACCCATAGATCGGGCGAGCGCGGTGGCCCCTAATGATGTTAAACAAGAAATTATGCGCTTCCCGAATGTTTTGCAAAGCAAATCTCGCGGTATGGTTGATGTGTGGCAGGTAGCGCCGCCTTGTTGGAACCCAAGGTTGGAACCACGCGCGGCTATTTTTCTTCTCCTCTTCCAACACACATCAACCATATTGCGAGATTTGCTTTGCAAAACATTCGGGAAGCGCATCATTTCTTGTTTAACATCATTAGGGGGCCACCGCGCTCGCCCAATCTATCAACGCCTGACTGCTTTCCGGGGGGGAATTTAAAATCGCCCGTATACGTCAACAAGCCGCGTAATCTGGATTCACTGAAGGCGAATATCCGTCACACAAAAAACGAAATTAGTCAAATTACTCGGGCGACACTGAAAACTGTGTTCATAAATTTCCAGAAACGGCTCAATGACTGCGTCACGCAAAATGGCCACCATTTGACTAATGTTATACTTTCGAAATCAACTTTATTTTCTCTACTTTCTGTTGTTCTTTGGACCATTTTGGAGTGACGTCGAGAACCGAAGAAATTCATGTTCGAAATGTGTCAGGTTTTTTTGGCCAACCCTGTAATTTAAAAAGACTCTCTACGAGTTTATATATTGTTAAAATCGCGACCAAAAGCTCCTAGGAGAAGGCAAACTCCGACAGATAAACCCTGTTGAAAGCAATGAAAAACTACAACAGTATTAGTTTCCAGGAAATTCAGCTTTTCTAAATATTAATTACACTGCAAAACAGCCAGAAAGCCACAAAAACGAGAGTAGCCGATTCTAGAAGTATTTTTCATGTTAAATTCAATGCCACTTTTTGTTTTTCCTTATTATCTCCCTTTTTCTCGTACATTCATTCCGAATGTTGTCCCTTATTTCCCTCTTTTGTTTGAAATATTAAGGATTGTGGCTACACTGCACGTACTACACAAGGTAAACTCACCAACACAGGTGTGAGAACGTGTGATTTGACATCAAAGATCAAAGGAGCGTATCAGTAATATCAGTTTAATTCACCATCAGTGTTGCCACATAAAATAAAACAACTTCACAAAATACGCTATTTCATTTCCCAGTAAACTTAAAAAATGATTAGCTAACTGAGCATTTTCAATATCATATTTGAATTCAGCGTTAAGAATATATTTAAAATTGTCTATTTTCCTTTATGTGGTTTCCGAAAAATCTCACTTTGTTGTGTAGTGTTATTGCTGATGGCGTTCCAACAGGTATATAATTTTTCCGGACGTAAAAAGCTCCTCATTCGGATGTCCGAGAAGGAGCTACTTGGGGAAGCATCATTATTGGAAAGTTGTAAACAGAAAGGCGCAATAAAATAGGAACTTGGAATGTGAGAAGCTTGAATGGAGTTGAAAGATCAGAGAATCTTGAGAGAGAAATGAAGAGGCTTGACCCAAGAATAGTAAGAATAAGTGAAGTAAGGTGGAAAGAGGAGAATGATTTTTGGTCAGGAGACTTTAGAATAATAAACACGAAGAAAATAAAAGGGCAAGCAGGCGTCGGAATTGTTATGAATAAACAAATAGGTAATCAAGTTATATAAATAAACAACAGAGTGAAAGGTTAATCTTGATAAAAATCAATACCAACCTAGTACGGACAGCAATAATACAAGTGTACAAATGCCTACTAATACTCACGCCGACGAAGAGATTGAGGAGGTATAGGGAAGAGCTAGATGGACTTATTGAAGCATGTCAGACGCGAAGAAAATCTCATTATTATGGGTGATTGGAATACTAGAGTCAGTGAAGGAAAAGAGGGTAATATAGTAAGGAGTGAGGAATGAAAGAGGAGAGCTTTAACACGAAGTTTAACTTAATCATAGGAAATACTCAATTTAAAAATTATAACAGAAGAAGGTATATGTAGAAGGGTCCAGGTAACGAAGGAAAATATTTAATTGATTACGTATATAAACAAGGTTTTCGGGATTAAATATTAGACTGTAAAACTTATCCCGGAGCCAATATTGACAGTGATCATAATTTGGTAGTAACAAAATGCAGGCTTAAATCGAAGAGACTTGGTAAAAAAGAAGAGGTAAAAAGATGGAATTTGAAAAAGTTGGAAAATATTAATATTAAAGGGAAACATCACGAGAATACTGCACTAGGATTAGAGTCTGCTGAAGAAATACAGGACAGTAAGAGTGTGCAGGAAGAATGGGGTAAAATAAAAGAGAGAATATTAAGATCAGCAGAAGAAAATCTAGGTAAAACTAAGGGAGAAGAAAAGAAACCATGGATGCAGGAGGAAATCCTCAGAAAGAATGAACGAAGAAAATACGAGTATAAGAATGCAAAAGATAGGGAAGGTAGATTAGCTTACCAAAGGCTAAGGAATGAAATAAAGAGACAGGTTGTTAAAAGGCAAAGGAGGAATGAATGAAAGAAAAAAACGATAAGATAGAAGAATTTATGAATAAAAAACAAATGAATCGGATAGAACCAAAAGGGGTTAAGTCCAAAAATCGCACTTTTCAGGAAGCGAAAAAAACTGTTTTATTCGAAAATATGAAAATCGTGGAATACGTCCTTCAGGGTGGTGGCAGAGGGCCATAACTCATAAGAGACAACTTTTGAGCCCGGTCCCGTCGAATAAAATGTTGATGGGCCGGAGCTGGGGAGGCTCAAAGTTTTTGGACGTGACCCCTTTTGGTTCTGAACAATTTTTTTGCAGTTTTACGGATCAAAATTGCCCCCTCCCTACCCCCTTTTGTAGCCAGACATAAAGGGGTTACATTAGTCTTGGTCCCATTCCAATCAAGCAAAATCCCTTATAGTAAGAAGAAAAGTTCTGAAGCTGTATTGGAAAATAGCGATTTCGATTTTGAAAATAGCACTTTTTAGGTATAAAAAAGCAAAAAGAGGGGGTGGGCCGGAATTTTTTATTTATCTCCATTTTTACACTGAAATACACCATTTTCAAACAATGTCTAGGAAAAATCCATTTTTTGAAAAAAATTTATTACAAAAAATTCGCAAAAAGCGATGTTGCCAAAAAGCACTTTCCCTGCTGTTTCACGAAATTTCGACCATACCAGCAGATCCGCGATACTTCAAACCCCCATAATTCGTGAAAAAGCAAAAACGATAAATGTGGACTTGACCCCTTTTGGTTCTAACTGACTCAAATACAGTTAGTATATAGAAAAGTAAAAATGGGAGAAAGAAGGAAGAAAGCAAGTAATATAACAAATAAGGAGGCAGAGCCTATATATACACAGCTGAAGGGAAAGTGAAAAGGCGGGTAGAGTATGTAGAAAGACTACATAGTAATAATGGGGATGAAGGGATAAGAAAGGAGAGGGAAGAAGATGTGGAAGAAGAAGCTGAGAGGGAGACTCAACTTCAAGAGGAGAATTTGACAAAGCATTGAGAGTTTTACAGAAAGGGGAAGCTCCATAAGTGGATGAGATACCAGCTGAATTATTACAGAATTTAGAAGAGTATGCCCTTGATAAGTTGTGCAAATTAATATGTTATATTTATGATAAAGGGGAAATTCCAGAGGACTTTAAAAAGAGTGCTATTGTAACTATGCCAAAAAAAGCAAAGCAGATAGGTGTGAAAATTATCGAACAATTAGTCTTCTTTTGTATGCGTCAAAAATATTACCTCGGATAATTTATAGGAGAACTGAGAACAGAATAGATGCAGAACTAGGAGATGTCAGTATGGATTTGGAAAAAGTAGAGGTACTAGAGAAGCAGTGTTAGCTTTGAGACTGATTGTAGATGGGAGACTCAGAAAGGGTCGGGATACATACATGGCATTAGTTGATACTGAAAAAGCTTTTGACAATGTTAAATGGAATAAAATGTTTGATATTATAAAATAGAATTGATAGTAATATAAAGTTTAAAAAAGACAAGTTATTTCAAACTTACATAAAGGACAGAAAGCCACATTATGAATAGAAGGAGAATAAGGGGAGACTAAGATAGAAAAAGGTATTAAGCAGGGGTGCTCCTTATCACCAGTGTTATTTAATTTGTACACAAGAATGGGCCATAAAAGAAATAAAAGAAAAATTTGAAGCTGATGTCACTGTACATAGAGAACGAGTCAAGATGCTCAGGTTTGCAGATGATATTGTCTTATTAGCTGAAAGGAGTCTCTCCTTTTTCTAACTTGCTCTCAACCCGAGCCCTGGAATCCGCCCTTTCGAACAGTACCTCAGAGACGCCGGGGAGGCTGCTAGGGCTATCTTAGCCCGCTTTACTTCTGGCCGAAAAACCGGCCTAGGTCGAACATCTGGCGAGTTGCTACGTGGGATCGAACCCGGGAACTCCGGATTCCGAGACCAACGCGCTGTCTACTTGGCCAACCAGACCTCAAAGCTGAAAGGAGTATTGATTTGGAAAACATTCTAAATGAAATGGAGGAGATTTTGAGTATAGACTATCGTATGAAAATAAATAAAAATGAAACTAAAGTAATGGTATGTAATCGATGTGAACATGATAGCTTAAATATAAATATTGGTCAGGAAAAATTGAGGAAGTAAGCGAATTTTGCTATTTAGGGAGTAAAATAACACAAGATGGAAGGAGTAAAAGAGATATTAGTAGTAGAATAGCACAAGCCAAATCGGCATTTTATCGAAAAAGTTGCCTTTTCAAATCAAAAATAAATCTGGACATCAAAAATTATTCTTGAAAACTTATTTTTGGAGTGTAGCCTTGTATGGATGTGAAACTTGGATCATAGGAAAACCAGAAAAGAGAAAGATCGATGCTTTTGAAATGCGAAAGATTCCAGTATGTTCAACACATAATCAAGGATGTCAAATGTAAGAGTTACTTGGAAATGAAAGAACTCGAACAAGATAGGGAGATGGAGAGCCGCATCAAACTGGTCACATCAGAGCAGTCCACACAGTGCACATGGAAATTAATTCTTTCGAAGGTTTTTAACCTGGTTCTGTGTAGAAGAAAAATGATACATAGGTACATTCAGAAAGATGTAGAGAGGAAACATTTTCGAAGAAAACTCTGAGTCTTTCGTGTGTCGCCTGACTTTTGTCAGTCTTTCCCATGAACACAAAGGGATGTTCTCGCGGAGTGGACGGCTGCCATCAGGCGACATAATACTTGGAAAAGTAACCAAGATTACTTTGTGTAATGACGACACACTTCGCCCTAAATGTCTCATTCTGCAAACGAACTGTCCGAACGCCTCCGCAGGTAGAACGCGCGGCCTAATTGATATGCACCCTCGCGAACCTGTATCGACTGCATCCCTCCCGCCCTGGGCTTTCTTCCGACACTAATTCTTAAACATCCGAAGATGCAATGACCGCACAACTGGATCACCTTTTATCCTTCGGCCATTCGCCCCGCAATTCATTCGATCTTTTCGGCTTGTTCTTTTTCTCCCGACATCGGCGAGTTCGGTCATCGAGCCGCAGCCGCATCTCTAAACATTCCGTTTTCCCCCAGAGAATCCCGAGATCCTGCGACCCGAAAAGACGCCGTGCATCCCAATAAATTCTCCGATTCCACCTTCATTCAAGACACTCATCTGGCGATTCTCTCGAATCCAGTCGATCCGCGCTTCGCTCGCAACGCTGACTAAACTTCTCGCCTACTTTCTCCAGCCTAAAAACTATCCACTTTTTCAGCCTAAATCCTACTCCGTAGCCTCTCGCTACACGCCTAAAAACCTTACTGCTTCCTTTAGCCTACTTCCGCTGCTTCCCTTACGGTCGCCCTGTGCGCTTTCTCTCGCCTACTCCTCGCTACCACGTTCGACGATCGAGCTAAATCGCGTACCTGGAGGTATCCACCAGGTTGCGAGTTCACTCGCATCGAGGCTACGTTTGCGCCTTTACCGGCACAATCGAAGCCAGGGGTTACCGCCTGCTACCATCGAGCTAGATTGCGTACCTGGAGGTATCTACCAGGTTGCAATTTCACTCGCACCAAATTTACGATCGCGTCCCCGCGGCACGACTGAAGTTACCGAGCACTTATTACGATCAGGCTAAGTCGCGTACCTGGAGGTATCCACCAGGTTGCGACTTCACTTGCATCAAAACTACGATTGCGTCCTCGCGACGCGACTGAAGTTAAAAGGGGGGTGGGGAACTCTCCACCGTCGAGGTACTTCCCGCAACCGAGCTAAATCGCGTACCTGGAGGCATCCACCAGGTTGCGATTTCACCCTCGTCATACTACGATTGCGCCCTTGCCGGCCTAAGACCGTCATCCAACTTAGCATGGTGTTTTAGGTTCCTCAAGACCCCTTGTTAAGACTAGTTAAGACTCCTGAAAAGTCCAATTACACTTTAAAGACTCCTGCCACATTTTAAGCTCCTGTCTCCTGGTATTAAGTTCGGTACCCTGATATCATAATCCTCGTACGGTGAGGTTAGGCTTGGATTAATAATTCGAATGGGGGGGGGGGGGTAGCTTACTCTCAACCAAGAATGAGGCAACGCTTCTCCCTGATAGTCGGCTTATTTAGTTAGAAAGGCTGGTACACAAAAAAAAAGTTCTCAATATTTGAATTGATCTCTCTCAAACAGGCGTTCGAGGTATAATAACATACGTAGGAATCTCGTTAATGAATTCCGAATTCGATGTTCTCGAGAGGCGAAGACGTGAAGACACCCTATATAGATTTGTATACCATTCCGTTGTGATGCTGCCGCTCTTGCTACACAATAAATAAGGAGAGGAAATCATATACCAGTTTTGCGCGATACTCCGACAAGAAAGTTTCGTCGAATTAGCCGAGAAATACATATACGAATTCCGCAGCATCTCCGAAGAATAACCTTTTCCCCCCCTTCTTCCTTCTTGTTCGGCGAAATTTCTAAATCCTGTTCGGAATTTCGACTTTCCTCGCCTTTCAGCGACGAACTCCCTCGCAAAAAAGCGAGCCGATCCGGCCGCTGAAATTTATAATCGAAACCGTTTCGGGGAGCCTACACCGCACCGAAATAGAGAGAAGGCGCACTTCGTTAAGCTTCTTTTTCGACCGGAAAGAGCCCTGGCGCTCACGGAGAGCTGTATAGTATACAGTATAACTTTCTCACATAATTCCACTCGAAATAACTTTCGCTCTAAGCTCCTGGTAATTACCCCCGCAGTCGCTGGCCGCTCTCCGGCTTCCCCATTCGGTTCGGCGATAAATTAAAAAGACGAACGAGAAGTCGAGGGATTTCAGCCAGCCAATCGGATGTCTAATCGCGGCGCCGAAACAGAGAGGGCAGCCGGCGAACAGCTCCGAAAGCTTATATCGCTCCGAATACACGCGCAAATGCTGGACGTCCGCGCTCCAAGATCAAGCTTGACGTTGATTTGATGTCTGAAGTTTGACTCGCAGCTGATTATACGTTTTCGTTTCGGAAAACTTATTTTCTTCGTCGAAAGAAAAGTCCTCGCGGTTGCGCTGGAAATTTCGACACCGCAGCAGTGTAACGGCGTTTTGAAAGCTGGCCTTTCATCCGCTCATAAATGGCCGTCTGCAAGTTGCTAATGCGAAATCGCAACAGCGTCAAGTTCGGCTGATAGCCGAAGCAATGTAGAAACGAACATGGCGAGAGTCCGGCTCATATATGCTTTTCTCTCAAAAATCGCAAATCAAATGCCGAGTGACTCGGCGTCGACACGTGAGCATGTGAAGACGCGAAACCGTGATGTATGGTCGGCTGACCTGCTCACAATGTCGAGTTGATGTTGCCGAGTCGAGTTCGTAATGCGCATCAACAAAATCGAAAATCAAGGACCCGTTTTCGAGAAGCTTCTGAGTACAGGATGCCATAATCGACAGGCACTTCTTAGATGTCGGGGACTCATTATCAACGACAGAAGGAACGGTATCGACGAGTGCCATCTATCTAACCTTTGCCTGAGGTTTGCCAGCAAACAAGACTGCTGCAGTGCTGCAACAGTGTTGCCAGATGTGGTCCTTTCAAACGTTATAAAGAATATGTGGTCCATTTCGTGGTCCTTTTCTGAGGTAGTAATCCTGGTGGTCCTTTTGTGGTCCTTTCTCATTGAAATAACTATTATTGAATAAATATATAATGCAGTTTGGACTTATGAATAACAACAATCATTTTTTAACGACAACTCATGACGTCAAGAACGTAGAAATGTCACAGATCAATACATAAACATAGACAATTTTAGGATCATTAAAATATTGAAACGTTCGTGAAATCATGTGAAACACTTGATCTTCAGTGATTCCTAACAGTTTCCTTTCAAATTCTCGCACCTCTACTTTTACCACCTTGTAACATATATAATATAGCTATTTTCGGGAGGTGGTCCTTTCTTGTGTTGTGTGGTCCTTTTTTTTTTGAGCGAGTGGGCCCTTTTCACAGCTCTCATCTGGCAACACTGTGCTGCAATCGTTGCAGAGGAACTCGAGAGAAGAGAGGGGCCAGCCAGATGGGATTTTACGCGTAAAATGTCTATTCTATGTTTTCGATAAAATGTGTAAAATGTGTAGAATAGGCGTAAAATGAGTAAAATGCTGCATAACCCAAACCAAAAAGCCAAAAAATCAATTTTTTGAAAGTTGAATTTTTTTGGCTTTTGGTTTGAGTTACATAGCATTTTACTCATTTTACGCCTATTCTACACATTCTACACGAATTTCAAGCTATTCTACACCATTTATTTTACACGTAGAATGCTGATGTACTTGACGCCATGTATTCTATGGCACAACGCTGAGAGAGGCTATTCCTTTACTAGGCATCCAATTGAAGACCAAAAGCGGATTTACATAATGGTCATGGCTTCGGCGCTCGGCTAGGGGGATATCTTAGAAGAATGAGGTCATAAATAGGGTGGAGGGGAGGAGAGAAGAAGGAAAAAAAGAGAAAATGTCCCAGAGAATTTGACTTTTTTGGAAAGGTGAGGGGGCGGGAAGTTCTAAATGATTAACTCCTTGTAGGCTCAGGGCTTTCTTGAGCTTTTGGTCATTTTAAGTTAATTTTAAATTAAATTTGTACGAATTCAGTTATTTTTGTCATTTTTTCTTACCATCGGTTGTGTTTGATACAAATCAGTTTGATCTTTTAGGTAGGGACGTACGTAGGCATTTTTCACTCAGCAGTTAGGAAAATTTACCATGTCAGTCAGACGGAGTTGAAAAAATCGAACAAGCCAGGTTTTTTTCTGCTTTGATACTTGGGAATTGAGTCGAGAAGTTGAAAAAATCCAACAAGTCAAAAGGCTTTTCTTTTTTGCTTGATACTTGAGAATTTTGAATTGAGTCAGTTGAGACTTTCACAAATTTTGTCCCCCCCCCCCACGAAACTCTTCGGTGCGTCCCTGCTTTTAGGGTCAACTCCTTTTGGATTTAATCGTCAATTTTGGTCACTATGTAAATGATGACATTCTTTTCTTTCAAATATTGGAAAGCGCGCACTAGGACCCGGTTCTAGAAAAAATACTCCAAATTTACATTTTCGTTAAAATAAAAATCTGTATTACACAATTTTAAAATTATGGCCTGATTGCTGTATAGTTTGTACAAACAAGATAAACTGAACGAATTTAGCGTGAATTGTTTACACGGGTCTCCTGAGTGTTACAAAAAAAAATCCCTGATTTTGTAATGGAGGGCTAAGACTCCTTAAATCAGTTTGTATACAAAAATATTGAGAAGTTTGGTGGAGGGTATGGCGATGCACGCATGCCAAATGGGCACCCCAGATATCGCACTCCTGGCCCCAAAAACTACCCTTTCGAGTATCGCGTCCGTGATCAGAGGGACATCCTAAGGCTAGCCCGGACTCCCAATTTCGTCTCTCCGCTTCGGATTCGCGTTACCCTACCAGAGCCACTATAGCACATCCTACTGACCGAGGTAACGGTCACCCAGCGTTGACCTGGAATTCGGTTGCATTACAGCCGGGCTGCGCTTCTTTCTTTCTCCCCTCACCTCCTCGTCACAGTACACGTGGCGGCGTAGAAAGGTGATGGCGGCGGGGTGAACCCTGTCAGGGAGTCTTCAGCAGCTGCAGCAGCTCGGGGATGATACAGAGTTGTGTTGAGTGTGGGTTGAGTTTTATTCATCAGTCCTCCGCCTCGACCATTCTTTTTTTTTTTCATTCATAAGTTTATTGTGATGAACCGACATGAATCGACAACATCAATGTAGCATAAGAATAAAGCTTGAAAACGACCAGACTCCACTGAGTAAGGACGTGGATGAGCGTTACGTTAATTGATTGAGAGTAAAATTGAAAGATAAAAGTTACGTTGCGTTACATACTGAGAAACTGAGGTATGAGGAGCTGGCTAAATCGTGTCCGTTTCAGGTGACTCGGTTCATGGGTAGAATACAAGTTGGCGGCGATTGGGTTTCCATGGCTGTCAATCCGTTTTTTGTAGCGAGTGGCCATTGCTTCCAAGAGTTCGTCGAATGGGGAATCTCCATGTCTCTACGGATATCGCAGTTCCTTTCGAAACGGTAAGCACCCACCATGGTACGTAGGGCTTTGTTCTCTGTGCGAATCAGTTTCTGCAAGTTTGATTTCAACGCTATTCCCCATATTACTAGAGCATAAGTCCACATGGGTTTTGCTACAGAATTGTAGACTAGACGTTTGAGTTCGAGGCTGATTGGTGATCGACTGTTGAAGAACCAGTAAAGGTTGCGTGGACGAGCATTGACCAGCTTTTTTTTGTCTTCAATATGAGCGCACCAGTTCAATTTTGAATCAAGGGTCACACCCAGGTACTTGGCAGTCTGGTGGAGAGGTATCGTGTTTGACCCCAGTCGGACAGGGTAGTACCGGTATTTATAGTTGAGCGTAAAGATGACATGCTTAGACTTCGATGCATTGATATTGATGCGCCGCACTTTTGGCGTCCGTTTATCGAGCCGGTTCAGATTTACTTGAAGTTTTTGGTTGGCAATTGAGAAATCAGCGGCTGTTGACAGTATAGCGGTGTCGTCGGCAAACATTGCCATTGTGGATCAATAATAGCATTCTCGACCATTCAGTCTGCATCTTTTTCATCATGATGGTCGAGACAAAAACTACCCGGTTCCATCTGCGCTTCCACTCTACAGAGCATTGGAAGACGGTCGATCACGTCGTCGCTATCGCTCCTGTTGCACCCGGCGTCGATCACTAATACCGTCCTACGTCTCTCCTGCTCCCAGGCTTCACACTGGAACAGGGTGGGCCAGGAGTTGTCCTCCGCCCCTCGATCACAATACGTGACAAAAATATTGAGAATTATCAAACTTGGGAAGAAAAAATTCGTTCCGAATATTGTTTCTCGTAAGATTTCACGTCGAACGTTGTTTTCAATTTTTTCATTTAAGAGAAGGTTAGTGAAAATTGCCCTTCTCACTGCTACACATTAACTCAAACCTTACGAGGGAAAATATAGAATTTTGGTCATCCAGGATCACCACTTTTTGTGATCAGCTAGAGGGTAAGTTTCCATTGTATATGCTTCCCGCTTCCTAACCCTTATAACTACCCGTTCTTGGAATTTTTACGTAGCATTCCCTACCCTTAGAATACCACAGCATTTTATATGGAGGGGAGGAGGGTGGATTTCACACGGTGTTGACTCTTAAAAGTAATAAGGAACACTCATTTGCAAGCAAAGCGAATAAAATTTTTTCTAATTTTTCGGTAAATTTCTATATTTTTTTATTTTGTACAATGGGGGGGGGGGTATCCCCAAATCACCCTCTCCCTGAAACCGACCAGGGTGTTTCATGCTTTGTCCAATCTCTGAACACTTTAATCTAGACAAGTTTTAAAACGTGTACAAGCATGGAAAAAAATTGATAAATCGGTAATTTGGTTTTCAAGGCTACTAAATTAATTTTTTTAAACCTATCTATTTCCCCGTAACTTATTATTTTAAGCCCCGGTGGTCATGTTCAGTCGAATTGGGTCGTTTTCCATGAGATTTAGTTTGAATTGTTTTTATTTATGTTTTTCTTTTTTTTAGAATTAAATTTGGTTTCGTTCCAGTGGCGCAGTTAGGGAGGAAACAAGAGTGTCATGTCTCCAGGCGGCACTTTTTCTTACTGACTAGATTTTTTCCTAAAAAAATTTACAAAATTACAAAACTGAATTTTTAATGTGGGGGGTGGGGTGGGGTGGGTAACAGCGGCAGACATTCTTTGTCCTCCCCAGGCGGCAAATTTCTTGTAGCACCGCTGTCTCGTACTTGGTATGTTTTGGTCAGATGTGGTGTATTCTTTAGGCTTCGTCGGTTAAATTTGTTCGCTCAAGATTAAGTGGTTTCCGAGATGTCGTCATTGTAGTCAAGCTCTACCAGTGAATTCACGCTGTTTTACCCGGTTTTTGGCCAGTTCTGGTCATTATCCCTATTTGGCATTCGGTTTGGTTCAGGTAGTGAGGACGACACCCTACTATGTAAATAAGGCAAAAATCGTCTCGTCCGGCCGTTTTCTAAGAAATCAGTTGTCTCTGTGAAAAATGATTCAATCTGTTCCTCTCTCTCTCTCTTGTTAGTGTTTTTCTAGCATTTTTTTTGCAAAAGACCCGTTATTCATTTAAAATACATGTAGCTGTTCCTTTCTCTTTTATTCTTTTCTTTCTATTCCCACAAACTTCGCAGCAACTCCGAAATATATTCAAATTCTGCATTCGTTTTAAGGGTGAAAACACGAGAAACTTCTCAGGAAACTAGAAAAAACGATTTATTTTTTTTTGCAAACCAAATAACGGATCGATGTAGATCTTTAGTTTTTATTCTTGCTGTTGTATTCGATATTCCCATCTGAATACACGTGCTTCCTTTTTTCGCTCTCGATTTTGACTTTCTGTTGTCCACAGCTTCATACTTCGACCGAGATCTATGCGGTTGTCACTAGGGCTCCACCGGATCCCGCACATTCTTTTGGTCAGTTTTGTTCAAGTTTAGTCGTTCCTGGTCGTTCTTGATCGAATTAGGTTGTTTCAGGAGGGGGTCTAGTTGGCCGAGTGGATAGCGCGGTGGTCTCGGAATCCGGAGGTCCTGGGTTTGAGCCCACGTAGCAACTCGCCAGATTTTGACCTAGGCCGGTTTCTCGGCCAGAAGGGAAGAGGGCTAGGACAGCTCTAACAGCCTCCCCAACGTCTCTGAGGTAATGCCCGAAAGGGCTGATTCCAGGGTTCGGCTTGAGAGTAAATTAAAAAAGGTGGTTTCTGGAAGACTTCGGTCATGTTGGTCAATTTTGGTTCGACTTAGTCACCTTCGATTAATTTTGAGCAGTGGTTACGTTAGATTCAGGAGTTTTTGGTCCGTTTTGATCAGATTTAGTTACGGTCAGGCTCAGTCCGAACGTTTTCCCTAGTAAGTTGTATTTTGGATATTTTTGAAGCGAGATTTGGTTGAATCTAGTTAGCTTTGATCACAAGTGTTTCGCAGTAGAGGTGATACAGGAGAAGGGCGAATGTCTTCCGGAAAATTCTGGATCAACGTCCTTTCGGAAAAATTGCACAGGGATTTCTTTATCAGGTATAACAAGGTGAAAGCATAGTTTAAAAGATTTGAATTAATTATAAAAGACAAAAGACAAAAAAAAATGGGAACTGATGGGAAGAAAAAGGGGTACAAAGTATCATTTGTACTTTCCCTTCCAAATCTAATTTAAGTAACAATGAACTTTTTGTTTTTATTTGATTAATAAAATTTGGAGGACAGTATCATTGATAGGGTTACCATCCGTCCGGAAAAAACCGGACATGTCCTCATTTTAGACCTCTGAAAAAGCTTCCGGCCGGATTTCTGAAAAAACTGAAAATGTCCGGATTTTTCCTCACGTGATTCACATGCAGCAAAGAACAAAAAAAAAACTGCACGATTCACAGAATACCTGCGGAAAAATATATTTTTGTTGAAGTTTGAGTTTTTAGCAGTGAGTGGTTCAGTTTGTCATTTAGGCTACCCTGTTTTTCTTCCCGTTACTCCCTGTAACGACTATGAATTATTTGCTTTCTACTATTATAATACATTTAACATTTAAGTCATAAAATGGAGTTTGTTTATTTACGAACATAGTTAGCGACTTTGTTCAGAAAAGCACTGTGAAATGATATCCATTTCTGTATTGTTCAGGGGGAAGCTTGAAGGAAGGGGGAGAGGGTTCGTTCCCCTAGTTTATGCTTCCTAATCCTTGTGTCCGGATTTCTGGATTTGGAAACATGGTAACCCTAATCATTGAAAATGTATCTTATCCCCCCCTCCCCCCATAAAAAAGAACGGTATAAATTGCCATCACTGATTTCGGATGGTTTGATCATTTTTGTTTCCAGTTGGGGCAATTCGGTCAAAATTTGATAATTACCGTCGATTTCAATAAAGTTTGCTTCATCTCGTCCTCGGTCCATTGCTCCAATATGGTCGTCCGTAGTGTTTTCGTTAGTTTTGGCGGCATTTCGTTGTGTTTGATTATGCTAGGTCAGAGTCGAAATTCGGAAGGAGGCCGAAGAGTCCGTTGTTCCGAGCCATTCAGTTGGACGAGATCAAGAGAAAGTATGAAATAGTCCGATACTCCGAGGAAGAACTGGACTAAGTATCCTTGGGAAAAGGAGTTGCTTCCACACTGCTCGGCTTCAAAACGAATTTCCTCACCATCTCGCTCAGAGAAACAAGCTCGTGGTCACTAACGAACTGCATGTATAGAAAGGAAACCATACAACCAGTCCGTTTTTCGTATCTGGTGTCGAAACTCGGGCGAGGACGAAGACAACCGAACTGAATTTCGATTTCACATTTCTTTCGAAATGTCTTCCATACGGAGGACCCGAGCGGCCGTTAATTTACGTTATTTCCTCTCGTGAGAAGGTCAGCTTCGGTCGTACTCGGCCTATTCGTTCGTACACAACCAGTTCGGCGATCTGAGAAAACAAAACTCTTGCTCAACAGCAGCCGGGCCGCGTCCGCTTATCTCGTGTACACGATCCGCGTTGGCTCTGGAAACGGAAACCGAAACCGAAACTCGCGCCGCAACCGATGGATGTCCTTCAGCGTTTTGCATCAGCGTTTTTGAAGAAGCCAGCGCCACAGTCCGCCCATTTTAGGCGAATTTTGACATTCGTCTCCATGGGAAAACGATTTTATCGGTGGCTTTTCGAAATTCACGCGCCGGCCAACTATCAGGCGCGTTGGGTTTCGAATAAACGCGACACCGATGCGGTATATGTGCGAACGGATTTGAAAAAGCGTTTCATTTTCCGGAATTTCCCACGTAGCCTGTATAGGCTTCTCGACTATACTGGAAGACGAATGCGATTTCCCATGACCTTCCCGCTCTGAGGAAAGAGGCGCAGCGACTGTGAGTTCTAGTGAAATGCTGAAATGTAAACACGAAGAATATACGCCTGTTGGCAGAACACTGAACGGCTTCATATGATGCTGAAATGCTGAGTGCTCGAGGGAAATAATGAGGGCGGGTTTTTGGGTGTGGGGCGTCTGTTTCCGGTGCAGTGTAGGAGTTCGTACGTCATTCGAGTAGAACAGCTTCGGCAGGGGCATGAGACATTTACCATGCTTCCTTCCAACAGCTTAGTAAATCAAACAAACTTGGTGGCAAATCTAATAATTATACAAGCTCCCTGCGGTATTACTAGGACAGTGGGGGGTAAACGTTACGGACAAAAAAGTGCTCAGCTGGATAGAGAGCCCCGGGCCTGAAAAAATTAAAAAAGAAAAGAAAATGAGACGAAGAAAACAGCAGACGGAGACAGTAAACATGAAGAATAGGAGAGCACTCTTTAAAATGATTCGCCTGTAGTGTGTTCGAAAAGTGTCTATAACTTTGTGACAGACCACAGACTAATGCGTTTACGAGTCGATTTCGCTACCACCAGCTTTACCCCAAATGAAACCTACACTCTCTAAAATTCGTTATTGGTTTGAGTGATAATTCACACTGGAGGAAAATTTACGTGTACCGATGAAAGATTGGTGTAACACCAATTCGGACATACCTCTTCCTAACTCGGGAACCAACTCGAACACAACCCTTCACATGTTGGGAACCAACCTGAACACTTGGGAACCAATTCGGCATCGGCCCAACGCGTTCAGTGTGAATTTCTTACCTCTCTTTTCGCATGTGATACCGCCACATCTAATACGAGTTATAGATACTCTTATTTGGAACAGACTACACGGGCGTACTTCACTAAAATACAGTCTTAAACGAGTCTGGAAGAGCTTTAAAAAGTCTTAACCAAATCTGGAAGAGTCTCAACGTGAAAGTATTTCGATAGCGCTCGGTCGCATTGACATGTTGATAGGGGAATCCTTGCGGGGTGAACTGCCTTAATATACGAGGGTAGGCAATTCATTTGACATTTCTAAAATTGTGGGTGAAATGTTTTGAAGGCTACTGGATGTTTGTTCAGCGAGCAATTTGTCGTCTTTCATTGATAATTGATATTCTGAAATTTCATTTTCAATCACCGACAGGCAAGATTACCAATTCAGTGATCATAGATCATTTCAAAAATTGATAAAGATATGAATTCGAATTAAATCATCTTGAAAAAAAATCTTAGATCATAGAAAAGATCATTATCTTGTAATCTTTTTGATCTTCGATCATCGTAGAAATCAAAATCATTCAGATCACGAATCTAATTACATTTTGTTGAGTTCAACTTATGATAATTTTGATGTAAATATCATATGCAAGGACGCACGAGGAAAGGGGCCTTTTGACCAAAAATGAAATTTTACAGGAAAAGTGTTTTAAGCTGGAGTAATTCTATTCAGCAACACTGGCCTCATTGCTTTAAAAGTGAAATATTTGCCTGACTTTTGAAGTTAGGGGCTTAGGGGCACTTTCATTCGTTTTCTGAGGGATTTCTACGCACTAAAATGGGCCAAAAAAGTAAAAATCAACATTTTGGTCGAAAGGTCCCTTTCCCCACGTGGCATAACATTACGATCTTGTCCGTCCCTACATTCAATTGCAATGTACTGTAATTACTGAAGTGATGAGCTTGAATAAGTGATGTGGAAGGTTTTAGGTCTGAGAAATTCAAATTTGATATTAGTTCTTCGATATCTTGAAAATAGTGGCACAGAGAAGAGAAGTATTTTGAGTTTCACACTATAGGAGGGGTATTCGTTTTCATTCTAGTTTTCGATACCTGATTTCGATTGCCATGTTGAATATCTTGAATCATGTGAGGACAGCTTGAGTCTTGCAGAGTTATCGGGAAAATTTCATTGCATCGGCCCAATCTTTCATTTTCATTGCCCCTTCACCGGGTTTCTTTCTCTTCCTCTTAATCTTCTGCCCTACATCTGTCCCAATTTCCTATACTGATTGAAATCTCCTGAATCTCCTGAATCAGACCGGCTCACCGCGTTCGTCTCGGAAAGCATCGTATTCATTCCAACAAAGGTATTACTTATATTATTAGGTACTCACGAATACATCATAAGTTTCGTAAACCCTATTCATATGATACCACCAAGAAATCAACACTTACCTGAAACAAATAAAAACATCATATGTTAATTAAAGCATTGAAAGTGTCCTGTAGATATCCAAATGAAGGTATGTACATGAGTGCTGGCCTTCCAGCGTGGATACACGGGGAAGACAACGGGGGTAATTTTCTTTCCACAGCGGAATACTTCAATTGAAAATGTTTCCTAAATAGTGGAACAGTAAGACAGTAGAATAAATTCGAATAATTCGTGGGTAGCCAATTAGAAAAGAGAAGGTGAAATGATGCGAAAAACCAATTAGTAATTAGTTCGATGTAATAATTATTCATATATTATGCTGACGAACCTTCTAGGAGTCATACAATTCTCATTATGTTTCAGGAAACATCAGAAATATTTATACATCCAGTTGCGGACAGCTTTTTCAAAATCCTTCAAATAGTATTTCTTCAATTTGAACTTTTTAGTAGGAAATGATAGTAGTGACATAATACTAACCTACATATAGAAGACTTGAAATATCTTGAAGTGAATCAAAATCGTACCAAGTTTTGGGGTAATACTGTTATGATCTCATACTATCTGGAATTTTGGCTCATTCGCAATTATTACAAAAATGATGTTACAATATTACGTTTTATAGTAGGAATATGAAAAGCATTTGCAGCATACGCATATTGCACGTTGAATGCTGAAAACCTTTATTACTTTTTAGGAATCGTTTGCAGTCCACATAATGTAAATTTTTTTACATATAAAGAACGACAAACGCACGATTCGTCTATCTTTCTAAGCAAAATCAGTGTTGACAAGTTCATAAACATTAAAATCTAGTGGAAAGAAGAGTTCTGAACGAAAAACTAGCGAGAAAAATATAAGGAATTCGTTATTTTTATTCACGAAATTTGCCAGGGGAGGCTCCGGCAACAAGTGGCTTACATCACACTTCACTCTGTAGTGTAAGTTGAAAACTGACTCAGCCCCGTAGATAGAGCCCTACATACCCATGATACTCTCCTGTGTGTAGGACTAAACCATAGAGAGAAAAATATGGCCCGGAGAAAATTTCCGCGAGCTCCCCTCTCCTTCAGGTTTATTTTGTACAAGTTACGGGATAAGAGGTTTCTTTCATGGTGTAAGGAGTGATTGCTGATTTTGATGTAGCGTTGAAATTCAGGCCTTTTAAAAATATCGGGACTCCCTGAAAGTCCACGCCCGGGGTAATTCCTCCCTTTCTCCCCTCCCCCTGCCGGCAGGGTTGAATTGAATGAAATAACCGCCGGGACTCGAGCTCTACAAAGGGAGTGCGGGCATACGCTATTTTGGATCCAACCGCGCCGGTGGATGCCAAATTGACTACACGGAGCGCTCCACGTAGTCAATTCGGCATCCACGGGCGCGGTTGGATCCAAAATGGCGTATGTCCGCACTCCTCACATAGAGCTCTTCCGGGACATCAAAATAGTACTGCTGGAAATGCTACGCAAGACCAGCGAATTGGACCCGTTTCATCGGGCTCTTCGACCGCCAAGCCCAATTCCACTTCCACCAGAGCGAGTAAGCCTTACGTCATCGTCGTACTATCGCAAAGAGTTCGAAGGTATTTCAAGTCCGCGTGCTTGCTGCCTTCCCATACGACATCCGCTACGTATAATATATAGGAACTGCCCTTCCTCACTGTTTTATTTCGCGGAACCACGTCAACCATTTAGCGCGCCAATGTAAAAATCGTGAGTTTTAGCGCGTAAAACAGAGACAGACAGAGAGAAAGAGAAAAAAATGGCGAAAAATTTACAGAAATTATCTAATTACATTCTGTTTTGTTCGGTCAGACAATAACGGAAACTAAATATCTGTATACACTTTGCTTGAAATAAGTTCGCGTTATGGCCAGAGCGTGTAACAACCGGTTATCCTATAGAAGCGATATTATTTCTTCTTCTTTTTTTTTTTTCTGTTTTATTCATACTCGAGTATACACACACAAAGTCTGTTTATACGGTGTGAAGTGTATAAACGTTCAAACACACACTACGGAATTATTATTGCTATTGAGAGTTAGTGTATAGAAAAGTAAAGGAAAAAAAAATCGTGCGGGGATTGGTGGCTCGCTCTGCGCAGTGTCTTGTTGGGATCAGAGAACTATTTCAAGGTTGAAACCATCTTTGTCCGATTGAATGCTACTTAACTCGTTCGCGTCTCTGTAAAGTTCTCATTACGCGATGCCGTTTTTGCCCCACTCTGGCGCACCGAGCAAGAGCCAAGAGCGGTTCGCAACGAACGTACTCGCGAAGTTGCGATTTTCAACACGGAACACGAGGTGTTGACGAGGTGACAGGCGAGGACCTGCGCGCACACACACGACCGAGCATTTTGGAAACCGAGGCTCGCTGGTGCCCTCCGTTCATCCGTGAAATGGCGATGCGATGACGGCGTCTCAAGACATCGCGGAACAGCTTGATAGGCGTCAAGGTGTTTTAATGGCAGCGCCACAGGCCAGCTGAATGCTGGATAGCCGAGGCGAGATCGTCGTTACGAATCACGTTCAACTACCGAGTGACGTTTGACGAATGGATTGACGCCATTTTTTTTTTTTTCATAAAACACAACATGTACATTGTAAGCCGGATGGATTGAATGTACTCCGGTTGCAGATAAATCAGAACGGCGGGAAGTTGATCGAAAGTGAAAACAATTACTCGATTTGTAAAAGAAATGGAGAATCCGCTCGTGTGCTATATTTCTCTTTTGGAGGAAATTTACGGCGGCTCAACCTCGAAGTAGGTCAGCGATGGCCTTCTGAAAGGGCAGTACTAACTGGCAGAAGAGCAAGAAGACATAACACCCCACTGGTGGATTGGTTGCCCGTTGACTCGAACATTTTTCGCTAATAAGACCCTCTGTTCATAGGGTGTACCAATTCACAATTTCTTATTCTGTAGTCCAGAGCGCTTTCGGCTGTTGCGCCATCACTTTTCTCTTTGTCGTCCTGTATTTATAGCAATGTGTAGTACCGTATGGTACACCTATTTGGTGGGTTCCTATTGGTTGTGGTTGTCTAGTCTGTCCAATCATTGAGTGTTATGTTATTAACTGGTATAGGTTCTCGCTTTGGTAATGCACGAAAGGGCAAATTCCAGGGCTCGGGTGAAGACCAAAATTAGAAAAGAGAGCGCCTAGGCCGTTTTTTCGGCAAGAAGTGAAGAGAGCTAAGACAGCCCTAACATCCTCCACAACATAGGAGGGGCTAGGAGGGCTAAGCTCCCCCCGGTTTCAAAATTAGCCCCCCCCCCAAATTTTATTTTTAAAATTGATCTTAATGCAGTAAGACTTTTTTTTTCTCTCACAAAGGAAATATTACAGAGAAAAAATCTATTTTTATAGTGTTTTTTTTTGGGGGGGGGGATGGGTGGCTATAATTTTTGGATTTTTATTAAGTTATTTCAGGCACTGGGGCTTCAGCCCCCAACGTTTTCGCTCATTTCCGCCCTTGTTGTTGTGTTTATTAGGTTGTTTTGTTTTTGTATTTATTATCTCAAGTCTCTAGTTGTTCTTTTAATTTTTTTTTTCTTAGGTTGTTTTCTGTGTGTAGGATTTTGTATTTTTCTGTCAACCTGTGGTTGTTGTGTCCCTGGTCGTTGCAGTGTTTTCCAAAAAGTGATTTGCCAACCTTTAGTTCTGTGATTTTTCATCTTCTTTTATTCTCGTTGTGAATTGTCTGCATATTTTTCCTACGTAGGCGTCACAGTGTTCGCAGTCCAGTCTGTATACTCCGTTCCTGTTGTTCCTGTGTCCTTTGTTTCTGTTTTGTCATTGCTTGTTCGTTTGATCAGAGGTGATCTGTTTCTGAGTTTTATGTTGAATTGGTCGAATATTTTCTGTATTATGTACGTATGTGTCCCTGTGAATGATATTGCTCCTGCGTATTTGCCTGTTTTGTGGTTGTTGGTTCTGTGTCTGTACTTTTCTATTGCATTAATTTGTTAATTATTCTGTCTACTGTTTGTGGTTTGTATTTGTTATCAACAGGGAGCGGAATTCTATGAAATTATATGTATGCCAGTTTTGATAAAGAAGCGGTATCATTCTGAGAAAAATGAGCCCAATTTTATTTTGCATGTTATTTTGCCTATGAACGCATATTTTTAGGTATTTTCGCTATTTAAAACGCATATTTCACTGTATTAACGCATATTTCGTCAAATGTCCAAGTTAGAGCATATTTCGGTAATTTGCAATATTTGTCAAAAAAAACAAGTTTTTTCTCAAATTTTTGATGAATTTGATTTTTTTTTTAAACGCTGCAGAAAATAAATATTTTTTTCCTTGATTTAAACAATCATTCAATTTTTTTTTTAAACGCGAATTCATCGAAAATTAACATTTACATGCCGAAAGAAAGTAGATCTCGTCACGCTCTGTGAAATGAAACCCATACTGTTAGCGCATATTTTGCGCATTTTTTAGCGCATAAATATTGCATATTTCACCATCCTAAACCTCATGAAATTCCACTCACTGGTTATTAATGGCTATTTGTTTAATTTTGTTAATTTCTGTTGTTCTGTGGTTGTTGTCGTTTAATTTATTGATTGCTCTGTTGCAGTAGTTGTGTAGTGCTGCCATTTTGTGTTTTTGATGGTGGTATGAGTCACTGGGTATTACTGCGTCCGAGTGGGTGAGTTTTTTGTAAATGTTGTACTGTATCTTGTTGTCTTTTATTTGTATTGTTAGGACGAGGTCGTTTATGGTCTTACAGGGTGTCTACTGAATACTGAATTTGGGAAACAAAATATCATGACTTTTCATGACTATCACCGGGATATAAAAAGGAAGTGGAAGGGGGGCGGGCAAACTCGGCGTTTCGCGCCTTACCGGGGGCTCAATACAGAGCACGCTAAAGTTTCAGAATAAATATTCACTCAATATTTTTTTCGCATTAAATGAATACAACTGATTTTTCTTTTGGTAATGGAAATATTGTGAACTATGACATGATGAAATATCTTGACTTTTTCGAGTTATCGACTGTACTAATAAGGCTTTTTTCCCTTCGCTGGTCTACCTCGTTTACATTTTTGACCGATGGGTATGTTTTTAGCTGAGAGGGGGACGTCCGCTCACGTCAATCGGATTAGCATGCTCAGCGAATGCTTGGACTACCTGTTCTTCAAAAGAATTGGACAGATGCAAGTAGCATTAACTGGGTCGCGGTTTGCCGTCACGTCCATCTTCCACAATTCACTCATCCATAGCTTGTAATCGTCGAACGTTTAGAAATTCTGGCGTTCGAATTTCTTGAGTTGTCGCATCGTGATGTCGGCCAGTAGCACCCGCGCACAGGAAACTCACTTATAAAATTTGTTGCACACATGTATACGTGCGTCAAATCATTACCCGAAGAGCCATAGGTAGGTAGGAAAATTTACTCCACAGGCAACCTCTCCTTGAAGGTATGTTCCTGCGTTAGGGGACTCCACTCCATTATTAGTTGACGGAAAATCTGAAGCTGCACTCTCACAGAGAAGCCAACTGACCTGATAATTGGTAATGTCTCTTTACTCAAGTTTGCAGATTTTTACAACAGGTAATGTCAGCCGGTAGATACCGCATATTTTCAAATTCCACTGTCTATGAAATAGTGTACATAAAACATTTTCAGTACCTACGAGTTAAACATTATCTTCCCTACAATTTCGCCCTCTCTATTCTCAGACAGTTAAATTCATTCAACTGACCTGAAAAGTTTTGTTTCAGAAAACTTCCAAACATCATTTTTACATCTGCGCGGTCGTTGCCAACTAGACGGCCACCAAGTATCAAAGTTGCCGTACACCCGGAATCCGTTTTAATCTGCTGGAGGCCACCGCAAACCCGCCCTTGCCCACCGGCCTATAATCTCGAAAATCAACCGACAGATCGACCAGCGTTTGACAAACGAACAGCGAAAAGCGATAAACACTAATTGACGCAGACGAGACGGATTATCATCATCGACGTGCTACAATAAAGGGCACTCATACAGTTAGATGGAAGCTGCAAGTTCCTAATTCGCTTACACGAACCCAATGTGGACACTGTGTCCGTCCATGTTAGTTTCCGAGCTCTGGAAAGCACTTTGCACACGCGACCAGACGATACATTTGTCGCGGCTTCATCCACGAAGGCGAGCCTAATAATTGAAAATTAATTTGCGTCTCCCAACTGCAAAACCATCTGCAGTCTCCATTTGACTGACTGAAGTACGGGCTGTTCGCAATAATTTTAAACCCAAATTCGCTAGTGAACTTTCGCCACTCAACGGCGGACCGTGATCCGCAATCAGAGATATTCGGGGATGTCGGAGCTTACATAGCATGCTTTGCATTTGGGAACCACTTCTCCGGTAGTGAAGATCGAGACGTTGATTGTTTCTAGAAAAGGTGAACACAAGTCCCGAAAGCAATGGCCAGATGAGAGATAAGTAAAATTCTCACTTTGGCTATAAAAGTGAGGCTACTGAGCTGATCCTTAACAGCAACTTGAGGAATAGTGCAATGGACAGCAAAGTCTGAGCGCTCGTTGCATATAGCGCCAACTCACACACAAATGAATGAATGGCCAGATGAGTTACCAAGGATAATCGAAGGGAGGGAGTTCCACGGACAGGTATGAGAGAAATGAAAATATAGAAACCAAATCGACACAATGGAAAATAAAATTGAGATAGGACTGTTCCAACCTTCGGAGCGGAAACACCAACACTTTCTGGGTGGGGCATAGTGGTCAACATAGAGTAATGGGTGAGAAACGATAATTCAAATCAGTCCACATTTAGGTCCCTTTTTCTAGGACGTAAAATTACAGTTGTAACAATGTATTACACAGAAGGTATCTAGACGATGACTTTCAGCAATACCTACACCGATGTATCTTTTACTGGTGTTTGATCTAGTCGTCACAGTTTCTTATAGTGCTAACAACAGACACTTGAAAATGTGACTCCTCGAGAGATACAAATCAAAATGCCAGTTACAGGGATGAAAAGGAAACTGAAGGGGGTTGTAAAGTGAAATTGAGTCTGCCAGCAATCACGGAGACACAACCAGTTGCTAAAGCTCCCCTCCTCTTCTGCGATCTGTTAGTAGGACTTTGGAACCCTTCCAACTCTACTAGCCTTATGGGAGCACATAATGATCTGTAGAAGTTAGTAGTTTCATTTATAATTTTTTCCCTTCCAAAAATGTTTTGATTTTGGTTTTTGGTCTTTATAAACAATAGGAAGTGCTGCTTGTAACCAGTTTTTTTTACAAACCAACTTTCTTGGACTCTTTTATTACCTCCTGGTCAAACCTTCAAATATCCTGCCGGACCTCAAGCCTGATAGCTTTATTCAATACAGTTAGCTCAATCTGGTCCATCTTACTCAATCTTGTCTCTGAGCGTCTGAGCTCGGTTCGTTTCTCAATCAGCGCTTTAGTTTCTTCATTGAGCTTATTTTTAGTCTCAGGTCTCTGACTTTTTGGTACCCACAGCTTGCTCAGTCTCTCTAAAAGTCGTATCAAGCAAGTCGTATTTCTCCTAATTAATCAGGTGCCGGTGCTGTAGCCGTTGCCGGATGTTGGCGATCGCGGTTTCTGACACGCGACTTTCCTGGACAGTGTTAGCCGGGGTAGTTTGCCATTGCTTTCTTCACAGTTTGTTGCGTTAGAGTTTTCCTTCTCTGTGCCGGAGAGAGCCGCAGTTCGCTTACCAGCCACATGTTTCACGCCGCTGAGCAAGCTAGCCACGATGTGCACCCGACAGTCCCAATCTTTTAAATCCGGTGGTAACACGCCCTGTGAGCTGTGATTACGATCCTTGTTCGTTTGAACTGGTGGGGTTACAGGACGCGTTATCTTCCTACCTTGATTGATACTGTAGTCCCTGTGTCCCCTAGGATAATCGTGGGGTATTCGAATATCACTAGCTTTCTGGCGTTGGTGGGAATCGAACCCAAGATGCAAGGATTGTGAAGAGGACTTGTTAATCACTTAGTCACACCTCACACAGCGACCTTGTATTTCTCCTGCAGGTCGTGAAATACTTCTGTTTTTTAGCCACTATTAAACAAATACACAAGAAGGGAGTCTCAGCCCCCCCCGCTATGCTACTGGGGGATGCGCAGCTATACCAAAGTGTCTACCAAAATTAGAGAATAAAAATCCGAGATTTTCCAAGACTTTTCAAGGACCTACCCAAGACTTTCCTGGGACCCATAGGAAAATTTTTTCCTTTCATCCCTTCTTGAAATTTCAATCATACCCATTTTCCCCGTAATATTTGATTTTCTAATTCATAGGAAAATTGCTATAGATAGTTTTCATTTCGACAAATTCCTGGGTATTCCGTGTTTCTGAGACCTCCTTGTAAAACCCGGGACTATTTCGGGGGGTTTCGGGACCGGTAGACATCCTGCATACATACCGAACCTGGTGGCAGAAAGAAGAACAAAAACTCAAAATAACCACAATGAAACCGTTTCCGAATACGAAGAGTTTCATTTCGGATTCATTCCATTTCGGACACGGAATCGATATAAGCCGTTTCTCGCACTTCCGTTTCGTTTTGAGCTCCTGCTGGCAAGGGCGCAACCAAAGAGCAGGCTAGGAGGCTCACAATGGTTCCTCAGAAAATCTAGCTGGTCAAAAGTCGAAAAATGAACTACGATAAATTGATAAACAACTAGGCATGTATTGTTCTACAACCCTCAAAGCATTTACTTTCAAATCTCTGCCAGCTGTTTTGGCTCCAGTCCTCTACGTATCAAAAGTCGTCAAGTCGGCGGAGTTAACTCACGAGCCGATTTCGCATTTTTATGCACCTGTATTAACCCATGCCTTACTGTTGTGATATTATGTGGTTTAATATGATGAATATGTTTTCTAATGTACTTTTCACTGTGAATCAGAATTTAGTTTTGTTTTTTGGTTTAAATGCCTTACAACGTGAGGTACATTTATGTTATCTAATGTTCACAACTTTTAGCTCTACAAAAATTTCCGGGCATTTCTGGGCAAAATGTTATTTTTTAGGATGTGTGCTTTCAGGAACTTTGCATACTTTTTGCTACTTTCCGCCACTTTATGAGAAAACGCTATAAAAGTGTTACTGTTTTACACGTTGAATTTTCCGTTTTACCCCCCCCCCCCCTGAACCCAGTTCGGGTTTATGGCCAAAATAATGTCAAGGACGTGTTCAGAAGATTTGAAAACATATATTTTGGTTTGTTACACGGTAGTTTTCCGAATCTTCAGTTTTGCCCCTCTCCTCCCCCCTTGAATTTCCTCTTGGGTTTCGATTCAAAATTTCATTAACAATGAATTCAACGCTTTTGAAACCCCCGAATGCCAAGTTTCAGATTTATAGCCAGCTAGTTTTTCTGAGGAACCACTGTGGGGCTATAGCCCTCAAAAATTTGAAAGTTTTTCAAAATTAATTCATGAAAAAAAGTAGGAACTAAATCAAGTAGGTATTCAAATCGAGTTTTCACCTCTGCTCAAGTTTTTTTCGCCTCTGTCTGCTTGAAAGTTCAAAAAGGGGAAAAGAATCAAAATGCGCAACATAGGGATAACGAAGACTGAAGTGAATGCTTCCAGAGTTCGCCAGCTATCACGGGGCCACAACTAATTGCTAAAACGGGTCGCAATTCGAACCGGGCAAATTGTAGGTTCGCTAGCATCGATTGAAGAAAAACTGATAAGGAAACGGGAGCGAAACGGGGGAGTTCAGCGCAGCCGTTTACGGTTATTTTAATGTTTTTTCAAAATATCTCGAGAATGAATGCGGTTAACGGAAAATTGAAAAGAACATGTCTTGTAGCAAACAAAATTTCCTTTTAGATGAGCTCATTTTTATCGAAATCCGAGTGATTTTCTCTTTTCCGCATAAAATAGCATTGCGACGTTGTTGTTGTTGTTGATGATTTAATTTGTTGTTGTTTGCCCGGTCCAAATGAAACAGAAAAAAAAAGAGACCGAAAAAGATCGAACAAAACGCCACCTAATATCGAGCATACACTCCTCGGCTACCTGTTAACGCCGAGCGACACTTGATAACTCAACTTCGTACCGCGTCTTCGGGGTGTAACGGTTAACGCCGAGGACGTGGATGAATATCGGCGGAGAAGGCGGCAGGTAGGGCGTTTTCAAAGGTGAAATTTTATTAAACATGAAAGAGTACAGCAGGAACACGACCGAGCGAAGGACAGAGGGGAAAAGGGAAGGCGAAAAACGAACACGAGCCGAGCCGAGCCGCGCCGCGAAAACGGAAGAAAGATAAAGGGCACGGGGTGTAACTCGCAAGAGCTATGACCTGTTCAAGGTTGCTCGACGCGAAAATTCTTCTCGCTACCCCTTCGTACGGCAACACGCTTATTCGTACCACATCAGAAAACTCCTGGGTCCTGGCATCGGGCGCTCGCTTCTTTTTTCCTCCCCCGCGCCCTTCGCGACAATGCTCACTGGCCCGCGCTCTGCCGCCCGTAGCTCGCCTACACGCGCCGCTGCCAATCAAAAAATGGTTCACCGTGTAAATCGAACTTTTAATGGGATTCATTTGTGACTGGGCAATACGTGTGGTGAGTGTATTACGACGAGGGGAGGAAACGGGGGCATAAATATACCGAGTCGCCGTTCACGTCCATTTTCATGGTACGCACGCACACACTCGAGGCAGCGTTCGCCGGCGCTGGAGTTCGCCTCAGAATGTGGCGTTACCACCTTACCGAGATTCGCAAGTTCGAACATGATTTTTCAATAAATAAAGCCTGGAGCCTGGAGAGGTGTGCTCAAATGTAACTTCGATCTTCGACTACGGCCGGGGAATTGAATTGCTGCGTTTTGAAATTACAGCACTCCTTTGAACTCGGAACAGCTTTTCCCGACTGAACTGGAAACGATTTCGATAATTGAATACGGCGGTGCTACGAAAAAGTCTCGTATTTTTAGAACCGTTTCGAGACCACGCAATGATGAGTGAGCGGTAGCGGTTGTAATACCTCTCGACCTACACACCACTTGGGAATAACTCATGTAGATGAACGTGAAAACCGGAAGCCTTTCAGGAATACGGTTAACGTAGGTCTCCCAGTCGATACCAAAAAACTGACATTATTTTCTTCGCGAGATGTGACGTCATATTGCGCGATAAGATGAAACGTGTGGCAATTAAAAAAATTTTAATTATACTCATATTATCTGAAATTCAAATAAGTTTTCACAACCATAACCATCTTCAAACTACGTTATTCGCGCTGGGTTCTCGTTCCTTGACCATTTTAAACAGGACATAAATCTTTGAAATTGAGACTGTGTGAACGTCATCATTTTATCTTTTTTCCTATACAGGACATAATATTATAATCAAGTAGGATACGTTGAATCTAGCGATGGGCTAAATAGACTTCAACCATCTTTGCTGTACACAGTCTTAAATTTCCTTCACTCCTGTTAATGGCGGATCCGGGTAGCAGTCTACAGTGGCATTTCAGAACAGGTACAAAATTTACGGGTATCCCCTTTCTAAGGACCAGTTCTCCCCAGCAGAAACACACTTAGAGTTTTGGACAACACGTACTGAAGATAGGGGAGCGCAAACAGGAGCCAAAACCAATTTTGAATTGGGAAGTTGACACTGCCTAGGTAGCGCTAGTGTAACGCACTGATACAAACTAAGTAACGCTCAACACATTGGGAACTTCTGGGGGATTATTTCAGCTTCCCTATTCTTCTACGTCAAAAACTGCGATTTTCAATTTCATGTAATTTCATTTTAAAAATGTCCATGAAGGTAATTCTTTTTTATCCTGACAGCTCAATGCTATTGCTGAAATTATTTCAACCAACTTTCTTTCAAAAACGATAAAATACGCCAAAGGCGTTCAGAGATCACTCCTTTTACGCGTTTTTTATACGAACGAGTTAACTTATCCCCTCGATATAGAAGCAGGGCTACCAAAATAGGTACGTTTGGTTAACTTTCCAATAAAAGATAATATTCGGAAGACCTGTTTCAAAACAGGAAAATATGAAATACGTTCCTAAATTCAAAACCCATTTCAAACGGAAAATAACAATTTTCAAAATAAGGTATTTTGAAATAGCTAAGGTAGGTAAGCCTAAAAAGCCCAATTGCAATGTACAG
Organism: Acanthococcus lagerstroemiae; assembly: GCA_031841125.1. Lineage (NCBI taxonomy): Eukaryota > Metazoa > Arthropoda > Insecta > Hemiptera > Eriococcidae > Acanthococcus > Acanthococcus lagerstroemiae. The sequence goes on along the minus strand of CM063108.1, from coordinate 56,875,118 downwards.
CAAAACTGCTCCTTTGTGATGTGGCGCCACTGTCTTGTTTTTATGATATTCACATATAACATTTGCGTGAACCCAGGGCCGTGCAGAGGAAATCCGGGCTCTGGGGGGGGGGGTGTAAAAAATGTAAGAGCAAAAAAAAAAAGAAACACAATGTTTTTAGGGCCCTTTTTGTAAAAGTAGATTTCTTTAGCACTGGCGGGCCCGGGGAACCCCCCCCCCCCTGCACAGGCCTGCGTGAACTTGAGCACTTTAAAGATCCTGAAATTGTGGCGACGGGCACACGTGATAGCTCTGCAGAAACCAGGGAAGAATTTAAGCGACCCAAAAAGTTACTGGCCAATTTCGCTTCTGTGTCACTTACGTAAGATATTCGAGAGAGTTATCCTCAATCGTATGATGGATAAGATTGACTCCTGCCTCGTTAGACAGCAAGCAGGTTTCAGACCGGGCAAGTCTTGCACAGGACGAATACTGAACTTGACACAATACCGAGGATGGCTTCGGAAAATGTAAAGTTACAGGAGTGGTATTTGTAGATCTTACCGCCTCTTTGACACTGTGTACACTCCGAAATAAAGTTCATGAGCTAACAAATGACTTCAAATATACCGAAATAATAACGATGCTACTGAAAGACCGGCGGTTTTATGTAACGTTAAATGGCAAGGATAGCTCCTGGAGGCGACAAAAAACGGCCTGCCCCAGGTTAATGTGCTCTCACCAACTCTAATATCTATATTAACGACCAGCCGATAGAAGAACATACTCGCCACTTCCTATATGCAGACGACCTAGCCAACACGAAACCTTTGCAGAAGTGGAAGACACACTCAACTAAGCAATATAAAGACTAGAAGAATACAGAGGTTTTTCTGGAGGGGCAAAAATTGTTAAATTCCCAGCTGACTCGAGTTAATTCCCAAGTATCAAAATTCGTTTAGATGGCTAAAAAAAAAAACTTTTGACTTGTTGGATTTTTCCAACTTTTGATATACCTATTAAAATTTTCCAACTCCGGCGGAGGCTTGAGGCAAACTGCTTCCCGTGCCCCCTTATTTTCGTCCCCGTTTGTAGATATTTCAGTTGACAACTAAAAAAAAAAAAAAAAAAAAAACTCATATGAAAGCATGGAAAGTCAAAACCTTGAATTAGGGTCTTATTTGTTTCACCTACCTTATTTTATAGATTTCTTCTGCAAAACAGGTTCCCAAAATTAATTTTCTTCGTTAAATGGGCAAATTCTTTGAAAAATGAAGTACCCACAGTAAAATTTAGTAAAACCAACAGAAAAAATTTATTTTGAAAACTGGATTTCCAAACAGAAACCAGAATTTTGAAACAGAAAATGGAAAATAGATTTGAAATTAGCTCGAAACAGAAAAGTGAAAATAGCTATTTTCTGTTTTGAGAAACTCTTTCCTATTTTGGCTCATGTCAGACTGCAGATTATTTTCTCATCGACGTTGCAAAAACAAATACCTTTCGCAGTATGTTGGGATTAGTAGTGTAAAATAAGAAGTCTTTCTGAGGGGAGGGGTAGAGGGATAAACGTACATTTTCTGGTGGATCTACAAAATTTGACTTGACCAGCAACAAAAAAATGGCATAGGGGCAAAATTTGGCCAAATTTTGAATCGACAAGCAAAAGATTAAGAAAGGAAAGAGAAGGCTCTCGAGCCAACATTTTCTCCTTATTATGGCTAGACAAGCAAATACTAAAAATGAAATAAACAAAAATAAAATTCAGTACTCATTTAAGAGAGTTCCGCAGTTTTTTGAGACTTCGCCAGCCTTCTGCTGACAACCCTGTTCACGGCTCAAGACATTTTCCGACTTTATTAGTACGCTTTAAAACTTGATCAAAAGAATCAAAAACTTATAATGATTCTTTCATGTCTGTTCCAGACAAGTAGATGATCTTTAAGGCGTAACTTTTTAAAACTGTTCTAGACTTTATCAATACTCTTCAAAACTTATTCAAAGGCTTAAAGACTTTCTTTCGTACCTGTTCAAGACAGGTAGACGCACGCCTTCGAAGGATTTTCCAAGCCTTCACGAGATTCGGTAAGACAGATCAGGACTCGTATAAGACTGTAAGACACTTCTCGATTTGCTAAAGACGCTTTTGTACTCATTCAGACGTAATCAATACTCGACTTGACAACAATTTTCCAAAACTCCCTAAAGCTCGTTAAGAGATTCATTAGAGACTCTTGCAAGCTCATTTGAGTTTCTGTCAGACTCTTTTGAATTTATTTAAAACTCGCTAAGACATTTTACGCCTAGTTTGCGACAGGATTCCTTGAGTTCAAGACCCTAGCACGCATGTTTGGGACTCGATAAAGCTTCACCACTTTGAAATGTTTTCAATTTTTCTTCCTCGGAGGGGCTACTGACTGTTTCCCCCATGTATCCACGCTAGATTCACAACTCAGTGCCTCGCATTTCTTGGTACACAGTTTCGCCCTTTAATTTGCTTCCACTAACTAGTAGTTTTGCCCTTTTCGAGACGCGAGATGAGCTGACCATTTTACACAGAACACGATGAGCTCTATCCTGTAGTATCTGAGTGACTGGTCTATGCATAACGAGTTCTTGAAGTCCATTTTCTGCTTGAGTCGAAATGTTGCTAAGGTTGGCTTGGAAATCAGTTATCGAGCTATTGTTGAAGCGGCTGCTGCGGTTCAATCTACGACATCCGACTAAATAATAAATTCGAGTATGGTTCGTGAAGTTTCGGTGACAGAGGTGACAAGATGTTACACTGTCACTTTCACAAGCAATCGAACGATGAATTTTCGTTAGAAAACTTTTTCAGCAGTACATTTGGAAATTCTCGCGAGGATTTCGAAAAAAAAAAAGATTCTTGTCAAAATGTTGAGAACAATCGTATCCTTGAGAGGAATTTTCAACAAAAAAATTCTTTCTCGATGGATTCTTCGTAAATTTAGTTCTCATACATTTTTCGGTAGGTGGGCTAGAGTAAGAGAAGGAAAAGATGGTGCAATTTTGTTTTACTTTCATCATTTCGCCAAACTGTGTTCTTATAAGTTGTCGAGAATCAAACGAGTAACAGTAGATCCGAAAATTTTGTTTGAAAGTTTAATAATTCTTAAAAAAGTTTTTCCAACCCCGTTTTCTTGTAAGAAATAGAACCTTGAAGAATTACTCAGTTATATAGACATATTTCAGTCAAAATGCAATTAAAATCCATGAAGGTCGACTCGAGACCAGAATTTTTCTATGGGGTGGATTTCATGCATTAATCCTTAAGAAAATGAAAAAAAAAAACACTCATTCGCGAACGGGCCGGGTAACATGTTTCAACTTTAAAGAAAAGTTCGATGAAAAAACTCTACTTTGTACAATCACAGAGGAGATCCCCCCCCCCCCAACACTGCATATGCACCAAAGATCATTAAAATTGACCATCTATGTCCGAATTCAATTAACCATTTCAGGTACCAGATATTCAGTGTAGGAAACGGTAACTGTCGTAATTCAGGTGAACCCGAGAAAATTGTTAGGAACGCCTTGGCCGCGATTCGGTATTTAAGAATAAGCAATGTAAAATATAAAAAAATTTCTACGAATATCTTCGGGTAAGCTTGTTGCACACGCTGACACATTATATTTGGTTTAGAAACAGCCGCATTATTGAAAAGAATTTTAATATTTTTTGCAATTCATCGGGATGGCTTAACGTCACATCTCATCGCCGTTGCTTTTTCGTTTTGACCCAACTTGAACTTGTCTGCAATAAATCAACTCGATGATGTTACGAAATTCCCAGATCTTAGATAACTGAGAGAATCCACGCAGGAAATTAGTTTTGGGACAACAGCTAACTCGATGAAATTGCAGGATGGAAGACGACTATGTCGTGTACTGCAAACTGAATGACTTTTGCCGGGTATTTAATTTAAATAAAAATACAATAAAGGCTTCGCTTGTATTATCAATTCTTAGGGTAAAGAGTTTTTTAAGTGTGGGAAACTTAATATTTTTTCTCTTGCTTTGCTCATGCAATTTGTTTAACGCAGCTCCACCCGTTTCGCCATCAGTACATCCTTTCTGAATTTTCGGGGGGGGGTGTCAGCACATTGGAAAAGGGAAGTAAGCACTTCTATTTGCGTTTTCCGTTCGTCTAACTGACTGACTCAGATCCCGACGTTTTCTCCAGCTTCGGCCTCAGAAGGGTGGTTATAGGTTTCTAATAGTACACAGAGAGAAAACATAATGCTTTCATCTAAATCCGTGGTCTTTTATTTTATAATGCACTGAAATATAGATTTCTTAGGTTGACAGCCTCAAGTTGCATATTCAATTATTAACTAGATTATTTTTTGGAAGCACAGTTCCCCAAACTTATCAAATCCCAGAATTCATCCTCCCTCTCCATTTTCTATAATACCGCGTATCGAAACACGGCTTTCTAGGTAGTTGGTTCGAAACTTGGCATTTGATTTCTAATATGGACCTCTTTTTGGAATCGTAGTTCCCACAAAAGAAGAGATATAAACATTAATACTTTCTTCGTAATATGAAAGTCAGCCCAGGAAAAGCTACCATCAGTCAAAACATGATACCTTGGTTTTTTACACAGCAGACTTTAGGGAGAATAAAAACAAAAAGCCGCCTGATCAGTTGTAAAATAAAGGCGATAAAAATAAAATGTAAGAAACTTAAGTTTCGAGAGAAAAAACTTTCAAATTTGAGTTGGATATCGTGTCACATGTTTTTGAACGCGAAGTCCAATCAACGGAAGACAAATGAAAATCTTCAAGCGGAAAATTTGACTCAGGGCTGACAGGGTGGGGTGGAGACTTGGAGAAAGGGAGAGGTGTCACACCCCCAATGTTTAAAATAAATGTATTCTTGTAGCCAGCCAGCAAAATCTAAAAAAAAAATGAGAAGTGATAATTTCTCGCTTTATTTTTTTAAATTTTAACTGAAATTTTTTTAATATAGTCGGCGTTTCTGTGGTCAACAGTTACTGAAAAAATCCTTCTGGCTACACCACTACGTCTTCCTCTTTTTCAAAACAGAGGGGCTAAGGACACTACAATAAATATCAGGCTCATTCGAAGTATTGGAGCTCACCTGGCCCGATGATGCGGAGCTTGACTACTTTGCGTGGTTGATCTTCGCATCATCAGACTAGTTGGACTTCAAAATTTCGATTGAGCATACAGTGTCCTTGAAAGGGGCTAGGGCGGAACTCTCAACTTTCAAATTTCAAATGAAAAGGTATTGAACTAACCGTCCAAGTATAGGCTTTTTGGTAACTGATTTCGAGTGTTTTGTTCGATTTTTCATGCGGCCTCAATTAAGGCTCTAAAATCACAATTTCAGACTGGAATAAAGTAAACTTGATCAGAGTTGTTCAGTTAATTCTAAGTTTCCCACGTAGGCGTAGAACAAAAAACGCAAGTAAAAAACAAAACGATCCCGGAATATACCGTTGGGGTAGCCAAACAAAAATTACTTGAAAAAATTCAGGGGTAAAACAAATCTACAGAAAATGAAGTGCCAAAATCATACAACTATTTCACAAATATCTTGGAAATAATCACTGAAGAATTTGCGGTTTAGGACAACGAAAATAAAACTGATAACAAAATTTCCGAGAAAATCAAGGAAATTTGCGAAAAAAGAAACAGGCTAGCCAGAGTAGAGCGTAAATCTGGCAGGGAAAAAATTGAACTGGAGGAATTAAGAAAATTAGCGAGGAAAATGGTAAGAGAAGATCTGAAAAAAGCAGAAGAGAATCTACTTTACGAAATCATTAGCCAATCAGGGTCCACAAAAAGGATGAGAGCAGAGCTATGCGACATCAGAACACTGATACATAAGTAAAAAATGAATCTGGCTATGACAGAAAAGGAATTGTAGCCTCCGTCACGGACTTCTACAGAAATCTGTACAACCACGACAGAGAAGACAACGATTTTGAACGGGTAGGCAACAACGATGATCCATTTCCCGAAATTCTGGAAAGCGAGATAAAACGTGTCCTGGCCAGCCTCAATGTAAAGAGGGCAACCGGAAACGTTGGAATCGAAAATAGATTCTTTAAACTATTTACGGATGAAATTGCCCTTCACTCGTCAAAATATTCAATAATATCATGGGAAAAGAAACAATCCCAGATCAATGGCGCCGATCCGAGATAGATCATCATCTTATTCAAAAAAGGAGATAAGAGTGACATCAGCAACTATCGCCCTATCAGCCTAACATCTAACATTTCGAAAATTTTTGCAAAAATTCTAAAGAACAGAATGTACAATCAATTGCTCTGGTCGCAAATTCAAGAACAAGCGGGCTCTGAAAAGGGCACATCGACAACTGACCAAATCTTTATTATCAGTCAACTTATCGAAAAAAAACAATGAATACAACATCCTCTTATTTATACTATTTATTTGTTTCCAAAAAGCTTTCGATTCAGTCCACTTAAGACTACCTATGGAAAGTTCTATCTAGGCAAGGCATATACCATCTAAAAGCATGAACGCATTGCAAAATATGTACAAAAACACGGAGGGGACGGTTACTGGACAAAGCCGGGCCAAAATTCAGCATAAAAAAGGGGGTAAAACAGGACCGCTCTCCCCGAATCTATTTAATAGTGTCCTAGAAGAAATATTTCGGGAACCAAACTGGAAGGAAAGAGGCATCAAGATAGACGGCAAATGGTTAACAATCTTTGCTTTGCAGATGATGTGGCACTCATTTCACAAAACGCTGAATATCTCCAAATCATGGCTAATGAACTATGTAATAAAAGTGAAAATGCAGGTATGTACATTAACGCAAACAAAACAGTGCTCGTCTCAAACCAGAGCGAGGACCCACAGTTGGTAACGGAGGGCTTAAAAATAGAAAAAATGGAGCAATGTACCTGGGTCAAATAGTTCCGTTTGAGAACAGTCTCAACAAGGAAATAAGAAGGAGGACGACTGCGTAGAAAAGCTACAGGAGCTTAAAAAGAATCTTTAAAGGCAAAATGTCAATAAACTTGGAATAAGAAAATCTTCGAGAGTTGCATACTTCCGGTTCTCACCTACAGAGCGCAAACGTGGGCGATCGCGTAAGGGCAACTAATAAGGCTGACGAGAACACAAACAACGATGGAAAAATTAATGGTCGGCGTCAAAAAGTCAGACAAGACAAGGAAAACAGAAGGCAGAGCTAGAACAAACATGACTGATTGTCGTTTCGTGGTTAAAAATCTAAAGATGGCGTATGCCGGCTACGTAGTCAGAAGGGAAGAAGAGAGGTGGGAAGAAAGCGTCTTGGAATGGGTCCCCAGAGACAGGAAAAGGAAGGTGGGAAGGCCAAGGACAAGATGGGAGGGCGAAATCATAAGCAAAGGGGGTATAGCTTGGAGAAGGGACGTTCTGGATAGGGTGCGGTGGAAGCAGGTAGGGGAGAGCCATGCCCAATCTTGGGCGCATTAAACGTATGAACTATAAATTATGTAGTAGTCGTAAGGAAAATAAACAGAGGCCGTTTTGTTATTTGTTGTTTTGTATATACCACCGAATAGCTCACACCTTTAGCTACAGATCTACATACTTAACTCAGCTTTGACAAAAATATTAGTTAGCACAAGTGTCCATGAGAGCATCGATATATCGAAACGACTTTGTTGGAGAGTGGAAGGATCCTATCCTCTCTCAAAATACAAAACGTGATCTTTGTTTCGATACATTTTGAGGCTGTTAAACCAACAGAAATCAGTGCAGTCATCAATTTAGCCAACCTCAGATTCTTCAGCTCCTACTCGATTTTGTTAGCTGATCACGGAGTCGCTGGGAAGACTCCCTTATGAGAATACCTGGATAAATAGAATCCCGAATCCGTTCAAATCCAACGTTCTAGCCAATTGTCCTGTAGTCCATCTCTTCTTGCTTCCGATAGAGATATAAGTCAAGTGCGACCAACCAGAAGAAAGACGTGGAAGCCAAGATACAAATTGGATATCAATTTTCGCTACACCTCACCTTCACCCCCTCAACCACCATTCCAGCGTCTGTTATTCGTCCCCAGCGCCCGTTATTGATGGTTGCGCTAAGTAAACACTTAAAACACGATCGTACGGTCGTATCGTATATCCAAACACTACGCGGCTCATCTAAACGGGCTGTCTGGCAAGGTCACACCCTCGAAGGTATATAAAAACTGGGGAAAGAAGGGGAAAAAAAAAGGAAGCAGCCGAACGTTTCTACAGACTTCCCCCTCCCTCAGAAAGCAAATAAAACCCGCCAAAAAGAGAAACAAAAGAAGAAAGGAAACTTTAACGACGATCGGCCAGCGCGGACTAAAAAGCTCTAAAAAATACACGGCGTCGGCAGCAACGGTGTAAACGCGTTTACACGTGGAGCCAATAACAATTATCGGCGAGGAAAGAGAGGCATAAAAAAATAAAAAAAGGAAGTAATAAGTAATAATGTACAGAATTTAACATTGTCGGTAGGTGTACGGCGTAGGGTACTAAACCTCGATACGATGGACGGGGGCGGAGTTCATACTCTTCTCATTCGCTACCGAGCTCGTATAACCGAAACCAGAATGAGAGAATACTTTGGATGCCAAGTCACGGCGACAGCAATTGCTAAACGCGCCAAGGTACAGGTAATACACACGTACGCTGGAGTACATATCCAGAAAAAAAAGAAGAAAAAGGTAAGTGTAAGCGAGAAGAGAGAAAAAAAATGAAGTAACGCATGGCAGGCAGTCTAGCCGGCCTTCACACACTGTTTCCGGCGATGTTAAGACACCATATGATATGTATGTGCATAGACCGGGTATACAGCCGCACAGGTATATTGGACTAGGTCTAACCCTAAACTTTTCTCTCTTCTTGACCTGATACGCTTCGGTGCACAAGTTTCAAAACTCATCGTCAATGCGCCGACTTTGTACACACTATACATACGTCCATATGAGATTCAACACTGGAAAACTTTCGATTCCGCCAGTTCATCAGTCCCCCAATCCACCAGCCCCCGGTCCCGTCCACCGGATAAGTCGACTGAATTCGACCGCATCAACCATCAGAGAATGGAATAACGCGACGCGAAAGTTTAATACCGCAATTCCACCACGACGCCCACAATCGGTCGAAAAAAAAGGAGGAAAAAATTAACGTTCGGCTTAAATATTTACAGAGAAGCGCGAACGAATTTTCGTTATTGAAATAACCTTCCTCACTCGCATTCGGCTAAATGAAGTACTATACAGCTTTTTCTGATCCTTATACTACAGAGTACACATTATACAAATTCTAAATAATTTTTTTCTTCCCCCCCCCCCCCCCGCACACGGGATTATACGATGAGCTCGTAAGCAGCGGCCATGTTTATGTACATTTTGAATTTCTCATCCTGAAGCGGTATTTTCGAATGCACGAGCAAAGCTCAATTCGTAACCGCATTTATTTATTTACGGCTGACCGCGGGCTCAAGTGAGTCGGCTAAAGTGAGATGGTTTAAGTGAGTTCGATACCATCACCCTCCAATTTCGAGGGATAAAGAGTGTAAAGGAGCCTAATCGCGATCCTACTGATAACGAAAAAGAGCAAGGTAGATGTGTGTGAGTGTCCGAAAAAAGGAAAGTACAAAGTTCAAAGCTGTTTGAGAACCTGTTTTCTAAAGCATTAGTCAAAAGAAAACACCTACATTTTGCTCCTTACATTCCACGTAATAATGACCATAGATCTTTCTACAAATTGAAAAGAAAACCGGAACATGTTTAGTATGATATGCTGATGATGATAAGATTATCAGTCTTACGACCGGTTTGACGCAGCTCCCCATTTCTCCTTATCGTGTGCACGTTTTTAGGGTCGGCTAGACCCTATTGCAGTCGCTTTTTATTCTTCAAGTTGTTCAGTACTCAGACGTTATCAAGTGGTAATATGGATGGCGATTCTGTCGTAGTTCGTAGCAGGGATGATAAGTCAGCCATAAGCTATAAGATTTAAGCCATAAGCTGTAGGTTTTTGGGCAATTAAGTCAGCTATAAGTTTAAGCCAAATGTGCTGTAAGCTATAAGCCATAAGCATAAGTCATATTTTTTTGGCTGATTTATAATTTTTTTTTTGTTTCTCAAATCTAAAAATCTTAAATATTTAAATTTTATCTTAACATTTTTATTTTATGCTTTTCGTCTCATCACCATTTCTTCCAAAATTGATAACAGAACAACTTACCTTGACTATAGCGCTCATACCGATCGCTGGAAATACAAATAAGCCATAAGTTTAAGCCAGCCATAAGTTTAAGCTATAAGCCATAAGCTTAAGCCAATCAATTCATAAGCTATAAGCTATAAGCATCAGCCATATTTTCAAAGTCGTAAGCGAAAGCCATAAGTTTAAGCTTTATTGATTGGCTTATCATCCCTGCGTAGTTTTGTAGGATGTTTATTATTGATGAATATAGAGTGCGTTAATGTTCAGCAGAATTCGGACGATAGGAATTGCAGCATTTGCCGACCCTAGTCGTGCAGCATTGCTGTTTTTTTCATTTCCAAATAACTCTTGTGATCGGCTCGGAAGAAAGGAGGCTTACGGCTAAAATCAAATTTTTGAGAAAAACGCGTCTGAAGTTTGGTAACACTGTATCTTTAAGCATGTGGTTTGTACTGCAGGTTATGCCTTCGGAATCGTGTTGTATGACATCTGTCAGTGTGTGGAACATGTCGGAGTGGTCAGCGAGGTGCACATTCAGCGGTGGGGAGTGGGAGGAAGCGGAGAGAAAGTGATAGTCAATTATTGTTTCTTATTTAAAAATTCTGTAATATTTCTAAATGGGGAAACTCACCTTAGTACGTTACTTCATGTACAGAAATACAAAAAATCTCCCCAAAAGAATAGCCTATCCTCAAAATTGAAAGGGCCATGTATTAATTAAAAATTGATTTTTTGGTGAATTTTTTGCGCCTTCAATATTGAAGATAGGCAGTTATGTCTACAAATTATTTTGTTACAAATAGTATGAACAATGAAATACCATGTTTAATATTTTTGGCTGGGTATGAATTCGGTCTGGTACATTTTTAACTTGTTTTAGTTGCGTCCCATGAGAAGAAAAAAGATATGTGAGTTCCGTCCCGAGTGTAAAGAATAAGATGAACGAGTTGCGTCCTGCTTCTCGTCACCAGTCCTTCCTACTTTCTACCTGTTTTGTGTACATAAATAGTAGGTGTTTTCTTTTCTCGTTCTGTGATACCCTTTTCGAAATACAAGATATCTCGTATCTGAAGATGCGGAATTCACCGAAGGTATCCATGAATCCAGTGACCATGATCATTGACAGCTATATCGTAGACCTACAGCAGAAAAAGATTACCCGCATCAAGTTCGTTCACGATCTCGGGCGTAAATTATCACCTCCAAAAGTCAAAAAATTAGTTGTTTGTTGTCTTCCGAATCTGTATGTTCTCTTCGGACGCAATGTACCCTACATGTGGGACGGAACTCACACGTTTTGATTTTTTTGCCGGGACGCACATCGAACATCTTCATTTTTAAGCCGGGATGCAACTGATACAAAAATGGCTTATCGGGACGCAACTGACAAACTACAATATTTTTATTTAAAAACTTTTGAAATTATTATAAGCATTTTCAACAAAAAATAATAATACTGAATTGCCCCTTCAAAATAGAAAATATGCAACCAATTCTGTAGCGGAGATTGAAGATTGTTTTTATTTTTTTCAGAACCACTCATTTTGTGAGAAAAATCACACACATAGTCGTTAACCTTCTTTCTTATAAATTGCCTGTTTTTTTGTTTTTTTTAAACTATCAATCGTTTGTACAGCCGTGAAAAATAGGTTTTTAGAGTTTGGGCAAACGGGAGTGGATGCTCCTTAGGATCAAGAATATGAATCTGCAAAAACCCGAAAATCAATTTTTTAGAAATAAGCCCCCTTTCTTCCGAGCCGGTCACATACATTTGACATCCTCGATTATTTGTTGAACATACTGGAATCTTTGCCGACCTACTCAAATTATTCCTGGGTGCCTCAAGTTATGCCCTATTAGTTTATTTTCCCCCATCTTCAAACAATTCCAAATATCTATTTTGTAATTTTACCTTCATTTTTATAAAATAGTACTCTGATATCGGCGGTTTAAAAAACCCCTCAATTTTCGACTTTTTCTTCCTTGAAAATCTAGCTTTGCCCCCCCCCCCTCCCCAGGAAAATCCTGGCTACGCCACTGAATGGAATGCCGCATAGTGGTCTGAGATTTCAAGAACGCCAGCATTACTAAGCTAAATGAGTAACACTGGAAAATGATGACACTGTGGATGCGTCATCACACTATCAGTTTTCAATTTCACCCACAATTAGTCCCTCCAGAACTCCAAAAGGTTTCTTTGAACCTTATCAATTAAAATCTTATCTTGAGTCACATCTCACAACTCTCATAGAACTTCAGTTTGAATTTTCCAGACTTTTCGCAAAAAGTACCACCCTTTCTATTTACCTTATTTTTTGTTTTTCTTCTAGGTGGACGACATCCCTGAGTCCTCCACGTGAGCCGACTTGATACATAATTTTTCAGTTCGCCAACAGTGGCATCAACAATTTCTAATAATCAAACTTTCCAGCGGAATTTTCGAATTACAAAATGAAGTGCACCTTACATTCACCGACTGGGAATTGAGCTCACTCCGAACAATCCAATCGCGCTTACCTAGAACAAACAATGAATAAAATTGCAATTAGTGGAATAATAAATTCGCATTTGTGAATTCTTATTTGCGTAAATTTAATGAAGAACGAAGAAAATGGCCAACAAGGAGTAGCTCAACCTCCCTCGGAATAATCTCCTTTATTTCATTTTAAGACTATTGTTGTTCGAGAGAAATCGCTGGGTGGCCAAATGGTAAAATGCCCACTTCGCAATCCTTGCGTCTCGGATTCGAGTCCCACCAACGCCGGAAAGCCAGTGATATTCGAATATCCCCCCCCCCTCCACTAACGTTCTAGCGAACACAGCGACTACAGTACCAGCGCGTCTTGTAACCCCCGCCAGTTCACAAGAATGAGGCATTACAATCGCAGGAAGTATTACCACCAGATCAAGACCGGTACTGTGCGTGTGCACGTCATGGACAGCTTACTGAACATCGTGAAACACGTGGCTAGTAAGCAACCCGGTCGAGAGAAAGTGGGCAAAGGCGGGAAATACCTCGGGCCCCGACTTTCAGGGGGGCCCGATATTTCTTAAGGCTACATAATTTTTCATTTTATTTTTATTTATGAGCCGTGACCCAATTGGGTCCGCGATATTGACACTTCCATTTATTGATAAGCGGACGGTGCCTCCATCGTCGGCCCCTCTTCGGTCGCCCATTGTTGGGCATAGGCCTTTGTCAAGTCCCACCACCTTGTTCTATCATTTACCATATTAAACCACTTTGGTCCAAGATGTTGACGCAGTTCGTCCTCCCACCTCATAACCGGCCTCCCTTTGCCTCGCTTGCCTTCTTGTGGGACTCAGGTTGTTAAGACTTCATTCCATTTATGATTTGGTTCGCGGATAATATGACCTGCATACTTAAGCTTCAGCTTTTTGAGGACAACCTTGATATTTTGGCTTTAGTTCTTTCATAATATCTTGTACTTCAGCGTGGTCTTTTAATCTGATTTGGAGGATACTTCTCAACATTGAATTATGCGTGGACCGGTTTTTGTGCATTTGTTTTTTTAGTGATGCCCCAGGTCTAAAGCTGGAAGGACTGTTGTGCTTTCTAATACCCTGATTTTAGTATATAACTTCACGTTGCTTTTCAGTATTTTTCCATGGGATCAGAAAGTTTTCCACGCCTTTGCCCTGCGGATTTTTAATTTTTTTCCAGTTTTTTTTCTTCTTCTTTTTTTTTTAAAAAAATCAAAAGCCAGAATTTGCCCTAAGTACTTGTATTCCATTGTCGATTTTGATTTCTTCTAGGTTCTTGATATTTGTCATAATTTTTATTTTGAATTTGCTGATCGTTAGGCCTATCTTTTCGCTCTCTCTCCTCAGGTCCTCCGCTATTACTTTCAGTTCTTTTCCGTTCTTCGCGATGATGACAATATCATCTGCGAATCGGAGATTATTCAGGTTCTTAAAACTTGATACACTTTCTCCTCTAATTTTGATTTTTATCCCTTTGCCCTTTCATTTTAGCTGCCAAAAGACTTGTTCTAAAACTGCATTAAAAACATTGGGAGAGAAAGAGGATCCCCTTATTTAACATCTCTCTTAATTGAAAACCAGTCTGATTTTTTGTCTAATTTTATCTGAGCCACAGAGTTTGAGTAAATGCTAATTAGAATTTTGATAATATTTTCGGGGACCCCCTGCAAGGCTAGAGTTTCCCATATTTTGTTGTGGCATGATGAATCGAAGGCCTTGTTGAAATCCACGAACACTATAGCTAGGTTCAGCTGAAATTCCCTTGTTTTCTCCAAAAGTTGGCTCAATGTTTGAACATGGTCAATCGTACTGAAATCCTTCCTAAACCCAGCCTGTTCGATCGCTTGTTGCCTATCCAAAATATTGTACATATATTCTTTGTTTTATTATTGTCATAAACACTTTGCAAACATTTCACGACAGGCTGATCGGTTTGTAGTCATTAATTTCATTATGATCCCCTTTTTTTATACATTAGTACAATTTCGGAGAAGTACCATTGATTTGGCGGAAGACCTGATGCGAGTATGCAGTTGAATAAACTGGCTATGGGACCCGCCACGATATCACTAAAAAATATTTTTAACGATTCATTTTCCACCCCGTCCGGCCCCCCGGGCCCGACCTGACTACAGTCTGTTTAACGTCTTTTCTACTTCAGTTTTTCTTATTGGATGGATATTGTCTTTATCTTTATTTACCAGGTAACTTTTCCAGCTGTCTGGGTTGATATCATCAGGCCTTGCATTTTTGTATAGTTCTCGATAGAAGACAGTGGCCACCTCTGCTATTTTTCCCGATCACTGATCTACATCAAATCAGCAATCACTCCTTATACCATGAAAAGGACCTCGTATTCCGTAGCTTATAATTTTTTCCTATCTGACAAAAGAACAAAATGAACTGGAAGGAGAGGGGGCCCGTGGAAATTCCCCCAGGCCCTCTATTTCTCTCCACGGGGCTGCTAATAAGCGAACTGCAGCTGCACAATTATCGGCACACAGAAGGGAAACTCTAACGCAACAAAACCGTGGGAGAAGCAATATACTGCCCAGGAGAATCGCTCATCAGAGACCGCGATCGCCAACATCCGGAATTAGATAGGGTGCCTGAAGAAGGGTATTTGAGACTGTGCCAGAATTTCTCAAGACTCATTAAGATTCTTCAATACTGTTCAAGATTTTATAGTACTCTAAGAACTCGTTCAAACTTATTTAAAGATGGGTCTTTTTGGATGCTTCTTCCTAATTTTCTTCTCTTCGCCTGGTACGTTCAGGACTCTTTACAACCATCAAGATACAGTAAGTCCAGTATCGGATTTCGGTAAAATACCAGCTGAACCACATCATTGGCTCTCGACCCCACCCCACAAAAACCTCTTCATGATTCCCTACTTCATTTTTCTCTTATTTCTCTTGCCTATATCTTGCATCAGTCTCTCTCCACCTCAGCAACCCTAGGCACTTACCCTTTCTGCTCCTCATGAAATGTAAACCTGCCTACAAGAAATACATGGGGCAAGTTTTCATATTTTGGTTGCAGACAGCACTGCTGATTTTACATGCGCATATCTGACTCCCTTCGTCCGTATAAATTCGACTGAACTTTCCCGCGGACAAATTCCGAACGCAGTTACAGATTTCAACAAAATTAAGTGACGCGAAATAAGAAAACTACCGCACGCCAGCCGATCCTCGTCCGAGCATTTCTCCCGCAGCGTGGAAAATTTTAGCCCTAAAAGGCTTTTCCCCGATCTGGAAATTTTTTTTGCGTTCATTTCAGTCAGCCCGTGTAAACAGGGAACGAGTTTTTAATTGTAATCCTTCGCATACACATACAGTCACCGGGTCTTCGATATCTTCGTTCTACAACGAGCTTCACATTGGCGAAGGACAAAGATAGACGGAGACTTTTCGTAGGCATATAGAAACGGGAGGGAGAGGGAGGAGAAGATAAAATAAAACGAAAAAAAGGAAACGAAACGCGTAAGAGAAAGACAGAGAGAGAAAAAAGGAAAAGCGCGCACATTCCCCGCAATGGGAAATAACCTCGAAATCGCGTGACGGTGCGGCGGCGCCGAAGGAAGGGCTTAAAAGCTCGACTTACGGGAGGTCAGTGACCAAGTCGAAGGGGGTAAGAGCGTGGCGACCTTCACGCTACCAGCGAGCGGGGTACAGTCGAATGTCGCCATGGAAACGGTAAATAATTACCGCAACTGTTCTATCTTGTCTTTGATCGACCTTCAACCCAGCGGCCAAAACGTAGCGGGGCTGGGGCGAGAAAAAGAAGCAGAGAGCGAAATCGAGGACGTTTTCGAAACGTGTGTACGGGTAGGTTTATTGAACACCGCCGAAGCCGTTGTCGAAGTCGATTTTTATCAAACGTGCGGGGGCACCGCGCGGCGGCGGTTTCCAAAAAATTTTTTTTCCCCCATCAAAATCGACACAGTCGGTGTATCCGCTGATCGGCTTCCCTTTTTCGCTCTCGCAGCAATGCCTCCCCTCGTCTGGTCATTTTTTTAAAGCTTTCTTTTTCCCCAGCAAATACAAATGCCTCGATTAAGCCTCTCAAAAAGTTAATAGGCTGAAAAGACGGGACACTTCTGGGTGCCTCTATGCCACGCTCGCGACGCGAAGGCGAATAATTCCGAAATGTTCTCTCTTTCGAAGAGGTAAATTTAGAAGCTCTTTTCTTTTTATGTGTTAATGCCGCACGCGTTCGTATTCGACAGAAGGTAAAGGGATTGCACGAATTTCTCTTTCTGGAACGCCCCCTCGCCCGATCTCAATCGTGTCGCTGATTTTTCGTCCTTCTACCTGCGAGGGAGCGCTCTACGGGTGCGTTAAACTTTCCCGCGCGCCAACGTCGACGTCGCGCGAGAACGCAATAACGTAAAATTTAATTTCCACACAGCCGAAATGACTCGACGTTACGCCGGAGACTGGCTCAAATTTCGTCAAATTCAATTCACTGGGCTCGGAGGAGACGCGGCAGCCTGATAGTGTTGAGGGCGTTCACGAGTTGGACGTCTGAACGAACAGCACTGGGTGACTGAGCGACTAATTTAAACATATTTCGATGTGTTACTCTGTTACTTTGTTTCTCAGTGTCCTCAGATCTCAGATGCTATGCTTGTAGGGCCGTAGCGAAGCAAGGAAATGTATTGAGCCGGCGAGAATTAAACCTTTAAGCGAACAAAATCAAAAAGTTTCCAAATGCTGAACACCAAAAAGAATGCTCTTAAGCGAGCACTTGCCAACTGAGGCCCTGAAGTTCTCCATTTCGAAAGGTGACCGGAGGGGTTGGTCGCCCCATCTCCTGTGGTACAGACCCAGGATGCTCGAAAGGGTGGATTCCAGCGCCTGAAGTATGGTGTTGCGGTTACTTTGGCATGCGTGCATCATCATACACCCTTCTTCTTTTTAGTCCACCCTCTCCGACCGACGGTTGGCAAATGGCGATCCACACCGCGATCTATACCAGAGATACAGTCAATACTGCCTCAATAAAAGTGATAGTGGCGCTCGTATTTTAGAGTAAAACTCTCGAGAAGGTTGGCAACCATGCAGGTGTGTAGTTCAACTAAGGCTGTATAGCTAAAGCATAGGTATACTGGACCGCCAAATTGGGCACATCTTGCTAGGGGTGGCAAAACTATCGATAGTTATCGATAAGGGGACTATCAATAACTATCAATAGTGACGACAGGCTTATTGATAGTTATTGATAGTATAATTGGACGCAGTTAAGCGTAAAGGAACCAACCAGCAAAATCCGTTTTTTGAGAACACGTGATTCGCAGTTCAAGAGCCATGTAGAAACTATATGACATAGCGTTTACTGATACCCCTTTTTCAACGTGAGTACACATTTTTGAATCGGGGGTCCAATTATGAAAAATTCTACTTTTTACGCTCTTTCCAACGATACTAATAACTCATTTCGTTTATAAATGTTGGTTGGTTCCCTTACGCTTAACAGCATCTAATAATGAAGAATCAACTTGTACTAGGGTACTATAGTTTTCACATAGGTATACTGGACCGCCATTTTGATTCCCAAGTCAGTCCAAACACCCTCGGACGCACTCGCACCAGTTCGCGAAAAAGTGATCAAGGATGTTCGGGCTAGTTGGGAATCAAAAGGACAGTCCATTATACCCATGTGTAACTACAGAACCTTACTTGTACCATACTTACACAAGACTGACTGAGAAAAAGGAGCTAAAATTCTCTTGAAGCAGAACCTTTTTATTAGTGATGTCGATCATTACAAAAACCATGATCGATCATGATCGATCTTTCTGATGATCGACAGAACCGCATTAAGCCTTTTGGCGCCCCTAGGCTGAAATTCCTACTGCCCCCACCCGGTGATGAGAACAGAGAGTACATTTTCCGGTGGAGAAAATTGGATTGAAGGCTAGGAGATTATAAAATTTTACCAAAGAAAAAAAAGAACTATCTACATTGTATTTTTATATTATCTAAAATAATGTAAAAATACAATATATGTAGGTACCAGTAGTTCTTTTTATTCTTTGGTAAAATTCTAAAAATTTAAGATAAGTCAACATTTTAGGTATATAATTAAAATATTGGTACAAACTTCTTTGGAAAAGTATTTAAAATTAAGGTAAGTCAAAAAATTTTAGGGAAAGTATATAAAATTATAATAGGTATATCTAATATTGATAGCATAGGTAAAAACTTCTTTTCTTTGGAACAAAGGAACAACGAACAATTGAATTTAAAAAATCTTTTTCCGCGCTTTGGCGATAGCGAAAGATTCGATAGTCACTACGTATATCGTTAACGTCAGTTTCGAAATTCAGAATGTAGGTGGCGCTGCGACCAGATTAAAAGATAGTTAATAGTTTATATGGTCATTCTGAAAGAGGATGGTGGGGCGGGTATAGTGATGGAAATGAGAATATGCTAATTTTTAAAATGCTGAGCATTTTGAAAATATTCTTAGAGCATATGCTCGTTGTGTAAATGCTCCAAAATTTGAGCATATGCTCAATGAGCAAATGATCAGCCAAGCATTGAAATAATGAGCATTTTCCCAAGCATTTTCTCATTTACATAATACGCTCAATGAGCAAATGCTCGAAAAAGCATAGAAAGAATGAACATTTTCCAGAGCATTTTCTCATTTCTCGAGCATTTTCTCATTTTTCTGATCATTTTTCCATTTATACAGATAAAACTAGTACAAATTTTGAAGATGCTGAGCATATGCTCATCCAATAGAAAATGCTCTGCCATCTTAAGCATATGCTCATCATATGCTCGAGCATTTTGAGAATATGCTCACAAAAAGAAAATGCTCGAGCATTTTCCATCGCTAGGCAGGTATATTAACAACTTTGTGAACAGGGCGGATAAAGGCCGGTAATTTTTTTAAATTTCATTTCTATTTCGGTAATTTTATGAAAACGGAATTTAAAAAAAAAGTGAAAATGTTTCTCAAAATTTGGCGCCCCCAAGGATCGTGTGCCCTAGGCTTCAGCCTAGTGTGCCTGATGGGTAATACAGCACTGATGATCGATCACAAACTACAATGTCACATGGATCACTGTTTGCTTATCAAAAAATACCTATCCGACGCTAGCGTTTCTACAATTTGCACAGTCTCAATGCCAATGCACTCTCCTCTCCACTGCGTTGGCTATAAAATATAAAAATGTTTAGCAAAAACAGAAAATACCTAAAAACATTCTCTATTAGGTCCTTTTCTAAGTCAACTTTAAAAAAATGCATTCATTTCTGTGTTCAGAGAAGTCGTTAATAGAAAGGAACTTATACTCATCTACCAATGGTCTCTTGTCTTATTCTTCATGATCGATCATAATGATCGCCCTGAGCTCGATGATCGAAAAAGATCGAGTCTTATCGAGATGATCGTGATCGATCATTTTTGATCGAGTAAATGATCGACATCACTACTTTTTATGAAATACTTTTAAAGAAATATATAGGACAATTTCCTGTAGCAGAGAGCAACGTGAGTCTTGGCTGTAAGCTGTAAGCTCTCTTACTGTTGCCTCGCAGTTGATAAGGTGGAGTGTTGATGGTGACTGATAGGAATCTGAATGAAATGGAATGGAAATATGGATGTGGTATGACATTAACAGTGACTGTGCAATCTGCAATGAAACATGGTAACAGTTATTTCTTGGTTCTAAACTCGTGTCCTGATAGTTGTTTGTAGTTTGTTTTGTTACCCCTCACTGTTAGTACCAGTTAGCAGTTTCCTCGGAGCGGACCAACTTGGGGGCAGTGAATACCATTACTGACCGACGATCGCGTTTAGACTCGACTGTGGCCGAAAAATTGATTTTTCAAGATAAAATTATAATTTCCATTCCGAAATAAATATATTATGGATTTGTTTTTTAAAATAAAAATAATATTGACTGGAACAAAATTGGTATCTCTGGAGAGTGGAACAGAAAACTTCAACTTTTACTAAGTTAACGGTAAATACTGCGTAAAACTCCAACGACAATTTGCGAGATTGATTCGTGAATTAGAACAAAAACAGAGGTATTTGTAAGGTGTGCATGCCATAGGACCACTAGTAACAGAGACAGAGTTTTATGATGATAGCTCTAAGTCCAAACCGCAGAGTTCTGTGTACAAGGAAACTAATCTATTGCATTCTATAGAAATACAGATTTTTTTGTAGAATGCAAATTATCGATGTTTGCCATCCTACAACGTGCCCGTGGATGCCGAATTCGACTATGCGGAGCGTACTGCGTAGTCAATTCAACATCGACGGGCACCCAATATGACGGCCCAGTATACGGGTACTTTAGCTATAGAGCCAGTTCAACATGTTCTCTTTCAGCTGAGCGGAGCAGCCCGATTGCGTCCGAAAAGTAGCCCTCACTCCTTTTTCGTAGTCTTATTGCGTCCCGCTTTTACCCCTTGCTTCGAATAGTTCGATTGTGTCCAAACTGTAAACAGCCCGCTTCCCTAATAGTTCGATTGCGTCCATCACGTAAAACGAACAATAATATTCGTAATGGAAAATGTAAGAATTTGTCGGATCATCCAAACAGGTTAGTACCGAGGGATGTGTTATGGGGGAAGCTCATCGAAGTAGATACGTACGAGAATTTTACATGTTCTTGTCACAATCTATTCAGTCTGCCTCCTCGTGCTAAATGGAGCAATAACTATTGACGATTATGTGGAGGCAGTTTTCTATAAGAATCCCCCAATTACTGCAATCCGCTTCCTCGTGGTGCACTCTGGATGACGCTAAATGGACTGGGACGCAATGAAACTATGAGCCTGGACGCAACCAAACTCCACATCGGACCGCAATGAAACCATTCATTTTCTTCAATCATTTATCTCCCCTTACTGACCCGGACGCAATCGGGTAACGCCCTAGCTGAGACCTCTTTCAACTGTTTGTGTTCAGTATGACGAGACGAACGACACCTCTACGTTTTACAAGTTATGAAGATCGACACAAAAAGAGCAAAGGAAACGAAACAATTTTTGGGAAAGCACGAAATTTCTCTACTTTCCTACCCAGCACACAGTCCAAATCACGCCCCATGCCATTTCTGAATGTCTCTACACCTGCAGAAACGCTGAGTGGACGCACATCCGACGAAACAAATGCGGAAGTCCAGAATGCTGTTGTGAAATAATCTTGTTCAAGCAGAGTAAAATTGGAACCCAAAATTCATACATTATCATATTTTTATGATTTATATAAATTTATGAGAGGGTTGGAATACAGATTATTTCAGCCAATTAACTGAGAAAGCTCAACTGGGCGCAGTGGAAGTCTTGTGATGAGCTAGTATTGCCAGCATGGTGGATTAGCAAGGTTGTTTATATACTGAAAGTCACTTTTATAGGAATGATAAGCCATAGAATACAATAAAAGGTATATTACAAGTACTTGTAAATAATGAGCTCCTAAAGTAAAGTAGGTTTACGCGGTAGCTTCGGTCTTGCTTCTTGGTGGCTTCATCTAACAGTATACATGAAACAAACATATATACTGTCAGTCATACAATGTCAAGATAACGGTATGATTAGTTAGGTGAAGCGCCAACATAGGAGATCCTAGGGGTGGTTCATGAAGTCAGTACAATGCGATGTGCGAGGTGTCTGGATGACGGCTTGCGCAGCGGCTTTAGTGTCTCTTAGTATTAGTCAAAATTGTGGAAGACAACTTGAGAGCTTACCAGTGAACTCAATGTCAAGTACTGCTTGAACATCAAACGCACCACAAACACCACAACTTACAGATGGACTCAGTATCAAGGACTGCTTAACACCAAATGCACCATAAATACCACTACTTATAGGTGGACTCAGTATCAAGGACTGTTTAACACTAAATGCACCACTAGTAATGGGAGACGGGAACTTACAGAAGTGGACTCAATGTTAAGGATTGCTCGAACATCAAGTGCACTACTAGTAATAGAGATGGGAACTTACAGAGGTGGACTCAATGTCAAGGATTACTCGAACATATCAAGTGCACCACTATAATGTTCACTTATTACAGGTTGTTGTTGGCCGACAGGAGTCGGTGAATATATTGCAGGGTTCGTTATAGTTAGCATTTATAGTTTGCTTTTGCACAACTTATTACAGAGCCTGTCAACGTATTGCCACTTGGGGCCAGTGAGCGGGCAAGCGCTGGCAAGGAAGAACAAGAGAGAGAGAGAGAGTGAGAGAAAAAGAGAGCGCGATCAACTTTAGAAAATTGGTAGTTCTAACGGTAATCTGACCAGAGAATCTTCACAATTCTGCTTGGGCGCGGCGTCAACACAAATACGAGCACAAATTTCCGTTCACAGTAAATTACACGACGTACGAGAACGCAAGAAAAACTCACATTTGAACCATATGAAGATCTGAACAGAAATGAGACTGAGGTCAGGTGCCGAGGAGCCGAAGTGACTGGTATAAACATGATCATGACGCATTGGTTTATCGTTAGTTTTGGGTTAACAGGCTCAAGCGATTGGCTTTGCTGAAGTATCTGAAGCTGTCCCGTATGAGGAGTTACAATAGAGACCGGACTTTTTTTTACCTTATCTACTTTATCGTTTCGGCTATTAACAATAGCGAAACACTACTGCTGTCAGTTGAAGTCGAATTTTAGGTTACAGGCTCAAGAGCTTTGTGAAAGCATTCGAGGCTGTCCTTTTCGAGATATTAATTGACCACATGAATTCAATATTTCGACTATTAATTATAGTGGACTAATAATTAATATCGAAGTCGAATTTTTCGACAACTGTTCACACTCATTTTCAAGAATTCCGACTTCATAGCGCTTTTTTCAGGTATGGAAACAGCCGGAAATCGCATACAGCGACATCTGAACTGTATGTCGGGCGAGAGAGGAAAGAAATTTTGTGCTTCCACAAAAGTTTTTTTTATTTCCTTCGCTTTTTTTTACATCCATCTTCATAACTTGTAAACCTTATCCTTTCTGCACTTAACGAAATTATGCTTATCAATGTTAGGATTGTAAGGAACAATGCTGTACCTTCAAATGGAGAAGCGCGATTTTTATTTTGTCACTCATGCGTCAGATTTATTTTCAAGGTATATTCAAACGAAAATCGCGAGCTTATAAACGTTAAAATAAAACTTAAGACGAGTTTCTTTTGCAAAAATCGAGTTGAGAGCCGTTTGAAAATCATGTTTTTAACGTCGGCTACTAGTAGCCGACCCTAAGTAGCCGACCCTATTGCAATCGCTTTTTTCCTTCTCCAGTATGCTCATGAAGTGAAAGATTTCTAGTTCAGTTTAGTTCAGTGGTGCGTTATTTCAGATGTGTTGACCTGAGCGGATCTGAGTCACAGTTCAGTTCAGTGGCGCTTAATTTTTGAGCTCATTGATCTTGTTCTTCAACTGTGCGAGCATCATTGTCCATGTACAGAGCCAAGGCTTTTACATTTTATTATTTTGAATTGTACTCTGCTGAAGAAATTAACTGGATTTAGAAGAG
Organism: Acanthococcus lagerstroemiae; assembly: GCA_031841125.1. Lineage (NCBI taxonomy): Eukaryota > Metazoa > Arthropoda > Insecta > Hemiptera > Eriococcidae > Acanthococcus > Acanthococcus lagerstroemiae. The sequence goes on along the minus strand of CM063108.1, from coordinate 56,850,901 downwards.
GTAAGTGTGTTGTTTGTTAATGTAGGTATGAAATGGGTTCTGAATTCAATTAGCGTACTCGTAGAATTTCTTTGAATTAAACCAAGTACAGCTTTCTGTGGCACTCTTATCAGTAGATTTTCCAAGGAATAATGCGATGTGAATTATGTCTCATAAATACGTCAGATAAAAGTATAAATTGTAATTTTGGTATTCTGTTTCAGGTTTCGAGCAGTGAAGCCTTTTAGTTTTGCGGCTGGTTTCACCCGAAGACGAAACACCAGTGTTCCTCATGTGGCGATTGTGGGAATATGCGATGCAGCAAGTGAACTAATAGCATATGAACTAGTAACAAATAAGCGAGTAGCAAATTAATAATTAGCTATACACATATAGTGAAAAAGTACAGGATAGAACCTTACTAAGTGATGCACAGAAAGTTTGCAGAACTGGATATATTACAAGAAGCATCCAGGATAAATACTACCACACAAATTTTGGAGCCTGCTATTGAATATCGCGAGGATATTAAGAATATGTAGACCTACAATTGTATACATACTCGTATATATGAGTTACAATTGTATGTATAAGTTTCCGAGATTGTTTTTCTGTTTTCTGATCATTCTACTTCTGTGTCAGTGCTGAGGTACGTAGTTATGACAAACGAAAATGTACCTCGGATGTTTTCAGAATGGATGCCAGCTAACAACTGTTGATAGGATGGGTGATAATCTTGGTTACGCCTATTCAAATTGTAAACTTTGTTCGAATCGAAATAAAATTCCTTCTGTGTCTTTAGCGTATTAAGAATTACAATTTCCTAAAAGAGGCTACCTGAAATGGTTGGAATTGATTGCAGAGTACCTTCCTGTTGTTGATACGAGTGATAGAGCTGCGCAACTGCAGTCTGCAGCTTCGCAATTTGAAGGTGTTGCCGTTGCCGACCCTCTTCAAGTAGCGAAGTTTCACTCAGTATAGCATTTCTTTATTCTTTTAGCGGTTACATTAATTATTCTGAGTAACTTCTGTTTCTATCCCTGCTACTTGTTACATTACAATGAATACCTAACACCACAGTATTCCTAATGTTGATAAGATTGCCAAAAACATCCGTCAGATGTCAGCTACTTCGCTGTTGAATCTCGGGAAGTCTGAATAGACACTAAAACTTAAGAGTTCCCAAAGTTGGTAGCCCTGCGTACAGAAAAAGTGATCATGTACAATTTTCCATAAGATTACGGCAAACTTTAAGCGTCTGTATATCAATTAGAAATTAATTTCAAGAAAAATCTCGTCCTACATTTTATTGTATTGTTACTAAACAATAGAATTACAGTCAACGCAAGTGGGTGGAATAATTTTGGGCCGTTTTTTGCCTTCCTAAGGATTGCAGTACTTCCATTTAAAATTATCCATTCACCCTTTCAGTTTCACCCGCGTAGGTGATTTTGTAGCGCTCTCTAGTGCAGGTTTTATCGCCTATTCGGATCCCGCAACAAAGTGGGCGGCATCTAGTGGACGTTTTTATAACCAATGGAAGAGTGATAATAGAACGATATGAATTCGTGAATGTAGTTTGATATCTTATCCGTTCTATTTGGTGTTTCATGTTTCATTACACTTTTACTTCCGATTCTTTTACTTTTATTTTGCAACTTAGTACTCATAAGTTCCCCCAAAAATCAGGATTCCTTAATAATTAATTTTTGAAGTTTTCAAGGATAACTCCAATAAATTGAAATCCACGCGATGTACAAAAGGGGACTCCTTAAGACTTTTCAACTAGTTAAAGATCAATCGGACTTGGCTAGAAGTTATTTAGGATCATCAGAAAAGCATTAAGACTCGTTCACAATCCCTTAGGATACCTTAAGACTCATTCATTACCAAGTATGATACGCTAAGATGCATTTAAAATCTGATGTGATAGATTTACTCGTAGATTTTGCCAGGACTCATACAAATTCTCGCTTTCTAAGACTCATCAAACGCGACCAAAACTCATTCTAGATGCTGTCAAGAGTAGCTCCAACCAGTGGCGAATCTAGAGGGGGGGTCAGACACCCCCTCCGGGCCGAAGAAGAAGAAAAAAGCATTCCAAATTTGAGTTTTTCTTCTGTTTCTGAGTATCTGCAGTACTCTACAGTCTACAATGTTCATTCTGAAAAGATTTAATCACATTACGAAACTTATCTTTAAAAATTATTTAAAATGACATTCATCTCGGTTTTTTAGGGGGCGGAGGTGGAAAAAGTTTTATTTTCAAAACTCCCTCCTTGGAAAATTTCTAGATCCGCCACTGGTTCCAACTGACTGGCACAATGTCACGATTCGTAAGACTCATACAGATTCATTAGGAGAAACACACATTAAGACTCATTTGGACTGAGTTAGGACTTATTCAAGCTCTATTATGCCTCTACGCATTTAGACTATTTTCGAACTTATTCTGACTTCAGTAAGAAACAGATTCAAAATTCATTTAGCCCGCCTTAGAATACCTTAAAACTCATTAAGAACCTTTGGACATTCAATTAGAGTGTTTTGTTTCAATCTATTCACATACTGTTATGATTTGTTAAGGCTCATTCGGACTCAGGTAAGATCATTCAGACTCCCTGAAGAATTTTCATGATTCATTACACTTTTTTAAAGAACATTCAGACACTCTTAAAACCTGCTTAGATGATATCAAAGCTCGTCAAGACTCATTTAGATACAGTTGATATTCATTAGACTTAGTTAAAACTCGTCGAATTCGTAGAAATTAGGTTAAAGCTGTTTCTCAAAAGGCTTAAGTTTAATTCAGACATAGTAAAGAGGGACAGAATTTCAAATTCTCGGATCCTGGGTAGGCTTGGTGGGCCCAGGTCGTATGAAGGCCACAAAGGGCGGTTCTATGATTTGTTTTTCGTCATGCATTCCCAGCAAATTCAAAGGATAGACCAGCAAATAATTTTTATCTCACATTTCTAATTAGAAAATAGCATATTATGAAACAAGGGAGAGAAGGCAGCGTTTTTAAGAGTGTAAAGTTTGCACTAAGAGCTGTAGTCGAATCCTACAATAGGACGAGTGAACTCACTTCCTTCATGATTTTGTCGCGTCCGATATTTTCTTCAAAATATTGCCAAAAGTCTGACTGAAAATATCATTTTACGGCTACTTTCTTGTCAGAAGATCGTGAAAGAAAGTAATCACTTTCCTCCCTCGGGAAGTAAGTGGTATTTCCTTCCCTGGATCGTCGCATGAAGAAAGATCATTTTCTAAAGACTAAACTGATAAAATAAGTCATTCTTAGTACATACTAAAATTTTTTTCTAACATTAGTGGGGGGGGGGGGTCTCTATTCACGAAGGCTCGAGATCAAGGCTTTATGGACTCACCCTAAAATACTACTACCTTTATGTTAGGACTTATTCAGGCTAGTTAGATTTTTTCAGTTTCATTCACATTGCTTTAGACTTCCAAAAAAACTATTTTAGGCTTCATTAGGACCACTCTAATCCCCATCAAGTCTAATTATGGCTCAATTCATTGAAATTCTCTTACAACGAAGTCAAAAACTAGTTCAAATTCTGCTACAGTGGAGTCTATTCATTCAGACGTTCGAATATTCATCAAACATAAAACTCATTCAGACTCTGTTCAGTCGCTTCAGCTTTTTATACAAATTACTACTCGTTTAAATTCTTCGGTCATACTCAGACTACTTTAGATTCTTCGAACTATGTTAAGATTCAGATTCATTCATTCAGCATCACCAAGACTCAGGTAAGACTTCTTCAGACTCAGTTCAAACTTTTCCAATTCATTTTTCAATTCGATAAGGACTCATTCAGATTCCCTTCAGACTAGGTAAAAAATTTGTTCCAGCTCTGCTAATGCAGATTTTTTTCATTGAGACTTTCTTAGGGCCCTCATGAAAAATTGTAGTCCCATGGAAAGAATCGTGTACAAAGTTATGATAAAAATTTTGAAAAAAAAACCTGCAAGTTGAACAATTTGATAAAATTGAAAATTATACGTAATTCAGTATTCTAACTTGAACACAAATATTCAGCCAGATTAATGGGAAATGGTATTCACCTAGAAAAAGATAATCAGAGAGTTATAACAAAAAAATAGAAACACTTTTTGAAATTCAAAAAAATTGGCAAAATTAAAAACTGAATTCAAATCGATCAGTGCCGTATCCAGAAATATGGCGAGGGGGGGGGGGGGTTTGACCTGACATATGGGGTTTCTAATGTTTCTGAGATCCGCATTTTCCCGAATTTTAAGCGCACGGCCGTATCCGGGGGGGGGTCACATTCCTAACCCCCTCTCTTGTATACGGCCCTGAAATCGATATCATGAGTCTTCAATCAATTCGTACGAATTCAGTAAGATTTACGTTTACCAGATACTTAACTCTCATTCAGACAGTTCAGACACAAGCAGATTCTGTTAATGTTAATATTCGTTCAGACTCCTCGATTGCATTCATACTCAAGTTCTTTAGATTACGTTAGCTTAATCGGTTTTGGTAAGCCTCAGGTAAAACTTTCTCTGGCTCAGTTACAACTCTTCCAATTTATTTTCGAACTCTATTAGGACTCATTTAGCTCCCCTTAGGACTATGTTCAAAACTTGATTTATCTCTACTAAACTGAATTTACTCATTCAGATTATCTTAGGATTCTGCAATGTTCATCAGACTCATAACCCATTGAGAATTTGTTCAAATACTTCACATTTTTGTGCAGAATCTGTTTAATACTCGTTTAGACTTTTCGGTCGCATTCAAACTCATTCAGAATATTTGAACCATGTTAATGCTTGTTCAGACTCATTCAGCCTCGTGAATACTCTGGTAAGACTTCTTCAGACTCAGTTAGATCAATTAAAAAAGTAATTTTTCGAAAATGGATATGTCGTCCTAATAATCTAGGCTCTGTTGAACTGCATTTCTACACACATACGAGATCAAAACCAGGGACGTACCGATGCCTCCCCCCCCGTAGGAAGTTTTCATTCAGCAGTTGGGAAAATTTACCATTTCAGCCAGGCGAGCTGGGAAAATCCAACACGTTCAAAGGTTTTTTTTCTGCATTGATACTTGGGAACGGAATTGAGAGTTGGGAAAACTCAACAAGTCAAAAGGTGTTTCTTCTTTTGCTTTGATACCTCGGAAATCATGAGTTGAGTCAGTTGGATAAACCCAACAGGTCAGAAGGTTTATTTTTTTTTGCTTTAATAGTTGGAAATTCCGAGTTGAGTCAGTTCGGACTTTCACAATTTTTACTCCCCCCCCCCCCAGGAAAAACTCTTCAGTACGTCCCTGATCAAAATTTTAGAGTCGGACGTCTCCCCCTATCTCCAAGCCCCTAAACCGGCCATTACAGTACCTCTAAAATGGTTACGACCAGAATTTCAGCCCGCGCTGGCCCTGTCAGACCTAGGAAAGCTGAAGACCAGTCAATTCAGTCAATTTATTGCTATTCGCCATCGAAACCGCGGGCCAATTTCTTTCGAGCAACTCTTGGAACACAGTTCCAGCAGGTTCCAGTCTCAGCCGGTCGTTCATACCGAAAGTCTGGAGAATCGCTGCACACGCTCGCGCACGTCTTTCAGTCTTGCCCTTCGCTTCACACGCGAAATCCATAGCCAGTATCTGGCAGCCAGCTCGCACAGCTACCGCGTCCGACCGCAGCGCGCAGCCCTCGCCGACCACGAACGAACCCTTAGCGTTGACAGGCTTACAGAACGATATTGCTACGGCGGTCATGAGCCTCCAATCGCCGGATTAATATTTACCCGTCAGAATTTCGGGGTAATTTTATACTTCGGACGTGTTCTCCACGGCGTGCCGGAGGTCGGAGAGCGCAAACTTGGTAATTGAAAACGGTATACACGTAAAAGGACGCGCGCGGTGCTGGAAAACCAATAACGCGGAGGTGGTATCGCGGGCGTACAGACCGGAAAGGCGAGGGGTGGTGGCAAGCTGGCAGGCAAGCACAGGCAGGCAGGCATCTACACGCCGTAGCACGTAATTTGGAGAAGTTGGAAAAGTTGGGTACCGGAGCGAGGTTCACGCGCCAAGATTAACCTTGGGACATGCTCTGACATTGTCGGCAAACGCGGTTAATGCTATTGCACGTGAACATCGTTGCCATAACGATGACACTTCACGCAGCAGCCCACCACCTTCAGCCTTCCTTCCCTCTCCTTCCAAGGTACAGCACGAGTCAAATTTTCCCCTTTCTCACTCGGTCCCTCTCGCGCTTTCTCTCTCTCGCTTATTTCCTCCCTTACGCCGGCAACGCCAATAACGCGGACGTTATTTCGGGCTATCGGCGCGCCACGCCGCGCCGCCATCGCCGGCCACGCGTTACTCCGGGGGGTAGATCCCATTTCCACAGATCTATTTTCGAACGCGGAGACGTCGTCTATCTCTATGCCTTCCGTCGTCGGGCTGTCGGCAATTTTCTAGAGCCGAGCTCCTCTGGATACAGTCTCGGACCTACCGCATCATCGGATCTCGTCCCAGGCAGCGCCGACTTCTGTAAAAACAGCCTCTGAACACGGCCCCGCTACGCATGTGGTCGACGCCGAATCCGGTGCGAGTTTCCAGGACGAATATTTCCAGAAGTGTCCGAGCCGCACGAAGACCAGTTTAGCACACTCTGTCATTCGCTTGTCCAGCGGCTTGGACACCGGTTCCAGAATGGCGTCCCAGGGAAATGCCACGCACGAGGTTTGGAGCTTTGCAGCTCGCAGTTCGCAGCCAGCGTTTTCCTTCAACGTGTACCATGCAACGACGAGAACTTTTTTCGCTCTTTGTTCGCCTCTTTCCAGCCGTTCTTTTTCTCGCACAGGCGCTGCAGCGCTGCACAACCATTCGACGCCAAGCCGAACCGCGAACCGTAAACCGCGAACCACGACCCACGGCCCTCAACCCATGAGCCGCGCCGCCAAACACGCGCCCGTCGGAAGTTCAAAACGCCGAGCCGAAATCAACCCCTGCCCCGGCGTGGCGCTGCCCGCGTAATTAGAGTCACCTTGTAGAGCAGACTTCCCTTTTAGGGCGCGGAGACGGGATGCGAGGGGCTGGCTGTGGCTGGACTCCACGCTCCATGCGCCACCACCCTGCTTTCTCAGCCACTTTCCTTTTTCGCCGCCCTCGAGGCGATATTCACAGCTGCCTCGTGTGACCCAATTATACGTCGTTCGTCCTTGGACTTGAGAAAATGTCTCCCCCCCCCCAATTCTTTTTATTAACCTTGAAACGGCGAGCGGCGTTCGTGGATTTATGTGCCGCTAGCGCCCGAAATTTCGGCTGCTCGGAATTTTCAACCCGCTTGCGTCGGGGCTGGCGAACGCATTGTCGTCTGCTGCTTGGTCGTGTGCACGGTTTTTCTTCTCTCTTCTCTCTCGTTCCCTCTCTCTCTTTTTTCTTCTTTTTTGTAGAACGAAATACCACCCCTAGTAACACCACCCACTAGTCGCACGTTTTATATGTCGGTATAATTTCAGTCTCGACGGCATTATATAGAACAGTTTGCATTTTCAACTCCTCTCGCCTCGTGTGGTAAATTTTTTGTAGCAAAAAGCTTCGTAACTGTAAATATACTCGTAAATTAGAAGAATAGGCTTTTTAAAATCTGCCAGGAGTGAGTTTGGGCGTTTCCCCTGATTTGCACAGGAAATGGATTCCTCATGAAACGTTAATCTCCTTCCCTCCACAAAAAAATCAACCAAAACATTGATTGCCAATTTCGACGCGATGGAAATGAAATTCTTAGGGTCCAGTTACCTTGGATCCTCTAACCCCCGCAAAATTGGAAAGGCTCATGAAGATTTTGCAATTTACGGAGAGGTTATTGAAGCTAGCCGAATGGGGTTACGTTCAAGGGCGCCATTTCCCTTACGATCGAACTATAAATATTTCTGATCCGGTCTAAAGGGGAAGAGAGAAAATAATGTGCGAAACTGGTCGGCGATTTACGACCTGCTTTTTGGAGCTAGCCGGGGGCAATGGGCTTTTGTTCAAAGAGGTCCTACTCATTTAATCGAGCTGCAAATATTTTTTGGCAGGGTAATCATATTATTATAAATTTAATTAATAATTTTAATTATATTTCAATTTATATAATACTTGAATTATTCTTTATTTGTATTCAATCTTATGTATTTTTTATTTTAAATTTATTGAACTTATTTAATTCAAATTATGAAAATTAACAATTCTTTTTATGTAACTTCACAAATTGTTAGATCTATGCATATAAATTCGGTTGCTGAAAAGCTACAGTCAAATGGGGCGATAGTGATATTTGGGAATGTCTTTGATACTCACGTTTTTCCCCTCACTCAACCGTTAGTGGAAACATTATCAGTAGAGTTTCAACAGGAATTTCTATTTATTTGGAAGTACGGATGTTTGTCCTCAGTAATGACGCTAATTTTAGCAGATAACGTCGAATAACGATTAAGCCACCAACGAATGGAAAATTTTTCAGTTTTTGAACTCAAAATTGAAGTGCTGTAACTTCGGTACAACACACACGAGGATTGAGGAAGCCATTGACGAGTAAATGAGTAAGAGTACATACATATATTCCTAATTTCTGGAAAGTAGAGCGGATTTAAGTATCCACACATGCTTCGGCGGAAAAATCAATATTTGAGAAGATATTTTCTTGAGTGGGGTGTCTTTGATCGCCTTAATTATTTACATTTTACTTCACTTATGGGGCACGTTTGCAGGACGAATGTGTTCACTATCTTTCAAATCGAAGAAAACAAAAGTTTTCAAGACGGAAAAACCCCTGGAAAGGCGAAGAAAACCTTCTTTTAAAAGAACGAATGGGTTTTTCCTGTCATAGTTGTTGTAACAATTGCATCATTTTCAATTAGGACCGCAGTTTTCACGAGATCATCGTTATTTTTCTCATCATATGCGAGCCTTTTGACAGCAGAGATGGGTCGAGTCTGAAATATGATCTGGAATTGGGAATCGGTGATTTCTTCGTGCAAGGAATCGAAATCGGTCGATTCCAGGATTTAGCCAAATTTAGTGAAACTGATTCCGAGATTTGGAATCGTGCGGTTTCTTTTTTTGCAGAATCAGAATCGCATCTCTGTTCGACAGTAATAAGTCGAATCAAAAACTAAGTCAGGGTGTCTACTGGGAAGAATAAACATGACTTTTCCATGATTTGAATTATAATCTGTCCGTCCAAGTCTTTGTGTACAAGATGAGGAGCCCCCGTCTCCAACCATCAACAGAAATATACTTTTAGAGCAAATTTGTTGGAATTTAAAAATATTAACTCATTTGTAAGGCGAAACCTCTTCCATGAACGAATTTTATAACCAGGCCTGATTTTTTCGAGTTTTTGGAAGAGAGTTGAGGGATGCTTGGTGGAGCGTATAGCGATGTAGGCATGCTAAAATGGCTCCTCAGACATCTCACCCCTGGCCTCGAGAACTACCCTTTCGAGTACCGCGTCGGCGACCAGAGGAGACAGAGGCGAGGGATACAAACATGTATTTCAATAGCATTCCTTTGGAATTGCTATATTTTGTTTCTTACAGTTTGTACACACCTATTCATTCTTTTATAATCACAAAACAGTTCAATTCCAAATAGAAATATTGTAATGTCAGTAGGCCTATAATCGAAATCGCAACTTTCATCAAATAAGATCCATGAATTCAATAGAAAAATACATGACCGTTACTTGACTGCCTGATATTTTAAAAAATAAACATTTTTCTAAGACTTCAATAAACAATTTTTGAAAAAACCTAATTTTGACACGACTTCCACAACTCGTATGGCCTGTACCCTGCAAATTTACTCGAAAATTTTAAAATAAATGCGAACACGGCCGTGAATCAAAGACTGAATGTATTTTCGATTTCTTGGGACCAAACAAAGAATTTTCAATTGCATTGTATCAATCGATTCTATCGTAATTTGAGTTCTTGATTTTCGTGTGTATACAACATAATTACAATCAATACCGAGTTTTGCTTAAAAATCGTTCAAAACTAGTCAGTAAGAAAACTACTAACCAGAAATACTAAATGATGCGTTAATAGGGGCCAGTGGCGGATCTAGGGGGGGGGGTCGGACACCCCCTTCTGGCCGGAGAAGAAACAAAAGCACTGCGAAAGCACATTATATAAAAATGTAGTGAACGTGTACGTTCATTTTGAAACGATTTAATCACATTATGAAACTTGTCTTCAGAAACTATTTAAAACGACATCCATCTCGGTTTTTTAGGGAATGGAGATGGAAAAAGTTTCATTTTCAAAACACCCTCCTCGGAAAATTTCTAGATCCGCCACTTATGAGGGCTGTACAGGGAGTATATGAAGGGTAAAGAATCAAACTCACATTTGCCATTTTACTTCAAGGGCGCAAATAGGCAAAATACTGTATACGGGTGCAGGAATATCTTTGCTGCGCCTGTGAACGTGCGATATGTATAACATACTCCACGTTCACAGGCGCAGCAAAGACATTCCTGCACCCGTGTACAGTATTTTGCCTATCTGCGTTCTTGAAGTAAAATGGCAAATGTGAGTTGATTCTTTACGAGTCTAGTTAACGGGGTTCTGTTTAACACTCCGTTAACGCGATTAACTCGCCAATTTGTGAGAGTTAAAAACCACTTCAGCTACATCGTGGTTACCATTAAACCGGAGGTTATAATACCGTTTTCGTATTTTAACCACCGGTTAACCGTCAATTATTTTAAACCAAGTTTTATAATACTGACCCTAAGAGTCTTATAGGATCTTAAATAAGTCTATAGGAGACTTAAACGAGTTGTGAGAATTAAATTATTGTAGGATATGACCAGATGTATTAGAATGTACTACCAGACCCGTAGCCAAGATTCTTTAGAAAAGGGGGCTCACTGAGGGCTCGCCAAGAACATCCAGCTTACAAATTTTTCTAACAAGAAGAGTGAAGGGCAGTGAAAAGAACGTTTTTTGGAGTTAGTATCTAAAATTTTTATTGAAGCTTTGTACTCCACAATCCATACTTTTGTAAAAGTGTGCCACTGACTCAAGTATATACGTGTGTGTATATGTGAAAATTAGCCTCTAACTCTATTTTACTTTATCTGTTGGAACTCGGATTCCATATCAAGAAACAAAAAGTACTACAATACAAGATGAGGTACCTCTCTTTTCTAATGTTTTACTTGTACTCTCAACCCGAGCCCTGGAATCCACCCTTTCGAGCATTACCTCAGTGACGTCAGGGAGGCTATTAAGACTGTCTTAGCCCTCTTCTCATCTTGCCGAAAAACCAGCCTAGTTCGAAATGTAGCGAGTTGTTCCGTGGGCTCGAACCCGGAATCTCCGAATTCCGAGACCAGCGCGCTATCCACTCGGCCAACCAGACCCCGCAAGATGAGGTACCTACTATTTTTTTCCTATTTTTTCTTAAGGGTTTTCAACATTTTCTTTTGATATGCAAAAAGAACAGGTGAAAAAAATCGTCGGTAAGGGGGCTTAGATTGGTCAAAGAGGGCTCCCCCTTAACCTCCCTCTAATTACGGGCCTGTTTGTCAGCGTATATATGGGGTATATCAGCAGTAATAATGCGCACGAACTGAAAAAGACGATTCCATGTCTGTTTTCAGTGGTGGTTTAAAAAACACCACTTGAAGGACAGCACTTCCTGAAGATATGTAAATGTTATTGAAGCCTATCCATCACTTTTCCTCAATTTTTAACCGTAAGGTGAAGAAATTCTACAACCCTAACTTCATTACTTTTTTTGAAACGGAGCCAGAAAGTTCTAAAACTACATTGTAACTTTCTAAAATTTACGTGAATCGGATTTTTTTAGCAATTTTGAATTTTTAACCGGTGAATTTTGGAGAGACTTTTCAACTGGCTGTATTGCATACGTCAGTTTTTGTACTTTTGAATTTCCTCAATTTCTGTTTAAATTTTCAACCGCCTCCACCATAGGTACCTCAATTTTTGTTTTAGGGCCGAAAATCGGCCACCAAGAAAATCTAAGAAATATTTGTATTACGCTCTTTGAATTTTTCAAAATTGAATCCCTATCCCAGTCTAACTATTTTAGTTTGTGCATGTATGATTTAAATTAACGTATTGAGACAAAAGTTTGTTGCTAGAAATTTTTGTAAGCTCCTGAAGTTTAGTCATGCAACCACTCGTTATCAACAATTTATGGTAAATTTTACTAAGAATTTGATAAAAATACTGTGTTTGTGAATTGTAATGTGACAGAAGAAAAAGACCTATGTGTCTGAAACTGCTGGATGGACACTCGGACCCCTTTCTTGTGACACGTCACGTATAAAGAACAACGAACACGATTCGTCCATCTTTCAAAGCAAAATCAATGTTGCTAAGTTCATAAACATTAAAATGTAGTTTTAGGAAAAGTTTTGAACAAAACCAGCGAGAAAAATATAAGGAATTCGTTATTTTTATTCACAAAATTTTGCAAGGGGAGCTCCGGCAAGCGCTCCTCTAGCACCCCTCTGGCTACGGGCCTGGCACTGCGTCGTCCTAACATGAAAATATTAAACGATTTAAACCGTACATTTTAGAAGAAAAATACGTGCGCCTTTCATTTTATTATTATTAAAAAAAAAAAAAAAAAAAAAAGTACGCAGGAAAATAATTAATATACACTTTATTTGAGTTGTAGGGCTTAATAAACATTCACACACGTTCAACTCTAAATTGACAAGTTTACGAGTAAAAAAGAAAATAAATGAAAATATTGAAAAATAGTAATGAATTGTGTAAAATTTCTGAGAAATTTGACCCTGGTAGCTTTTACAAAGTTGTGGAATTCAAGGATTGATGATGGAAAGAGCGCGTCTCATATCGTCTTCTAGAGTTGCTTTTGTGTCTTCGGCATTTTTTTTTTTATTTTAACATTTGTGAGTGCACTAAATCCATGTTCACACAGTCAGGAAACTGAAAGAACATTTCAACAGCCTTTGTCGATGGTTGAAGGTATTCATTGTGGAGAGTCACTCCAGGAGCGGATTTAGGGAATACGTTTAGGAGGGAACTTAGGAAACAATGCACAACATTTTTGCCCTCTCTTTGAAACGTTTCACGGACTTCCTTAATGTAATAAAAGTGAAGAGAGAGGTGTAGCTTTACAAAAAGTTTCTTTCTTTCTTCTTGTTTTTTCCTTTTCTTTTCGTTCCTTTTTTTGAACGAGGAGACTCCCCCCTCGTAAATACGCCACTGTTACTCAAAAGCTGTTGAGGGAGACCTCTTTAAACTGAAGTTAGAGTGTATTTTCAGTGCATTATGGAAGTGGAATGGTTTCGAACCCAGTCATAGTGTGGAAAATATTTTCAGAGACATTTATAAGGCCTATAAGTGGCTTCTTATGGTTTTCAAAACGGTAGGACGTTCTCCCTGGAATCCGCCCTTTCTCGCATTACCTCAGAGACATCGGGGAGGCTGTTAGGGCGGTCTTAGCCCTCTTCTCTTCTTGCCGAACACCCGGCCTAGGTTGAAATGTGGCGAGTTGCTACGTGGGCTCGAACCCGGGACCTCCGGATTCCGAGGCCAGCCCGCTATCCGCTCGGCCAACTGGACCCCAAGTTTTCCTAACCTGTAAGCAGTGGAAACATACTTGTGTTCCCTTGATCCACGTTTGCACACCACACAGAGATTTTTTCTTAAAAGGCTGAAAAATATTTTCTTATAGCCCTTGCACATTCGAATTAATACGGTCCAGATTTTGAAAAATATCAGCAAGTACGCAAATTTCAACACCCAGTCGTGGTATTCCAAAAAACATGTAAATTCTTCGTGCTTCTCTTCCATGAAAAACAGCAGAATTTCGTCTTTCAGTTCATAGAGACGTGACCGGACCTTTCCTCTGAATAACTACCTCACTTTGGTATGGTACATACAACAAATTTGTGAAACCAGCATCCATCGATTCACATGTTTATACGAAAATCCTACTTTTCAGGACCTTTCTAGAATGTAGTCGATGATACGAGCGGCATTAATATTTTATTCCCTTTTCCCCCCTTTTTTCCATAGAGATTTCGTGTCACCCCTACGCTGGATCTGTGTCACTCTTGGGTGACATATCACACTGATAAGGAACCGTTGGCCTAAGGTGAGAAGCCTCTGGGCCAATCCCCACATTTTGCTAATACTCATGTTGCACTTACTACCCTGGAAGATTTTGTTTGCCGAATTCAGACGTCAAGACCTGTATGAATCTAGTGTGCTAGGTGACTGACATTTAGAGGGGGCTGAGACTAGGCTGTTTGTTATAAGTGCCCCCCTTCTCCGGAAAAGGGAACACTAATGCAAGATTGCTTAAGTTTTTCTACGTGCGATTAGGCACAATCTACAGGATGTCTAGTTCGGCATACCGACAGAGTTTTCATCCCCCCGGTGGAATAAATTTCTAAATCCGCTCGAATGCCCACACGCGACAGAATCGTCAATTCGCTCAGTCCGTTACAGATTTGTGCGAGCGTGATTGCGATGCTGATGCCGGTGCCAGTATGGTGCGGCGCTATGCGATGCCGCCGGCATACAAAGCGGCTGCAGGAGGCCTGCGATTTGCGTGTGTCCCCGTCGTGGGTGTCGTGGATAGGCGCTCGCTAGCAGCAGCTCCTGTGCTCTGCAGAAACCAAAACACAAAATGAATATTAAGGAGGAGGAAAAAGGATAAGATCTGCGTATAAATATAGCTGGGAGAACAACGGAACTGAACGGGAAACACGGATGAAGATGTCGGGGCGACGCTGTCGGTGTCAACGAGAACGAAAGGCGGAGAGGGCGGCCGACTACATTGGCGGTCGGTTGATTGGCCGGTTGCGTTCTCTCTTCCACTTTCTCGTGTAGCTGCTGTGGAAAACCTTGAAAATGGGATAACGGCGCTCGTAAAACCCACGTGCAGTCCCAGGTTTTCCTCGTCGTTTCTCAAGTTCCAGTAACCGCGTGTTCTCGGCTCGTGAAAACGGAGAACGCGAACGCGGTGGCGTGGCGGCGCACACGGGCACACGCGCACACGTTCGCACCGCCGACGGTGCACGCGATTTTCACAGCGAAAAGCTTTTTCTAGCTAACTACCAATTTCCCGGTTTTTATAGGCCCGTTGCCGGCGTTAGCTTGTGTAAACCTTTTACTATGGGAGATGCTTTTAGCAGAGGAAAAAATCCGTCGAATTTCGGTTCTTCGGTTTCGAGCAGTTATGATTCTCGGTTTGGCGTACCGTGTTACCAGGTTATCGAGTTACGAGCGAGGGCAGGGGCAGAAATATCTCAAAAGCGATTTTGGCTCGACGGAGATGTTTAGATGTTATACGTAGCAGAGAGGAACAACCGCGTGTTTTCAAAACCTCTTTTTTATGGGTATGGCTAAATCAGGTGGATGGAACGAGAAGTGGCGAAAAAGTTTTCAGCTGTCTGTTCCAGACTTCAATTAAGTCTGTGCAAGGATACCTGAGATAGTGTATGCACGAGTGCACAGTTGTCTTCCGCTACTCGAATTCAAATTAATATCTAGTCGAAGGAAACAAAATGAGATTGACCGACTGGTTGCATGCGGAGTGATAAAATCTCCGACTGATGAAGTGAAATGAATCATTCAGATCCGACCAGAGGCGAGTAACATCCATAGATACGTAATCAATCAATCAGTCAGTCGCATTACCGATGATGGCGTTGATGGGATTGCAGAGATATGCACGCGGCAGGAAATACATGGCGGCGTGCCACCTATGTGTAACATAAATAACCGCACCTTTCTAGTTATCAATAAAAACTGTGAATCGAAGCGAAAGAAAGAACTATTTTATCACCTTTACTCTTTTATAGTATCGTCATTGCCGTTGACTAATTCGAAATGCATTTCTGCTTCAACTCTCGCGTTATCATTGAGCTCCGTTATACTGCACCGGGTTGCGATAAATCGCTTTACACTTTGTACCATTCCGATCAACTATTTTGTGGATTAGGAATTCCTGTTCGATAACGAAACGATTTTGCTGGCTTCTCAGTGGAAGTTGTTGAGAAAATGACTTCCTTCAAATTGCTCTGTGGACTCGGAAGTCAGGGACTTGACGTTACTGACTCTGCTCCCATCTATCTCGGGTGGTGGGGCAGGTGTGATGGTGGGTGTGTTTGTATCTGCCTGATATCCCCTTCCTCTACCCAGGTCTTTCTGTCTGTCTGCTCTACTTCCTGTTTCATCTCGCAAGAGAGGTGGCTGGTAAACTGATGCCAACTTGCTAAATCTGTCTCTCTGCTTGGATGCTCGCCTGTCTCGCGAGCTGTTTGCTTCTCCGCGTGGCTGGGTCTTAAGGTAGATCTGTTCCTGTAGTTTTGTGGATTTCAGATTGGTAGCTCCCCGTCGTTTCTTCCAGACGACTTGGTTTTAGGAAGGAAAGCTCTAGAACTTGTGTGTGTTTGTCACTGGAGTTTGCATTTTCCTCCATCCCTCGTCTCAGTTCACTCCAGAAGATACTGACGTGTAACCGTCAGTTGACAACAGGACGCTACCTGGCACCTTTGTACCTTCAGAAAGAAAACTTCAGATGCCGTTGAGGCGAATATTCTGGTACAAGTTGAGAAATGTACAAAAGTTAAAAGCGAATAATGGGCCTGCCGTTGTAGGGTTAAATTTTTTTTTTCTTCAAATAGTAAAGTTATTAGGTTTCAAAAAATTGAGCTAAAAATATTGGGCGTCTCAATAAGGTAAGTGGGTGGTCTATCCTGACAACATGCGGATACTTTTGCCTACTCTAATTTTTGAAGCAAGCCTGTAGCGCAGTGTTTCTTAACCTTTTTTGCATCGCAGCACACGTTCCCACTTGTAGCTTTTCCCGCGGCACACCATTTCCAAAGTAACACGAATAAGGCAAATTCCTTCAGCTTATACTTTAAAAAGTTCAGAAAATGTGTGCAATGAATGTAAAAAATGAGGGAAAAAAATTTTTGAAAGTAAAAATAATATTGAAATTGACTGTAATAATGAAATATTTGGGCTTGACGTTGTTTACATAAATCGGTAATACGAGGTTCAATACTAGATAGGCACAATAATTGTAGATCGTTTGCTAATGTCGATGTCGCAAGCCTTTCTCGTCGTTTGTATTTGATGTTTGTGAGCAGGGACGTACCGAAGAGTTTTGCCTGGGGGGGGGGGGGTAAATATTGTGAAAGCCCCAACTGACTCAATTCAGAATTTCCAAGTATCAAAGCAAAAAAAAGAAAACCGTTTGACCTGTTGGATTTTTCTAACTGGCCAACTGACTCAACTCAAAATTCCCGAGTATCAATGCGAAACCTCTTGACTTGTTGGGTTTTCCCAACTTCTTAACTCAATTTCCAAATACCAAAGCAAAAAAAAAAACCTCTTTCACTTGTTGGATTTTCCCAACTCGCCTGACTGAAATGGTAAATTTTCCCAACTGCTGAGTGAAAAATTCCTACCGGGGGGATAAGCCCCCTCCCCCTATCGGTACGTTCCTGTTTGTGAGGACCGAACACCATGGTCACAACATTAAGATGTTGAGAACTGCAGTAATATGTCAACTACTGCTTTGGAAAGGCGGGGATATTCATTATGAAGACTGATCCAGAAACTGCTCACAGAAGCCTCATTGAATTTGAGGCATAGCGTGCAATCATTTTGAAGTTCCATGAATTCATCGTCAAGGTCAAAACCTTCAATTTGCGCCAGTGAAGAGAACGGTTGTCGAATCCAGTCATACTTCTCAATTTACCAGTTCGGAAAGTAGTTTAATAAAACCGAGTTCAAATTTTTCAAATGTTCCACAATAAGTGCAATAGTTGCAGGCTGTAGATCATATTTTAATAAATCTTTTTTTTTTCATTGCAAACCTCGCGGCACACCGGTTGAGAAACACTGCTGTAGCGTAATCACGTTCCCAGTGGGAAGGGATTGACAACTTGAAGTAATTTGCAATTCATGACCACAAAGTAAAAGAAGTTAAAAAAAGGTCTTGACTGTCCTGCTGGACTCACCCCCTCCCTGCGATGGGATCTGTTTTGAAGAAACTGATACGTTCCATGGAACAAATTAGTTACTTTTTTTTATTAAAATTTGTCTCTTTGGAAATGGATGGCGTGGTGGAACTTTCTGGTAAAGAGAGAGCGGACCACGGGTTCGCCAGTTATCAGATAACCTATGCGGAGGTGAAGAATTTGGTGTAAAAATTTCATTGGTCCAGCTCAGCTTCGCAAGGCTTAATAGCGAGTGAAAAATGCATTGTGGAGCACGTACCGGCCAACTACTACATTTCTTTTTAATA